>JAIFGZ020000674.1:0-669775 GCA_019925245.2 Oryza australiensis | reverse complement strand
CTTTTTAGATAGTAATGATATCTTTTAAGAAATGTAATCTATTTTATTCTCGGGTTATAAACCAGGACAACGAAAATGGGTGTCCCGGTTGATATTACCAACCGAGACTAAATGTATTTAATTTGTATGCTTCTTGTTGGCATATTATACATATATATGTAATGTGTAATGTTTATATATTATTATATATATGTGTAAATACATGTATATGCACAATATATATAATATATATATGTAATACATGTATTTATGCATATACATGTATTTATGCATATATATACATATCTATATGTGTGTAAGATATGTATTTATAGATATATATACACTTAAGTAAATATATACATATTTTACCAAAATGTATACATACACATATAAATATATATATTACAATATTTCTTAATTTCTAATATTCTATATAGTACATTACAAAATCTAAAATCTGGGTTGGGGTGGATAAATTGGTTTGCCATCGTAGTAGAACTCTCCCGCGGGATCAATAATCTGCCGATTTATAAATCTCATCATTGATTCTTGAACATTCTTTATAAATCTAGCTTTTTACCGATATGCACAGCAATGCGATGGTGTGGCGAGACCGTGTGACGCTGCGCACCCATCTAGTATACATGTGTTCCCTCATGAGCAAAATCTATCATTTGAAAAAAAATGAGAAATAAATATATAAAATCAATAAGAAATCGATATATAATGTATGAATGGTTTTTATGTACATCCACAGACCCTTGCCAGATTTAATTTGGTGAACTAGGCGGTGAGTATAGTCACAGACTGTCGACGAGGTGCCGAGCATTCCTCCAAGGGGGGTGCCCGAGGAGGTCAGAGAGTGGTCAGGACGTCTACCAAGGGGTATGATGGTCGACTCGGGAAAGATGAGCCAAGATTTTTTTCGACAGGTTCAGCCCTCTCGTAGGATAATAAGCCTACTCCTGTGTCTATATTAGGATGATGAAAGATTAGGGTTAGAGTATAGGTGCGAAGGAGTGTTGTTCCTTCCCCCTCCCTCCCGGGTGATCTACCCTCCCTTTTATAGTCCAAGGGGGCAACTACAGGGGGCTTGGGGCTCAAGAAAGCTAGTCGTAAAGCAAAAAGCAAATACAGGCTAAAGCTGAAAAGCAAAAAGAAACAACCTTGGGATCCGCTCGCCGTAGGCATCTTGCACGCAGTCTTGCTGGGTGACATCATCCTCTGATGGCTTGTTTCCCCTTGTCTTATTTGCGAGCGTTGCCAAGGAAGCCTCCTTCCCGAAGGGGAAAGCCCCTTTTCTGGTCTGAGCCATGCGTAGAGGTCGGGCTAAGGGGCGAGGTCGGATGACTGTCCTCGCCCGAGGTCCGGCTTCGCACCCGCTGAGGACTTCCGCTCCGACCTATCCAACCCCTTTCCTTAGCGTGGGCTACCCTGGGAGCATCCCCCACAGCAGCCTCCACTCGTCATTGCTGCTCGGGCGCTCCCCTTCGTGGCCTCGAACAAGCGATGACGTGCTCCCTTGTGGTTTTGATCAGAGCGTCGCAGCAGGTGCACCGGTCAGGTGCACTTGCCAGGTGTAGCCCCCGAGCCTGGGGGCAAATGGGATATTTTGCCCTAGGGCCCCAATTCTCCCAAGCTGGGATTCCTAGTGGCCGGCGGTGAGAAGGAGCCAAGGCTCGGAAAGATGGTGAAAGACGTAGCCCGAAGGCTGACAGAGATTGGCGGAATCGGTCAAACTAGTCCGGAGGTTGGTAGTGGTCAGCGAAGTCAGTGAAACCATAGCCCGAAGGTTGATGGTGGTCGGTGAAGTCGGCGAAACCAAAACCCGAAGGCTGGTGGGTGAAACCATAGCCCGAAGGCTAATGGTGGTCGGTGAAGTCAATGAAATCATAGCTCGGAGGCTAATGGTGGTCGACGAAGTCGGCAAAACCATAGCCCGGAAGCTAACGGTTGTCGGCAAAGTCTGAGAGACTGTAGCCTGGAAGCTGATGGCGGTCGACGAAGTCGGAGCGACCATTGCCCGGAGGCTGATGGTGGTCGACGATGGCGACATCGGGGGAGAAGCTTGGGAGCCAGTGCGTTTGGCGAACGTTAGCCCCTGGGGCGCGAGCCACGCACATGGAGCGCTGACGCACCGGGTAGAGTGTCCGCCCCATCTTGTCAGGCACCTTCCTTCGAATTCGGGGTAGCGTAACGCCACTTCCTTCAATGGCCGGGTCTCTTATCCGTTACCAACAGCTCGCGGAATCAGCGGCCCAGATCCTCCGTTTGGGCGACGTGACAGACATGGAAGCGGATTAGCTACGGCACATCGGGCACGTCGCGCACACCGTTAACGGCTCCGCACGTGTGGAGATTATGGCAATCGAGTATCTACATGGCAAGCTTATCCGACTGGAGGTAGGGATAGATTGCGCCTGCTATATGTGTAAGCCGAACTTGACTTGGGTGTTACGGTTGCCGATAGAGATAAGGCAATCGGCCTATAGTCACGGTTTGGTAAGATTGAGGAAACCAACTTAGAATAAGATAGGGTTTCCGACTTGTAAGCCCTCCCCCCAAGACTATATAAGGGGGGTAAGGGGCGTCCCTTGAGGGATATCCAACACTAGATCCGAGATACGATTTCATAAGCAAGAGCTTTAGACACACGAGATCAATAAAGGCACTCGGCGGATCGAATCCACCGAAACAGAGTAGGGTATTACCTCACGAGAGGGCCTGAACCTGTCTAAATCTTCTTCTTCTTCTAACCCATTGGGCTTGGCGATCTCGACTGCGACCCTAGAAAATATATTGCCGAAACCAAGTTTCGACAGTTGGCGCGCCAGGTAGGGGAGTGCGCGTCGAGACTTCTTCGACAATTCTCGCCGACAAGCGTGACGGGATCTCCTTCAAGACTCGGCGACTTCGCCGCCAACTTCGCCGACGACTCCTCCTTCGACTCGGATTCGAACCGCCGAAGGGAAAACCTACTCGGCGCCTTTCGGGCTCCCCAACAGCGCCGAGATCTCCGACAACATCTTGAAGATCAAGATGCGATCCACCTTCTCCGACGACGGACTTCACTCGGCACCATTCGGATTACCGAATACCACCGAGATCTGCGCCAATCTTCTCGCCTCCCGACGGAAGCAATCTACTCGGATGAAGACCTCTCGGTGCCGTTTGGGTTACCAAACGCCGCCAAGATCTAGAGTCAACTTCCCTCCCCGAGTTGACGGCAATCCACTCGGAGGAGCCTAATCCCCAAGCTCTAACTCGGATCGGAACGATCCAGATCCGGTTTCCGGATCAAGGGAGGTCGCCGTCATCCTCCCATCGTTCGGCTCCCGCTCGTCTTCGGAGCTCAATGGATACCTCGCCCGCCGCTTCGACAACCTCTACGGTATTCCCTCCGACGAAGCCGACAACTCCGACCGCCGCATGGACTACGAGCCGAAGTGCTTCGACGTCCTCATGGCCGAGCCGATGAGTCTCGACTCAGCCATGGCCGAAGGCTTGCCGAAGAAGAGCGAGCCAAGGTGGAGCTTGAGCGCAAGACAGCCGAGGAAGAGAGACAACGCAAGGACGAGGCCGACAAAAGGAAGCGGATCTACGTGCACGGACGATCCGCCCAGAGGCCATCCTCCAAACACGGGTTCGCAACACCAACATCTTCCGGACGCCACAGCGAACGCGCCGCCGCACTCACGCTCTTGGACACCGTCATGGAGACGGCTCGGCCAACGTGACTCCTATACTCGACAAGATCAAGACCATCGTTGCTGCCATGGCTAACGGCCATCCCACCACTTCGGCACGAAGGCCGACGAATCCGTGGCCGAAACGCCGACAAAAGCCGACTTCCACCTCTAAAGTCGGAGACTACAGAGGCCCGAGCCGGCTCGGTCGTCAACTAGGCCAAGAGGCCCACCTCGCGAGTCCACGCTGAAGTACCAAGAGCGCACGGCCGACTCCCGTGACAAACGACACGGACGTCCACCCGTCCACCACCGAGTCCGCCGCAATGCCTAGCTACCCAACCAGCCAACCGAAGACCCCGCCGAGTGATCTGCGGGAAGTCCTCGATCGCCGCTACCAGGAGCGCGACCGACGCACTCGGGAAGATCGAAGGGGATCACCCGACGCCGGCGACGATGGAGTACCGGCCTTCACTGAGCTCCGCCGAGTGCATTGGCCGAGTGGCTTTAAGCCTACAGGATTGAAAGGTACGATGGCAAGACCGACCCCGAATCTTGGTTAATCGTATATACCCTCGCCATCCGAGCTGCAGTGGCGACAATAAAGCCATGGCCAATTACTCGCCCGTGGCCCTCGCAAACTCGGCCGAAATTGGCTCACGAGCCCGCCAAGAGGCTCAATCGGCCGTGGAGCGAGCCGAGGGACCACTTCATCGCCAACTTCCAAGGCACCTTCGAGAGGCCCGCACACACTTCGACCTTTACAACGTCATCCGAAGCCGGACGAGCCCCGAAGGATTATATTCGTTGTTTCTCCGAGAAGCGCAACAAGATCCCGAACATCACCGATGACATCATCATCGCCGCCTTCCGTAAGGGAGTTCGTGATGAGCCGCTTATCGGCAAGTTCGGCGCAAACCACCGAAGACGGTGAAACAGATATGTTTGAAACGGCGAACTCATACGCCAAATCAAACGACGCCATTAAAGCCGCCCGCCAAGACCGGCCCGACGAAGGGAGGACAAGCAAGCGGAGGAAGCCGAAATCCTAAGAAGGATGGCGGCAACAACGGCAACCAAGGCCGAAAGATCGCAAGCGCCGATCCGAAGACCTAGTGGCCGCAACCTCCAACACTCAACGCCGTCCCGAGTCGCCGCCTACGACGCCATCATGAACGCCCAATGCACCCATCATCCGAATCATAAGCACGCGGCGAAGGATCGCTTTATCTATAAGCGCTCGCGAGCGATGCGGCGCAGCTCAACAAGAAGCCTGGCCGACGAGGCTGGCCCGTCCGGCGCCAAAAAGAACAACGCGGCTGAAAATGCCGAACCTTTTCAAGACCCAAGGTGGGAGCTCAACCACATCTTCTGGGGCCCGCTAGCTTATGAATCCAAGAGGAAACAAAAGCTAACCGACCGGAGGTCAACGCGGCTCAACCCGAAGTCCTCAATATCTCGCGATGGTCGGAAGTGGCCATCACCTTTGACCGCTCGGATCATCCCGACCGAGTGGTTCACCCGGGGCGCTATCCACTCGCCCCGGACCCCGTGGTCCGCAACATCGCTTAAGCGCGTCCTCATCGATGGGGGCAGCGCCCTCAACATCCTATTTGCCAAGACCATGGATGAAATGCGATCCCGAGGGCCGAACCGAAAGCAAGCTCAGCCCCTTCCACGGAGTTATCCTGTGGCTGTCTTCAACACCACTCGGGCATATCTCCCTCCCGCCACCTTCGGAGCCCGAGAGAACTTCCGAACGGAGAACGTCACCTTCGAGGTGGCCGACTTCGAAACAACATCACGCCATCATCGGAAGGCCGCGCTTGCCAAGTTCATGGCGATCCCTCACTACACCTACCTTTGCATGAAGATGCCGGGTCCCAACGGCGTCATCACTCTTCGCAGCGATGTGAAGCAAGCCTTCACCTGCGATAAGGAGAGCTGCGACATGGCCCAATCTCGCGAGAGATTACGTGGCCAACAAGAAGTCCGATTGGCTGCATCAACTTCGGCAGGGCGAAGTCCCCGCGAAGAAGATAGCCAAATCAGGATCCGGCGACGCCAAGACCAAGAAGATCTCCCTTGATCCGTCGGATCCCTCAAAAACTGCTGTAATCGGCGCTGACCTAGATCCCAAATAGGAAAGCGCGCTCGTCACCTTCCTCCAAAATAATAAAGATGTTTTTGCTTGGAAACCATCTGATATGCCTGGAATTCCTAGGGAGGTGATCGAGCACTCTTTGGACGTCAAAGATGACGCTAAACCGATAAAACAACGATTACGCAGATTCGCACAGGATCGAAAAGACGCGATCAAAGAAGAACTTGCAAAGCTCTTGGCTGCTGGCTTCATTAAAGAAGTCCTTCATCCCGACTGGTTGGCCAACCCAGTCCTGGTCCGCAAGAAGACGGGGCAATGGCGCATGTGTGTCGACTACACCGACCTCAACAAAGCCTCGCCCCAAAGATCCATTCGGCTACCTCGTATCGACCAAGTCATCGACTCAACAGGGCCGCGAACTCCCGAGCTTCTTGGATTCTTACTCGGGCTATCACCGATCGCTTGAAAGAATCCGACCGCTTGAAGACATCGTTCATCACGCCGTTCGGGGCCTACTCTACATCACCATGCCTTTCGGCCCGAAGAACGCCGGAGCTACATACCAACGCATGATCCAAAGATGTTTCCAGACGCAGATCGGCAAAAACATCGAAGCTTATGTCGCCGATGTCGTCATCAAGACCAAGCAGAAAGAAGACCTGATCGCCGACTTAGAGGAAACCTTCACAAACATCCGGCCTTCGAATGAAGTTAAACCCGAGAAGTGCACCTTCGGCGTCCCATCGTGCAAGCCGCTCGGCTTTATGGTGTCACATCGCGGCATTGAAGCAAATCCGAGAGAAGATCAACGCTATCTTAAACATGAAGCCCCGAGTAATCGTAAAGACGTCCAAAAGCTTATCGGCTGCATGGCGGCATTAAGCCGTTTCATATCCCGACTCGGCGAACGAGGCATGCCCTTCTTTAGACTCGCTAAAGAAGACAGACGACTTCCAGTGGACCGCGGAAGCCAACAAGGCCTTTGAAGAATTCAAAGAATTCCTTACCACGCCACCCATCCCGGCCTTACCTCACCCCGAACCACCGCCGCGACGTCTCGCCCACTCACCAAGTGGTCGCACGGTCCTCGTGGTCGAACGCGAAGAAGAAGGACGGGCCCGAAGATTCAAAGGCCAATCTACTTTGTTAGCGAAGTATTGGCGGGAGCCAAAATCCGCTACCCTCGTGTACAAAAATTGCTTTATGGTGTTCTAATAACCGCGAGGAAATTGGCACACTACTTTCGGGTCACTTGGTCACCGTCGTCACCTCCTTCCACTCGGCGACGTCGTCCACAACCGCGAGGCAACCGGCGCATCGCCAAGTGGGCCCTAGAACTCGATGCCGCCGGACTTGACTTTTAAGCCCGTGACGTCCATTAAGTCACAAGCCTTGGCGGACTTCCGCCGAGTGGATCGAACAAGAAGAAAACGTGCCTCGGGAAGACCTCCAACACTGGACCATGCACTTCGACGGATCCAAGAGGATCACCGGCTTGGGAGCAGGAGTCGTGCCGATCTCCCCGACCGGGGAAAGGCTAAGATATGTCCTTCACCTCCACTTCTCCGCCTCACACAACGTCGCCGAGTACGAAGCTCTTCTACATGGATCGCGGCTTGCGCTTTCACTCGGGATACGCGGCTTATCGTGAAAGGCGACTCCCACCGGTCGTCAATCAAGTGATGAAGGATTGGTCCTGCCTAAACGACACAATGGAGGCCTACTGGCAAGAGGTCCGCAAGCTTGAAGACAAGTTTGACGGGCTCGAACTCTCACATGTCCTAAGACATAACAACGAAGCAGCCGATGAGCTGGCACAGTTCGGATCCAAGCGCGAAGCCGCCCCAACAGATGTCTTTGTCGAACATCTTTACGAACCAACCGTCATGGCAAAGACAGCTCCCAACGAGCAAACCACGAACGAAGTCACCATGATCGATACCGACTGGAGGACGCCGCTCATCAAATTCTTAACCCAGCAAGAGCTGCCGGATGACCGGGATGAAGCAGAACGCGTCCGGCACCGTTGCCAAGCATATGTCATGGTTGACTCCGATCTATACAAAAGAAGCCCTCTCGGAATTCTAATGAGGTGCATCACACCCGAAGAAGGGAAACAATTACTCCAAGATATCCACTCGGCATATGCGGAAGCCACGCGGCAAGACGCACTCTAGTCGGCAAAGCTTACAGTGCAAGGATTCTTCGCTCACCGCGGTCTCCGACGCGGATAAAGTCGTAAGAACCTCGCGAAGGCTGCCGCGCCCGACAAAGCCATGTCCCGCCCAGAGGCTTCAAACAATCCCACTTTCCTGGCCGTTCGCGGTATGGGGCCGACATGGTCGGCCCTTCAAGAAAGCTCCAGGAGGTTTCACACACCTCTTTGTCGCAATCGACAAGTTCTCCAAGTGGATTGAAGCCAAGCCGATCGCCACAATCACCGCCGACAAAGCACGAGACTTCTTCCTTAACATCGTGCACCGCTTCGGCCCCAAACAGAATCATAACCGATAATGGGACTCAATTCACGGAGGCATCTTCAAGGAATTCTGCGAAGACTTCGGAATCAAGATCTCGCTATGCACGCAGCTCACCCTAAAAGCAACGGGCAAGTCGAGCGAGCCAACGGCATGGTCCTTCAAGGCATCAAGGCTCGCGTTTCGACCGACTAAGCCCTTACGCCGGCAAATGGGTCCAAGAACTTCCCTCGGTTCTATGGTCGCTGCGAACCACACCCAGTCGGGCCACCGGCCAAACTCCTTTCTTTTTGGTCTATGGCGCAGAAGCCATGTTGCCAAACGAGATGGAGTACGAGTCCCTCCGGTCCGCAGCTTCAACGATGAACGTTACGACCTGACCGAGTGGATGACCTCACCCGATTGGAAGAAGCCCGTGAGGCAGCCCTCATCCAGTCGGCCAAATATCTTCAAGGGCTCAGAAGATACCACAGTCGCAACGTGCGAGCACGAGCTTTCATCGTTGGCGACCTGGTCCTACGCAAGATCCAGACCACCAAAGACCGACACAAGTTATCTCCCCTATGGGAAGGACCATACATAATCGCTGAAGTAACTCGGCCAGGTGCATACCGGCTAAAGCGTGAAGACGGGTCTATGGTGGAGAACTCCCGGAACATCGAGCATCTTCGACGATTTTATGCCTAATTTGGCTAAGGCCTCCTGTTTTCCTTGACTGCCAACCTCAAGCAAGATGACTTCTTGAGCTAGCAGTCAGGGGCTGTACACATGTCAATAAAGCTCAAGTTTTCCTCGTCAACTTTTCTCGTCAACTTTTGTGCATAATTTGGTTTATCATTGTTTAATGTCCTTTGACTCGAGCTCGCGTCTAAGGATCGAGAGTTTTCCGATGACTTAATCGAGCCTAGGCTTGATGACAAATGCAAAAGCTACTTAAGAAATTTCACGCAAAAGCTCGGACCAAGGCATTGACATAAATAAACTAAAAGCGTCACAAAGTTCTACATCAAAGTGTTACGCTTACGTGACATTTACAAAGCAAAGTCGAAATACGATTAAATCTTGAAGTTGTTCACTACATCCAGAGATATCTTCTTCGCCGCCTCCCGCGCCTCACTTAGCATGTCCAAGGCCTCGCTCGTCCGTTGTTCCGTCGCCGAAGCTTTCCCGACCGAGTGGATATCCACTGGGGTAGAGGGACTTGGTCTCGTGCAAGAGCCGCACCAGCCCCCATGTTGGCGCTTCGGTGATGTTGGCCGTGTACGGTCGGGAGCCGCCCAAGCTTGTCGAAGATCTCGATTGGCTCCAGCAAGCTGCCCCAACTCCTTGATCGAACAAGGACAGCAAGATCGGCGTGGCGGCGTTGGCGACCTCTTCCCGTATCTCGTCGCTGGTTTTGATCCGCCCAAGCAAGACGTCAGTATTAGGCTCGGGTCTTCATCTTATAAGCCAAAAAGTCCCGATCATTCAAAGCACTCGGAAATACAAGCAAGACACAAAATTCGACTTCAAAGAAGATTACCTTCAAATTCGGCCTCCATCTCGGCCTTGTCAAGGTTGACCGCTTCCAGCTTGGACTTGAAGTGAGTGGACCTTCGAAGAATTTTCTACAAAAAAAGAAGATCATCAATAGCCAAGATCAACATGAGAACCATGATGAAGCCGGGAGAGGTGGGCTTACTCCTAATCGATCCGCGGAGGTCGAGGTTCGCTCCCGAAGCTCCGCAATCTCCCTCCTTAAAGCCGCCTCCCTTGACGCAGCCTCCTCCCGAGTGGCCTTCAGCTGTCGCTGAACGTCCTCCAAGGAGTTCAAGTGGGGGACCAGCTTCTCCAACACTTCGATTTTGCCATTGAGCGGCAATACTCTTTCGCACGCGAAAGCGATGGATGATCGACCGAAAGATAACGATGACATAATCAAAGGGAAAGACAAAGGCTTACGTTGAGCGGGGGTCGCCTCATTCAGCTCTCGACAAGGGCATCCCTTTCGTCTTTTCGGCTTGCCGGTCTAGGATGATGCCCTGTCGCTCACCTTCCGAGTCCCGCCACTCGATCCTGATTGGAACCTGTGTTTCGTAAGATTGCAACCTGGGGATCTCTTCTACCGTGGTCGGCAAGCAAGAAAGACAAATGAAGACATGAAAGATCCAAAATTGAAAGAGCGAAAGAGTGCTTTGAAGCAAGTCTCACCGGTTTCGGTGGCCCCGCCTAGGTGGAACGGCCGGGCTGGTCTTCTTCTTCTTCGGCTCTGCGCGAGTGACCCCGCCGGGGTGCTTGAGCGCAGCCTCGGGTTTCCGGCGATGATCGCTTCCACCGGGATATCCCGATTGCGCCGAGGGCTCCTTCCTTGGGGCGTCCTCCTTCGGAGGCGAAGGTTGTTTCTCCGAACGCCGCACTCGGTGCGGGCTCCGGTTTTGGCTCTACCGGCCTTGGCACTTCGGGAGCAGCGGTCGGAGTCGGCCCTTCACCCTCCCAGATCTATATCCCGGGGCCTCCGCGAAAGTGAATGCAGCAAATATAAAGAAAAGTTTTCAGCGAAAGAGTTCGACTTCGGTTTGAGCATACCTGGATGACCGGCGGATCTTCGGTGCCGTCCGCGGTGATCGCCTTAGAGGCGGGGTCTCGACCGGAGGAGCCGGGACGTCGTCATCCGAATCCTCTATGATCAGCCTCCTCTTGCTTGCACGCTTGATCGAGTCTTCACTCGCGCCGCCGCTTCCCGATTGGGTCGCTCCGGATCTTGATCCCGCCACCGGCTTTTTGGCGGGCGACGCGGCGCGTCGTCATGAGCCACCTTGTATGGTTTGGAGGCGATAGAGGCGTTTTCCGCGTAAGAAAGAAAGTGCAACATTAAGAGACAAGATGTCAAAATTGAAAGATACTATAAAGTAACCATCCGCTTACCGGAGGAGGAGGTCGATGAATGCCGAAGGGAAGGACTGGCGATGAGGGCCCGCTCAATGCGATCCCGACGAGAAGAGTTTGTACATCCGAATCTTCGGGATCTCGTATGTGAGTGGATCCGGGTCTTCCCGATTGGGGTCCGTCCCGCCTTCATACTCGAAGGCCGGCTTCGACCGCTCCTTAATCGGCGCCAGTCGGCACCTGATGAAGTGCCGAGTGATTTGTTCCCCGTGAAGACCCCTCTTCTTCATCGCCAGGATCTTCGCGAGCAGATCATTGGCTTCGTCCCAGTCTTGGGCTACCGGGACGGTGCTCCAAGATGGTTTGGGGACAGGGGGAAGACCGACGAAGGCAGGCAGGCTGGGTTCAAGGTTGCTGATGTAGAACCAGCCCGCGTGCCATCCCTTGTTGGAAGATTTCAAAGGGAGAGAAAAGTAGTCTTTGCGGAGAGATCCGCGAAGCTGGAAACCTGCCCCGCCAACAACGCAAGGTTGGTCCTTGTTCGGATGAGGTTTCAGATAGAACATACGACGGAAGAGTTGGAAGTGGGGGAGAATGCCAAGGAAGGCTTCACACACATGAATGAAGAGGGCTATGTGAAGCATCGAGTTGGGGTTCAGATGATAGAGATGAAGCCCATAATAGTCCGAAGCCCCGAGAACTCGGAGGTGGGAAGGCTGAACCCGCAATAGAAAAAGGAAGTGAAGACAACGAGCTCACCGGTGTTTGGGGTCGGGAAGTCCTCCCCGCCGCCGGCGCCATCCCACAACTTCCTTCGGCGGAAGCACGCCGTGCTTTACCATCTCCTTGAGGGTGTATTCCCTCACATCCGAGGTGGCCCATTGGTCGAACGGAATCCTCTTCTCCTCTCGCCATGAGAGCGAGGTTGTTGGGAAGTGGATCTGGTTGAGAAAGGTTGGATCTTGGGCGACGGAATGTGGGAGATTTGGCTGCGGAAGCTAGTCGTCGCAGAAGCGAGCTTCTTGACGGATGGATCGGGAGCGCGCAAGCCTAGGGTTCTCCGCAATGAACCGATGAGCAGATTGCAAGAAGGGGAATTTTTGGAAGATGAAGAGGCGGGGACGACCTCGCGTCTTTATAAGAGAGATTTGAGGGTTGCGCTAGGTTTTCGGTGAGTGGGCCGAGCCCATAAGAAAATCTACGGCCCAACTAAGGTGTGGTCCGATACGTGTCCTTAGGGACTTAAGCGGATGAGCTTAAAGCAGATTTGCCCTGGCAATATGCGCGTGTCCGAATGCCCTATACCTTTAAAAATCCTTCCATACCGCGGTTTGATTGACTTCATGAGAAGCTAGCACGATGCAACTTGGAAGGTGACCGACATAAGTTTTTATAGCTGCCTTGGTGAACAAGGGTCGTTTGGTTTTTTGGCATTTGGTTAGGTAACCTTACCAATGCTTTATTTTTTTCCACCTTGGTGAAGATCTTTATAGATTCGACAAGAATTATGGCATAAGCTATTTAATAATTTGGTCATATTTTTCATATGATTGAAAGAACTTGTTTTTCCCATGAGGGATGAATGAAATATTTATTCCGGGATTACTCGGGCAAATCCACTCGGATAAGCAAAAGCCTACCGAGTGCTTTTTACCCATGAGGGTTGACTGAATTGTTTGTTCTGAGATAACTCGGACAAATCCACTCGGATGAGTATGAACTTGCTGAGTAATGAGATTTCTATGATTGCTTTAGCATGAGCTAGGCATTTATATGAGAATAATTTTTTATGGTTCTTGACTATATGCTTAGCCTATTTTTGACTAATCACATAGTCGGGGGCTACACCTAATTAGGTGCATCAGAGATGCACCTAGAAATTTATTTTTGAAAGATTTTTATATATTTTTCCAGCCCTTCACAGCCTTTGGAGCCACTCGGAAGATTCAGCAGAGATGATGGAATCACTCGGCGCTAAAAGCACTCGGTCAAAGAGATTTTTTGATTGAGTGCTGCTTTGGTCTGAAGCTGAGTTGTCTCGTCGACTGAAAAGGACTCGGGGGCTACTGTGGAGATTATGGCAATCGGGTGTCTACATGGCAAGCTTATCCGACTGGAGGTAGGGATAGATTGCGCCTGCTATATCTGTAAGCCGAACTTGACTTGGGTGTTACGGTTGCCGATAGAGATAAGGCAATCGGCCTATAGTCACGGTTTGGTAAGATTGAGGAAACCAACTGAGAATAAGATAGGGTTTCCGACTTGTAAGCCCTCCCCCCAAGACTATATAAGGGGGGTAAGGGGCGTCCCTTGAGGGATATCCAACACTAGATCCGAGATACGATTTCATAAGCAAGAGCTTTAGACACACGAGATCAATAAAGGCACTCGGCGGATCGAATCCACCGAAACAGGAGTAGGGTATTACCTCACGAGAGGGCCTGAACCTGTCTAAATCTTCTTCTTCTTCTAACCCATTGGGCTTGGCGATCTCGACTGCGACCCCAGAAAATATATTGCCGAAACCAAGTTTCGACAGCACGTTTGCTGAGAATGGCACTGACAAGCCCACCACTTTCCTCTTTAAGTATCCACCCCTTCGTTTTCTTCTTCTCCATCCTTCACGCGAAAGCTTTCGTCTTCCTTGCCCTCATGCTCTCGCTTCCAGATCCTGGCACGCCGCTTTAGCTCGCTAGTCCACCATGTGTATTCTTTGTGTGTTGTTTGTCATCGCAAGGGCCGCCGCCTCTTCTCGCTGAAGTCGATGACCCTGAAGAAGATGACAAACTCGGGGAAGAAGTCCTCGTTCAAAGGTGGTGAGGAAGCCGAGAAGAGCTCGAGCTTCATCCTCTCGCGCGTGGGAGGGGACATGATGGTGGACCTACAGCAGGCAGGCGTCCTCCCCCCGTGGGAGATCACGCAGTGGCCCCGGCCAAGGAGGAACTGTTCCTGACCCCCGACTCCCACGAGCTGGTTATATTGACACCTTTTCTCCATCGTGGTTTCAGAGTACTGGCCCTCCCCTTTGTCCGAGTTCTGCTCCATTATTATGATGTTGCTCTCTGGAACCTCAATCCCAACTCTATTCTTCAACTTTCTATCTTCATCCACATGTGTGAGGCCTATCTTGGGATAGACCCGCACTTCAACCTTTTCCACCACTACTTCTATCTTCGGTGGATTGGCGGCGGACTGGTCGACGGTCCCGAAATTCAATTCCAGGATAAGATGGCTCGACATTACATCCCCATCGGGCTGACCTCCTTGAACAAAGGATGGCATGCCGATTGGTTTTATATCGGCAACCACGAGCCGTCAATCTGTCCCAAGACCCACCGAGAGCCGAGCACGGCAAGCACTTAGTCGGCTGTCTGCCCTGCGGCTGAACAAGACCAAGTCAACGAGCTCGTCGTCATAGTGGAAAGACTCAAGGAGCGGGGCCTGACAGGCGAGAAGGTGGCCCTTAACTTCGCCATCAAGTGCCTTGGGCAGCCGATGTACGAGTACTTGGGCAGCCGGGACCCTACTCGGGAGGACGAGGTGAAGGGTTACGCGGAGGCTACGCTAGCCGAAAACAAGAACTTTTTACTGCGCAAACCAGGAACACTTGCAAGTAAGGGCCGATAGATCATTACCGATTGGAGTATGCAGCGGAAATAGCCAATCACGGTATCCGATCTGGAACAGTGTAGCCGATTCCCTCAAGCCGACAGCCGATTCCCGAGGACAGCCCATTCACCAATCAGCCGATTCACCGATGTAGCCGATTCGCCGAGTCGTCTGACTGCGTTCTCGCGCCTCGCTCCGATGCGCTCGACCGCAGCCGATTCCACCATAGCCGATTCGTAGCCGATCAACAGCGCGCAACGTAGCAGCGCTCTACCGGTATCCACACGTCCGGGAACAACGCCGAACACCCGTGTGCTAGCACGCGATGCAAGGACTCGGAGAGTCACATCGCAGCCAACTCTTGGCTAAGGGGAAAACCTAGTTTTTCCAGACTCTCAATGTAGCCAATCATTTTTATCACATGCAGACTGACGGGATTCCCCTCAACAAGGCTGCACACAAACAAGGACTTTGAGGTGTTGAACCTCTCGGCCCGAGCTTGGTTCTCAAACATGCCACGCAGTTCCTGAATAATATGTGAGCATTGCTGCTCTCATATTGCTTCTGAAGCTTAGGGGACATTGCAATCATGAGACAGCTTATATCTAGGGCATCATTAGTGTGCTTCTCGTAAGCCCTCCGTGCAGTAGCAGTGGCATTATTAGGCAAATCCTCAGGATAGGGTACTTCAAGAACGTACTACTTACGCTCTTGCTTGAGAACAATTCTCAAGTTGCGATCCCAATCCATAAAGTTTGTTCCGTTTAATTTTTCCTTTTCGAGAATAGATCGCAAATTAAAAGCACTGGGTGTAGTATTAGCTGCCATTTATTCTACAACAGAAAAAGCAAAGTTTAGCACAATATTTATGCTATGTCTATTGTTAAACAATTTAACATTAGACTCCCATTTCGTATTTTACAGCTTCCCTCTAGGTTACGTACTGGGTCAAGATCCACATGTTAATTAATTTCTAGTGAGCTTTGGCATCACTGCTAGAAAATTAATAACATCGGTAAGCAACTCCTTGCTAATCACATCTCTATGTGACTCTTGTTGTTGGTGTGTCATCTCTATGCCCCGGCGCCAACCTATGCTAAGGCCCAAAACTATTTTGATAGCTTTGTTAAGTAAACCAAATGCTCTTGCTGTATATGTCCGACATATACCCCCTCGTGTTATGATAGAGAATGGCACTCTGCTTTGGCAGACCCATCATTGACGAGCATAACGGTGACGGGTGCAACATTTGGAAGGGCATCATTACTACTTAATTTTGCGAGGGATGCTATCCTATCAAACAAACATATCACATATATGAAAGCAGGTAGAATAGCATATAATGAAATAGTATGGCCCCCTTCACATGGTTATCTCCATCTCCATGTCAGCGCTAAGGATCTCCATCTTTGCCACCATCTTCCAATGTGCATGATGCTTGATTTCTTCAAACTAAGCTACTACTATAGAAGCTCTAATTGAAGATTACATCGACTCGCAGGTCGTGAAAGAATATTACAAGCATTGCACGTATGAAAGAATATTACAGGGATTGCACATATGAAAGAATATTACACGCATCACATGCATCTCATACATACAATAGGGCCATACCATCTCAAAGCATTCTCTGCAAAAACAAGTTAGGAGTAGAACGTTTTCTACCTATCGTAGAGAAACGGCATCGAGACGACCTATAAGGGGGGCGCACACGGCGGTTAGCGAGCGGGGGGTTGAGGGGGAAGCCGCCCCCTCGCGGGCTTCCAGGCAGCGCCCGGAACAGCACACGAAATTCATAGATCCAACCTATGAAATCGCTTACGGAAACCATATCAGCATAATCATATTATGTCGTCCCGATACACTATCAAGGGAGATGGTTTGTGTAGGCGCGAGGCAGCAAACAAGATCGGACTATGAGATAGCTTCGGTATAATCACATTATACCTTTCCGATACACTATCAAGGAATGCTATCTCGAACCCAACTCAAACCGAGTTCTATGGATATTGCTTTGACATAATCACATTACGCCGTTCCGATACACTATCAAGGAATGCAATTACCATCAACTCTCCTCAACAGATCTCGTAAAACCGATTGATCTAATCAACCCGTGTGCTAAACTTGTTCCAGATCCAATCTAAAACCTGAACTAAGCAAGATTAGCTCTGATACCACTGAAGGGTTACGCGGAGGCTACGCTAGCCGAAAACAAGAATTTTTTACCGCGCAAACCAGGAACACTTGCAAGTAAGGGCCGATAGATCGTTACCGATTGGAGTATGCAGCGGAAATAGCCAATCAGGGCTATCCGATCCGAAAGAGTGTAGCCGATTCCCGCAAGCCGACAGCCGATTCCCGGGGACAGCCGATTCACCAATCAGCCGATTCGCCGAGTCGTCTGACCGCGTTCTCACGCCTCGCTCCGATGCGCTCGACCGCAGCAGATTCCACCACAGCCGATTCATAGCTGATCAACAGCGCGCAACGTAGCAGCGCCTCTACCGGTATCCACACGTCCGGGAAGAGAACGCCGAACACCCGTGTGCTAGCACACGATGCAAGGCTATGGTTTGGCTCGAAGGTGGGGAGGGTTTTCGTGGAGATTGATCTCGTCGAATTCTAAAGCCGCGTGAGATAAAATTAATTTCAGCGCAATTGACTTCAATTGACGTACTTGATGTATGACAGCTGTCCACCCCTCGCCCCTTTATATAGAGTTGGCCGACTGGGACTAGTGGCCGATCAGGACTCTATTTTTGAATCGGATCCTATCCGAATCTCATAGAGTCGGCCGCCCATACATCGTAAGACTATAGGACTCTATCCGATTGGATCCCTATCCGATCGAGCCGTATTCAAGTCCAACTCGAATGCCTGTTCTTATCCCCTTAAGCGTGCGACCCTGTAGGTTCAGGTATACTCGGTTTCGGCTATAGTCTAATTTAGCCGATCGTCGGCTCGAGTCCAACTCAGCCGACTTGTCAACAGCGGCGCCTAGTAGCACATATTGACACCATAGTATACAACAATATAATATCGTCTCTAGACCTTTAATGTGTACACAAATCCCTTTGCCTCACGATACCAATTAAGCTATAGGCAAGATGTGTGCCATCCCTTCAATAGCTTAACCATTCACTCGAACCGTATTGGATTATCTGTCTGTTGATTGACTCCTCAATCAACTTAGCATGGCCATGCATTTCCATAATCCATTACCTCGAGGGGCCCAGAGATATCTCTCCAAAGGAGGGGCAAATTCCATCTTGATCCCTCACATCCCACTCCATGTTTCATAGCAAACCCAAAAACTACCTTTATAACTACCCAGTTACAGAGTAGCGTTTGGCAGTCCCAAAGTAGGCTACTATAGATGAATCCATGGTGATCTTATGTCTAAGGACTTTGTACCAACACTACCTGAGATCAACTAATGGCACATTAATTCCTGTAGTGTCTCATGGTGGGTCTATCCAACAATGTGTTCTCTAACACATATGTCCATGTTTATTGATTTGGTATCTCCATACCCATGATCAATAAGACATGATCATCAATCAATAAACATGCCGATCTTAGAATCATATTAGTCCCAATAATATGATATATGATAAGGGATCATTTAGAAATAGATTCATACATATAGAGTCTCATAATAAGTCACGTATTTATTAATCAATACAAGATGTCTATTTCATGGAACCGAATAACACTTTATTCATAAATACATAAACATTGACCATGATATCCAACATCTCAATGTTGCCTCTAGGGCATATCACTAACACGAGGTCCCAATAGAGCGAGTGCGGCCAAGGTTGGCCAGCTTCTTCTTGGGCTCGGCGCAGCTTAGCCCTGGGGGTCCGCTCAGCTACAGCCTAGCGAACCCACGGCCAGAGTTGAGTCCGATCTACCTTCTCTTCTCTCTTTTCTTACCGCTCGGCACATCACCTGCCAGGTGTTAACCAGCCGGCTCGAGTTAACGCTGACAGGAAATGCCACCAATGTCTCATTGCTGCTGGTCCTTGGGGCCCTAGTGGCAAAGAACAACTACATCGACCCATGGTTGCCAAGGGGAAGAGTCCCGAGGTCACTCGGAAAAAACCGGAGGTGAAGACGGCGCTGCTAGGGAGTCTGAAGATCCCCGGGGTGAAACGCAAGTTTGTCCCCTCTCCCGATATGGAGGACTCAGGAGAGGTGGACGCCTAGCCCACCTCGTCGTCGACTGTCTTGGTGGTGAAGGCGATCGATCGCCGGGAAGAGGTCGTCGAGGGCAAGACATCGGGATCCCCGAAGAAGCCCGCGCGCTTCACGATCGGGTTCCAGGCTTCTAAGAGGTAAGTGCTACACTTTTTCATACCGTGTTGTGTTTCGGCTTATGAGTGCTGACAGGTTCCTTTGAACAGACGAGCCGTGGACGCCGACCTCCGATCCGAGGAGCCGAGGAAGGTGGACGAGCCCACGAGCGACATTACTGAACCAAGCCTGCCCCTTGAGGGGTCGAGTCAACCAGCCTCTGAGGAGCCGCCAGCCCAGGTCAGAGCGGAGGGCGCCAAGCCATCCCCGGCCGATGGAGATGCTGGCCGCACCATCGAAGACCGGTCGTGCCTAGGTGGATATGACGGTGGAGGCGGAGCCCGAGGTCGACCCAAAGGCGACCGCCACTATCGATGAAGTGCCGCCAAAGCCGGACAGGGGCCCGGGTCTCGTGCAGCCGCGGGTCATCGCGGCCATCGGCCCAGCCTCGGCTAGTGAGGAAGCCATCGGCTCGATCCGGTCGGGGAGGACGCCAGGAACCCGCCCACCAAGGACGGCAATGTGCCGCCGTCGGGGACATCGAGGAGCTGGCCGACACCGAAGCGGAGGAGGTGGAAGAGCTCGACCGGGTGCTCAAGGTTACTCATAAGCTCTGCTTGGCAGGTGCGAGTCTCTTCGATTCATTCCCCATGGTTTCATTTCTGACACTTCATGCTTGTAGATGATCGTCCGTCGATTGGAGAGTAAGAGCAAGACTCTTGTGGCTGTATAGTCTGCTGAGTCGTTCCGCGCGTCAGAGGAGAAGAGGAGGGTCGTCGAGGAGAAGGTGGCCGAGCTGGAGGAGCTACTGGCAACTGCTTTTAGCCATAACCCCTTTCCCGAGCTTACTAAAGCTTCCCATAATGTCGTTTACTTACCATGTTCATTATGCAGATGCCGACACCATGGTGGAGCAGGCCATGAAGGTTGGGGAGCTCCTCAAGGCCTCCACCCTTGCGGCTGACAAACTTCAGGGGCAGTTGGACAGCGCCAAGAAACTCCTGAAGACCTTGGACGTTGCGCGCCAAGAGGTCGAGGACAAACTGCGGATGTCTGAGGAGGACTTGACGACCATGGAGAAGGTGATGACCGACGTGGAGAGTAAGTGTCGGTATCCAGTCTATACTCGTGTCCTATTGAGTCTTTCACTGTGCTAACCGATCCGCCCATGCAGGTCGCCTCTCGATCATCCAAGTATAGATTGCCGACCTCCAGAGCAGTACGAAGTCTGCCGAGGCCCGATCCGCTAAGTACCGGAAAGGAGTCCAACTGCTCCTTACAGAGCTCGACGCCGAGAAGCTACCACTCGAGGAGACCAAAGAAGCGCTAATGCCGATGCTGTATGACGGGCCTGCGTGCTTCCGCTCTTATGTGCAGGTAGCGGCCAAGGCGGTGGTGTCCCACATCCTCGGCATCGTGCGGCGGTTGTACCCGAGGGTCGAAGTGGTGATGATTGGTGAGGGCTGGCCCGACGAGGTGTCCGAGGTAGACGTCAGGGCTATCTAAGCCAAGGTGGAGCCCACCACCAAGAAGATTGCCAAGAGCCTTACCTTTTATTCAAATGTAGAGAGTTAGTCCGAGTCCCATGTAAACAAATTGTTCTTCCTTTCAATGCAATGAAACTTTAAGTTTGTAATATTGGAGAGTGAATCTAAAGTACTTGCATCGTATTTGACTGTCTTGTGTCGGGTCTCGACCCTAGCCCACTGCGGTAGGGAGCATGTCCTGTCTTGATCCGAGGGGTATCAAGCTGAGCCCTTGCATCTAGTCAAATACGGTGCGAAAAGGTACGCGGAGAAACTAAGGGAGAAGCCGCCGAGCCCCCGAGTAGCTCAGGCATACTCAATAGGCTTCCTTCCGGAGAGGCGGACTCTCACGCAGAACTTCGACCATCAGGGGTCGAGACCGCATAGCTCAGGGTGGACCGTGATCGTAGCGAAGAAGTTATTGAGCGTGCGTAGGCCGCCCGGGGGTTAGGAGGAGAACGTGTGGGGGATACCTCCCCGGGGTAGCCCACGCTAAGGAAAGGAGATCGGGCAAGTCGGACCGGGAGTCCTCGGGCCGAGGTCGGAAGCCTGGTCTCAGGCGAGGATGGCTAGCCCGACCTCTGCCCTTTAGTCCGACCTCAGCCCCTTAGCTCGACCTCTAGGCATGGCTCCGACCTGAAAAGGGCAGACCTTCCCCCTCAGGAAGGAGGCTTCCTTGGCAAGCCTCGCAGGTAAGACAAGGGGGAGGGGACAAGCTAGCAGAGGATGATGTCACCCAACAAGATTGTGCACAAGATGCCTACAGTGATCGGATCCTGAGGCAAGACTACGCGCAAGGCGCCCACGGCAAGCAGATCCCAAGAAGATTCCGTTTTGCTTTTCAGCTTTAGCCTGTATTTTCTTTATGCTTTACGACCAAGCTTTCTTGCGCCCCAAGCCCTCTATAACTGCCCCCTTGGACGAGTAAAGGGACGACAGATCGCTCGGGCTGGGGGATCGCATCCAAGAATACTCTCTCACACCTGTACACAAACCCTAGTATGGGATCACCATAACGCAGAACACAGGAGTAAGCTTGTTATATTGTCTCGAGGCGACCATCAAACCCATTGGTAGACATCCCGACCACTCTTTTACCTCCTCGGGCGGCCCCCTTGGAGGACTGCTCGTCACCCAATCGACAGTTGGCTTGCTAGGTAGGGGCTACCTTCACCATCTCGAGTTGTTTTGATGGCTGTTTCGTTCTCCTTCGACTTCGCAGCTCCCACGGGGATGACGTTCGTCTTCGAGAGCCTGGTCTTTCGCTCTAACGACTTCAGTCGTCTCACCCTCTCCTGGGGGGCTTCTGGCAAGCTGGAGCGCACTGCCGTGCTACGGTGCACGATGATTGTGGCGAGGCGCCAGGCTCCACGCCCAACAGCCTCGACTCCGGTGGCTCGCTAGGCCATGAAGACCTGGCGACCCAAGCCGCTGACTACCCGCGCAGCGATCCTGAGGGCAGACTTTGTGTGGACGTGGATCGAGCACACCACGTGGTGCCACACCACATGCCCGGCTCCTCCGGCGTCGAAGCCGTCTTCACCGATCGCGTCTGCTACGGGATGCCTCTCCGTCTTCTCTGAGCCGATGAGCTTCACGAAGCCTGCCCGGCGTGCTCTCCCTCGTCTTGTGTGAAGGGTTACGCGGAGGCTACGCTAGCCGAAAAACAAAACTTTTAACCGCGCAAACCAGAACACTTGCAAGTAAGGGCCGATAGATCGTTACCGATTGGAGTGTGCAGCGGAAACACCAATCGTGGCTATCTCGATCCGGAACTCGTAGCCGATTCCCGCAAGCCGACAGCCGATTCGCCAATCAACCGATTCGTAGATGCCGTAGCCGATCCGAGTCGTCCGACTGTGTTCTCGCACCTCGCTCCGATGCGCTCGACCGCAGCCTATTCCTCCACAGCCGATCAACAGCGCGCAACGTAGCAGCGCCTCTACCGGTATCCACAAGTCTGGGGACAGAACGCCGAACACCCGTGTGCTTGCACGCAATGCAAGGCTAGGGTTTGGCTCGAAAGTGGGGAGGGTTTCCGTGGAGATTGATCTCGGCGACTTCTGTTGCGGATTCGGTTCAATGCGATGCAATTGACGTGTCGTAGCTCTCCACCCCTCCCTCCTTTATATAGAGTTGGCCGACTGGGACTCGTGGCCGATCCGGACTCTATTTTGAATCGGATCCTATCCGAATCTCACAGAGTTGGCCGCCCATACGTCGTAAGACCATAGGACTCTATCCGATCGGATCCGTATCCGATCGAGCCGTACCCGAGTCCAACTCGAGTATCTATTCTATCCCCTTAAGCGTGCGACCCTGTAGGTTCAGGTATACTCGGTTTCGGCTATAGTCTAACTTAGCCGATCGTCGGCTCAAGTCCAACTCAGCCGACCCATCAACAGCGGCGCCTAGCAGCACATATTGACACCATAGTATACAAGAATAATATCGGCTCTGAACCTGTAATGTCTACACAAATTCATTTGCCTCACGATACCAGTTAAGCTATAGGCAAGATGTGTGCCATCCCTTCAATAGCTTAACCATTCACTCGAACCGTATTGGATTATCTGTCTATTGATTGACTCCTCAATCAACTTAGCATGGCCATGCATTTCCATAATCCATTACCTCGAGGGGCCCAGAGATATCTCTCCAATGGAGGGGCAAATTCCATCTTGATCACTCACATCCCACTCCATGTTTCATAGCAAACCCGAAAACTACCTTTATAACTACCCAGTTACGGAATAGCGTTTGGTAGTCCCAAAGTAGGCTACACACATGTTGGAATCCATGGTGATCTCAGGTCTAAGGACTTTGTACCAACACTACCTGAGACCAACTAATGGCGCATTAATTCCTGTACTGTCTCATAGTGGGTCTATCCAACAATGTGTTCTCTAACACATGTGTCCATGTTTATTGATTTGGTATCTCCATACCCATGATCTATGAGACATGATCATCAATCAATAAACATACCGATCTTAGAATCATATTTGTTCCAACAATATGACATATGATCAGGGATCGTTTAGAAATGGATTCATACATAAAGAGTCTCATAAACAAGTCACGTACTTATTGATCAATACAAGATGTCTATTTCATGGAACTGAATAACACTTTATTCATTTATACATAAACATTGACGTGATATCCAACATCTCCATGTTGCCTCTAGGGCATATCACTAACATTGTGGTGCCCGCCTAGAGGCTATGCCAACTGGTGTTTGCTCCAGGTAACCGCTGGCCGGCAAACTTTGTCATGATGACTGACATGGTCTCGGATGACGAGGCCATGGGCTCTCAGGAGTCCGACGCCCACCACAACGCTCGTCACCATCGCAACACTGGCCGAGTTGCCCGACGCGAGCAGGCCCAACGCACCCCGTTTTCTATCTCGGAGTCTGGAACGTGACTTCACCATGGAGTTCGAGGGGCACCAGGTGTTCCAAATGCCCGTGGCCATCAAGCGAGCACTCGTCACCCTTCCCGACTCCCTGAAGGTGCGAAAGGCGATGGCCATGACCTAGGCGGCCGCCACTCAACTCAACGCCCTGGGCCTATTCGAGCGCTCCCCCGAGGGCACCCGTCGACTGAGGTCTCGGCAGCGGCAAAGTGCTGACCACCCCGTCGAAAGTTGAACAACTATGTATGTTGTACCCTACTCTTTTAATAAAGCACTTCATTTTTCGTAGCTTTTCTCCTTGGTCCGTTCTACCAATCCGCTCTCCTCTCGACCCTCGGGTGGCCTGCGCACGCTCAGTAACTTCTTCGCTATGCTTACGGTCTGCCCTTAGCTATGCGGTCCTGACGTACACGGCCCACCCTAAGGTCAGGGTTCTGCGCGAGAGTCCACCTCTCTGGAAGGAAGCCTATTGAGTGCGCCTGAGCTGCTCGGGAGCTTGGCCGTCTCTCCCTTAGTCTCTCCGCATCCTATTCACAACACATATGACTAGACGTAAGGGCTTTGCCTGATACCACTCGGATCAAGACAGGGCACTTTCCCTACTGCAGCGGGCTAAGGTCGGGACCCGACGCAAGACAGTCAACACACAAGGCGAATAGCGAACTTTAAATACATTCTCCGATATGGCAAACTCTAAATTTCATTGCATTAAGAAGGAAAGTAATGTATTTTTACAATGGACTCTAACTGACTCTCTATATTTTTCTAAAAGGTAAGTCCCTCGACAATCTTCTGGGTGGTCGGCTCCACCTCGGCATATATGGCCCCGACGTCCGCCTCGGACACGCCTTTGGGCCAACCCTCGCTGATCGTACCCATGGGTACAACCTCCGCACGATGCCAAGGATGTGTGATGCCACCATCTTGGCTGCTTCCCGCACGTAGGAGCTGAAGTGCGCGGGCCCATAGAACAATCGTGCCGTCAATGCGTCCTCGGTCTCCCTGGGCAGCGGCTTTTTGACGTCGAGCTCGGTCAGGAGCAGCTGGACTCCTTCCCGATACCTGGCTGACAGGGCCTCGATCGACTCCATGTGACTCTAGAGATTGACGATCTGGGCGCGGAAGACTGAGAGGCGACCTGCATGGGGGGATAACTCAGCGCGAAGACAAATTCAAGAGAATACAAGTGCTGACCAGATACCGACACTTACTCTCCGCGTCTGCCTTCTCGTTCTCCGTGGTAGCCAGCTTGCTCTCCGTGTCGGACTTTGCCTTCTCCGTGGATGTCAGCTTGCTCTACGCCCTGGCCTTCACCTCCTCCATGACTGTCAGCTTTTCCTCGGCCTCTTGACGCGCAACATCCAGCAGCTTTTCAGAAGCTTCTCGGCACCGTCCAGTTGCATCTTAAACTTCTCGGTCATAAGGTTGGACTCCTTGAGAAGCTCCACAAGCTTCTTGGCAAGTCCTATCGCAGCATCGGCTTCTGCATAATGAAGATGGTTAGTAAACAATGGTATGAAGGGCCTTAGCAAGCTAGGGAGAAAGGCTTACGGCATGAAACACCTACCAGCAACCCCTCCAACTTGGCCACCTTGTCCTTGGCGACCTTTCATCTCTCTGACGCGCGAAGTGCCTTGAAGGACTGCAAGGCCGTGAGAGCCTCGCTCTTCCGCTCTGATCGGCGGGTGAGCCTCTGCAAGCACAAAGCGTCACAAATTGAATCACAAGGAGGAAAGCAGTGAGATTCGCACTTACCACACAGAGCCTACAGGTGCGCCTAACCACCCAGTTGAGCTCCTCCTCTCCCTCGGAGTCGGCCGTCCCCTCGACGTCCTCGGTGACCACCACTTCGCCGACCTCCCGACCGGCCCGGACCCGCAGCTTCCGGCGCCGAGGTAGAGCCGACAGCCACTACAGCTAGCGAGCGACATGGGAGAGGGGCACTACGACCCTGTCCAACGCCGGCGGAACCTCGGTGTGGGGCATGTCACCCAGGGTACCCTATGGACAAGGATCTATGTCCTGCTAAAGTGAAAACAGAGAGTCCTCAGGACATGGTCGATGGCCCGACCCCCTCCTGTGGGGTCGGACGTCCCGACCTTTGCCTGAGTCCGACCTCAGTTTTCCTCTCTCGACCCCGTCAACCAGGGCCCGACCTCGACCATCCTCGGGACAAGACTTGGCGCGCAAGAAGGAAGAGGGAGGAGATAGCCCCGATAGAGACTGACGTCACCCGATAGCACAGTACAGGCATCTCAGGTGGAGGAGGGATCCCAAGGCAATAGAGAGAGCACAAGATGCCCATGGTGTATAGGACCTAGCAGTCCGTTTTGTACCTTTTCAGATGTTATTTGTGCTCACCTTTTAGCACATTAGACATAGCTTTCTTGGCCCCCAAGTTCTCCTGTAACTGCCACCCTTGAGCTATAAAAGGGAGGTCATGGCGAGGGGGCCAGGAGGATCGAACTCTAGCATTCTCATTCCTGTTCTTTGCCAGCTTGCATCAAGCCCCAAGAACTCCTCCTTGTTACTCTTGTTCATCATACACCCCAACAAAGAACACTGGACATAGGCCTATTATCCTCCGGGAGGGCTGAACCAGTATACCTCCCTATGTCTCTACTCTTTGGCTCGTCTTAGGACTTGAGTCGACCATCAGATCTGTCAGGGAATAGCTTCTCTACCATTCTCTTTCACCTCTTTGGACATCCCCCTTTGAGGACTGCCGACTCGCCCGTCGATAGTTGGCATGCCAGGTAGGGGTGTTGTTCTTCATACCGTTCGATCTGATGGCGATTTCCTTCCCCACCAGCTTTGTTGTTCCCGCCGGGATGACTTTCGTCTTTGGCACCCTGATGTATTGCGCCGATGACTTCCATCGCCTCACTTTCTCTCGGCGGCCTCCTACGAGCTAGAGTGCATCGTCGTGCCACAACGTGCGATGGAGAGGCTTAGGCACGCGGTTTTATGCCCGGTGGCGCCAGACCTCAAGACCCGCACGAACGCCAGGGTTTGGTAGCCTGGGCCACCGGCTGCCCGCGCGGCAGTCCAAAGGGCGGACAACATGTGGACCCAGGTCAAGCGCCTTAATCGACTCTATTATGCACGTTCCGCTTCCTCACCGCGAGGATTGTCTGCTTCGCCCTTGCGTGCTCATGGATGTACTTCCATGCCTGCTGGCGTGGCGATTCCTAGCAAGATCGCCTGCCACACCTCTCTTCCTCGCTCGGCACCGCCCGGGCGGTTCCGCGGGCCTGTATTCATTCCTGATGACCTCTCGCCCGCCAACTTCATCATGATGGTGGAAGTGGTGTCGATGATGTCACATAACCAATTTCTAGGGTCAAGAAATTTTTGTCAAAACAAAATGAAAGTAAAGTTTTTCAATTTTGTGAACCAAAATTTTTCATTTCTAACTTAGGTAAAGAACTTCAACCAATTTGCATGATTAAAATTTCAGAACAAAATAAAACTTCTTCATTTCTAACCTTGAGCATAGATGCAATTATACATGTGTGCATGTATATGCATAAAATAATGTTTTGACATTGAGTCCTTGTGCTTTTGGATTCGCATTTCATTATAGTTCTCATAAGCATAACCTAAAAGATTTACATCCACAAAACAAGACTCCAGCTAACTTTGGGTGATAATATGTGAACATAAAAATTTAATACAAAGGTCATCTCCTCTACCCAAGAAAAGTCAATTTATAACCTTAAACCAAAATTAGATGCATTTACAAAGTGGGAACACCTATACATAGAAAGGACACCCTAATTCCCAAAAATAATCCATGCAAGATAAAATCATGGAAAAATTCACGTAGGTGCAAAATATTATGTTCAACTCAATATATTTTGTAACAATTTAATAACTAGGTTTGATGCCTCAAAGAAATTAAGCAAAACTGAACATAAGTATATAAGTGAAATAATTTATTCAAATACTAGGTTAATTATCATGAATAAATATAATTTTTCTAGAATTTTTCTACTTTGTTTAGACCTTCTAAAAATTCAAACTACTTTCTAATTAGCCTCTCTTTGCCAAATTTCTGAGAGCAATCTACAAATGATTTTTGTGTGCAACCAAAGAAAATGGAATATAGGTATACTGCTCTGCCTCCAGTAAAATTTACACTAATTTATCATGTCCACAAATTAAATTATTGAGCTACAAAGTTAGGGGAAGAAAATAATCCGAAAAATCCTCTAAAAACCAAATGTACTCATGTTTCTACCATCCCTCACTCACTTGCCTAGCCTACCACAGCCTGGACCCACTTGGCAGCCACTTGAGCTCATTTTACCGCTGTACACCATCCTCCACTGCTCAAGAAGGCGAGAGACAGAGAGAGAGAGAGAGAGAGTGAGGGCAATGCGTCGCCGGCAAAGCTCGCGTGGTGGTGACGCGCTAGCGTTGTGTGCCACCTACTTCTCCTCCGAGCCGCATTGCCCAACCTCACTCTTCACTCTAGAGCTGAAGGAAACAAGGGAGGAGGCCCTCTGCCTCTCCCTTACCAATGTTCTTGCCGCCGGTCGTGGAGATGGCGACCATCACCGTCGCCGATTAAGTAAAGGTCACCTCTGTCTCTTCAGTGTTCCCTAACCTCCTCTTGATGCCGAGCAAGTTCCTTTTTGGCACCATCTCATTTCATCCATTGCATCGAGGAACGCCCACGTGCCCTCGGATGCTCCGGAGCATGCACCAAGCACTACCGTCTTGATCTCATCGCCGTTCTGGCCATTGTGGACCGAGGCAAGCCAAGCCATTGCGCCACTAGCATCGTCTCACCATCACCATCAAAACCCCTCAGGATTACCATCCAGAGATGCAGCGGATAGGAAGATCGCCGTCGTATTCCCTAGCTCCGGCCAAATACCGCCGCCAGACATCATCTCGGATTCCACCCGCTCCGGTGAGACACAGTTCGATTCCTCGCACATGTAGCATCCTTAAGGCATCACTAAGCCGTCCCACACCTTTTCTTGGCAGATTGAAGACCGGATGGAGCTGACATCATCGACCCATCAATTTTTTGCTGCCGCCGGGCCATTCCTCACAATGCTGCCAATATCCAAGCGTTGCAAGCCCACACACGACCTCGAGTAAGCCTGTAGGGACCTTATTGGCACTCATGCATGCACTAGTTTGCGTTAAATCGAGCCGGGGTTTGACATGCACCAGCATGCCGAACTGCACCGCCGCTCGAGCTCACCGTCGGCACTATTCCGGCCACCACCGTAGACAAAAAGACCACCGATAGAATCGCCACCTCTTCCTCTACATTTTCTCTTTTGGTCGCTCCCTCTAAATCGCCGCCGTTCGCCGTCGGCAATGCCGCGAAACTCGCCGGTCGCCGCAGCCTCTGCTTTACCCCCTTTGCCGTGCCACTGACATGTGGGCCATGGCCATTAGGCGCTAAAGACCTTGTTTAGCAAATGTTTAAAACGTATAAGGTTTAAAATGTAAAAATACTTAGAATGACATGTGGGTTCATGGATCTATCTGTAAATACACTAAAACTTGAGCACTCTTAAAGAACTTTCAAATGCCACGTGCCATGGACTGCGGGTTCTATTCATGAGAACCCCAAGGGCCTTTCTGCATATATACAACCAATGACTTGTGGATCCAACTATTTAAAATCTGGAAAATTACTAAAACAAATACACAAACTAATATGTTATCCATAGAAAATCATGCAAACTTGTAAATTCAATATAAAATCAAATATAACTCCTTTTGAGGTGATTCCAGTTGCTATGGATTCACAAAGTTACGAGCTTTTTTTTAGAAGCCTAAAACTTAGCACTCACTATGCAAATTTTGTCTCTAAAAGTTAAATAATAAAAATTACACATAAAACTTGCACAAATTTATAAAATACATATAAAATTCAATTCAACTTATTTTTGGACAAACTTAAATTCTATAGAT
Source organism: Oryza australiensis (assembly GCA_019925245.2). NCBI lineage: Eukaryota > Viridiplantae > Streptophyta > Magnoliopsida > Poales > Poaceae > Oryza > Oryza australiensis. The sequence goes on along the minus strand of JAIFGZ020000674.1, from coordinate 639,861 downwards.
GCACCAACTTACCCCCACAGATTAGGAAAAATAAAATCATATAGTTACTTTATACCAAATGCCTCTAGAATTATAAACTTTAAAATGATAAAAGTTAGGTAAGCTAAACTTTGGAGATTTATTTACAGCTCATCTTAACTCCTTTTTGAGTAAACTAAAGTTCTTTATAACCAACAAAACATATATTTTCAAAGTATAAAATAAAAATATATGCTTTCTATATAGTAAAATCTCTTAAATATTTATATAAAGAATAAACAACTTTGTGCACACTTCAACTTCTGAAATTTGTAGACAATTCATTTTTAATCCATTTGAAGTGAACTAAGTCTCTATAAAACCAGCAAGTAATGAATTTCAGTTATATAAAATAAAATATGGCCACCCTTATATTAAATATGTCAGTAAACTTTAAATAATTAACTTAGGTGTTAATCACAATAATAAATCAAGCACTATATAAAAATGTGTATGGATGTATGTAAACATAAATATATTCTAGTTCTAAATAAGCATAAATAAAACTTGTTAAACCAGTGAGGCTATAGTTTCATCCTCATTCACTAAGATTTAGAACATTAGCACATATAACAATATCTAGGTTAATATAATGTCATAGATCACCTTTAGTTGCAAAGTATGAAGTAAAATAATAAAGGGTATAAAGTTGTAGACTTGAAGTGGAATAAATAGCATATATATTCAGTTTACTAAACTAAATCAAGAGGCAACCTGTTCTAAACATAAAACTTCTAAAGTCATATATGTATAGGAACTAAATGACTAGAACACGTTATAAATTGTAAAATATATAAGAAACTCATAGTAACTCCAAAAATTATGAAACCAAATGTGTTAGTCTTAGAAAAACATAGATATACACTCCTGAGATGTTAAACATAATAAAACTCACTGTACAAAAATATTTTAGAACACTACCTAATTAAATACTACTATATACCGAGAAAACTTCTAAAATCAATAACTCCCAAATAGAATAAAATAAAATAGAAATTATTTCACCTAAATTCACTTTAGATCAGTACCTACTCAATGTGCATGAATCACGTATTTTAGAGCATTTTGAATTTTTCGCATATTTCGGTGTTTAATTGCATAACGTGTACTTGTTATAGATAATTGCTTAACGGTGAAGAAGTGATTTAGGTGCTGACATTTTCCAGTTACAAGGCAAGTCCCACCTCCCTCTCTCTTTGATCACTTTGAACCAATGTTTTGGAGGTTATTGAAAATGTTTGCAAATCTTGCATGTCGATTGTACACTAATAAATTAAAATCTTGTTAAACTTGTTAGACAAACTCCTATTACTTGCACTATCACCTTAACCCCACATATGTCCATATCATTCATTCCTAACCTTAGAAAAATATGACTATACCACCTTATATCATAAGTTTTAATGTCACTAGGATACTATAATGCTTAGTCATGCTTAGAATGCTCTTCCTCGTCGTTATGGGCTCATTACAAACATGAAAAATTATTTTTAAAATAATCTAGATAGAACTTGAATACTTGTAATTTTGACTAATTAAATGGTAGAAAACCTGGATTTTAGGTTTGGGCCTCAAGTGGTGCACATATGGTGATTAGTTGTGTACCGATAGGAGAAGATTGTACCCTAACTAGCCTAAGGACTTCACTCAATGTCAGTTCATTCATATACAGTACAACCACATGTGCTAGTATGGGATGGCCTAAGCTGAATAATCTACTTAGCACCTAGCCTTGCACTCTGGTAGGCAGGTGTGTATGGGTTCGGATAACCCAGAGGAACTTCCTATTTACCCTGATCTGATAGTTTAGGTGACTAAGTCTGTCCAATACAACGGTATTCTGCCACGTGGGTGGGTTCCTGTCGCGTCCGCCACCACGGTGTTAAGTTTAAGGCATGGGCCCGCCACTTAACGGTTCTAGGACATATTCCAGTATGCCTAGGATGGGGGAATACGTATCGTGCTGGTGCAAGGTTAGAGATTAAGTAGTGTAAAGGCTTCGTTGTGACCTCTAGTCTGTACTCAATGTGTAGAGTATGGTGGTACCGATGGGTACCGAGCAAAACTAGAGTGCTTCACTTCAAGTGAGCAATTCACATCATGTGGGTAAAGTGTACAAACTCTGCAGAGTCTAAACTAATTGATTAGCCATGCCCATGGTCATGAGCGGCGTGTGAATATGTATTGAGTATAGACTTATGTTTATTATTCTAAGTGCTGAAATTTTACCTTCAAATTATGTTGAGTTTTATGAAAGATCTCCTTGATGCCATGGATGGCAATGAGGTGTATATTTAAACATGATTAATGACTACTTTGATGCCCATATGCCAAAAACTTGCTTGCTGAAATTACATTTGAAAGCAAAACTGATTTGAATGTGTTTTATGCAAATAAAATTTGCTTTGTGCTAAAATGACCCATATTATGCCTTCCTTGATTATATGCCCTACACGTAGAGTGCTAGGCTTGTCTTGGTGCTTGCCAGTATATTATTTCTAATAATGTACCGACTCTTGCCACTGAAATATCCACTTTGCTTGCAGGTATTGACTTAGTCCTTGAGTGATGCGGGTTTATGATTTGTTTCTTCTAGGATTGAACTTAAGGGGCTAAACCACTAGTCGGTGTGCTTGTGATTGGTAGTCAAGCTTTCGCTGTTCTCTGATTTATATATATATTTGGCTGGTCAGCCTTTGTAATTAAGTTGATGTAAGTCTTTAAATACCTTTCATTTATATGTATTAGAAATGAATGCCCATGCTTGAGATGAAAGTGTGAATCTAGTGCACATCCTGGGAACTAGATTCACATGAGTATGAGTTAAGGATATCTGAGATGTTGTAGATCTTTAGCCATTTTTGTCAAGTCTCCTGAATGTGTAACACATCTGGTCGTCGCCTTCGAGTGGTTTGACGGGCACATCTCAGGCTGGAGTTGACTGGCAGGCTAAAGGCCTAGCAATGTCTCACGTATCCTTCTCTCGAGGCTCTGGATGTTTCTTTATAAATAGGAGAATGATGTGAAATATTAACTTCATTCCTTAATTATAATGAAAGGTTTGGGTGCCTTCGACAGATGATGAGGCCTCGGGATCTCAGGAGTCCGACGCCCATCGTAACGCGCGTCGTTCCCACAACCCATCGCCTCGAGCGGGTCGCGCTGCGTGAACAGGCCCGTCGACCCCACATCCAGCACAGCGCGTGGAGTGCGACTTCACCATGGACTTCGAGGGACACCAGGTCTTCCGGACACCTGCGACCAACTAGTCACCATCGAGCGTACGTTCAATGGTCTTCCTGACTCTCCGGAGGTCCGGAAGGCCATGACCATGACCTAGGCAGCCGCTGCGCAGCTCAACGTCCTGGGCCCGTTTGAGCGCCCCTCTATGAGTGCTTGGCGCTCGAGATCGCGGCCGTAGCAGAGTGCTGTTCAGTCGGCCTCCCCGTGCCCTGCCAAGGACGCGGCCACAAAGACGGGGGCTGCCCTGGGTGGCATGACCCATCGCTCCTGGAGCGCTCGCACAACCGAGCACCAAGGGAGCTCATACACGGGAGATCTGCATGAGATAATCACGCAAAGGGTTGACGCCCGCAATGCTGTCAAGCGGCGCGCTGCCGATCGGATGCATGGACCTCTTGATGCGCGCTGCCGATCGGATGCATGCACCAAGAGATGCGGCGCAGGGACGAGTATGACCGGATGCATGGACCTCTTGATGGAGCTCCCAGCGTCATACCTCGACATGATGGCTTTGCGGCCTTCACCGCCAAACTCCAGCAGGTCACGTGGCCCAAAGGTTTCCGTCCAACGGGGATCGACCCGTATTGGTGAACTACCTCCCCGTCATGCTAGCACCGACTGCCATTAACTGGCTCGCAGGCCTCCCCGAGAACTCCATCGATTCCTGGGATGATCTCTACAATGCTTTCTTTGCCAACTACCATGGCACTTGGTAGCGTCTGGCCACTCGCTATGACCTCCGCCAGGTCCGACAGGGGGCTAGCAAGTCTATCCGAGACTACGTCTGACGTTTCTTGGAGCGCCACAACACGGTTGCGTGCATTACCGATGAAGATGTCATGCGCATTTTCTCCGAGGGCCTTCGAAAGCCCTCCGAACTGTTCTGCTTCCTTGTCCGGATGAAATTGACCACGCCGGTTGAAGTGATCACCATCACTAAGAGCTTCGCCGATGTCGAGGATGCCAAACAGCACGAGATGGTCACACCCAAATCCCGCCTCCCAAGGGAATCCTAGGGCAAGGAGCGGGCGAATCCCGAGCATCGCTCGCCAAGAAGAACGGACCACCGTCCTCTTCCGCGGGCTTGGTGGGACGAGATGAAGCGCAAGCTGGCCCCAGAAGTCGCGGCCATCGAGAGGCCAGGGTCAAGGGGAGAGCTGTCGGGTGAATCTTTCTGGGAGGCATTATATAAGCCATGTTTCCTTCACCCATAAGGTAACCACACCATCCGACAGTGCTATAGCCTGCAGGACCACATGGTCCGAAAGGCTCAGAACCCCCGACCCTCGAGGCCATGGAAGGGAAGGATAGCGGACCCGAAGCACCGAAAAGAAGATCACCGATAGGATGACGGCTTCCAGGAGCCAACCCACAATGTTAGTATGATCCTCGTAGGTGAAGTGACCTCGGAGAGTCGACGCCAACAGAAGCTCCTCTCCCGATGAGTGAACGCCTCTCTTCCGAGCCGCCTGAGCGCCTTCGATGGTCAAAATTCCCGATATCTTTCTCCCCGGCCGATCAGTGGACCGACTGTGGACCCCATTTTTTATAACAGCAATCATTCATGTTCAAAGTACCATTTCCCTGTATCGAGTAGTCTGGTACCCATGATTACATTACTGAATCATCAAGCATGCAATACACCAATCGTCTTATGCGAAATATTACAATATAACGCCCGAAGGCATTGTCTAGAACATAGGACCAAATGGTCGGGAATACAAGCAAAAGCAGAATATAGATAAGGCAGTGGAGTTAAGGCAGCGACACGCCATCGCCATAGGCAATGACCTAGTCTAAGACCTACTGAGCGCCATCGTCTTCCATACCCTCCTGGTAGTACTCGTACCGGGTCTTCAGATCATCATCGCTCACCTCTGAATGTTTTGCGTAAAGCAAGGGTGAGTACCAACCATACTCAGCAAGCCACCATACCAACGATGCATATAAAAGGGGATAATACGGGAATGGATATGGTTCTTTTGCATAAAGCTAGTCTTTGCAATTCTTCTCATAAGCCTAAGACCTAAGACTGGTCAAGTTTTATTTCCATAGTTTGTTTTAATCAGCAACGGTTCTGTCCACCATCCATTGTGATCCTAAGGATAGCTTCCCACCACTAGATCGTCATGATTTTCTGGGGTCTACCCCTTCTCGCCTCCCGAGAAGTTGAGCCACCAACACAAAAGTCTTTATGCATGCCCGTCCCATCATTTTAAAATTGAGAGTCTAGCCAAGCGAAAAACTTGTCCCGATGCTCCGTATCCATGAGCACGGCTATTTAAATAGATTGCTTTACGCATACTGCAGTGGATGTACACTTTACCCGTACTCCGTGACTTGTCCAACACATGAGCCGAAGTCCCAACGAATGAGACATGTCACGGCAAAGCCTTTCAATAAGCTCACTTTGGCAGTACCCGCACCATGAACTTGAGCCCTCCTGCACTCTAGCCGTACATGGTTTCTAGCAGTGGGAGGAGTTATGACGCTCCCGAGAGGGGGAAACCCACTCATTCTTTAAGTTGTAATTAAGCCCAGTTTTAGTTCGGTTACCCACCGATGGTTACCCAAGTATAGGCTTCCCGCCTATTCACACACCTAAGTGAACCACTATGTAGGGGTACCGCCTCCGTTCGGCTATTTACTCCGCTAGGTCTATACCCGTTGAGAAGTACGAGTGTACTAGCTCGTTTTATGTTTATCTCATGGCTCTGTCCTTAATTGACCAGGGACGACACTAGCCTTAACCGGATTCCACCCAAATCATCCAGCCGCCCCATTCTAAAACATTTGTTTGGTGTTTAGTTTTCATCCATAAACCATTTCATCATCGTCATGGAAATGTGGCGCTCATGTCTCCATATGCCGTATGTTAACCACCTTCCCCAAAGGTAGTTGCCCAAGCATATAGCATTTGATAACTATGAATGTGCATGAATCTAATTTAGAATGGGCTAAGCCTTGTCAAAGATGGACTACGGACACACGATACTATAGGGTACAAGGAATATACAAGTATTCAATATCATGGCATGGCATATAACAAGTAGGGGAGTTCTCATGTATATAGCATGCATATTTGATTTAAAACAACATAAGTTCGCAAAAGGGGTTCAACATGCTCAAGGGTAGTGATGACTTGCCTTGCTCGCAACCTCGCTGACCTGGGTCTTCGGCACACTCAACGGCTCCCTCACACTTTATAAACATGTGCGAAAGATCCGATTGAATTTGATTAGAATTCAAATAAAATCACCAAAATGCCAAATAAATCATAAAAGTAGTTCCTAAAGCTAGACTATGATTTTAGTTGAATTTAGGTTCAAATTTCGTTAAAATCTGGGTTAAAATGAGCGAGTTACATTAATTTGAAGTTTCGCATTTAAACTGATTCAATTAATTATGAGGTGGTGTTATTTCAATTTAAGTTATTTTAATTTAAAAATATTGTGATCGACAATTCAAAAATATTACACCGAGAATAATTGTTAATCTCTAATTTATTCCTAATTTTATCAAACCGACTAGTCCTAGGGTTAAAGTTAACAAAATCCTAAATATTTCATCCCAAAACTTAATACTATTTTTAATAATTTAAAACTAAAATTATAGTTAATCCATATGATAAAATTAGTATTTATTAACAAATTAGTTATAATAAAATCCCTAATAACAAATCCCGACGATAATGAAATTCCTAATATTATAATTAATATTTATCCAATAATTGTTTCCTAACAAATTTTATTTCAGAAAATATATTTTTATTCTAAATTTTCTTTTCTTTTTCTTTTCTTTTCTTTCTTTCTCTTCTCTTTTTTTGTTTTCTTTTTCTTTTTCTCGCTTTCTTCCCTCTCTGCTTCCTTCCTTCTCTCATATTCCTTCTCTTTCTCTCTCTGCTCGGTCGAGCCGACGCCTGGCGGGCGCGCACGGTGCGGCGGCACGGGGCGAAGGAGGGAAGGACTCACCCGTGGCGATGGGTGGTGAGGGCGGCACGCGCGGCGGCGAGCACGGGGAGAGGAGGGAAATGGGGGAGTGTTGGGGAGGTGTTGATGAGAACTTTCTCTCACGCGCTGCGGCCGGGAGATCTCGCTAGCTCCGGCTGCGGTCCTTCTCGGCTACCGTGCGGAAGATGGGCGTGCCGGTTGGTTTGATCTATCAACCAACAAGAAAAATAAAGACATGCATTAAGGGTTAAGTTATATCCTACTGGATCGGGTGTGAGAGTCAATTTACATATATATGCTATCCCGAAGTGCATTTAAACTAAGTGACTAAAATAGATCGGCTACGCCGAGAGAGTATTAACCACTTAATCTAAATATACAATGGGATAATAAATATATGCCTTAACAACCTAGCCGATACCGTAAGGCTAATTGTGAATCGGCTAGTACTCCCACTCATCTTATGAAAAGATATTGATTTAAGCTAAATGCGCTAAACCTAGATGAGTCGGCTGTCGGCAGTGCCTGACAGGCTGATTATGGCTTAGGGCATTTAACTAGAGCAAGATCTTAATATAAGAGGCATCTTTAATTAATCTGATAATAAATATACCAAAAGAATATTAAAACAGATAAGACCGGCTGAAACCCCGACACTGTCTCTAAACATATACATCTAGTCGAATAGATCATACAAGCTCTAAAAATGACTTAATAGATCAAATTGATGCAACATTAAGTACAAAAGGAACAATCATATATACTATAACTGATGTAAAACCCCTCGAGATGGTGGATATCGCATATAACCTAGGCCGACCCTTAGATCTAGCTCTATCGGCTACTGATTCTTGACAGAAACAGGCCGATGCCAAGACAGATCTAAACATCGTTCTATATTATATGAGATCTAAACTTGAGTTTCCTAGCCTATATTGACAACTGGATCTGCTGCCTGAAGACTTGTGCCAACAGTCGTTAGTGGCATGGGATGTAGGGTTGTGCCACTTGCAGTACTTTTTCTTCTTTAGTTCATCAGCCAATAGGATCACATGGTTCTCGGGAAGCTGGATCTGCTTCTCCTTGAGTAATAGATTGAAGATCCTATCGGCCTTGGTGATGTGGAAATCGTATTTCTCCTCTTTATCTGTCTTCAGCTGCCATTGACAGACGATGGCCTTTTTATTCTTGGCCCATTCAGCTGCCGCCACCTCCGCGTCATCGTCACTGGAATCGGAGTCAGATTCGACAATGACTTGAGTTATGTTCTTGACAGCCTCCCTGGTGTCTTGAAACCTCTGCTCATGAGCCGTCACCTTCTGCGCAAGATGTGCCAAGCTGTCGAAGTCTTGAGCGGAGAAGCACTCGCGGATCGGCGCGATCAGGCCATGGAAGGCCAAATCGGCTAGCTGAGCGTCTCACAGCACCAGGCTATAGCATCGGTTCCTCATCTCTCTGAAGCGTTGAATGTAGTCCTGAACCGACTCGTTGTGCTTCTGCCTGATACTGGTGAGGTCCGACAACTTCATTTCATGGTTGCCGGTGTAGAAGTAGCTATGGAATTGTTTTTCGAGATCCGCCCAGCTCTAAATTGAGTTGTAAGGCAGTGAAGAGAACCAGGTGAAGGCCGATCCCGAAAGAGACAAGGGGAACAATCGAACTCTCAAGGCATCTATAGCCGATGCTTCGCCGCACTGCGCCAAGGATCGGCTGGCATGCTCGTAGGTTGACACGTTGTCCTGCCCTGAGAATTTCAAAAAGTCTGGAACTTTGTATCGGTTGGGCAATGGAATCTGCTCGAAATGATCTAGATAAGGGTACTGATAAAAATTTCCCGAGTCCTTTGGCTTGAGGCCGAATTGATCGCGCATGACGTCCGCAATCAAATCGGCCCATGTCTGGTTGTCCTGCTATATCGGCTCATATTGATCATATGGTGCGGGTACTTGCCAATACAGCGGAGGCGGTGTCTGGGGCCTGTAGTGATGATCTTGATGGCCTCCTTAATACTGGTACTGGAGCGAAAGGCTAGCTGCTGGCGTCCGATTTGCCGGTGGCGGTGCTGGTGGACACGGGAACAGCTGTCGGCCACCGGCGTTGTACTGTCCTTCCAGGCCGATCTAGGCAACCGGCTCTAATTGCCAATTGTTGTTGAACATGTTGGTGATCTGGTCCTGGGGAAGTGGTTGTTCTCGGTTCAGCATGGTGACCACCGGTCGCACAGCCGATCCGAATGGATTCGGTTGGTTGAGGACCCCTCCTGGCGGCCCTGGATGTGCTGGTGGTGGAATCGGCCGATTCTGGGTGGCCAATGTCCTGTAACCAGGAAACTGGCCGTCTGTGAAGTAAGTCGGCCCCCGCTGCAGTTGGTCGGCTATCTTGGCGTCGACCACAGTGGCAATCATATTGTTGAGGGTGTTGACAAGAATGCCACTGTGGTTGACCAGTGCATGGTGCACGGCCGAATCAATTCGGTCTTGCAAAGTATGCATACCCGAATCATCTTGCTCTTGAGTCGGCTCCTCCGCCTTCTGTTTGTCCTTTGATCCGCTGGAGGAGGACGCCTTGAGTTCGTCCATGCTGAATTTGTACTTCCAGTGCGCAGCCCCAGACCTTGTCTGGGTGAATGACAGTAGGTAGTTGGCTTGGAGCTCTTCTACCATCCTTTTGTAGTCGGCTTGTTGTTCAATCGATAGTTGCTCCATCTTCACAGGCACGACGTTTTCTTGAGAAACGCTAGGGCTCTTGATGTCGACCATCTTGTCAGCTGCGTCGATGCATCCTAGCCGAGTTGACAGAGATAGTCCCACTGGGCGTGCCAAGAAGCGTGTTGATGAGAAATTTCTCTCACGCGCTGGCCTGGGAGATCTGCTTAGCTCTAGTGCAGGTCCTTCTCGGCTACCTGCGCAGTACAGTGCATGCCAGTTGTTTTGATCTATCAACCAACAAGAAAAATAGAGACATGCGTTAAGGGTTAAGTTAGATCCTACTAGATCGGCTATGAGAGTCAATTTACATATATATGCTATCCCGAAGTGAATTTAAACTAAGTGACTAGAATAGATCGGCTACGGCGAGACAGTATTAACCACTTAATCCAAATATACAATGGGATAATAAATATATGCCTTAACAGCCTAGCCAATACCGTAAGGCTAACTGTGAATCGGCTAGTACTCTGACTCATCTTATGAAAAGATATTGATCTAAGCTAAATGCGTTGAACCTAGATCAGTTGGCTGTCGGTTGTGGCTGACTAGCTGATTCTGGCTTAGGCCATTTAACTATAGCAAGATCTTAATATAAGAGGCAGCTTTAATAAATCCGATAATAAATATATCAAAAGAATATTAAAATAGATAAGGCCGATTGAAACCCCGGCACTGTCTCTAAACATATACATCTAGCCGAGTAGATCATAAAAGCTCTAAAAATGACTTAATAGATACAAATTGATGCAGCATTAAGTATAAAAAGAACAATCAGATCTACTATGACTGATGTAAAACCCCTCGAGACGGTGGATATCGCATATAACCTAGGCCGACCCTTAGATCTAGCTCTATTGGCTACTGATTCTTGACAGAAACAGGCCGATGCCAAGACAGATCTAAACATCGTTCTAGATTATATGTGATATATGATAACTAGCGCAGCATAAATCATTGAATCTAGGGTATCATAGCGATGGAAGCACTAAATTCAACGAGATACACCACTAATGACGAACATTTATCTTAATCGGGGATCGAAACGATGCAGCCCAAAGCCGGATCGAGTATTCGTCTGAAGAAAATAAGAGGCGATGCGCCGAAAGTTATATTGGTTGTGTATGTAATTATGTTTACAGGGGTCTCGGGTCCTATTTATACCCAAGAATAACATTATCCGTATGAACCTTGGTTTCTATCTAATCTACTATTTAAAATACGACAATATCCCGAGATATAGTCCCATGCCGCATTACAATAGAAAATCTAAACAAATTCCTAATTTATAGATACAATTGCCGTTACAGGACCCTATCCATAGATGGCAATACCTTTTAATGCGCAATTGTTGACGAGAAATTTCTCTCACGCGCTGGCCTGGGAGATTTGCTTAACTCCAGTGCAGGTCCTGTGCTGTGCAGGGCGTGCCAGTTGGTTTGATCTATTAACCAACGAGAAAAACAAAGAAATATGCGTTAAGTGTTAGGTTAGATCCCCACTGGATCGGCTTAGGGAATCCATGAACATATATTATCCCAAAATATATTTAAGCCAAGCGACTAGAATGGATCGGCGATATCGAGACAACATTAGTCGTTTGACCTAAATACAACAAGGGATAATGAATAGATGTATTGATAACCTAGCCAATACTAGAAAGCTAACAATGGATCGACTAGTACTCCGATGGTTCTTATGAAAAGATATCATTCTTGAACTAGGTGTGCGTAGCATGGGAAATCGGTCGTCGGCTGTTGATGGCGGGCCGATTTCGACTGATAACGTCGACAAGAATGGGATCTTAATATAAGAGGCGGTCCTAACATAAATCTAATAATAAATATACTAAAAGAAATATATTAGGGCAGATAAGGCCGGGTGAAAACCGGCACTGTCTCTCAAACATATAAAAATAAACGACAGATCACCGGTAGTTCTAAAACGACTTAATAGTTCAACTACGATGCAACATTAAGTATAAAAAGAACAACCTGATTTGTTATGATTTATTTAGACTTCTCGAGACGGTGAATACCACATATAAACCAGCCAACCTTTAGATCTAGCCTAATTGGCAGCAGGTTCATGATAGAACTAGCCAATGGCAGGATAGATCTAAACATTGATCTAATTTATATGCGATATATGATAAATGGCACAGTACAAACCCCTGAATCTAATGTGTCATTACGATGGAAGCACTAGAAACAGCAGATCATACCACTAATGACAAGCATTTACCTAGGTTTGGGGATCGAAACGATGCAGCCCATAGCCAAGTCAATTGCTTGTCTGAAGAAAAAGGTTGACGATGCGCCAAAAGTTGATTGATTGTGATTGTGTTGAATGAATTACAGGGGGTCTCGGGTCCTATTTATACCTAAGATACATTATCTGGACAAACCCTGGACTCTATCTAAACTACTATTTAAAACACGACGTTATCCCGGGAAGGAACCACGCCGCATTACAATGAACAGTTTAAACAAACTCCTAAATTACAAATACAATATCCGTTACAGGACTCTATCCACAAATGGCAATATTGTTTAACATGCAATCCAATAACCGAATCTTCTATTTATCTTCAAACTGCTGCACCAGAAATGGCTTTATCTCTTCTGAACCTAGAATCGGCTATTGGCCGCTCTTGTCTGATTCAACCTTAGCCGAATGGCTTCGCATCCGACCGCTTCTCAGCCGATGCGGCCTCTGTTTCTCCGCCAAGCCAGCCGATCCGATTCTGCTCCATCCTTGCTAGGACTTGGGGATTCAATTACCAAATTTAGGTGTTAACACATGCCCCCAAGTCCGTGATACGAAGTATTACGGATTTGTTGCTTGTTCAAATTCCCGCTCTTTTCTTGACCTAAACTGTTTCAGCTGCCCCCAAGTGCCCTTTAAATAGCCATTTGCCTCGGCCGAAACAATTACGCCTTCAAAAGCGCACTCAAAACCCTTCGCACACAAGCTTTTGCTTCCTCTCCGGCGGTTCACCGGTGTCCTTCATCAAATCTCAGTGCCCTTCGCAGATCAAGCTCCATCTTCATCTCCAACGACTCCGATGGCCTCCACCGCCGCCGTGTCAAGCACCGCCATCGCGCCGGGCACCACCGTCACACCAGCTATTGCCGCCGCACTGACCATCGCCGCCGCACCGGCCGCTGCCATCGTCGAGTTCCCTAAGGTACATCCGGCGGTCCAGAACTCTTTTATTCAGATTCATTTCTCCAGCCATACTTCCAACCGTATCGCATTCATCTTGTTTTCAGCCATTTTTTTATTAGCACCTTTTTCCCCTTTCAAACTGTAGCATTCAGCCATTCTTGATTAGCGTTTTTTCCTCTTTCGAACTGTAGCACCTGTCACATCAAGTGGCTGTCCCAAGTTTGACTCAAGAAAGGAGGTATTTCCTCGGCCCAATCGGCAACACCAATCCAGCCGATGTCATCATAGTCGAGACCAACAGGGTCCCTTACAACACAAACAAGCCATCCCTCACCCACTGGAACGGGACTTTCAAATCATGGCCGACCACAGACGCAGCCTGGATCGAATGGTACAAAAGGGTGCAATCGGCCAAGTACACTCAGTGGGAGGAGGCCGGGATAGCCCAGTGCTTGGCCCTGTCTGTTGCCAACATGGAAAAGGATGAGCCGCTTTTGTCGGCTACATCATATTTCTGGAATGACAGCTTCAACGCCTTCATCTTCCGGCAAGGGCCGATGACAGTCACACTAGCCGACGTGTACATGACGACTGGGCTAGACATCTAGGCGTCTGCTAACCCCAGCAACCTGAGCCGAAAGGGGCAACATCAGTTCAAGACCAAGGCCATCGGCGGGTGGAGCGGCTTCATCGCCCAGAACATGAAGGATGGACCAGTCGGCCACAGGGAGCACACCGCGCTTTCGATGATGTGGCTTGAAAAATTCTTGTTCTGTGGATGGAGCTATGGGCCGACCGCCAACTGGCAGGTCGTAGCCGAAATCCTGGCCGACGGGGGCGAGCTTGCACTGGGGAAGTACCTCCTCGGCTACTTGTATCAGATGCTGCATCAGGTCGCCGCAAAGATAGCCGCCAACGCTCCAATCAACACCGGCGGCCCATGGTGGTTCCTACATATCATAACAGGAAAGCTAGATATTAGGTTTGTGAAATGATTTGTGAAAATTGGCTTTGTGCAAATAAACCGTAGCCATCCTTTGAATGACCCTATCATATGCATCATTCCGTGTCGGCTTGCCGAGTACATAGGGTACTCACCCTTGCTATACGCACAAACCTCAGATGAAGCAAACGAAGAGCTGGAGGACCCCTATGCTTACTGCCAGGTGGGCGATGGAGGGGAAGGCGTCTACTAGGTCATAGTCCCCGGTCGTTGCCTGTGGCAATCGACATGCCGCTGCCTTCCGACTGCTAATCTTATCTAAACTCTTCTTTTGGTTGTATCCGGACCAGTAGGTCCTATATGTATTGGATATTGCCTTCAGGCCTATTATTGTAATCATTTTGATGTAAGACTATTCATACACTTTGGACCTTGTAATTCAGAACTGTATTTGTGGGTACCAAACTACTCGATCCAGGGATATGGTACTATGAACACGAATGATTCCCGTCCTAAAAAACGGGGGTCGACAGAGCTGGTATCACAGCAGTGCGACTGTAGGATAAGACCAACTGGCGCCCTACCCCTGAATAGCTGGCTAAAGGGAAATATCCCTACATAGGATTATTTTTGGCAAATACAAACTATTTTCAAAAAACAAATGTGTTTTCCCTCATACTCTTATCCCCATCTCCTTTGCTCAAATTGTTTTGGTATTACCCCTCTCTAACCCTAAGTTACCTTCAAAACAGATGTCAGACCATGTTGGAGTTTGGGAGATCAAGGTTCTGTGGGAGGAAGGATTCGTGTCACAACTCCAGCAGTTACTATGGTGCCTAAGATACCTGGATGCACCCACCTATCGGATCAGGAGACATGGCACCGAGGGACATCCAGTATGGGAAGCTGCGGTTTCAGTTGAGGCCCGTATTGGGAGCAAGACACCCTATTGCTTCCACACATGTTACCACAAAGATTTGATAGAGGCAGCCCTTCAGGACGCAGCCCGCGAGGCATTCCTTCGCCTCAATGCCATTCACCGTGCTGAGCTTATAGTGACCGAGTTCGTACACCATCCCTACCGAGAGGAAGGCAACCCAGTCTGCACCATGGAGGCCACCCCTACTGCTATAATCCTATGGTTACCCGTCTGTCCCGCTGGGCAGAAACAACTGCTGATTGCTATGAAGAGGCATTACTCGAGATAGATGACCAGCAGCGACGCCTAAATGATCTGGTGGAGGAACACCAAAATTGTGGAGATCAGATCGACTTGCTGAAGACCCAGCTGCAAGCTAACGGTGCCCAATACGAGCAGCTCTCTGATCGTTATATGGCTCGTGGAGAAGCTTTGGTTGAGTTGGAGGAACAACTTAGGAAGAGCCAGCAACAGGTCGGCCAACTGGAAGAGTGTCACACCCTGAGTTTTGCCCTAAATTGTTTAAATAATTTGCCCTAAAATAATCGGAATTTCTGGAATTAACCTGGAGCCAACCTGCAATTTTTAAAATGCAATTAATAAATGGAAACGACATGGTAGGATTTTTCTTGAATTCTGCATGTCAAAATGCACTAACAGGATTTTTACTGGAATTTTTAGAGCACTCTAAGTATTTTTAATCAATTAAATAAGAAATCAGGAATTAATTAAGCCCCCCAAATCCTTTTTCCTTCTTTTTCTTTTTCTTTTTCGTATGGCGGCACAGTGTTCCTGCCCTTTCCCTCTTGGGCCGTCGGCCCGGTTCCCCTCCTCGGCCCGAGCCGCTCCCGCGCGCGCGCCTTCCCTTCGGTCATGGGCCGAAGCCCGCGACGCCAGCCGCGCCGCGCAAGTCCACGAACCATCCCTCGCTCCGCGAGTCATCGACAGTGGGCCCCGCCCGTCGGCTCCGTCCCCGCGCCCGGCCGGCCCGCCTCGCGCCCGCCATGCACGCCGCCGCTCCGCTCCGTTCCGCTTGAACCCGTGCCACGTAGGACCCTTGCCGGGCCCGATCCCGCAACGCCGCATCCATCTCCGCGTCCCTCGCGTTCGATGGAAGCCTTATCCGCGAGGAATTCCGCCGCCGCCGTTTCCCTCTCTCTCTCCGAATCCATAACCAACGACGACAAATCCGCGCCTATCCCGTGCCCTTTCCGATCTCGTTGTGCCTCTATAAAGTTCCCTCTTCGCCGCCGCGCGTTTCCCCTTTGTTTCCCTCTCGTGTTAACCCTAAAAACCGCCGCCGCCATCGTCGTCTTCTCCAACGCCGGTGAGTGCGCCGCCGCTTCCTTTTCTCTTCGGTTTTCCCGTGTTGTCCCTCGAGTCGCTTCCCGCGCATCGCTTTCGCTCTCCGCCATCGTCTCCCGCACCCGCAGCGCCCTCCGTCGCCGCTGCCGTGCCGCCGGAGATCGGTCGGCTGCCCGCGTAGCCATGGCCGGCGGCGAGCTCGAGCCGCCGCCGCCAAAACCCTAACCCTAGCGCTGCTGTTCAGGGCCGTCCGATCGGTCGGATCGGGAGGATCCGGACCGTCCGATCCCGCCCAATCCGTCGCCGTTCGATCCGATCGCCGCGCGCTGGATGGCTGCCGTGTGTCCGCCCTCGGCCGCCGCCCGAACCCTAACCATACCCGCGATCCGCACTGGTCCGATCCTTGGGATCGGGCGGATCTGGACTGCTTCGCTCCCACGCAAGCCGTCGCCGTCCGATCGCCGCCGCTCCTCGCGGATGCGTGCCGCGTGTCCCCGCACTCGCCGCCGCCGCCGTGGACTCGGTCCACCATGGACCGCGCCGCGCCGCTTGCGTCGCCGCTTGCGCCACCGACGTCGCCCTACCGCTGCGCCATGCTTGCGTCACCGGGGGCTTAATTGCGCAATAAATGTTTTTATCTTTTCTGTTTAGTTTAAAAATCGCAATTAAACTTCTAAAATCCATATCTTTTGAATCCGAGCTCGTGTTAGTCCATTCAAATTTCATTAAATCCAGAAAAATGTCAAGAATCCATTAAAAATACTTTTCAGTGCTGTTTTAGTAGACTTTTTAGGGTGTTTGTTGAGTGCTTTGTTTGTCGTGTTGATCCCGAGTTTTCCGGCGAGCCCGTTCTCTTGAAGTAGTCGCCGAGGTTCCTCGCTCCGAGGCAAGGCAAGTCATACCTTACATTGACCATATTGTACCTATTTTATGTAAATACCTCTTTTGTTCCAAATACTGCATATGTTTTAGAATGTCATTTCATGGGATGATTATACCTATTGTACTCAACCATAGGATTGTTTACCTTATACCATTGATAACTTGGGGTTCAATGTGACTAGATGATAGCATAAGGTTTGCTTAGTTATGCTTAGCGCAACTAGCTCACTTAAGGGAATCACACTAATCAAGTATATTACTAGAAGTTAACTCTCAGATCATGTTAAGTTGTGACTCTATTTCTAATAATATTGAATTATGAAAAGGGTGGGTCATGAGCACATGGTTGGACTTTGGTTAGCGTGCTCATGACAATTAAGGACCGGTTCTCGGGAAACCCTGGAAGAAATGCCGTGCATACCACAAGCCAGCATGGGTAATGACTGGGTCTGTAGCGTAGCTGTCTCTAGTCAACGTATCCCAGAGAGGGTGGGCGTGATGGAGTTGGGTCGGCCCCGGTTTTAAGGGTTGATCAGCTTCCGGATTCACCGCGGCACTAGAGGGGGCTGCCCATTGCCCGATGGGAATGGAGGCGAAACCTTGGTGTGGTACGATTGGTTAGATGGGGTTATGTGAAGGGTCCTGTCACAGTTCCTTTCCGGGGTACCATGGTGGTGCACCGGCGCACGGTAACGTGTTGTGGGATTGTGTCTTGTGGGTACAGTTGTACACCTCTGGTCAGAGTAAAAACTATTTTAATAGCCGTGCCCACGGTTACGGGCGATCGACCAGATTCACCTTGATTAGTCTCACTTATTTATCTGAATAAAATGTTGAAATATGACTAGTACAGGTGGATGGATGTGCCTGTTGCAACGTGGTTGGAGCGTTCGACAGTGTTTATTTAATACTGCTTAATTATTACTATTGTTTTACTGTCTTCAAATATTAATATTATATTCTGCGAATGCAGTTTATGCAAATTGAGCCTCTTATCCTTTTTCCTTGTTATTTATCTTGCATCATGTCCCCTTTTCCGGTGTGACTTTTTAACTACGGTGGTTGTACTCAGCCTTGCTTCTTTTTCCCCCTTCAGTACCAGAGGTTGAGATCGAGGTCTCCGAGGAGGTGTAGGCTTGTTCTTGTCAAGGGTTAGCTGTGGTGTTGGCGTTCTGCTTCGCTCGTGTCAAGTTTAGCTTAAGTCAGTTTTATTTTCCTTTCGCTGCATTTGTGTAACTCTTTTATATTGTTTCTAAGACGAGGATTCTGTATTATCAATAACGTTGATTTGTGTACCTCGGCTGATGCCTGGACGAGGGTGAAATGCACAAATTAGCTGCAGAAATTCTGGTGTGAATTTCTGGGCGTGACAAGTTGGTATCAGAGCCTTCTTGTGACTGTAGGACAAGCCAACTGGAAACCTTAAGAGCCCTCTAATTCTTTTCATTTGCATATGTTTATAAAAAAGGGGGTGTTTCGAAAAGTGGAGTCAGTCTAGGGTTTAGGACTTGCGAAAATGGGATGTTGGTCGTGGGTTTTTGAGCATGTTTTGATTTTCCCACTCCTTTGCTTCTATAGATGGCGGTTCCCAAATACGCATCGCGGAAAAGGGATGACGGGCTTTGTTGCGAGCTGGCATGTATGGCCCTTGCGTCGGATATCCCGAAGCACCCGAGTATACAACGCTTGCGCCTCTCGGTGGCGAGTTGCCCTACCGTGTTCGGTTGGAGGTTCACGGGTTTGTAGGAACGTGTCTTCCCAACATGGAGGTCACAGCTTCCGGAGGCACGTTAGATCACGCTTGTCAAGAAGCCACCTACCTGATGTTGGCCAGGATGAGGGAGCTACATGATGCTGACCTTCGCACCTCCTCCTACCGCTACCATCCCCGTCGAGGTAGTTCCTCCGAGGTCAGTGCATTCAAGTCTACAGCAGAGGAGAATGACTCTACCTTCGGCCACATGTGCACCGTGCTCAAAGGCCTGGATAAGATGCACTCTGACCTACACAAGGCAAGCAAAGAGCTGAACGACAAGAAGATGCTAAGGATCGTGCGACTGCAGGATGAAGTGGTTCGTCTGAAGAAGGAGGTAGCTGAATTAAAGGGACTCCCGCCACCAGTTGGTGTCAGGCTTCGCACTACGCCTCGGAAGACCACCACCGTGCCTGTCCGTATCCAGCTGGCACCTCGGATTCCACCGCCTCCTTGTCACGCCCAGAAATTTATCCCAAATTTCCAGACTATTTTGTGTATTAATTCCCTGTCCAGGACCAGCCAGGGTACACAAAATGACAAATCAATACACAGATCCAAACATAAATTAAAGTGTATAAATATACTTACAGAAGAGGCACTTAGTCCCTATACTCGAAGAAAACTGCAGCGAAAAAAAACAGGACGATCCTAGCGGGGCTTCAGCTCCACTCCACAGGCAAACTCAGCTGGGGTCTGAGCCTTGGTCCTCTAACACCGTCTTCGACTCGAGGCACTACACTTCGAAAGGGGGAAGGAATTGCAAGGCCGAGTACAACCACCGTACTCAACAAGCCATGCCGGGAGAATGCAAATAATGCAAGGGGGTACAAAGAATTCATATATAGGGTTATTTTGCAGAAAACCAGCATTTCATGCATTTAAATATTTTAAGGCATTTTAATAAACACGAGCCTATCTCTAGTCAAATTATTATCAAGTCGCGCACCAACGCGATCTTGCCTTCACTCAGGCCAACATGTGCTAACTCCAAATCTTTCGCTTTAAACAGAATTAAACCCTAACTTGGGTACATTGCTCGGCTTGCCCATAACCGAGGCGCGGCTATTCGAATAGATTTACTCGATCGAGGTGTACATCTTTACCCACCAGACATGTCTTCCTCACGTGTTGCGACGTGCCACATGCCACCATGGCATACGGACGGAAGCCATGACATAACTCATCGCTTAGTACTGCCCTAAACAAAGAAGACCGACATAGACTTCCCCCGCCAGGTGCCCTGGGTCGAGCAGACAGTCTATGCCCCCAGGCATCTCGACTCGTTCTGAGCCTTCACTTGCCAGAGACGTCAGCCCATGGGCTTCAACCCTTCCTAGGGCTTCATCCATCCCTATCCGTGTCTTTTTTGTTTCTGACCGTACTAGTCGACGTGTTAAGCCTTACCCATTAGAGGTGGTAGTACGGAAATGCTTTGCAACAGAGGCCTGAAGACCGGTCCTTATGACGGCCGAGGTGCGACTAACAAAACCATGCACCTCGTGCCCAGCCAAAAACATGTTTGGGGAATTTTGAAGGGGACATTTATTGCCACGGCTAAACAGCCAAAATTTCCATCATTTACAAGTTATTCCTTAGTCTCATTATTGAAAACATCTAATTGTTTCTATTCAAGCATGTCTAAGCATATTCCTATGTTTGCTAGTGAGTACCACATACATAAAGTGCTCACTAGTTTTATTTTTCCTAGGGTTATCAAGGATCATAATACAAGTAGTAGGGCTATAACAAGGAGAATCGGTAAGGCTAAATAAAACAGTGATAGACGCGGGAATTTAATAAAGCAAAATACAATAATTTAAATAAACATAATTTTGTAAACTCGGATAGCAATATGATCAAAATGACATGACTTGCCTTGCTCCTTCGAACAAATTTTTGGACTCTTTTCCTCGCGAGCGCGACATCCGAAACGACGAAGTCTACACGCGACACGCAAAACAAGAAAAAACCCTAATAAAAACCAAATGAACAATACAATAAAAGTAAACAAACATGTAGAGCTCAATTTTAGATGAATTTTACAATTTGAATGGCCCAATTTGGAGTTTGTATGGACTAGATATGAATTTTAGAAGTTTTGGACCATTTAAATGAATTCTGGAAATTAAATTGATTTATTAGGCAATTTTTAATTATTTTTGGAAGAAAAATAGTAGGATGACGACAGTGGGCAAGGACTGTCGTCAGCGAGTGAGAGCGGAGAGAGGAGGAAGGAACTCACCGGCGCACGACGGTGAGCGGATGAAAACCGCGTCGGTGCCGACGCGGGGACGAGGACAAAAACAACCGGGAACGGTGAGAGGGCGACGACGGCAGCCGACGGCGGCCGCACGGTGGTGAGGACGGTGTGGAACACGCTGCCGCGTTGCCGTTAACGGAGACGATGAGGCCACGGGGCGACGTGCCGGCAAGGAAGAATAGCTTGCCGAAGATGGTACCGGCGAGGACGATCACGGGACGCCGGCGACAAATGACAAACCAAGCGGAGGCGGGAAAGGAGACGACGCCATGATACCGGGAAGGATATGACGACGTCGGATAGCACTCCGGCAAGGCGCGAGGGCTGCCGGAGTGACGCGGCGAGGCCGATGGAGAGGCACCATGGGCAGCGGGGTTTCGGTGTATTCTGGCAAAACGGGCCTTGGCCGAGGTGGAGGGCGATGCTGCAATGCCGTAGGTGGCGATGGCACAGCCAACCGCGCACGGGCGAGGAGGAAAGGCCCACCGGAGTTGCGCGGTGAGGTGGATGGACAGCCGGCACGGCGGTCTCCGAACAAAACGGAGGCGAGGCCGGGGAGAGGGAGGTTGCTGCGGCGCTTATGGAGGTGGTGGCAAGGTCTTGTGCTGCTCGACATGACGGGGAAGGGCCGCCGGTTCGCCGGTGCCAAGGAGAGAGGAAGCCGAGCGGAGGGATGGAGGGAGAGCAAGGGAGCTCGAGGTGGTGTGAGGGGAGTGAGGAGGGGCGGGGGCCCCTTTTATAGGCCGGGGGAGGGAGAGGGAAGGGCGCCGGGAGGGCAATGGCGGGGAGAGGAGGAGGTTGGCCGGCCATGGTGGTGCTCAACCATTGAAGAACAAAATCAAAATCCATCACAAATTATTGCGGGATTGGGTGGGGAATTATGGGGGAAGTGGAGAGGAAGAGATGAGGATTAATTTCCCTCAATTAATTTTGGATTTGAGCAAGTGATTCGACGGGATTTGCGAAGGGAGGAAAGAGATGGCTGTTCGGATGAACAAGTACACGACATCTTGGAGGAAGACGACACCGTAGTAGAGGGTAGCAAAGCGACTTTTCCTTCCAAATTTCCTTGAATTTTTATCTATACTTCCAATGCTCAAATAATTCCAAGAAAAATCCTGAAATTAGATGAACACTCAAAGTATTTAATAAAAATTCAACCATATTATTTACTGATTAATTAATTTATTTAAATAATTACTTAAATGCACTTTGTATTATTAAAATTATTTCGGAGCTCCAAAATTTCACGAAAAATTTAGGAGAGTACTTTAGGGCATGGAGAATATTTGAAAAATATTTCCAGCCATGATTTTTTAAAGGAAATTTTTATTTCCTTAATACTTTCACTTGATTAATATGCTTTTCATTTTATTTAATTTCTAGAAAATGAATTATTTAATGATTTTTAATCCCGAACGAAAATCGAGGCGTGACAAACCTACCCCTTACAGAATCTCGTCCCAGATTCGGGGCTAGAAAGAAAAAGGGTATGGTGGGGTTGGGTTGGTCTACTAACTTCTGTGATTTCTTTCTGACTCACACTGGTTGATTCTCTTTGCTCTGACCCTGATCTGATTGCAGGAGTTGAAGCATCTTTCTTTCCTTGGAGTGCTCAACTAACGTTGGCAACTTCGGCACTCTAAGAATTGACCCTATTGAATAGGAGCTTGATGGGGTTTTTTTTTGAAACCTTTTAACTGACCTTAGTAAATCCGCAGATTTGGAATGTTCTCAGAACTACTCCTAGTCTGAATGAAAGAACTCCAAGAAACTGCTTCATCTGCCTCTTATCTTTGACTATGGATGTTTTTAGTTGCTGCTTCCTTAGACTGGATTGTTGACTTAGTAGTTCAGGTGTACTTCACAACTTAACGTGTTGGCTTGAGATGTTGTGACCCTGCCAATACCTGGCAGTTGACTCCTTGGGGTCCTGCCAATCGTCTTGCCTGGTTGAGCCTCCAAGCAGAACCTTTTTGAGGTAGACCAAGTTTACTTCGAGTTCACCTTACCAAGGTAGTGGAGCTTTCGCCTGACTGCGACTGATGAGGTTACTACCCTTGAGAATAATCAACTTCTTTGTTTTCTTTGGAACTCTGATGTGTAGACTTGGTTCTTGGTCAGTCCATAGAAAGAAAATACTAAGGATGCTCATTCATTCGGGAAGGTTTAGAACACTACGTCCAGTTGACGATGGAATGTTCCACGTAACGGTGACTCCGATTCTTCTTGCCATTCTGGCTATCTGGTGACTTTCCCATCAGACCTAACGGCTGACAAGACTGCTCTGCTTCTGGATTGACCGAGGCATACCAAAACTCTTCATGATAAGTTGACTAGAACCTTCCTTCCTTGTTGAGCACTTTATCTCATCTTCGGCTGATATCCTGGCGTTCATGTCCCATGAACTGTTTCTTACATCCCAACCTTGCTCGGTGTAATCATAGTTGGTGGTATGCATTTCCTTCCAGCATGATGGTGGGATTGGTGCCATCATCTTCTGGAAACTTGGCGGTACACTGGCGGGAGTAATAGGTGCTTGCATTGAGGTAAACTGGCCTTGATTTTGATATTGACCCAGAACTTGCATCTGAGCTTGCATCTCTTGCTGCTGATACTGTTGTTCTTATTGTTGTCCTTATTCGCTTTGGCACTGACCAACTGTTGTCGAGATGAAAGAGGTGGAAAACAGAGGTTGCTAAAGATAAGACCTTAACCCACTTAATACTGATCTGATGTGAGTGAACTTTTATTGTTCAAGTTGATTAGGTAAACAACCTAGTATGGTCACATCCCCACCACTGATGTAAACCATACACTTACACACAGCAAACAACACACGACCTAGGAACTATCGATACTACACTTCTAGGGAAGATTGGGTTTAGGTACGCTCCCGAAAGACTTCGCTTGATCCTCGAGAAACGCTAACGCGGGGCGGCTTGGCTTGATCTTCTTGCTTGAAGCTTGAGGCTTCACTTGACTTCCATCGGTTGACGAGCAACTGGGTTTGTCCTCCAGGTTCAACATCTAAAAGAGGTGGAGGGGAAAGAGTGAAATTTGGCAAGTTACTTTGCAAAGAGCTCGGAGGGATAGAAGAGACATTTTCGGAAATAAGGTTTTCACAAACTTGTCCTTAGTGTTTGACCATTTGGCTCAACCTACAGTCGAGATGGCTCTGATACCAACTTGTCACGCCCAGAAATTTATCCCAAATTTCCAGACTATTTTGTGTATTAATTCCCTGTCCAGGACCAGCCAGGGTACACAAAATGACAAATCAATACACAGATCCAAACATAAATTAAAGTGTATAAATATACTTACAGAAGAGGCACTTAGTCCCTACACTCGAAGAAAACTGCAGCGAAAAAAAACAGGACGATCCTAGCGGGGCTTCGGCTCCACTCCACAGCAAACTCAACGGGTCCGAGCCTTGGTCCTCTAACACCGTCTTCGACTCGAGGCACTACACTTCGAAAGGGGAAGGAATTGCAAGGCCGAGTACAACCACCGTACTCAACAAGCCATGTCGGGAGAATGCAAATAATGCAAGGGGGTACAAAGAATTCATATATAGGGTTATTTTGCGAAAAACCAAGCATTTCATGCATTTAAATATTTTAAGGCATTTTAATAAACACGAGCCTATCTCTAG
The DNA here is from genome assembly GCA_019925245.2 of Oryza australiensis. Lineage (NCBI taxonomy): Eukaryota > Viridiplantae > Streptophyta > Magnoliopsida > Poales > Poaceae > Oryza > Oryza australiensis. The sequence continues at coordinate 615,048 of JAIFGZ020000674.1, read as the reverse complement.
TCAAATTATTATCAAGTCGTGCACCAACGCGATCTTGCCTTCACTCAGGCCAACATGTGCTAACTCCAAATCTTTCAGTTTTAAACAGAATTAAACCCTAACTTGGGTACATTGCTCGGCTTGCCCATAACCGAGGGCGCGGCTATTCGAATAGATTTACTCGATCGAGGGTGTACATCTTTACCCACCGGACATGTCTTCCTCACGAGTTGCGACGTGCCACATGCCACCATGGCATACGGACGGAAGCCATGACATAACTCATCGCTTAGTACTGCCCTAAACAAAGAAGACCGACATAGACTTCCCCGCCAGTGCCCCGGGTCGAGCGAGTCTATGCCCCCGGGCATCTCGACTCGTTCGAGCCTTCACTTGCCGAGACGTCAGCCCATGGGCTTCAACCCTTCCTAGGGCTTCATCCATCCCTATCCGTGTCTTTTTTGTTTCGACCGTACTAGTCGACGTGTTAAGCCTTACCCATTAGACAGTGGTAGTACGGAAATGCTTTGCAACGAGGCCTAAGACCGGTCCTTATGACGGCCGAGGTGCGACTAACAAAACCATGCACCTCGTGCCCAGCCAAAAACATGTTTGGGGAATTTTGAAGGGGACATTTATTGCCACGGCTAAACAGCCAAAATTTCCATCATTTACAAGTTATTCCTTAGTCTCATTATTGAAAAACATCTAATTGTTTCTATTCAAGCATGTCTAAGCATATTCCTATGTTTGCTAGTGAGTACCACATACATAAAGTGCTCACTAGTTTTATTTTTCCTAGGGTTATCAAGGATCATAATACAAGTAGTAGGGCTATAACAAGGAGAATCGGTAAGGCTAAATAAAACAGTGATAGACGCGGGAATTTAATAAAGCAAAATACAATAATTTAAATAAACATAATTTTGTAAACTCGGATAGCAATATGATCAAAATGACATGACTTGCCTTGCTCCTTCGAACAAATTTTCTGGACTCTTTTCCTCGCGAGCGCGACATCCGAAACGACGAAGTCTACACGCTGACACGCAAAACAAGCAAAAACCCTAATAAAAACCAAATGAACAATACAATAAAAGTAAACAAACATGTAGAGCTCAATTTTAGATGAATTTTACAATTTGAATGGCCCAATTTGGAGTTTGTATGGACTAGATATGAATTTTAGAAGTTTTGGACCATTTAAATGAATTCTGGAAATTAAATTGATTTATTAGGCAATTTTTAATTATTTTTGGAAGAAAAATAGTAGGATGACGACAGTGGGCAAGGACTGTCGTCAGCGAGTGAGAGCGGAGAGAGGAGGAAGGAACTCACCGGGCGCACGACGGTGAGCGGATGAAAACCAGCGTCTCGGTGCCGACGCGGGGACGAGGACAAAAACAACCGGAACGGTGAGAGACGACGACGGCAGCCGACGGCGGCTGCACGGTGGTGAGGACGGTGTGGAACACGCTGCCGCGTTGCCGTTAACGGAGACGATGAGGCCACGGGGCGACGTGCCGGCAAGGAAGAATAGCTTGCCGAAGATGGTACCGGCGAGGACGATCACGGGACGCTGGCGACAAATGACAAACCAAGCGGAGGCCGGGAAAGGAGACGACGCCATGATACCGGGGAAGGATATGACGACGTCGGATAGCACTCCGGCAAGGCGGCAGGGGCTGCCGGAGTGATGCCGGCGAGGCCGATGGAGAGGCACCATGGGCAGCGGGGTTTCGGTGTATTCTGGGCAAAAACGGGCCTTGGCCGAGGTGGAGGGCGATGCTGCAATGCCGTAGGTGGCGATGGCACAGCCAACCGGCGCACGGGCGAGGAGGAAAGGCCCACCGGAGTTGCGCCGGTGAGGTGGATGGACAGGCCGGCACGGCGGTCTCCGAACAAAACGGAGGCGAGGCCAGGGGAGAGGAGGTTGCTGCGGCGCTTATGGAGGTGGTGGCAAGGTCTTGTGCTGCTTGACATGACAGGGAAGGGCCGCCGAAGTTCGCCGGTGCCAAGGAGAGAGGAAGCCGAGCGGAGGGATGGAGGGAGAGCAAGGGAGCTCGAGGTGGTGTGAGGGGAGTGAGGAGGGGGCTGGGGGCCCCTTTTATAGGCCGGGGAGGGAGAGGGAAGGGCGCCGGGGAGGGCAATGGCGGGGAGAGGAGGAGGTTGGCCGGCCATGGTGGTGCTCAACCATTGAAGAACAAAATCAAAATCCACCACAAATTATTGCGGGATTGGGTGGGGAATTATGGGGGAAGTGGAGAGGAAGAGATGAGGATTAATTTCCCTCAATTAATTTTGGATTTGAGCAAGTGATTCGACGGGATTTGCGAAGGGAGGAAAGAGATGGCTGTTCGGATGAACAGTACACGAGCTCTCTTGGAGGAAGACGACACCGTAGTAGAGGGTAGCAAAGCGACTTTTCCTTCCAAATTTCCTTGAATTTTTATCTATACTTCCAATGCTCAAATAATTCCAAGAAAAATCCTGAAATTAGATGAACACTCAAAGTATTTAATAAAAATTCAACCATATTATTTACTGATTAATTAATTTATTTAAATAATTACTTAAATGCACTTTGTATTATTAAAATTATTTCGGAGCTCCAAAATTTCACGAAAAATTTAGGAGAGTACTTTAGGGCATGGAGAATATTTGAAAAATATTTCCAGCCATGATTTTTTAAAGGAAATTTTTATTTCCTTAATACTTTCACTTGATTAATATGCTTTTCATTTTATTTAATTTCTAGAAAATGAATTATTTAATGATTTTTAATCCCGAACGAAAATCGAGGCGTGACACTCCTCCAGCTCCACCCGCTCTAGTTCCAGCGCCGGTTCCAGTTCCTCCTGCTGCAGGTTCTGCTCTCACCTTTGCTCAAGCTTCGGCGTATCAAGGCGGAGGTGGCAGTAACGGTTGGATCTCCATCTCCAGTAACTCAAGCTCAGAGAATTCACCTGAAGACATGGACTCCGAAGAGACTCGAGATTCCTCAGAGGGAAGAGGCAGGATTGGTTGGGCTACGGCAACCGATTCAGAAGAGTCCAAGTCTGAGGTGACGCCAGAGGACTCTAGGAGCCGTTCTGAAGAATGGGGATCTTCTGAAGGAAGCAGTTTCGACTCCTCGCCTCGTGGATCATTCTAGTTGCCCTCCTTAGTTTTATCGCTTAACTTAGTTTGTCTTCTTGGTAGTTGCTGTGTGTTAGGCTGCTGTGTGTGGGATAGCTGGCAGTCGATATCAAGTGTGATATGACTGACCAATTAAGGATGTTTGATGCTTTTCCTTGTTTTTAGTCCAGATCAGAACAATGCATTTGAATTCCAATAATAAAGATTAGTTATAAGTCTGTTTATTTTTCTTCTTTTCTCTCTTCGGTCGGTCGTCTCCTTCAGATGGTGAACACCAGGACCAGCGGGGCGAACAACAACAATGGGCAGTCAGGTGCCAACAACAATGAGGCTCACGACGCCAATGGCAATGCTCCTCCACCGCCACCCGAGAACCCCACCATTGCTCAAGTGCTTGCTTCACGACACGGATGATGGCTGCAATGATGCAAGATGCAACAACAACACCATCAGATGCAACAGCAGATGTTGCAACAAATGCAGCAGCAGCAGCAGAACAATCAGTTTGGCGCCCCACCACCCCAATCCAAGTCGCCAGAGTTCCTTCGTGTCCGACCGCCGACCTTCTCCAGTACCACTAATCCCATGGAGGCTAATGATTGGCTTCATGCAATAGAGAAGAAGTTAGATCTTCTCCAGTGCACAGACGAGGAGAAAGTCTCGTTTGCCACTCATCAGTTATAGGGTCCTGCTTCAGCTTGGTGGGACAACTACCTGGTTACTCGCCCAGCGGGAGCAGCAGTCACGTGGGAAGAGTTTCGTCGCAGTTTCAGGACCGCACACATTCCTGCAGGAATAGTTGCACAGAAAAAGTGTGAGTTCCGTTCTCTTAAGCAGGGTAACAGATCAGTTACTGAGTACCTGCACGAGTTCAATCGTCTTGCCCGTTATGCCCCGGAAGATGTGCGCACCGATGCGAAAGGCAGAAAAAAGTTTTTGGCGGTTTGAATGATGAACTCACGGACAAGCTTATCTCCGGAGAGTATGCTAACTTTGAGAAGCTGGTTGACAAGGCCATTCGTCAGGAAGATCAGCGCAACAAGATGATCAAGAAGAGAAAAGTATTCCAGTCCCGACCTCCTCAACAGCAGAGAAATCAACAGAGGTCGCGTTTCATGCCTGGAAGTCAGAGTGGACCTACCACCATGATTGTTCGTCAGCATCGACCTTATCACCCAGGGAATTTCCAAACTGGCAGTAGTGGCAGTGGTCAACCACAGCGCACTCCAGGCCCGCGCCCTCCAACGGCACCATCCCAGCAACAGTCACAGCCACCACCTCCAAGGAAGGATTCTGGGGACAAGCCAGGAGTCTGCTTCAACTGTGGTGACCCCGGGCATTTTGCAGACAAATGTCCAAAGCCAAGACGCGCTGGGCCAATGTTCATCCAGGCCCGGGTCAACCATGCGTCCGCTGAGGAAGCACAGACCGCTCCTGAAGTAATACTGGGTATGTTTCCTGTAAACTTTACTCCTGCTATAGTATTATTTTATTCGGGAGCTACACATTCATTTATCTCAAAGCAATTTGTTGGGGCACATGAGTTGTCACTAGTGGGACTTAAGATACCTATGCGGGTTCAAACCCCTGGAAACCACTTGGATACTACTCAGTATTGTCCCTCAGTGACCATAGAAATCCAAGGATCTATGTTTCTAGCCAACCTCATCCTTCTTCAGTCCAAAGGCATAGATGTCATTCTTGGGATGGATTGGTTGTCCAGATATAAGGGAGTAATTGACTGCGCTAGTCGCACCATTACTTTAACCAATACGAAAGGAGAAAGAATTGTTTTTCGTTCTCCCATGCAAGTCAAGCCCGTAGCAAGTTTGAATCATGTTTCCACCAGGGAATCGTCCGAAATGGCGGCAAAGACCCCTGTGAAGTTAGAGGATATCCCCATCGTCAGAGAATACCCTGAAGTTTTCCCCGAAGACTTAACTCAGATGCCGCCAGAAAGGAAAATTGAATTCCGGATTGATTTAGTACTGGGACCGCCCCAATACACAAGAGACCGTATAGGATGGGAGACAACGAGTTGGCCGAAGAAAAGAAGCAAGTGGATGAACAGTTGCAAAAAGGGTATATTCATCCGAGCACATCGCCTTGGGGTGCTCCGGTGATTTTCGTGGAAAAGAAAGACAAGACCAAGAGAATGTGTGTCGATTATCGCGCACTCAATGAGGTTACTATCAAGAACAAGTATCCCCTACCACGGATTGATGATTTATTCGATCAACTCAAAGGGGCCAAGGTGTTTTCCAAGATAGACCTGCGATCGGGCTATCACCAGTTGAGAATTCGGGAAGAGGACATTCCCAAGACCGCTTTCACCACCAGATACAGCCTGTATGAGTGTACAGTCATGTCTTTTGGGTTAACCAACGCACCGGCCTTTTTATGATTCGATGAACAAGGTGTTTATGGAGTTCTTGGATAAATTTGTGGTGGTGTTCATTGACGACATTTTGGTCTACTCTAAAACGGAGGAAGAACATGAGCAACATCTTCGGACAGTACTCGAGAAGTTGAGAGATCATCAACTCTACACCAAGTTAAGCAAGTGTGCATTCGGTTAAAGGAGTACGGTTCCTCGGCCACATTGTGAATGCCCAAGGAGTAGCCGTGGATCCAGCAAATGTGGAATCGGTTACCAAGTGGACCCCGCCTAAAACGGTTACGCAGATCCGAAGTTTCCTTGGACTTGCAGGTTACTACCGCCGTTTCATTGAGAACTTCTCCAAAATCGCCAAGCCGATGACTCAACTGTTGAAGAAAGATGAGAAATTTAAGTGGTCGGCAGAATGCAACAAGAGTTTTGAAGAGCTTAAGAGGAAGTTGGTGTCTCGCACTTGTTGATACCGCGATCCAGCAAAGGACTTCCAAGTTTATTGCGATGCATCTCGCCAAGGGTTGGGATGTGTGTTGATGCAAGAAGGCAAAGTGTTCGCATATGCATCTCGTCAATTGCGCCCACACGAAAACAACTATCCCACTCATGATCTAGAATTATCCGCAGTGGTTCATGCCCTGAAGATCTGGCGACACTACCTAATTGGTAACCGTTGTGAAGTGTATACGGATCATAAAAGTCTCAAGTATATTTTCACCCAACCGGATTTAAACATCCGACAGCGAAGATGGTTGGAACTGATCAAAGATTATGATTTAGGGATACATTACCATCCCGGCAAAGCTAATGTGGTTGCGGATGCACTAAGCCGAAAGAGTTACTGCACCACCCTCAGTGTCGAAGGAATGTGCGACCAGTTGCAGCAGGAATTCGAGTATCTAAATCTACGAGTGGTGGATTTTGGTTTTGTGGCTGCTTTGGAAACCCAACCGACTCTCATTGATCAAATTCGGGCTGCTCGGGCATCGATCCCGAGATGGCCGAACTCAAGAAGAACATGAGAGTCGAAAAGCTCGTGGTTTTACTAAGACGAACACGGCACAACTGGATGGGAAAGAGGTTGTGTGTGCTAGAAGACAAGGATTTGAAAAAATGATCCTTACGGAAGTTCACCAAACTCAATACTCAATTCACCCGCAGTACAAAGATGTATCAAGATCTTAAAGAATGATTTTGGTGGGTCAGTATGAGGAGGGAGATAGCTGAGTTTGTTGCACTTTGTGATGTTTGTCAGCAAGTTAAGGCAGAACATCAACGGCCCGCCGGGCTGTTGCAACCACTCCAGAGTCCAGAGTGGAAGTGGGAAGAAATTGGAATGGATTTCATCACGGGTTTACCCCGCACAGCGTCAGGATATGACTCAATTTGGGTCGTGGTGGACCGACTCACCAAGGTGGCCCACTTCATACCAGTGCATACTACCTACACGGGGAAGAAGCTAGCAGAGCTTTATCTTGCAAGAATCATGTGTTTGCATGGCGTGCCTAAAAAGATCGTGTCCGATAGGGGAAGTCAGTTTACTTCCAAGTTACGGAAGAAGTTGCAAGAAGAGCTCGGTACCCGTTTGAATTTTAGTACGGCCTATCATCCGCAAACAGACGGTCAAACGAGAGAGTGAATCAGATTTTGGAAGACATGGTGAGAGCATGCGCGCTTGATTTTGGAATAGCGTGGGACAAAAGCTTGCCCTATGCAGAATTCTCCTATAACAACAGCTATCAGGCCAGCATTCAAATGGCACCGTATGAAGCATTGTATGGATGGAAATGCCGCAAACCCCTTTTCTGGGATCAGACTGGTGAACGCCAGTTGTTTGGCACAGAAGTAATAAGTGAAGCAGAGGCAAAGGTCCGAACGATTCGGGAAAGGTTGAAGATTGCGCAGTCCCGACAGAAGAGCTACGCAGATATTCGTCGAAGAGACCTCGCTTTTGAAGCAGGGGATTTTGTGTATCTTCGCGTTACACCACTCCGGGGAGTACACCGTTTCCAAACCAAAGGCAAGTTGGCGCCACGTTTCGGGGGACCATACAGGATTCGGTAACGTCGAGGAGAAGTGGCCTATCAGCTTGAGCTTCCCTCCAGCATGACTGGTATTCACGACGTGTTTCATGTGTCCCAGTTAAAGAAGTGTTTAAGGGTACCAGAAGAGCAGGCGAGTCCAGACCAGATCGAAATCCAAGAGGACTTAACCTACGTAGAGAGACCAGCACGTATTCTCGAGATCAGCGAGAGAAGGACTCGGAACAAGGTTATCAGGTTTTGCAAGGTTCAATGGACTCATCACTCCGAGGAAGAAGCTACTTGGGAAAGAGAAGATGAGCTAAAGGCCGCGCACCCGCACCTTTTCGCCAGTGCCTCCGAATCTCGGGGTCGAGATTCCGTTTAAGGGGGGTAGGTTGTCACACCCTGAGTTTTGCCCTAAATTGTTTAAATAATTTACCCTAAAATAATCGGAATTTCTGGAATTAACCTGGAGCCAACCTGTAATTTTTATAATGCAATTAATAAATGGAAACAACATGGTAGGATTTTTCTTGAATTCTGCATGTCAAAATGCACTAACAGGATTTTTACTGGAATTTTTAGAGCACTCTAAGTATTTTTAATCAATTAAATAAGAAATCAGGAATTAATTAAGCCCATAGGACTCTATCCGATCGGATCCCTATTTGATCAAGCCATATCCGAGTCCAACTCGAATGCCTGTTCTTATCCCCTTAAGCGTCGCGACCACAGTAGGTTCGGTATACTCGGTTTCGGCTATAGTCTAACTTAGCCGATCGTCGGCTCGAGTCTAACTCAGCCGACTGTCAACGACGCCTAGCAGCACATATTGACACCATAGTATACAAGAATAATATCGGCTCTGAACCTGTAATGTGTACACAAATCCCTTTGCCTCACGATACCAGTTAAGTTATAGGCAAGATGTGTGCCATCCCTTCAATAGCTTAACCATTCGCTCGAACCGTATTGGATTATCTGTCTGTTGATGTCACCTCAATCAACTTAGCATGGCCATGCATTTCCATAATCCATTACCTCGAGGGGCCCAGAGATATCTCTCCAAAGGAGGGGCAAATTCCATCTTGATCACTCACATCCCACTCCATGTTTCATAGCAAACCCGAAAACTACCTTTATAACTACCCGATTACGGAATAGCGTTTGGTAGTCCCAAAGTAGGCTACTACACATGTTGGAATCCATGGTGATCTCAGGTTTAAGGACTTTGTACCAACACTACCTGAGACCAACTAATGGAACATTAATTCCTGTAGTGTCTCATGGTGGGTCTATCCAACAATGTGTTCTCCAACACATGCGTCCATGTTTATTGATTTGGTATCTCCATACCCATGATCTATGAGACATGATCATCAATCAATAAACATGCCGATCTTAGAATCATATTTGTTCCAACAATATGACATATGATCGAGGATCGTTTAGAAATAGATTCATACATAAAGAGTCTCATAAATAAGTCACGTACTTATTGATCAATACAAGATGTCTATTTCATGGAACCGAATAACACTTTATTCATAAATACATAAACATTGACGTGATATCCAACATCTCCATGTTGCCTCTAGGGCATATCACTAACACAACCAAGGACAGCGCGGAGGATCAAACCTCGGCGAATTTATGAGGGCAAAGTCGCCGACATTCTCCTCGGCAGATGAGCCCATGGATGTTGAAGATTGGCTGAGGGTAATAGAGAAGAAGCTCACTCTCGTCCGAGTACGGGAAACTGACATAGTCGTCTTCGCCACCAATCAGCTGGAAGGACCCGCAAGTGACTGGTGGGACACCTAAAGGAAACCCGGGCTGAAGATGCCAGCGAACCCACTTGGGAAGAATTCACGGCTGCCTTCCGTGAAAACTTCGTACCTGCTGCAGTCAAGGCAACACACCTTAACAAGTTCACGCAGCTTGCACATTATGCCACGAGCGACCTGGCAGACGAAGAAGAGAAGATGGATAAGTTTATCGAAGGACTGAACGACGAGTTGAGAGGACTGATGATCGGTCAGGACCACGTCAGCTTCCGGAGCCTCATCAACAAGGTAGTAAAGCTTGAGCATGACCAGAGGACGGTTGAAAACAACCAAAAGAGAAGGCTTGCAATGGCCCGTCCGATTCAAGGAACACCCCAGCGACCCAAAGGAGCAACCCCGTCAGGTTGGAAGCCAGCCATAGTGGCAACCAATCGCCCTGCCGCACCCGGCAACGTCAGCAGGCCACCTGCAACACCGTCTCGCACTCCGGCACCTACTTTGGCAGCCCCAGGAGCCAGGAATGCCAACTGCTTCAACTGCGGAGAATTCGGGCATTACGCCAACAGCTGCCCTAAGCCGTGCAACACACCCAATTGCACCGGAGCCAACGCCATCGCAGTACGAGGAACCCCTGCTCCGGCACCTGGACGCAGTTTGTTCAGAATGCCCAAACCAAAGGAGGCTGCAACCGGATTCCGCCGTGGTCAGGTCAACCATGTGCGTGCTGAGGAAGCTCAGGAGGACCAAAGCGAGCTAATGGGTATGTTTTCTATCCATTCTGCACCAGTTAAAGTTTTGTTTGATTATGGAGCTTCGCATTCATTTATATCGTCAAGAGTAAGCAAAGAGCACAATTTGCACCGAGTAGACCTTAAGAGACCAATGGTAGTACATTCACCCAGGGGAGATGTAACCATACCCCATGTGAGCATCAATGTGCCCATACGGATCAAGGAGGTGGTGTTCCTTTCGAACCTTATTGTTTTGCCACCCCAAACCCTGGACATCATGCTAGGAATGGATTGGTTAACCAATAACCAAGGGGTACTAGACTGTGGACGAAGAGAAGTTACCTTGTCTACCCCTGGGGATCGCTGATGACAATAGCCATGGATCAAGACCCTATGCACTGTGACCGAGCTACGGGAATATTCACCATGTTACCCATAGTTGGAATGCCATTAATTCAGGATTACCCCGATGTATTTCCTAAAGAACTACCTGAAATGCCCCCAGACCGAGACATAGAGTTCATCATTGACCTCATGCCTGGCACCGCCCGCATAGCTAAGAGACCCTATCGGATGCCGGTGAACGAATTGGAGGAACTTAAGAAGCAAATAAGAGAACTGCAAGAGAAAGGCTTCGTACGCCCTAGTTCTTCACCGTGGGGAGCCCAGTACTATTTGTTAAGAAAAAGGATGGAAGCATGAGAATGTGCATAGACTATCGGTCAATGAATGAGGTTACCATTAAGAACAAGTACCCGTTACCTCGAATCGACGACCTGTTCGACCAACTCAAGGGAGCCCGAGTGTTCTCAAAGATCGATCTTCGATCTGGATACCATCAGCTGAAAATTAGGACTGAGGATATACCCAAGACTGTGTTCTCTACACGCTACGGCTTGTACGAGTTCACAGTGATGTCCTTCGGACTGACCAATGCCCTGGCCTACTTCATGAACCTCATGAACAAAGTATTTATGGAATATCTGAACAAGTTCATGGTAGTGTTCATTGATGATATCCTCATCTACTCCAAGGATGATGAAGAACACGCATAACATCTACGCCTGGTACTAGAGAAACTGCGAGAGCACCAGCTATATGCCAAATTCAGCAAGTGTGAATTCTGGCTTAAAAGTAGCTTTCCTTGGACATGTAATCTCAGCAGGAGGCATAGCAGTAGACCCCGCCAAGGTCGAAGCTGTTACCAAGTGGAAAGCACCCTAGTCGGTAACAGAGATTAGAAGTTTCTTGGGATTGGCTGGATATTACCGGAGGTTTATAGAAGGATTTTCTAAGATAGCTCGACCCCTGACCCAACTATTGAAGAAGGAGAAGAAGTATGCATGGACTGAGCAGTGTTAACAGGCATTTGACCAGCTCAAAGAAAAGTTAACCACCGCCCCGATCTTAGTCCTACCACACAACCGGAAAGACTTCGTTATATACTGTGATGCATCTCGACAAGGATTAGGAGGCGTGTTAATGCAAGATGAAAAGGTTGTGGCTTATGCCTCAAGGCAACTGCGACCTCATGAGAAGAATTATCCCACCCATGACTTAGAATTGGCCACGGTGGTGCATGCCTTGAAGATTTGGAGGCACTACCTGATCGGAAACCACTGTGATATGTACACGGACCACAAGAGCTTGAAATATTTCTTTACCCAGACAGATCTTAACCTGCGCTAGAGAAGATGGCTAGAGCTAATTAAGGACTATGACCTAGGAATCAATTACCACCCTGGTAAGGCCAATGTGGTAGCTGACGCTTTGAGCCGCAAAGCCCAGTGCAACCAACTGAGGATGGAATGTATGGCCAACGAGCTTCAAGAAGAGATGGCTCGGCTTAACCTGCAGTTGATTCCTCATGGACAACTTAGTTCGCTGGAGATACAACCTCTCCTACGAAGTCAGATTAAGGAAGCCCAGAAGGATTGTGAGGAAATCCAGCTAATCAAGGAACGCATGGCTGAAGGACTAGCCAAGGAATTCATGGCCGACGACGATCGAGCCCTATGGTATTGTAAAAGGATTTACGTACCGGAGAAAGGTAGATTGAGAAAGCTAATCTTAAAAGAAGCCCAAGAGTCAGCATACTCGCTACACCCGGGCAACACCAAAATGTACCAGGATTTGAAAACAGATATTGGTGGCCCAAACATGAAAAGAGACGTAGCGGAATATGTGGCCGTATGTGATGTATGCCAACGAGTTAAGGCTGAGCATCAACGACCGGTAGGATTGCTGCAACCGCTCAAGATCCCTGAGTGGAAATGGGATGAAATAGGCATGGACTTTATAGTGGGACTACCCAAAACTGCTACCGGATACGATTCCATTTGGGTGATCGTGGATAGACTGACTAAGACTGCCCGATTCATCCCGGTCAAGACTCGGCATAGCAGCGCCAAGTTGGCAGAACTGTACATGTCCAGAATTGTGTGCCTACGTGGAGTACCCACAAGGATTGTGTGAGACAGTGGTACTCAATTCACATCTCACTTCTGGGATAAGTTTCATGAGGCGTTGGGAACTCACCTCACCTTCAGTACTGCTTATCACCCTCAGACCGATGGACAGACCGAGAGGACGAACCAGGTCCTGGAGGACATGCTAAGAGCCTGTGCGTTTGGATTTCACCAAGGACTGGGAGAAATGTCTGCCCTATGCAGAGTTCTCCTATAACAATAGCTAGCAAGCTAGTCTAAAAATGTCGCCGAACGAGGCTTTGTTTGGACGAAGATGCCAAACTCCATTGATGTGGTCAGAGACCGGAGAACGACCCATATTTGGACCAAACATCATTAGGAAAGCCGAAGAGAAAGTTCATCTGATAAGGGATCGGCATAAGGTAGCCTAGTCTCGGCAAAAGAGCTATGCAGACACTCGCCGCAGAGAGTTGGAATTCAAAATAGGTGACTTTGTGTACCTGAAAGTTTTGCCACTAAGAGGAACCAAGAGGTTCAAGGTCAAAGGAAAACTGGCGCTAAGATATGTTGGACCTTTCCCGATAAGCGTTAGAAGAGGCGAAGTAGCCTATCCACTGGACCTGCCGGAAAATCTCTCTGATGTACACCCTGTCTTTCACGTATCACAACTGAAGAAATGTTTGCGAGTATCGGAAGAACAAATCCCCTCGAAAGACGTCCTAATCAGCGAAGACCTCACATACCCCGAACACCCCGTAAAGATTTTGGACGAAGCCAAGAAAAAGACTAGGACCAAGACGTGGTGAATGTACAAGGTGCAATGGAGCAACCACACTGAAGATGAAGCCACTTGGGAAAAAGAAGACTTTTGGAAGACCGAGTACCCGAACCTATTCCGCGAACGGTAAGAAATATCGGGGACGAGATTTATTGTTATGGGGTAGGTCCTGAAAATCGGAGAAATTAAAAACCAGGAATTAAAAATCGGAACTCACAAAAACTTTCTGCTTGTTGCTTCTTGACCGTGTTTATTGCTTCTTATTTGCCAGCTTGGTTGCATAAATTTATATGTGAGCGATTCATCTCGATGTTGGAGAAAAACCACATGATTTGGATTTCCACTGGGGAGATAAATTTCAGAGTTTAGAGTTGGGAATTTTAAAATAAAATAGGAAAAGGGTGTGGATTTATGAAAATACATATTTGAGATAAAAACATTATTTGGGTGATTGTGTAATATTAATTAGAAAATAAAATGAGTGATAAAATATTTTAAAGGATTTATATGAAGTCTAGAAATTAATTGGAATTAAAATTATATTTTCCAATTTAGGGAAAAAGGATTAAATTAAATGTGTGAAATATATTTTTGAAATAATAAAAGTACGTGACAAGTTTGAAAATATATTTTTAAACTAATTTTTGGAATACTAGATTTTATTTTGAATTTTTAGAGTGAGGGGAAAATAGGATTTGGAAATTAGAAATTAAAATCGGGAAAATCGGAAGAGTCACTCTTCACACGTCACAAGGTGTTCGACCCGGTCCTCGGCCTTCCGCACGCGCGCGCACGCGCCCGCGCCGTCGCCCACGCCGTCACGGCCTCCACCCCGGCCGCGCGCCATGCGCCCGCGCCGCACGCCCACGACACCGCGCCGGAGCCCGCCGCGCGCGCTCCCCGCCCCGCCGCGCGCCCCGCCGTGCCCGGACCCCGCCCCGCCGCGCCGCGCGCCCCCACCCGTACCGACCCCGCCCGCGTCGCCCGCCCGTACGCCCCCGCGCGCCGCGCGCGCCACGCGCCGACCCGCCCTGTCGTAGTGATATGCCCTAGAGGCAACATGGAGATGTTGGATATCACGTCAATGTTTATGTATTTATGAATAAAGTGTTATTCAGTTCCATGAAATAGACATCTTGTATTGATCAATAAGTACGTGACTTATTTATGAGACTCGATATGTATGAATCTATTTCTAAACGATCCTGATCATATGTCATATTGTTGGAACAAATATGATTCTAAGATCGGCGTGTTTATTGATTGATGATCATGTCTCATAGATCATGGGTATGGAGATACCGAATCAATAAACATGGACATATGTGTTAGAGAACACATTGTTGGATAGACCCACCATGAGACACTACAGGAATTAATGTGCCATTAGTTGGTCTCGGGTAGTGTTGGTACAAAGTCCTTAGACCTGAGATCACCATGGATTCCAACATGTGTAGTAGCCTACTTTGGGACTACCAAACGCTATTCCGTAACTGGGTAGTTATAAAGGTAGTTTTCGGGTATGCTATGAAACATGGAGTGGGATGTGAGTGATCAAGATGGAATTTGCCCCTCCTTTGGAGAGATATCTCTGGGCCCCTCGAGGTAATGGATTATGGAAATGCATGGCCATGCTAAGTTGATTGAGGAGTCAATCAAGAGACAGATAATCTAATACGGTTCGAGTGAATGGTTAAGCTATTGAAGGGATGGCACACATCTTGCCTATAGCTTAACTGGTATCGTGAGGCAAAGGGATTTGTGTACACATTACAGGTTTAGAGCCGATATTATTCTTGTATACTATGGTGTCAATATGTGCTGCTAGGCGCCGCTATTGACAGGTCGGCTGAGTTAGACTCGAGCCGACGATCGGCTAAGTTAGACTATAGCCAAAACCGAGTATACCTGAACCTACTGGGTCGCACGCTTAAGGGGATAGAATAGATATTCGAGTTGGACTCGGATACGGCTCGATCGGATAGGGATCCGATCGGATAGAGTCCTATGGGCTTACGACGTATGGGCGGCCAACTCTATGAGATACGAGATGAGATCTGATTCAAAATAGAGTCCTAATCGGCCACTAGTCCCGTCGGCCAACTCTATATAAAGGAGGCGGGGTGGAGAGCTGCAACATGTCAATTGCATCGCATGCAACATAAGTCGCCGAGATCAATCTCCACAGAAACCCTCCCCACTTTCGAGCCAAACCCTAGCCTTGCATCGCGTGCTAGCACACGGGTGTACGGCGTTTTGTCCCCGGACGTGTGGATACCGATAGAGGCGCTGCTACGTTGCGCGCTGTTGATCGGCTTCGATCGGCCGCAATCGGAGCGATCGGCCGTGGTGGAATCGGCCGCGGTCGGGCGCATCGGAGCGAGGCGTGAGAACACGGCCGGACGACTCGAATCGGCCGATTGGCGAATCGGCCGTCTCCGGAATCGGCTACACTGTTCCGGATCGGATTGCCCGATTGGCTATTCCGCCGCACTCTACTCCAATCGGTAACGATCTATCGGCCCTTACTTGCAAGTGTTCCTGGTTTGCGCGGTTAAAATTTTTGTTTTCGGCTAGCGTAGCCTCCGCGCAACCCTTTAGTGGTATCAGAGCTAATCTTGCTTAGTTTGGGTTTTAGATTGGATCTGGAACAAGTTTTGCGCACGGGTTGATTAGATCAATCGGTTTTATGGGATCTGTTGAGGAGAGTTAATGGTAATTGCGTTCCTTGATAGTGTATCGGAACAGCGTAATGTGATTACGTCGAAGCAATATCCATAGAACTCGGTTTGAGTTGGGTTCGAGATAGCGTTCCTTGATAGTGTATCGGAACGGTATAATGTGATTATGCCGAAGCTATCTCGTAGTCCGATCTTGTTAGCTGCCTCGCGCCTGCGCAAACCATCTCCCTTGATAGTGTATCTCCCTTGCCGAAGCTATCCCCCTCGACCCCCCACCCGCTAACCGGCTAGCGGGACCGCCGTGTGCGTACCCCCTTATAGGTCGTCTCGGTGCCGTATCTCTGCGATAAGTAGAAAACGTTTCTACGCCTAACTTGTTTTTGCAGAGAATGCTTTGAGATGGTATGGCCCTATTGTATGTATGAGATGCATGTGATGCATGTAATATTCTTTCATATGTGCAATCCCTATAATATTCTTTCATACGTGCAATGCTTGTAATATTCTTTCACGACCTGCGAGTCGATGTAATCTTCAATTAGAGCTTCTATAGTAGTAGCTTAGTTTGAAGAAATCAAGCATTCGGCACTCGAAAGAACGGTGATGAAGATGGAGATCTGTACACCGGCATGGAGATGGAGATCACCATGTGAAGGGGGCCATACTATTTCATGCTATTCTACCCGCTTTCATATATGTGATATGTTTGTCGATAGGATAGCATCCCTCACAAAATTAAGTAGTAATGATGCCCTTCCAAATGTTGCACCGTCACCGTTATGCTCGTCAATGGTGGGTCACAAAGCAGAGTGCCATTCTCTATCATAACACGAGGGGTATATGTCGACATATACAGCAGGAGCATTTGGTTTACTTAACAAGGCTATCAAAACAGTTTTGGGCCTTGGGGCATAGGTTGGGGCCGGGGCATGGAGATGCCACACCAACAACAAGAGTCACATAGAGATGTGATTAGCAAGGAGTTGCTTACCGATGTTACTAATTTTCTAGCGGTGATGCCAAAGCTCACTAGAAAATTAACTAACATGTGGATCTTGACCCAATACGTAACCTAGAGGGAAGGTGGAAAATACGTAATGGGAGTCTTATGTTAAATTGTTTAACAAAAGACATAACATAAACATTGTGCTAAACTTTGTTTTTCTGTTGTAGAATAAATGGCGGCTAATACTACACCCAGTACCTTTAATTTGCGATCTATTCTCGAAAAGGAAAAATTAAATGGAACAAACTTTATGGATTGGTATCGCAACTTGAGAATTGTTCTCAAGCAAGAGCGTAAGGAGTACGTTCTAGAAGTACCCTATCCTGAGGATTTGCCAAATAATGCCACTGCAACTGCACGGAGGGCTTATGAGAAGCACACTAATGATGCCCTAGATATAAGCTGTCTCATGCTTGCTACAATGTCCCCTGAGCTTCAGAAGCAATATGAGAGCAGCGATGCTCACACTATTATTCAGGGACTGCGTGGCATGTTTGAGAACCAAGCTCGGGCCGAGAGGTTCAACACCTCAAAGTCCTTGTTTGCGTGCAGGCTTGTTGAGGGGAATCCCGTCAGTCCGCATGTGATAAAGATGATTGGCTATATCGAGAGTCTGGAAAAACTAGGTTTTCCCCTTAGCCAAGAGTTGGCTACTGATGTGATTCTCCAGTCGCTCCCTCCGAGCTTCGAGCCATTCATATTAAACTATCACATGAACAATATGGATAGAACCTTGGCTGAATTGCATGGGATGCTAAAGACAGCTGAGGAGAGTATCCAGAAAAACGGTCATCATGTGATGATGATGCAGAAGGCAAAGCGCAAACCACCTGTCAAGAAACAATGCACCAAGAGGAAGTTAACTCCCGATGAGATCGCGAGTGCCTCTAATGCAAAGAAGGGCAAGAAGGGGTCGGCGGCATCAGATGCCGTTTGCTTCTACTGCAAGGAGACAGGCCACTGGAAAAGGAACTGCAAGAAGTACATGGAGGATCTCAAGAAGAAGCAAAGTACGACTTCTGCTTCAGGTATTAATGTTATAGACATTAATCTTGCTACTTCACCTACTGACTCTTGGGTATTTGATACCGGATCAGTAGCTCATATTTGCAAATCGTTGCAGGGAATGAGAAGAAGTAGAGGATTGAGAAGGGGCGAGGTGAACTGCGCGTCGGCAATGGAGCAAGCGTTGCTACGCTTGCTGTCGCAGATTCTTGTCGGCACAAGCACCACTTCATCTACCTTCAGGATTAGTTTTGGAATTGAATAATTGTTATTGTGTTCCAACACTATGTCAAAACGTTATTTCCGCTTCATGTTTGCAAGCGGAAGGATATGATTTTAGATCAATGGACAATGGTTGTTCAATATATCTTAGAGATATGTTCTATTTTCATGCTCCATTGGTGAATGGATTATACGTTTTGAATCTTGAAGCGTCTCCCATCTATAACATTAATACAGAAAGGCAACTCTCTAATGATATAAACCCCACGTTTATTTGGCATTGTCGCTTAGGCCATATAAATAAGAAACGCATGGAGAAGCTCGATCGGATAGGGATCCGATCGGATAGAGTCCTATGGGCTTACGACGTGTGGGCGGCCAACTCTATGAGATACGGATGAGATCCGATTCAAAATAGAGTCCTAATCGGCCACTAGTCCCGCCGGCCAACTCTATATAAAGGAGGGAGGGGTGGAGAGCGTGGGACGTCAATTGCATCGCGTGCAACGAAGTCGCCGAGATCAATCTCCACGGAAACCGTCCCCACTTTCGAGCCAAACCCTAGCCTTGCATCGCGTGCTAGCACACGGGTGTACGACGTTCTGTCCCCGGACGTGTGGATACCGGTAGAGGCGCTCGCTAC
This sequence comes from Oryza australiensis, assembly GCA_019925245.2. Taxonomy (NCBI): domain Eukaryota; kingdom Viridiplantae; phylum Streptophyta; class Magnoliopsida; order Poales; family Poaceae; genus Oryza; species Oryza australiensis. The sequence goes on along the minus strand of JAIFGZ020000674.1, from coordinate 596,233 downwards.
GTTGCGCGCTCTTGATCGGCCGCGGTCGGGTGCATCGAGCGAGGCGTGAGAACGCGGCCGGACGACTCGAATCGGCTGATTGGCGAATCGGCTGTCTCCGGAATAGGCTACACTGTTCCGGATCGGATTGCCCCGATTGGCTATTCCGCTGCACTCTACTTTAATCGGTAACGATCTATCGGCCCTTACTTGCAAGTGTTCCTGGTTTGCGCGGTAGAAATTTTTGTTTTCGGCTAGCGTAGCTTCCGCGTAACCCTTCAATGAGACTTATAACCTGGAACGAGCCAGTACAGCCGTACTTCTCGAATTGGTATAGACCTAGCGGAGTAGATAGCCGAGCGGAGCGTATCCCCGCATAGTGGTTCTTGAGTGAATAGGTGGTTCTCGTTATTGAGATAAGGCTGCGGCCTAAGTGTTGAGTAATGAATAAGAATGTTGTGGATTTCTTTCCCTTACACCGAGAGTGCCAGAACTCCTCTCACTGCTAGAAAAGGACGACTAGAGTGCAAGAGGATTTAAGTTCATGGAGCGGGTACTGCCGAAGCAAAGTTATCGAAAGACTATGCCGTGACCATCCCATATGATGGGATGAAAGCTCATTCAATGAGTAGTCGCAGAGTACGGGTAAAGTGTATATCCACTGCAGTGTGAGTTAATCAATCTATTCGAATAGCCGTGCTCGCGGTTAATGAGCGATGTGACAAGTTTCTCCCGCGGCTAGACTCATAAATTTTAAAATTATGGGTTGGGACTGCATAATGATTTTGTGTGCTGGTGGACTCAAGTTCTTGAATTGTGAGAAGGGGTGGACTCCCAAGAAAAACCATGACGAACCAGAGGTGGGAAGCCATCCTTGGAAATCACGATGGATGGTAGACAGAACCGTCGCCGTTTTAATATACTCTGAAACTAAAACTTGACTTGGCTAGATATTAGGTTTGTGAAATGATTTGTGAAAATTGGCTTTGTTCAAATGAACCATAGCCATCCTCTGAATGACCCTATCATATGCATCATTCCCTATCATATGCATCGTTGCCTGTGGTAATCGACATGCCGCTGCCTTCCGATTGCTAATCTTATCTAAACTCTGCTTTTGGTTGTATCCGGACCAGTGGGTCCTATATGTATTGGATATTGCCGTTGGGCCTATTATTGTAATAATTTCGATGTAACACTATTCTTGCACTTTGCACCTGGTAATTCAGAACTGTATTCGTGGGTACAAAACTACTCGATCCAGGGATATGGTACTATGAACACGAATGATTCCCGTCCTCAAAAATGGGGGTCGACAATATATATGCCATCCTAAAAATATTTAAGCCAAGCGACTGGAATGGATCGGCTACACCGAGACAGCATCAGCCGTTTAACCAAAATACAGTAAATGATAATAAATATATGAATCGATAACCTAGCCGATACTAAAAAGCTAACAATGAATCGGCTAGTACTCCGACGAATCTTATGAAAAGATATCATTCTTGAGCTAGATGCGCGTAGCGTGGGAAATCGACCGTCGGCTGTTGATGGCAGGCCAATTTCGGCTAATGACATTCGACAAGAATGGGATCTTAATATAAGAGGCGTTCCTAACATAATTCTAATAATAAATATATTAAAAGAAATATATCAGGGCAGATAAGGCCGACTGAAACCCCGACATTGTCTCTAAACAATATAAATCTAGCCGAACAGATCATTGGAAGTTCTAAAAATGACTTAATAGTTCAATGTTGATGCAACATTAAGTATAAAAAGAAGAACCGGATCTGTTGTAGCCGATTTATATTTCTCGAGACGGTGGATACCGCATATAAACTAGTCAACCGTTAGATCTAGCCTTATTGGCTGCAAATTCTCGACGGAACTGGCCAAGGTCGAGATAGATCAAAACATTGATCTAATTTATATGCGCTATATGATAAATAGCGCAATATAAACTCATGAATCTAATGTGTCATTATGATGAAAGCACTAGAAACAACAGATCATACCACTAATGACAAGCATTTACCTAGATTTGAGGATCGAAACGATGCAGCCCGTAGCCAAACAAATTGCTCGTCTGAAGAAAAAGGTTGGCGATGCGCCGAAGGTTTGATTGATTGTGTTGAATGATTTTACAGGGGGTCTTGGGTCCTATTTATACCCAAGATAAAATTATCTGTATAAACCCTGGACTCTATCTAAACTACTTTTTAAAACACTACGTTGTCGCGGATAGGACTCACGCCATATAACAATGAACAGCTTAAACAAACTCCTAAATTACAGATACAATTGCCGTTACAGGACTCTATCCATAGATGGCAACATCGTTTAACACGCAATGTAATAACCGAATCTTCTATTTATCTTCAAATTGCTGCACCAGAAATGGCTTTATCTCTTCTGAACCTGGAATCGGCTATCGGCCGCTTAGCCGACTGGCCACGCAGCCGATCGCTATTCCGCCAAGCCAGCCGATCCGATTCTGCTTCATCCTTGCTAGGACTTAGGGATTCAATTACCAAATTTATGTGTTAACACATGCCCCCAAGTCCGTGATACGAAGTGTTACGAATTTGTTGCCTGTTCAAATTCCTGCTCTTTTCTTGACCTAAACCGTGTCGGCTCCCCCCAAGTGCCCTTTAAATAGCCATTTGCCTTGGCCGAAACAACTACGCCTTCAAAGCGCACTCAAAACCCTCTTCCTCTCTCCTCTCCGGTGGTTCACCGGCGTCCGTCAAATCTCAGCGCCCTTCACGAATCAGACTTCACCTTCACCCCCAACAACTCTGATGGCCTCCACCGCCGCCGCGTCAAGCACTTCCATCGCGCCGGCCACCGCCGCCGCACCAGCTGTTGCCGCCGCACCGACCATCTCTGCCGCACCGGCCGCCGCCATCGTCGAGTTCTCTGAGGTACACCCGTTGGTCCAGAACTCCTTTTCTTTGGATTTATTTCTCCAGTTATGCCTCCAGTGAAGGGTTACGCGGAGGCTACGCTAGCCGAAAACAAAAACTTTTAACCGCGCAAACAAGGAACACATGCAAGTAAGGGCCGATAGATCGTTACCGATTGGAGTGTGCAGCGGAAACAACCAATCAGGGCTATCCGATCCGGAACAGTGTAGCCGATTCCCGCAATCCGACAGCCGATTCCCGGGGACAGTCGATTCGCCAATCAGCCGATTCGCAGATGTAGCCTATTCACCGAGTCGTCTGACCGCATTCTCGCACCTCGCTCCGATGCGCTCGACCACAGCCGATTCCTCCACAGCCGATCAACAGCGTGCAACGTAGCAGCGCCTCCACCGGTATCCACTAGTCCGGGGACAGAACGCCGAACACCCGTGTGCTAGCACACGATGCAAGGCTAGGGTTTGGCTCAAAAGTGGGGAGGGTTTCCGTGGAGATTGATCTCGGCGACTTCTATTGCGGATTCGGTTCAATGCGATGCAATTGACGTGCCGCAGCTCTCCACCCCTCCCTCCTTTATATAGAGTTGGCCGACTGGGACTAGTGGCCGATCAGGACTCTATTTTGAATCGGATCCTATCTGAATCTCACAGAGTTGGCCGCCCGTACGTCGTAGGCCTATATGACTCTATCCGATCGGATCCCTATCCGATCGAGCCGTATTCGAGTCCAACTCGAATGCCTGTTCTTATCCCCTTAAGCGTGCGACCCTATAGGTTCAGGTATACTCGGTCTCGGCTATAGTCTAACTTAGCCGATCGTCGGCTCGAGTCCAACTCACCGACTGCCACACACGGCGCCTAGCAAAGACATATTGACACAATAGTATACAAGAATAATATCGGCTCAACCTGTAATGTGTACACAAATCCCTTTGCCTCACGATACCGCTTAAGCTATAGGCAATATGTGTGCCATCCCTTCAATAGCTTAACCATTCACTCGAACCGTATTAGATTATCCGTCTCGTTGATTGACTCCTCAATCAACTTAGCATGGCCATGCATTTCCATAATCCATTACGTCGAGGGGCCCGAGATATCTCTCCAAAGGAGGGGCAAATTCCATCTTGATCACTCACATCCCACTCCATGTTTCAAAGCAAACCCGAAAACTAACTTTATAACTACCATGTTACGGAATAGCATTTGGTAGTCCCAAAGTAGGCTACTACACATGTTGGAATCCATGGTGATCTCAGATCTAAGGACTTTGTACCAACACTACCTGAGACCAACTAATGGCACATTAATTCCTGTAGTGTCTCATGGTGGGTCTATCCAACAATGTGTTCTCTAACACATATGTCCATGTTTATTGATTTGGTATCTCCATACCCATGATCTATGAGACATGATCATCAATCAATAAACATGTCGATCTTAGAATCATATTAGTTCCATTAATATGATATATGATCGAGGATCGTTTAGAAATAGATTCATACATATAGGGTCTCATAAATAAGTCACGTACTTATTGATCAATACAAGATGTCTATTTCATGGAACTGAATAATACTTTATTCATAAATACATAAACATTGACGTGATATCCAACATCTCCATGTTGCCTCTAGGGCATATCACTAACAATCTCCCACTTGCACTAGAGTCAATCATGTAAGTATCTAATACCCATTGCTCTTGTGTGCGCCTCATGCTTCGGCTGAGGGAGAGGTTTTGTCAGCGGATCGGCTATGTTGTGATCCGTGTGCACTTTGCATATTTTGACATCACCTCTGTCCACTATTTCGCGGATGAGATGATATCACCGAAGTATGTGTTTGGACTTCGAGTTGATCTCGGCTCCTTGGCTTGCGCAATGGCTCTACTATTATCACAATAGAGAGACATTGGACTAGTCGTACTAGTCATCACACCAAGCTCGAAACGAATTTCTTCATCCAAAGCAGCCTCCTTTGCACTTCCAAGCAGCAATGTACTCGGCCTCCGTTGTAGAGTCAGCAACGGTATCCCGCTTGGAACACTTCGAGCCGACTGCGCCTCTATTCGGGCGAGTAACACGAACCCATTGCGATCTATAATCATCCTTGTCCGTTTGGAAGCTAGCATCGGTGTAACCACTTACAACGAGCTCTTCTTCACCTCCATAGACTAGGAACATATCCTTAGTTCCTCTCAAGTACTTAAGGATATTATTTACGGCATCCAGTGACCTTCACCTGGATCCGACTGTATCTGCTCGTAGCACTCAAAGCGTACGAGACATCCGGGTGTGTACAAAGCATGGCATATATGATGGATCCAATTGCTGAAGCATATGGAACCATACCCATCTTATTCCGCTCATCATGTGTATGAGGACACCGATTCTTGCTAAGATTAATGCCATGTGACATGGGCAAGAAACCTTTCTTGGAATCATGCATGTTGAACCTTTTCAACACCTTGTCAATGTATGTACTTTGGCTTAATCCAATTAGCCTCTTGGATCTATCTCTATAGATCCGAATGCCCAATATGTATGTTGCCTCCCTAAGTCTTTCATGGAAAACTATTTTTCAATGAAGACTTGACAGATTCTAGCATAGGGATATAATTTCCAATCAACAATATGTCATCAACATATAAGATTAGAAATACAATTGCACTCCCACCGACCTTTTGTAAACACAGCCTCTTCTTCGTTTTTCATGAAACCAAACCCTTTGATTACTTCATCAAAACAAATATTCCAACTCCGAGATGCTTGCTTCAATCCATAAATGGATTTCGTAGCTTGCATATCTTTCCAGTGATTCTCGATTGACAAAACCCGAGGTTGTATCATGTATACATCCTCGCTTAGGTTTCCATTTAGGAAAGCCGTTTTGACATCCATCCGCCATATCTCATAATCGAAATATGCAGCAATCGCTAGGATAGTCCGAATAGATTTAAGCATTGCGACGGCGAGAAGGTTTCATCATAATCAACTCCTTGAATCTGTTTAAAACCTTTCGCCACCAATCGCGCCTTATAGATGTGAACATTTCCATCCATATCGGCCTTTTCTTAAAAACCCATTTACACTCAATGGTTTTGACACCATCGTGTGGATCAACCAAGTTCCAAACTTGATTGCCGTACATGGATTCTATTTCGGATTTCATGGCTCCAAGCCATTGGTTGGAATCGGGTCCCACCATCGCTTCCTCATAGGTCTTAGGCTTATCGTTGTCCAACAACAATATATCACGTTGTTCCGCACTGTGTACATCGGGCGCACGACGTGACCTTTCGACCTCAGTGGGGCTGGTGTATCTACAACCGGTGGCGCAACACTTTGCTCCTCCCGTTGTGGTTCGTGGTCGCCGAATCATTTTCTCGGTATTTCTTGAACTTCTTCAAGATACACCCTGCTCCCACTAACCCTTCTTGAAAGAAACTCTTTCTCCAAGAAGACACCGTGTCGGACGACAAACACTTTGCCTTGTTCCCGATTATAAAAGTAATATCCCTTAGTTTCCTTAGGATATCCCACAAAGAAGCACTTGTCGATTTGGGTGTGAGCTTGTCGATAAACGTTTTACATAAGCTTCGCATCCCCAAATTTTGAGAAAAGACAAACTAGGGGGTTGCCCTGTCCATATCTCATATGGTGTCTTTTCAATGACTTAGATGGAACTCTATTTAGTATAAGCGCAGTGTTTCAAGAGCATATCCCCATAAGGATAACGGAAGATCACTTTGGCTCATCATCAACCGCACCATGTCCAACAAGGTGCGATTTCTCCGTTTGGACACTCCATTCCATTGTGGAGTTCTGGCGGAGTCAACGTGGAACAGCCCACAATCTTTCGATGATTACCAAACTCTTGGCTCAAGTATTCCCTCCACGATCCGATCGTAGAAACTTGATTGTTTTCCCTAAATGATTATGTACTTCATTCTGGAATTCTTTGAACTTTTCAAAGGATTCAGACTTATGCCTCATTAAGTAGATATAACCATATCTACTAAAGTCATCGGTAAAGGTAATGAAGTACTGATAACCACCTTTGGCCGTTGAGCTCATTGGTCCACATACATCGGTATGTACGAGTGCCAACAAGTCACTTGCTCTCTCACCGTGTCCTATGAAAGGTGCCTTTGTCATCTTACCAAGTAAACAAGACTCACATGTCTCAAATGATTCAAAATCAAAACAGTGAAGCGGTCCCATCCTTATGGAGCTTCTCCATGCGTTTCTTATTTATATGGCCTAAGCGACAATGCCGATAAATGTGGGGTTTGCATCATTAGAGAGTTGCCTTTCTTTATTAATGTTATAGATGGGAGACGCTTCAAGATTCAAAACGTATAATCCATTCACCAATGGAGCATGAAAATAGAACATATCTCTGAGATATATTGAACAACCATTGTCCATTGATCTAAAATCATATCCTTCCGCTTGCAAACATGAAGCGGAAATAACGTTTGACATAGTGTTGGAACACAATAACAATTATTCAATTCCAAAACTAATCCCGAAGGTAGATGAAGTGGTACTCGTGCCGACAAGAAGCGTAGCAACGCTTGATCCATTGTCGACGCGCAGTTCACCTCGCCCCTTCTCAATCCTCTACTTCTTCTCATTCCCGCAACGACTTGCAAATATGAGCTACGATCCGGTATCAAATACCCAAGAGTCGAGGGGAAGTAGCAAGATTAATGTCTATAACATTAATACCTGGCGAAGTCGTACTTTGCTTCTTTTTGAGATCCTCCATGTACTTCTTGCGGTTCCTTTTCCAGTGTCCTGTCTCCTTGCAATAGAAGCAAACGGCATCCGACGTCGCCGACCCCTTTTTTCCCTTCTTTGCATTAGAGGCACTCGCGATCTCATCGGGAGTTAACTTCCTCTTGGTGCAAAGTTTCTTGACAGTGGTTTGCGCTTAGCCTTCGCATCATCATCACATGATGACCGTTTTTCTGGATACTCTCCTCACTGTCTTTAGCATCCCATGCAATTCAGCAAGGTCTTATCCATATTGTTCATGTGATAATTCAATATGAAAGGCTCGAAGCTCGGAGGGAGCGACCGGAGAATCACATCGAGCCAACTCTTGGCTAAGGGGAAAACCTAGTTTTTCCGGACTCTCAATGTAGCCAATCATTTTTATCACATGCGGACCGACAGGATTCCCTCAACAAGCTCGCACGCAAACAAGGACTTTGAGGTGTTGAACCTCTCGGCCCGAGCTTGGTTCTCAAACATACCACGCAGTCCCCGAATAATAGTGTGAGCATCGCTGCTCTCATATTGCTTCGAAGCTCGGGGGACATTGTAGCAAGCATGAGACAGCTTATATCTAGGGCATCATTAGTGTGCTTCTCGTAAGCTCTCCGTGCGCTTGCAAGTGGCATTATTAGGCAAATCCTCAAGATAGGGTACTTCAAGAACGTACTCCTTACGCTCTTGCTTGAGAACAATTCTCAAGTTGCGATACCAATCCATAAAGTTTGTTCCGTTTAATTTTTCCTTTCCGAGAATAGATCGCAAATAAAAAGAACTGGGTGTAGTATTAGCCGCCATTTATTCTACAACGAAAAAGCAAAGTTTAGCACAATGTTTATGCTATGTCTATTGTTAAACAATTTAACATTAGACTCCCATTACGTATTTGGCACCTTCCCTCTAGGTTACATATTGGGTCAAGATCCACATGTTAATTAATTTTCTAGTGAGCTTTGGCATCACCGCTAGAAAATTAATAACATCGGTAAGCAACTCCTTGCTAATCACATCTCTATGTGACTCTTGTTGTTGGTGTGGCATCTCCATGCCCCGGCGCCAACCTATGCCCCAAGGCCCAAAACTGTTTTGATACCCTTGTTAAGTAAACCAAATGCTCCTCGCATGTATATGTCGGACATATACCCCCTCGTGTTATGATAGAGAATGGCACTCTGCTTTGGTAGACCCACCATTGACGAGCATAACGGTGACGGGTGCAACATTTGGAAGGGCATCATTACTACTTAATTTTGCGAGGGATGCTATCCTATCAAACAAACATATCACATATATGAAAGCAGTAGAATAGCATGAAATAGTATGGCCCCCTTCACATGGTGATCTCCATCTCCATGCCGGTGTAGAGGATCTCCATCTTCATCACCGTTCTTTCGAGTGCCGAATGCTTGATTTCTTCAAACTAAGCTACTACTATAGAAGCTCTAATTGAAGATTACATCGACTCGTAGGTCGTGAAAGAATATTACAAGCATTGCACGTATGAAAGAATATTACAGGATTGCACATATGAAAGAATATTACATGCATCACATGCATCTCATACATACAATAGGGCCATACCATCTCAAAGCATTCTCTGCAAAAACAAGTTAGGCGTAGAAACATTTTCTACCTATCGCAGAGATTCGGCATCGAGACGACCCATAAGGGGTATGCACACGGCGGTCCGAACACCACACGAAATTCATAGATCCAATCAATGAAATCGCTTACGGAAACCATGTCGGCATAATCATATTATGCCGTCCCGATACACTATCAAGGGAGATTGTTTGCGTAGGCGCGAGGTAGCTAACAAGATCGGACTACGAGATAGCTTCGGCATAATCACATTATACCATTCCGATACACTATCAAGGAACGCTGTCTCGAAGCCGACTCAAACTGAGTTCTATGGATATTGCTTCGACGTAATCACATTACGCCGTTCCGATACACTATCAAGGAATGCAATTACCATGAACTCTCCTCAACAAATCCCGTAAAACCGATTGATCTAATCAACCCGTGCGCAAAACTTGTTCCAAATCCAATCTAAAACCCAAACTAAGCAAGATTAGCTCTGATACCACTGAAGGGTTACGCGGAGGCTACGCTAGCCAAAAACAAAAACTTTTAACCGCGCAAATAAGGAACACTTGCAAGTAAGGGCCGATAGATCGTTGCGATTGGAGTGTGCAGCGAAAACAGCCAATCGTGGCTATCAAATCCGAACAAGTAGCCGATTCCCGCAAGCCGACACCAATTCTCTGGGACAGCCGATTCGCCAATCAGCCGATTCGCAGTTGTAGCCGATTCACCGAGTCGTCTGACCGCGTTCTCGCACCTCGCTCCGATGCGCTCGACCGCAGCCGATTCCTCCACAGCCGATCAACAGCGTGCAACGTAGCGCGCCTCTACCGGTATCCACACGTCCGGGGACAGAATGCCGAACACCCGTGTGCTAGCACGCGATGCAAGGCTAAGGTTTGGCTCGAAAGTGGGAGGGTTTCCGTGGAGATTGATCTCGGTGACTTCTTGCGGATTCGGTTCAATGCGATGCAATTGACGTGCCGCAGCTCTCCACCCCTCCCTCCTTTATATAGAGTTGGCCGACTGGGACTAGTGGCCGATCGGACTCTATTTTGAATCGGATCCTATCCGAATCTCACGAGTTGGCCGCCCATACGTCGTAAGCCTATATGACTCTATCCGATCGGATCCCTATCCGATCGAGCCGTATTCCACCCAACTCGAATGCCTGTTCTTATCCCCTTAAGCGTGCGACCCGTAGGTTCAGGTATACTCGGTCTCGGCTATAGTCTAACTTAACCGATCGTCGGCTCGAGTCCAACTCATCCGACTGTCACAGCGGCGCCTAGCAGCACATATTGACACCATAGTATACAAGAATAATATCGGCTCAACCTGTAATGTGTACACAAATCCCTTTGCCTCACGATACCGCTTAAGCTATAGGCAAGATGTGTGCCATCCCTTCAATAGCTTAACCATTCACTCGAACCGTATTAGATTATCTATCTGTTGATTGACTCCTCAATCAACTTAGCATGGCCATGCATTTCCATAATCCATTACCTCGAGGGCCCAGAGATATCTCTCCAAAGGATGGGCAAATTCCATCTTGATCACTCACATCCCACTCCATGTTTCATAGCAAACCCAAAAACTACCTTTATAACTACCCGATTCTGGAATAGCGTTTGGTAGTCCCAAAGTAGGCTACTACACATATTGGAATCCATGGTGATCTCAGGTCTAAGGACTTTGTACCAACACTACCGAGACCAACTAATGGCACATTAATTCCCGTAGTGTCTCATGGTGGGTCTATCCAACAATGTGTTCTCTAACACATATGTCCATGTTTATTGATTTGGTATCTCCATACCCGTGATCTATGAGACATGATCATATATCAATAAACATGCCGATCTTAGAATCATATTAGTTCCATTAATATGGTGTATGATCGGGATCATTTAGAAATAGATTCATACATATAGAGTCTCATAAATAAGTCACGTACTTATCGATCAATACAAGATGTCTATTTCATGGAACTGAATAACACTTTATTCATAAATACATAAACATTGACGTGATATCCAACATCTCCATGTTGCCTCTAGGGCCTATCACTAACATCCAGCCCTGTTGCACTCATCTTGCTTTTAGCCGATCTCGATTAGTACTTTTCTGCATCCAAACTGTAGCATTTTGTCCATTCTTGATTAGCATCTTTTCCTGTTTCAAACTGTAGCATCTATCGCATCAAGTGGTCATTTCCAGTTTGATCCAAGAAAGGTAATACTTTCTCGGCCCCATTGACAACACTGACCCAGCCGATGTCATTATAGCCGAGACCAACAAGATTCCCTTCAACACCAACAAACCATCCCTAGCCCACTGGTACGGGACCTTCAAATCATGGACGACCACCAACGCAGCATGGGTCGAATGGTACAAGAGGGTGCAATCGGCCAAGTACACTCGGTGGGAGGAGACCGGGATCACCAATGCCTGGCTCTGTCCGTTGCCGGCATGGAAAAGGACGATAAGATTGAGACGAGAGGAGTGGTAAGCCAGGACTTGATAATGCATCGGCTGCTGAATATAGCCGGCCCTCCCCTCGGCAACATCGGTGAGATGACCCTGGCGCTAAAGAAAAGCGTGGCCTACGACCAATGGTGGGCCGAAATCAAATGACACATCTTTCACCAGCGGTCATCTCATTACGTCGATATGCTCCTGCCCGAAGAAATCCCTTCGGTAAGCTTCAAATTCCAAATGATTTTCCTCTTCTTATCATCGGCTGATATAGCCGATTAACATTCGCCCTCTGGTTTTTAGGAGACGGAGCGGCCGACGGAGAGCGACTCCGGGCGCCCCATCAAACCGTCTAGGTGTTCTGGATGGGGGCGGCCTCGCTCCATCGGTGATCGGCTAGGGAGCACCGAAGCTGGCATCGTTGCTACGAGGGCAAGTGCACGAGCCGATTGCCCAGAAGAAAAGGGCTACACCACTCATACAGCCGCGGCACGCGCCTCGCCCCCAAGAAGTCGAAGAGAAGAAACCGGCAGGCTGCACCGATAGCCTCCCCTTGATCCGGCCGTCGCGCAGCTTCGACGCTGCCGCTAGCGAGGAAATGCCGCCGGCCGCTGGAGCGGCAACAACCCGCTGCTCGAGCCATGAGTCCGTCAACGCTCCAGCCGACGTCTCGCCGTCCCAAGTCCCCAAAAAAATCGGCCGGTAAGCCCTCACTTCACCAAATTCGGCTTCACGATGATATCACTTGCATCTGACCGAACAATTCTTTTCAGGTCAAGAAATTGGCCGGCCGCACTCCACGTCACGTGCCATCGGTAATCTTCTCTTGCAACTTGATTTGTAGAAATTAGCCGACTCGGCCGCTAACCCTTCTTTTGCAGCCCCCACGATCTCCGTTGGCTGCCCCCCAGGCATCTAGCGAGCACGTCATGGCTGCCACGGGCGGCGGCAATGACGCCGACAAAGAGGCCTCGACGGCTGCAGCCGGCGAACCAGCCGAGCCGATTGCTCCGACCCCGGTGCCCATGGTAAGCCGACGAATTTGATGATCGGCTCGTCGCTCAATATCTTCGATCATCTTCCTCTTTGCGAGACACATACCGACCTCCTCAACTTTGACTTGTCGGAGTTCGAGGAGTCTGGCGAAATCAGCGAGGAGGCATTGGTGACGCCGGCCGAGGACCTCAGGGCCACCCTAGCCGACATCGGCAACCGGCTGGAGGCCTCGCTGGATGCGCTGGTGGTCGACAGCGGTTCAATACGCGTGCGCTTCAAGGAGATCCAAGGCCAGCTACCGGAAGCTCTAGCCGATGCCATTGTGCCGGCCACCTTCATGGAAGCCCATCAACTCAAGTATGAATGGGCACGGCAGCGAATAGCCGATCGTGGCGAAAACCAGACGCGGTCGGCCACCCTTCAGTCGACCAAGGATGCCATTGAGAGCCGGAAAGACGAGCCGGCGGCCAAGCTTGAGCAACTCCTCGCACGCCAAGATCAGGCTGATGGCCGATCTCGTCAAGTCATGAACGAGATCGATGTCCACAAGAAGTATATGGCCAGCTTGCCAGCTGAAATTGAAGCTCAATGCCAAAGTATCAAGGCGGCGTGGCACATCTACGGACTCGGTGAAGGGCATCCTGGTCGGTGGGTGGGTCCGAGGCCGACGACGTCGGGGGCCATTGAGGAGATAGACCGATCGGGCGGACGGCGTTGTCGCCATAGCCGATTTCTTGAAACAATGAGCCTGTAACATTTTAACATCCAAAAATCGGCTACTGCCTCCTATAATATATTTGTCAAACTTTTGTAATTGGCTTGAACTTTGATCAACATGCTCGAACTTTGTAATCAGCTTTAACTTTTTTGTAGTATAGTCTATCAATCTTTTGCAGCTGTGCTCGTGGATGAGATCGGCTTCGGCCGCACATAGTATCTTGATTTGCTTATGCTAAAATTGGCCCTAGCCATCCGTATCGCGTCACATTCGCCGATTCCGAGACCACACCACAACCGTCGATGTTAACACTTGAATCACGGCTGTCGATCCAAATCACTTCCAACACTTTTATTTGGGCTGCCGACTACGAAGCTTAAAAAGTTTAAAAATTCTTGACGCCCAATTTTGCAATCTGACGCCCAATTTTGCAAGCGGCTCGTGTATGTATATGCCCCCAAGTTTTGTTGATAGCTTCGGTGTCAACAAAATTGTGAATTCAGGCCCTTCGTGCATTATTGTCATCCCTATCAGCCAATCATTAGCCGATCGTAGAAAACCCAGGGAAAAATGTTGCATGAAAATGCCTAAAGGCGATGCCTTATTGAAGCAAGACATTGGCTGTCATAAATTGGCTAAGCAACCAGAGCCGAATCATGAGTTGATCCATACACTTGGGTAGTATTTCTTCAGGTATTTTCCATTAAGAGCCCTTCCAAATACTTCTCCATCTAGCCCTTCTAGCATATAAGCTCCTTTAGAGACGCATTTGTGGATCTTGAAAGGCCCTTCCCAATTGGGTGACCACTTGCCGAATTTGTTATATCTAGATCCAATCGGCAGTATCAATTTCCAAACGAGCTCGCATTCCTCAAAAGATTTAGGAACCACTTTTTTGTTATAATGTTTGGCTACTCGTTCTTTTTATCTCTTGTAACTTTTTCCAAGGCCCTCATCGTGGATAAAACTAAGTCTTCTGATTCGTCCACCATCAAGTGATAATAATCGTCGGCTGTGAGTTGATCCTGTAGCTGAATGCGCCTAGAGTCGACGACGCTCTCCCATGGTAGCACTGCCTCATGCCCATAGACCAGCTTGTACGGAGGGACTTGAATTGATCCGTGGCATGCCATCCGATATGCCCATAGTGATTCGGCTAATCGGCTGTGCCACTATTTAGGATACTCAGAGATCTTTCTTTTAATCAACTTAATTAAACTTTTATTTGAAGCTTTGGCTTGTCCGTTGGCATATGCGTAGTATGGCGAAGAATTAAGTAGCTTGATCCCCATGCCGTCGGCAAACTGAACAAACTCATCTGATACGAAGATAGACCCTTGGTCTGTTGTTATCGTTCGTGGAACGCCAAATCGGTAGATAATATGTTCTTTGACAAACTCGATTGCGTCTTTAGAATCCACTTTCCTCAGGGGAATTGCTTCCACCCATTTTGTGAAATAATCTGTCGCCACCAGAATAAGCCCTTTGCTTGAGGGTGGATTGATCTGGCCGATCATATCGATGCCCCATCCTCTGAACGGCCAAGGCTTGATAATTGGGTTCATAGCCGATGCTGGTGCTCGTTGTATGGCACCAAACATTTGACAATCTTGGCAGCCCTTGTAATACTTGAAACAATCCTCCAGAATCGTCGACCAAAAATACCCTGCTTGGCGAAGCAGCCACTTCATTTTGTGGGCCGATTGATGTGTGCAACAGATCCCTTCATGCACTTCTCCGATGGCCACTTTGGCCTGATCAGCTCCCAAGTATTTGAGTAGCACACCGTCAATCGTCTGATAGTACAGATCTTCATTGAGCATAACATATCTTAACGCCTTGTATCGTAGCTTCCTTGTAGCCGATTGAGAGGGGTTTTTGAGATAGCTCTAGACTTCAAACCTCCAATCATCGGCTGTAACGGCGGCAACCTATATGTCAATTTCTTTCAACACCGGCCGATAACCTGATGCGCCCTGAGCTAAATCATTGGCCTCTGTGTTCTGCTCTCTGGGCATGTGTTTCAAAGTGACTAGCTAAAAACCGTCCATTAATTCTCGGCATTGCTGATAATAGGCCATCAGCAAGTCGTTTTTCCATTCGTATTCTCCTGATAACTGGCTGATGACTAACAAAGAATCTCACATTATTTCGATGGCGTCGGCCTCAACTTCCTTGAGTAGATGTAATCCTTTAAGGACGGCTTCGTATTCGGCTTGGTTGTTTGTAGGGTGGGGGTTGATAGCAAAAGAAAACTCGAAGCTTGCCCCCTGGGTGAAATAATGACCAAGCCGATGCCACAGCCGTTGGTGCAAACCGAGCTGTCAAACGTCAAAGTCCAAGGCATAATCTCCACTGAGCCGCTCGAGTCATTTTTGTGCTCCACAATGAAATCAGCTATGGCTTGTCCCTTGACTGCCCTTGGTGCCTGATACCTTAGATCGAATTCTGTTAGCGCAAAAATCCACTTCCCAATTCTTCCTTTCAGCACTGGAGTCGATAGCATGTACTTTACTACATCAGCTTTGCAGATTATTGTGCACTCGTTGGATAGCAGATAATGCCTTAACTTCATGCATGAAAAATAGAGACATCGACATAGTTTTTCCACAGGTGAATACCTTGTTTCTGCGTCTAGCAACCGTCGGCTGAGGTAGAAGATTGCTTTTTCTTTGCCCTCAACCTCTTGGATTAAAACGGAGCCGATTGACTTGTCATCAGTCGATAGGTACAGCTTAAATGGTATTCTTTTTTCTGGAGGCATCAAAACTGGAGGGGAGCTCAGATAATCTTTTATGTTGTCTAGCGCCTTTTGCTACTTTGCCCCCATGTGAATGCTTGATCGGCTTTCAGCCGAAGCAGTGGTGTGAACGGCTCCATCTTTTCTGAGAGATTGGCTATGAACTGTCTGATGAAATTTATCTTGCCGATCAATGACTGGAGTTGCTTCTTGTCCTTCAGAGGTTGTATTGTCTTGATTGCATTTATGCTTCTTGGTGTGACCTCGATTCCTCTTTCATGAACAAGAAATCCCAGGAACTACCCGGCCGATACGCCGAACGCGCACTTAAGCGGATTCATCTTCAGGCCATACTTCCTCGTCCGCTCTAACACTTGTCTCAGATCGGCTATGTGGCCCTCTATCTCCCTGGACTTGACAACTACGTCGTCAATGTATATCTCTACTAGTGAGACGATCATGTCATGAAAAATGTAGTTCATGGCCCGTTGGTATGTTGCCCCAGCATTCTTCAAGCCGAATGTCATTACTACCCATTCGTACAAGCCGATTGCACCGGGATACCGAAAAGCGGTCTTGTGGATGTCCTCGTCGGCCATAAATATTTGATTATACCCTGCATTGCCATCCATGAAACTGATAATTTTGTGGCCTAAAGCAGCATCGACAAGCAAATCGGCTATCAGCATTGGGTATTCGTCCTTAGGGGTTGCCTTGTTTAGATCTCTGAAATCGATGCGCACCCTATGTTTACCGTTTTTCTTCAACACTGGGATAATGTTTGAGACCCACTCGGCGTATCGGCAAGGCCGAATGAATCCTGCATCATATAGCCAAGTGATTTCAGCTTTAATTGCATCGTACATACCGGCCTTAAACCTCCTTGGAGGCTGTTTGAACGGCCGATTGCCTGCCTTAATCGACAGTTGATGGACTACTATTGATCGACTGAGGCTGGGCATCTCGAAGTACTCCCAAGCGAAACAATCTTTATATTCTTTTAACAAATCAATAAGCTGGGATCTACAATGAGGAGAAGAATTTTTGCTAATGTACATCGGCCTCAGCTTGTCACCAGAGCCGATGTCAATTTCCTCTAATTCGTCGGTCGACGTGAAGCCTTGCCCGAGCTTGCCATCGTCTTCGTCCGCGGTGTCCATGCCGAAGACGCTTGAGCCCTCCACCATGTCTTGTTCAGAGCAGCAGCTGCGGCTCGTCATCTCCAATCGGCTGTATTGTGGAATTAGACACATTTAGAAAATCGGCTTGCCAGATTTTCCCAGACAAACAATCGATGCCTTCGATTTCCCAAAGCGGCAAATCGGCACTGATGACACTAACTAACCTGTCGGCTGGTACGATCTCAATCTTGTCGCCGTCCCATTGGATCAGGCTCTGATGCATCGTAGAAGGAATGCAGCAGGTAGCGTGTATCCAGTCCCTTCCGAGCAGCAGGCTCTAAGACCCCTTCCCGTCGATGACAAAGAATGTTGTGGGTACAGTCTTATTGCCGATGGTCAGTTCGACGTTGAGGACGCCCTTGGTTTCTGATGGGTTGCCACCGAAGTCTCTGAGCACCATATTGGTCTTTATGAGGTCTTCGGCTCCCTTGCCTAGTTTTCTCAATGTTGCATAAGGCATGAGGTTGACTGTAGCTCCCCTATTAACTAGCATCTTGGAAATCGGCTTGCCGTTGACGAATCCTTTAAAGTACAACGGCTTCAAGTGCCAATTTTCGGTCCCCTCGGGTTTGTCAAAGATAGCTTGGTCCTGTGAGATTGCTAGCTTCACTAGGTCATCCTCGATGGTGTCTGCATCGGCTTCAGGGGCACTGAACTCGGCTGGTAGTACGAACACCATGTTAACCGATGCACAAACTTTGCCTTTCCCTTTGGCTGCCCTCCTGGCTTGATCGGCTGGGCTCTCCTCGACTTGCTTTTCATCGGCTGCGGCAGTTTTCTCTTTGGGAACCCATCGCATTTTGATCTTACCCAGCCGACGGCGCTGTTTGTGGATCATTTGCCGAACTTCGTCTTCTCTCCCTTCACGCTGAAGTCGTTGAATTCTTCTTTGCTGCATCTTTGTGAAGAGATCGGACGGGCACCATTGGCGATTGGCCGATTCCTTGTCGTCGGCCTCTTCATCGTCGCGGTTGTTGTCATTGCGGTCTTCGACGACGAAGAAGTCTTGGTGGATCAGGCCGAGCTGATCACGGACGAACCGGGCTCTAGGGCCGAGCCGCCTTTGGTTTAGCTGAACGGCTCTAGGGACAAACCGGGCTGGGCTTGCAGCCGATGAGCTCCTGTGCTCGTCGTCGCGGCGATCGTTGCATGCTGGGCAATCGTCCAGTGTTGGCAGTCTCATGACGGATTCCCAGCAGTACCTGAAAAAATCACAATGCCAATGCGGATCGACACTGTTGCAGTTTACCTCATATCGGCGTTGGATCTTCGGCTCGCGCCGATGAGGTGCTTCATTGCAAGCTTCTCCTTGCCGAGACCGGTGCTGAGGACGGTGTCGGCTATCTTCATGGATCGGCCATCGGTCAGCCGATCTGATAACTGGGCACACATTATTAATTGGCACGGCGTGATATTCAATCGGCTCGTCTTCTGCCTTGGCCCCGATCGATGTATTGACTAAGCCGTGTGCCATTTTGTTCTGTCGAACAGCTTGCCTGGGGCCAGCTTGGACTGTGTTGACCGGGAAAGGGTTGCCGTCTACCTTCATCGGCCGATTTGAATCGGCGAACTTCAGCTTCCCGGCCTCAATTGCCGACTGGATTAGCTGCCTGAAGACTTTGCAGTCATTGGTGGCATGGGATGTGGAGTTGTGCCACTTGCAATATTTCTTCTTCTTTAATTCCTCGGCCGACGGGATCACGTGATTTTCAGGCAGCTGAATCTGCTTCTCCTTGAGCAGCAAGTAAAAAATCCTATCGGCCTTGGTAATGTCAAAGTCGTATCGTTCTTCTTTGGTCGTGTTCAGCAGCCATTGGCACACGATGGCCTTTTTGTTCTTGGCCCATTCGGCTGCTGCCAAGTGGGCTGTCACCTTCTGCGCCAAGTGGGCTAGGCTATCAAAGTCCTGCGCAGAGAATCGCTCTCGGATCGGCGCGATCAAACCATGAAAGGCCAAATCGGCCAGTTGGGCATCGGATAACACCAGTCTGTAGCATCGGTTCCTCATCTCCCTGAAGCGTTGGATGTATTCCTGAACTGATTCGTTGTTTTTTTTGGCTGATGCTGGTGAGGTCCGACAACTTCATCTCATTGTTGTCGGAGTAAAAGTAGCTATGGTATTGCTTTTCAAGATCGGCCCAGCTCTGAATTGAGTTGTAGGGCAATGAGGAGAACCAGGTAAAAGCTGATCCTTAATGAGAAAGAGGGAACAATTGGACTCTCAAGGCATCTGTAGCCGATGCTTCGCCGCACTGTGCCAAGAATTGGCTAACATGCTCGTAAGTTGAAACATTGTCTTGCCCTGAGAACTTCAAAAAATCTGGGATTTTGTATCGGTTGGGCAACGGAATCTGCTCGAAGTGCTCTGGATAGGGATACTAATACATGTTTCCTGAATCTTTTGGCTTGAGGCCGAATTGATCGTGCATGACATCTACAATCAGATCGGCCTAGGTCCGGTTGTCCAGCTGTATCAGCTCATATGGTTCGTACGATGCGGGTGCTTGCCGATACAGCGGTGGTGGCGTCTGAGGCCTGTAGTGATGATCTTGATGGCCTCCTTGGTACCGGTAGTGATGATCAGCGGGAGGTGGCCGATGCGCCGGTGGTGGCGTTGGTGGTCCTGGGAACAACTGTCGGCCACCGGCGTTGTACCGTCTGTCCAGGTCAATCTGGGGAATTGGCTCTGACTGCCGATTGTTGTTGAACATGTTAGCAATCTTATCCTAGGGCAGCGGTTGTTGTCGGTTCAGCACGGTAATCACTGGTTTTGTAGCCGACTCAGTTGGATTTGGCCGGCTAAGGATCCCTCCTGGCGGCCCTGGTTGTGCTAGTGGTGGGATCGGCCGATTATGCGTGACCAACGTCCTGTAACCAGGAAATTGGTCGTCTGTGAAGTACGTCGGCCCCCGCTGCAGCTGGTCGGCTATCTTGGCGTCGACCACGGTAGCGATCATATTGTTGAGAGTATTGACCAGGATGCTACTTTGGTTGACTAGCGCGTGATGGACGGCCGAGTCAATCCGGTCTTGTAGGGAATATAGAGCTGAATCGTCCTTTTCCTAGATCGGCTCCTCCACCTTCTGTTTGCCTTTTGTCTCACTAGAGGAGGATGCCTTGAGATCGTCCATGCTGAATTTATACTTCTGATGCACGGCCCCGGATCTTGTTTGGGTGAAAGATTGCAAGTAGTTGGCCTGGAGCTCTTCCACCATCTTCTTGTAATTGACTTGTTGCTTAGCCGATAACTGCTCCATCTTCGGGGGCACGATGTTGTCCTGGGAAACGTTGGGGCTCTTGGAGTCGACCATCTTGCCGGCTGAGTCTATGCGTCCAAGTCGAGTCGACAGAGAAAGTCCCACCAGGCGTGCCAAGAAGCGTGTTGACGAGAAACTTCTCTCACGCGTTGGCGGGAGATCTGCTTGACTCCGGTGCAGTCCTTCTCAGTGCGTGTGCGGTGCGGGCATGCCGATTGGTTTGATCTATTAACCAACAAGAAAAACAAAGAAATATGTGTTATGTTAAGTTAGATCCCCACTGGATCGGCTGAGGGAATCCATGAGCATATATATGCCATCCCAAAATATTTAAGCCAAGCGACTGGAATGGATCGGCTACACCAAGACAAGATCGCCGTTTAACCCAAATACAAAAGGATAATAAATATATGAATCGATAACCTAGCCGATACGGAAAGCTAACAATGAATCGGCTAGTGCTCCGACGAATCTTATGAAAAGATATCATTCTTGAGCTAGATGCGCATAGCCTGGGAAATCGGCCGTCGGCTGTTGATGGCAGGCCGATTTCGGCTAATGACGTCCGACAAGAATGGGATCTTAATATAAGAGGTGGTCCTAACATAATTCTAATAATAAATATATTAAAAGAAACATATCAAGGCAGATAAGGCCGACTGAAACCCCGACACTGTGTCTAAACAATATAAATCTAGCCGAACAGATCATTGGAAGTTCTAAAAATGACTTAATAGTTCAATGTTGATGCAACATGAAGTACAAAAAGAACAACTCGATCTGTTGTAGCCGATTTATATTTCTCGAGACGGTTGATACCGCATATAAACCAGTCAACCTTTAGATCTAGCCTTATTGGCTGCGAATTCTCGACAGAACCGGCCAATGTCAGGATAGATCTAAACACTGATCTAACTTATATGCGCCATATGTTAAATAGCGCAGTATAAACTCCTGAATCTAATGTGTCATTACGATGGAAGCACTAGAAACAACAGATCATACCACTAATGACAAGCATTTACCTAGATTTAGGGACCGAAATGATGTAGCTCATAGCCCAACAAATTGTTCGTCTGAAGAAAAAGGTTGGCGATGTGCCGAAGGTTTGATTGATTGTGATGAATGAATTTACAGGGGGTCTCGGGTCCTATTTATACCCAAGATAAAATTATCTGTACAAACCCTGGACTCTATCTAAACTACTATTTAAAACGCAACGTTATCCCGAATACGACACTCTGTATAACAATGAACAGCTTAAACAAACTCCTAAATTACAGATATAATTGCCGTTGCAGGACTCTATACATAGATGGCAACATCGTTTAACGCGCAATCTAATAACCGAATCTTCTATTTATCTTACCACTAGAATCAACAGATCATACCACTAATGACAAGCATTTACCTAGGTTTGGGGATCAAAACGATGCAGCCCGTAGCCAAGACAATTGCTCGTCTGAAGAAAATGGTTGGCGATGCGCCGAAAGTTGATTGATTGTGATTGTGTTAAATGAATTACAGGGGGTCTCGTGTCCTATTTATACCCAAGATAAATTTTCTGGACAAACCCTGGACTCTATCTAAACTACTATTTAAAACACGACGTTATCCCGGGAAGGACACACGCCGCATTACAATGAACAGTTTAAACAAACTCCTAAATTACAGATACAATTGCCGTTACAGGACTCTATCCATAGATGGCAATATCGTTTAACGTGCAATCTAATAACCGAATCTTCTATTTATCCTCAAACTGCTGCACTAGAAACAGCTTTATCTCTTCTGAACCTGGAATCGGCTATCGGCCTCTCTTGTCCGATTCAACCTTAGCCGAATGGCTTCGCATCCGATCGCTTCTCAGCCGATGCGGCCTCTGTTTCTCCGCTAAGCTAGCCGATCCGATTCTGCTCCATCCTTGCTAGGACTTAGGGATTCAATTACCAAATTTAGGTGTTAATAGCAAATTGGGAACCGAATCTTCTATTTATCTTTAAGCACCTTCACCGGAAACGGTCTTATCTTCTTCTCTAACTTAGCATCGGCTATCGACTATCCTTGTCCGACTCAACCTCAGCCGATTGGCCTCTGTTCTTCCGATCCGATTCCGTCTCTATATCGGCAGGGACTTAGGGATTTCATTACCAAATTAAGCCGTTAACAAGAGGGAGGAGGGAATGGGAGGGCTTTTTATAGGCGGACGCAGGGACTCGGCGCTCGCGTGGTGCGGCAGAGGCCGGCACGGGGCGCGCGGCGACGTGCGGTAGTGGTAACGCGACGGCGCGGTAGAGGTGGCACGGGCTCGCGCGGGCGTGTGGGCGAGGACGTGGCGCGGCGCGGCCGCGAGGGCGAGGACGTGGCGCGACACAAGGGCAACGGGACGCGGAGCGGGGCCGGCACGGGGCGCGAGGGCGACGATACATGGTCGAGCAGCTTGGGGGTGATGAATAGTGATGTTTCTCACTGTTTCCTTTTTTTCTTTTTACATTTCACTCAAACATTTAAGTTAATCAAATGGAAATTTACTAAATTTTAATATTGTCCTTATTTTTACTTTTATCTTCTATGCATATAATTTTCCACATAGAAAATTATTTGACCACAACATATTGTCATGATTTATTGTACACAAACCCTAGAGTTATCCAAATGTAAATTTTATCAAATTTTAGTTTTGCCCAGCTTTTATTTTTATAATTTCCATTTTATTATATACTTTACAATTTTCTATTTTGCTTTTCTTTTAGGGTTTTACTCATTATCAGTTTTCCTTTTAAATAAATATTATTTTATTTATAACTCGGCAACAAAGGACTTGCAAATAAGAGGCAAATAAATACGACATGATGCAATAATTCAAAAGTTTTATATGTTCCAAATTTTAAATTTTGAATTTTATGCCTTCGGATTTTTAGGGTGTTACAAACCTACCCCCCTTAAATAAATATTGTTTCGAGATTTCTAACCGGTTGTTGAGCAGGTGTGGGCACTCAGTCCTTAGAAAATATTTGATCTCCCAAGTGGCCTCCTCTTCGGTGTGATTGCTCCGTTGCACTTTGTACATGCGCCATGACTTGGTTTGGGTTTTGTTCTCTCCCTCGTCCAATATTTTTACCGGATGTTCAGGGTATGTGAGATCACTGTTGATATGGATATCTTCTAAGGGAGCCTGCTCTTCCGGCACACACAAAAACTTCTTCAATTGTTACACATGGAACAATTGGGTGTACGTCAGAGATATTTTTTTGGTAGCTCTAGCTGATAGGCCACTTCTCCTCTCCTGGCGTTTATCGGGAATGGTCCCACGTATCTTGGTGCAAGCTTTCCTTTGACCTTGAACCTCTGGGTTCCTTGTAGCGGGGAGACTTTCAGGTACACATAGTCGTCTACATTGAACTCCAAGTCCCTTCGTCGAGTATCCGCGTAGCTCTTCTATCGAGATTCGGCTACCTTTAGTTGATCTTGGATCAGACGGACCTTTTCCTCAGCTTCTTTGATTATGTCAGGTCCAAACACGGCTTGTTCACTGGTTTCTGACCACAACAATGGGGTTCGGCATAGCCGACCAAATAGTGCTTCATTCGGCGACATCTTCAGACTTGCTTGGTAACTGTTGTTGTAGGAAAATTCAGCGTAAGGTAGGCATCTTTCCCAATCCTTGGTGAAGTCCAACACGCAACCTCTCAGCATGTCATCAAGAACTTGATTTGTCCTTTCAGTCTGCCCGTCGATCTACGGGTGGCATGCGGTACTAAAGGCAAGGTGACTCCCAATTGCCTCAGTTAACGACCAAATTTGGTAACCAAATCCCCAGGTTTCCAACAGAGATTAAAGCGGAATCGGAGAAGGTGCGTGATCTGTGAAGAAGCGCAAATGGAATCGGCTTAGTCCGAATCGGTTGCGAAGTCAGTCGGCTGAGTTCGAATCGGACTTGGATAGTTGATAGCCGATTTCGAGTCAAGATAGAAGTGGGCCGAATCCCGACGGAAGGCGTGAACATGAGAAGTTGGATTCGGTTCCCAAATTGCGCGTTAAAGATATTGCCATCTATGAATAAATCCTGTAACGGTAATTGTATCTGGAAAATAGGGATTTGTTTAGATATTCCTTTTGTAATGCGGCATGAGACCATGTCTCGGGATATTGTCGTATTTTAAGTAGTAGATTAGATAGAAACCGTGTCTTAATGGATAGCGTTATTCTTGGGTATAAATAAGACCCGAGGGCTCTTTGTAAAGATATAAGACACACATCAATACAATCTCGGCGCATCACCAAACCTTTTCTTTTAGACGATTTCTTGATCCCGCTATGGGCTGCATCGATCTCGACCCCCGAATAAGGTAAATGCTTGTCATTAGTAGTTTGTATCATAAAATCTAGTGCTTACATCGTCATGACACTCTAGGTTTAATGTTATAAGCTGTGCAATTTCTCATATACAGTGTATAATCTAGATTAATATCTGGATCTATCTCACCGTCGGCTGGTTTCTCTCGGGAAGCAGTAGCCAATAGAGCTAGATCTAGATGTTAACTAGTTTATATGTTGTATCCACCGTCTCGAAGGGTTTACATCGGTTCCTATAGATCAAGTACCTCTTTTGTACTTAATGCTGCATCATCATGACCTATTAAGTCGCTTTTAGAATTATTAAGATCTATTCGGCTAGATGTTTATCATTAGAGACAATGCCGGGGTTTCAGCTGGCCTTATCTGTTTTAGTTATCTTTTAGCATTATTTACTATTATATGTATTAAAGCTGCCTCTTATATTAAGATCTCGATCAGGTTAAATGCATTAAACCGGTATCAGTCTGTTGGCATCAGCCGACAGCTGATTGATCTAGGTTTAGCGCATTTAGGCTAGATTGATATCTTTTCATAAGATGTATCGGAGCACTAGCCGATTCACGTTAGAACTACAGCATCGGGTAGGTTATAAATGCATATATTTATTATCCTGATGTATATTTAGATTAAGTGGTTTATATTGTCTCGGCACAGCCGATCTATACCAGTCACTTAGTTTAAATACGCTTCGGAATATCATTTATATGTAAGTTGGTTCCCTGAGCCGATCCGGTAGGATCTAACTTTAACCATAGTACATGTATCTGTTTATTTCTTATTGGTTAGCACATCAAACCAATTGGCACGTCTAGTTCATCATAGATAGCCAAGGACGGACCTACACTGGAGTTAAGTAGATCTCCCAGGCCAGCGCGTGGGAAAGATTTCTCATCAACTCGCTTCTTGGCACGCCCGGTGGGACCATCGACTCGGTTAGAGCGCTTCGACAAAGCCGACGTGACGGTTAACATCAAGAGCCCCAAAATCAGCGAGGAAAACACGGTTCCTGTTAAGATGGAACCTCAACAAAGCTAGCCCTAAGGACGAATACCCAATGCCCATAGCCAATTTGCTCGTAGATGCTGCTTCCGGCCACAAGATCATAAGTTTTATGGATGGTAATGCAGGTTATAATCAGATGTTTATGGCTGAAGAAGATATCGACAAGACTGCTTTCAGATGTCCAGAAGCAATCGGCTTGTATGAGTGGGTCGTCACGACGTTTGGCTTGAAGAATGCTGGAGCAACTTATCAAAGGGCCATGAATTACATTTTCCATGATATGATCAGCTCTCTGGTTGAAAATTTTACATTGATGATGTTGTTATCAAATCCAGGTAAATGAAAAACCATATAGCCAATCTTAGACAGGTTTTGGAGCGGACAAGGAAATATGGCCGGAAGATGAATCAACTGAAATGTGCGTTCGGCGTGTCGGCCAGGCAATTTTTAGGGTTTCTTGTTCACGAGAGAGGGATTGAGGTTACATCAAGGAGCATTAATGCCATCAAAACAATACAACCTCCAAAGGACAAGAAGCAATTACAATCTTTGATAGGCAAAATCAACTTCAGCAGGCGATTCATAGCCAATCTTTCAGAAAAGATTGAGCCGTTCACACCATTGCTTCGGTTGAAGGCCGATCAAGCGTTCACTTGGGGGGCAGAGCAGCAGAAGGCATTAGATAATATCAAGGATTACTTAAGCTCACCTCCAGTCTTGATTTCTCCACAAAAAGAGATACCATTCAAGCTATACCTATCAGCCGATGATAAGTCAATCGGCCAGTCCTAATCCAAGAGGTTGAAGGGAAGGAAAATGCTATCTTTTATCTCAGCCGACGACTATTGGACGCAGAAACAAGGTATTCACCAGTTGAGAAATTATGTTTATGCCTGTATTTTTCATGTACAAAGCTGAGGAATTATTTGTTATCCAATGAGTGCACAGTGGTATGCAAGGCCGATGTAGTCAAATATATGTTGTCGGCTCCAGTGCTGAAAGGGCGAATTGGAAAATGGATTTTTGCCTTAACAGAATTCAATTTAAGATACCAGGTGCCCAGGGCAGTTAAAGGACAAGCTATAGCCGACTTTATAGTGGAGCACAAAGACGACTCCATCGGCTTAGTAGAAATCATGCCTTGGACTTTGACATTTGATGGCTCGCTCTGCACAAGTGGATGTGGAATCGGCTTGGTCATCATATCACCAAGGGGGCAAGCTTCGCATTTGCCTTCTCAATCAACCCCCATGCCACAAACAATCAAGCCGAATACGAGGCAGTGCTTAAGGGACTACATCTTCTCAAGGAAATTGAGGCCGACGCCATTGAAATAATGGGACACTCACTGTTGGTCATAAGCCAGTTGTCAGGGGAATACGAGTGCAAAAATGATGCGCTGATGGTCTATTATCAACAATGCCGAGAATTGATGGACAGCTTTTGGCTAGTAACATTAAGACACATCCCGAGAGAGCATAATGCAGAAGCCAATGATTTAGCTCAAGGGGCATCAGGCTACAGGCCTATGACAAAAGATATCGAGATAGAGATTGCCACCATCGCAGCCGACGACTGGAGATTTGAGGTCTACAACTATCTGCAAAATCCTTCCTAGTTGGCTTCAAGGAAATTGCGCTACTAGGCTTTGAGATATGTCTTGCTCGATGAAGATTTATACTATCGAACGATTGATGGAGTGCTGCTCAAATGCCTCAGTGCCGATCAAGCCAAAGTAGCTATCGGAGAGGTGCACGAAGGAATCTGCGGCACACATCAATCGGCTCACAAGATGAAATGGTTGCTTCGAAGAGCAGGGTATTTTTGGCCGACGATGCTGGAGGATTGTTTCAAGTACTACAAGGGCTGTCAGGACTGTCAAAAGTTTGGAGCTATACAAAGGGCACCAGCATCGGCTATGAACCCGATCATAAAGCCTTGGCCGTTGAGGGGTTGGGGAATTGATATGATCGGCCAGATCAATCCACCCTCAAGTAAAGGGCGTAAATTTATATTGGTGGCAACAGATTATTTCGCAAAGTGGGTGGAAGCAATTCCTTTAAAGAAAGTTGATTCAAAGGACGCGATCGAGTTTGTTAAGGAGCATATCATATACTGATTTGGCGTCCCTCAAACCATAACAACAAATCAAGGATCTATCTTCATATCGGACGAGTTTGTTTAGTTTGCTGGCGGCATGGGAATCAAGTTGCTCAACTCTTCGTCGTATTATGCTCAGGCCAACGGGCAAGCAGAGGCCTCAAACAAGAGCTTGATTAAGCTGATAAAGAGGAAGATTTCTGAATATCCCAAGCAATGGCATAGCCGATTAGCCGAATCACTTTGGGCCTATCGGATGGCTTGCCACGGATCTACCCAAGTCCCTCCATATAAACTAGTCTATGGGCATGAAGCAGTCTTGCCGTGGGAAAACATCATCGGCTCTAGAAGAATTCAGTTACAAGATTACAGCCGATGATTACTACAACTTGATGATAGATGAATCGGAAGACCTGGTTTTATCATAGATGAGGGCCTTGGAAAAAGTAAGAAAGGATAAGGAACAAGTAACCCGTCATTATAACAAGAAAGTTGTGCCTAAATCTTTTGAAGAGGGAGAGCTCGTTTGGAAGTTAATACTGCCGATCGGATCAAGAGACAATAAGTTCGGCAAATGGTTACCAAATTGGGATGGGCCGTTCAAGATCCACAAATGCGTCTCTAAAGGAGCTTATAAGCTAGAAGGTTTGGATGGAGAAGTGTTTGGGAGGGCTCTGAACGACAAATATTTAAAGAAATTTTACCCATGTGTTTGGATCAACTCATGATTCAGCTATGGTTGTGCTGGTTCATGTTAGCCGATGCGTTGTAACGCACGCATCGCCTTTAGGACGTTTTTACGCCAAGTCTTTCCCCTATTTTTTCTACATCGGCTCAGCTTAGCCGATAGTGACAAGATGTTTGATTCGATAATTTTGTTAACGCTAGAAACGCCGTCAACAAAATTAGGGGGCATATACATACTGTTGACGAGAAATTTCTCCCACGCGCTGGCCTGGGAGATTTGCTTAACTCCAGTGCAGGTCCTTCTCGGCTACTTATGCTGTTCAAGGCGTGCCAGTTGGTTTGATCTGTTAACCAACAAGAAAAATAGAGATGTATGTGTTAAGTATTAAGTTAGATCTTACTGGATCGGCTGCAGGAGTCAATCTATATATATATGTTATTCCAAAGTGTATTTAAACTAAGTGATTATAATAGATCGGTTGTTGCCAAGACAGTATTAGCCACTTAACCCAGATATACCATAGAATAATAGATATATGCTTTAACAAACTTAGCCGATGTCATAAGGCCAACTACGAATCGGCTAATACTCCGATTTATCTTATGAAAAGATATCGATCTGGGTTAAATGCGCTAAACCTAGATCAGCCAACTATCAGCTATAGCCGATAAACTGATTCTGGCTCAGGGCGTTTAACTAGAGCGAGATCTTAATATAAGAGGCGGTTTTAACAATCTTGATGACAAATATATCAAAAGAACATTAAAACAGGTAAGGCCGGCTGAAACCCCAACACTGTCTCTAAGCATATACATCTAACCGAATAGATCATTGGAAGTTCTAAAAACGACTTAATAGTTCAATGTCGATGCAGCATTAAGTATAAGAAGAACAGTTTAATCTATTGTAGCTGATGTAAATACCTCAAGATGGTGGATACTGCATATAATCCTGACAACCTTTAGATCTAGCTCTATCGGCTGCCGGTTCCTCACAGAAGTGAGCCGATGACGAGATTGATCTAAACATTGTTCTAGATTATATGCGATATATGATAACTAGCGTAACATAAATAATCGAATTTAGAGTGTCAGGACGATGGATGTACTAAATTCGACGAGATACACTACTAATGACAAACATTTACCTGAACTTGGGGATCGAAACGATGCAGCCCGAAGCCGGATCAATTGTTCGTTGAAGAAAGAGGAGGCAATGCGCCGAAGATTGTATTGATTGTGATTGAATGTTTTTTTTAATTACAAGGATCTCAGGTCCTATTTATACCCAAGATAACATTATCTGTACAGACCCTGCACTCTATCTAAACTAATATTTAAAATACGATAATATCCCGAGAAGGACCCATGCCGCATTACAATAAACAGTTTAAACAAATTCCTAATTACAAATACAATTACCGTTATAGGACTCTATCCATAGATGGCAATATCATTTAACACGTACTTTGCAAACCGAATCCTCTGTTTATCCTCAACAACTTTCACCGGAAACGGTTCTTCCTTCTCCTGTGACTCAGCATCGGCTATCGGTTGTCTCTGTCCGTTCTAGCCTCAGCCGATTGACCTCGTAGCCGATCGTTACTCAGCCGATTTGAACATAGCCGACGCAGCCTCTGCTTCTCCCCAGATTATTCCACCAATCCAATTCCACTTCAAATTTGACCTTGAACTTAGGGATTTGGTTGCCAAATTTGGTCGTTAACACATGCCCCCCAAGTCCGTGATAAAATAATATCACGGATTTGCTGCCTTTCCAAATTGTCGCTTCCTCCGACCGAAACCATTTTGGCTACCCAAAAATATCCTTCAAATACAGCTTTCGCGGCCACCGCACGTGTCACATAACCACACAGTAACAGCAACCTCATCCCTCAAGCTCTCCGGCGACCTCCTCGACGAACTCAGCGACCACGGCGACCTCGGCGATCTCATCTTCCCCGGCGAAGTCCAAGAAGCGGCAATCACCAGCAATGGCTTCTTCGAGCGCCCACTCCGAAGCACCTCAGACGGAATACCCAGAGGTAAGTCCCATCGGCTACCATCTTTTATTTCGTGCAATTTGGCTTTCAACTTTCATAACCTCATTTTTCCATCCTTCAAACCACAGCACCTTGGCCACCAAATTGCAATCCCAGACCTCACCAGCCCAAACCAGTTTCTATTAGGGCCAATCGGCAACACAGACCCCAGCGAGCTCATCAATGCCAAAACAAACAGAATTCCTTTTAGATTCTCTACCCCCAACCTGGCTTATTGGTCTAGTGCCTTCAAATTATGGCCCTCAACGGATAAGACTTGGCCAACTTGGTATTCATGGATGTCGGCTAGGCTGTAGGCCTACTGGACTGAGATAGGGATAAACCAATGCCTAGCCTTGACAATAGCCGATATTTCAAAGGACGAACCTCTCTTATCGGCTGCCACCTATTTATGGTCGGATGTGCTAAATGCGTTCCTTTTTAGGCAGGGGCCGATGACACCAACCCTCATGGACATAGTAATGATCACAGGGTTAGAGATAACATCCACAGTTCACCCAATCGGCCTTAACATCAAGTGCTCTCATAACTTCAAGACCAAAGGCATAGGGGGTTGGAGTGGATTCATTTCTATGAATATGAAGGACGACCCAATCACCGAGAGAGAACACACTGCCTTTTGTTGATGTGGCTAGAAAAGTATATCTTCTGTGGGGTCGAGCTGTGGGCCTACAAGCAACTGGAAACACGTAGCCGAAGTCCTAGTGAGCAAGAAGCAAGTACCTCTGGGGAAGTATCTGCTCGGCTACCTGTACCAAACATTGAGCAGCATCAGCTCGGCTAGCCCCTTGACAAACCATCAACACAGGAGGGCCCTGGTGGCTATTACAATTATGGTTAAACCTTCATCTCCACCTGGTCGCAGAAAAACCATCCCCACTGGAGGCCGATTTTCCTTTGATCGAGCGAAGATTCGAAGATGATGAAGAAGTAACAACCCACCGATGCTTATCATATGGGGAGGCAGCAGCAACCTATCCTGGATCCAAACTGACATCCGATCAGTTCAAAGATTGGTTTGGCAACTTGTACAGCGGCTTCCCAAGCACCTCAAGGATATGGTTTGCCTACACGGACTTTGAAAAATTTGAACTCCCTGATGATCTTCGGCTGGATGAGCTTAATTCTAAAACTTATGACAAGCCGAGGGAAATCTACACATCGGCTATCACACCCTGCATACTCCTAGTCGGCACTGACCTTTTTGTAAACACAGGCCTCATCTTCGTTTTTGATGAAACCAAACCCTTTGATTACTTCATCAAAACGAATATTCTAACTCCGAGATGCTTGCTTCAATCCATAAATGGATTTCTGTAGCTTGCATATCTTTCTAGGCGATTCTGGATCGACAAAACCCTGAGGTTGTATCATGTATACATCATCGCTTAGGTTTCCATTTAGGAAAGCCGTTTTGACATCCATCTGCCATATCTCGTAATCGAAATATGCAGCAATCACTAGGATAATCCGAATAGATTTAAGCATTGCGACGGCAATAAGGTTTCATCATAATCAACTCCTTGAATCTGTTTAAAACCTTTTGCCACCAATCGCGCCTTATAGATGTGAACATTTCCATCCATATCGGCCTTTTCTTAAAAACCCATTTACACTCAATGGTTTTGACACCATCGGTGGATCAACCAAGTTCCAAACTTGATTGTCGTACATGGATTCTATTTCGGATTCCATGGCTCCAAGCCACTTGTTGGAATCGGGTCCCACCATCGCTTCCTCATAGGTCTTAGGCTCATCGTTGTCCAACAACAATATATCACGTTGTTCCGCGCCGTGTACATCGGGCGCACGACGTGAACTTTCGACCTCCGTGGGGCTGGTGTATCTACAACTAGTGGCGCAACACTTTGCTCCTCCGTTGTGGTTACGTAGTCGCGAAACATTTTCTCGGTGTTTCTTGAACTTATTCAGGATGCACCCTGCTCCCACTAACCCTTCTTGAAAGAAACTCTTTCTCCAAGAAGACACCGTGTCGGGCGACAAACACTTTGCCTTGTTCTCGATTATAAAAGTAATATCCCTTGGTTTCCTTAGGATATCCCGCAAAGAAGTACTTGTCAGATTTGGGTGTGAGCTCGTCAGACTATAAACGTTTTACATAAGCCTCAGATCCCCAAATTTTGAGAAAAGACAAACTAGGGGGTTGCCCTGTCCATATCTCATATGGTGTCTTTTCGACTGACTTAGATGGAACTCTATTTAGGGTGAGCGCAACTGTTTCAAGAGCATATCCCCAGAAGGATAACGGAAGATCACTTTGGCTCATCATCGACCGCACCATGTCCAACAAGGTGCGATTTCTTCGTTCGGACACTCCGTTCCATTGTAGAATTCCTGGCGGAGTCAACGTGGAACAATTCCACAATCTTTCGATGATTACCAAACTCTTGGCTCAAGTATTCCCCTCCATGATCGATCGTAGAAACTTGATTGTTTTCCCTAAATGATTAGTACTTCATTCCGGAATTCTTTGAACTTTTCAAAGGATTCGGACTTATGCCTCATTAAGTAGATATAACCATATCTACTAAAGTCATCGGTAAAGGTAATGAAGTAATGATAACCACCTCTAGCCGTTGAGCTCATTGGTCCACATACATCAGTATGTACGAGTGCCAACAAGTCACTTGCTCTCTCTTGTCTCCCGTGAAAGGTGCCTTTGTCATCTCGCCAAGTAAAAAGACTCACATGTCTCAAATGATTCATAATCAAAAGAGTGAAGCAATCCATCCTTATGGAGCTTCTCCATGCGTTTCTTATTTATATGGCCTAAGAGACAATGCCGGATAAACGTGGGGTTTGAATCATTAGAGAGTTGTCTTTACGTATTAATGTTATAGATCGGAGACGCTTCAAGATTCAAAACGTATAATCCATTCAACAATGGAGCATGAAAATAGAACATATCTCGAGATATATTGAACAACCATTGTTCATTGATCTAAAATCATATCCTTCCGCTTGCAAACATGAAGTGGAAATAACGTTTTGACATAGTGTTGGAACACAATAACAATTATTTAATTCCAAAACTAATCCACGAAGGTAGATGAAGTGGTACTATGCCGACAAAGCGTAGCAACGCTTGCTCAATTGCCGACGCGCGGTTCACCTCGCCCCTTCTTAAGCCTCTACTTCTTCTCATTCCCCGCAACGATTTGCAAATATGAGCTACGATCCGGTATCAAATACCCAAGAGTCGATACGTGAAGTAGCAAGATTAATGTCTATAACATTAATACCGAAGTCGAGTACGTACTTTGCTTCTTTTTGAGAACCTCCATGTACTTCTTGCGTTCCTTTTCCGGTGACTGTCTCCTTGCAATAGAAGCAAACAACATCTGATGTCGCCGACCCCTTTTTGCCCTTCTTTGCATTAGAGGCACTCGCGATCTCATCGGGAGTTAACTTCCTCTTGGTGCAAAGTTTCTTGACAGGTGGTTTGCGCTTAGCCTTCTGCATCATCATCACATGATGACCATTTTTCTGGATACTCTCCTCAGCTGTCTTTAGCATCCCATGCAATTCAGCCAAGGTTCTATCCATATTGTTCATGTGATAATTTAATATGAATGGCTCGAAGCTCGGAGGGAGCGACTGGAGAATCACATCAGTAGCCAACTCTTGGCTAAGGGGAAAACCTAGTTTTTCCAGACTCTCAATGTAGCCAATCATTTTTATCACATGCGGACTGACGGGATTCCCCTCAACAAGCCTGCACGCAAACAAGGACTTTGAGGTGTTGAACCTCTCGGCCCGAGCTTGGTTCTCAAACATGCCACGCAGTCCCTGAATAATAGTGTGAGCATCGCTGCTCTCATATTGCTTCTGAAGCTCAGGGGACATTGTAGCAAGCATGAGACAGCTTATGTCTAGGGCATCATTAGTGTGCTTCTCGTAAGCTCTCCGTGCAGTTGCAGTGGCATTATTTGGCAAATCCTTCGGATAAGGTACTTCAAGAACGTACTCCTTACGCTCTTGCTTGAGAACAATTCTCAAGTTGCGATACCAATCCATAAAGTTTGTTCCATTTAATTTTTCCTTTTCGAGAATAGATCGCAAATTAAAGGTACTGGGTGTAGTATTAGCCGCCATTTATTCTACAACAGAAAAAGCAAAGTTTAGCACAATGTTTATGCTATGTCTATTGTTAAACAATTTAACAATAGACTCCCATTACGTATTTTCCACCTTCCCTCTAGGTTACGTATTGGGTCAAGATCCACATGTTAATTAATTTTCTAGTGAGCTTTGGCATCACTGCTAGAATATTAATAACATCGGTAAGCAACTCCTTGCTAATCACATCTCTATGTGACTCTTGTTGTTGGTGTGGCATCTCCATGCCCCGGCGCCAACCTATGCCCCAAGGCCCAAAACTGTTTTGATAGCCTTGTTAAGTAAACCAAATGCTCCTGCATGTATATGTCTGACATATACCCCCTCGTGTTATGATAGAGAATGGCACTCTGCTTTGGCAGACCCACCATTGACGAGCATAACGGTGACGGGTGCAACATTTGGAAGGGCATCATTACTACTTAATTTTGTGAGGGATGCTATCCTATCAAACAAACATATCACATATAAGAAACCAGGTAGCATAGCATATTATGAAATAGTATGGCCCCCTTCACATGATGATCTCCATCTCCATGTCGGCGCTGGGGATCTCCATCTTCGGCACCATCTTCCAATGTGGATGATGCTTGATTTCTTCAAACTAAGCTACTACTATAGAAGCTCTAATTGAAGATCAGCATTGCATGTAAGAAAGAATATTACAGGGATTGCACATATGAAAGAATATTACATGTATCTCATACATACAATAGGGCCATACCATCTCAAAGCATTCTCTGCAAAAACAAGTTAGGCGTAGAAACGTTTTCTACCTATCGCAGAGATTCGGCATCGAGACGACCTATAAGGGGTACGCCCGGAACACCACACGAAATTCATAGATCCAATCTATGAAATCACTTACGGAAACCATATCGGCATAATCACATTATGCCGTCCCTGATACACTATCAAGGGAGATGGTTTGCGTAGGCGCGAGGCAGCAAATAAGGTCGGACTAAGAGATAGCTTCGGTATAATCACATTATACCGTTCCGATACACTATCAAGGAACGCTATCTTGAACCCAACTCAAACTAAGTTATATGGAAATTGCTTCGACGTAATCACATTACGTTGTTCCGATACACTACCAAGGAACGCAATTACCATCTACTCTCCTCAACAGATCCTGTAAAACCGATTGATCTAATCAACTCGTGCGCAAGACTTGTTCCAGATCCAATCTAAAACCCGAACTAAGCAAGATTAGCTCTGATACCACTGAAGGGTTACGCGGAAGCTACGCTAGCCGAAAACAAAAATTTTTCTACTGCGCAAACCAGGAACACATGCAAGTAAGGGCCGATAGATCGTTACTGATTGGAGTATGCAGCGGAAACAGCCAATCAGGGCTATCCGATCTGGAACTATGTTGCTGATTCCCGCAAGCCGACAGCCGATTCCTGGGTATAGCCGATTCACCAATCAGCCGTCTTGCCGATGTCGCAGCCGATCCGAGTCGTCCGACCTCCCACAGTCACCTCGCTCCGATGCGCTCGACCGCAGCCGATTCCACCAAAGCCGATCCGTAGCCGATCAACAGCGCGCAACGTAGCAGCGCCTCTACCGGTATCCACACGTCCGGGGATAGAACGTTGAACACCATGTGCTAGCACGCGATTTGGCTCGAAGTGGGGAGGGTTTCCGTGGAGATTGATCTCGGCGACTTCTGTTGCGGATTTGGTTCAAAGCGATACAACAACTCCCCACCCCTCGCCCCTTTATATAGAGTTGGCCGACTGGGAGTAGTGGCCGATCAGGACTCTATTTTAAATCGGATCCTATCCGAATCTCATAGAGTCGACCGCCCATATGTCGTAAGACCATAGGACTCTATCCGATCGGATCCCTATCCGATCGAGCCGTATCCGAGTCCAACTCGAATGCCGTTCTTATCCTCTTAAGCGTGCGACCACGTAGGTTCAGGTATACTCGGTTTCGGCTATAGTCTAACTTAGCCGACCGTCGGCTCGAGTCGAACTCACCGACTTGTCACAGCGGCGCCTAGCGGCACCTATTGACACCATAGTATACAAGAATATAATATCGGCTCGAACCTGTAATGTGTACACAAATCCCTTTGCCTCACGATACCGCTAAGCTATAGGCAAGATGTGTGTCATCCCTTCAATAGCTTAACCATTCACTCGAACCGTATTGGATTATCGTCATTTGATTGACTCCTCAATCAACTTAGCATGGCCATGCATTTCCATAATCCATTACCTCGAGGGGCCCAGAGATATCTCTCCAAAGGAGGGGCAAATTCCATCTTGATCACTCACATCCCACTCCATGTTTCATAGCAAACCCGAAAACTACCTTTATAACTACCCGACGGAATAGCGTTTGGTAGTCCCAAAGTAGGCTACTACACATGTTGGAATCCATGGTGATCTCAGGTCTAAGGACTTTGTACCAACACTACCCGAGACCAACTAATGGCACATTAATTCTGTAGTGTCTCATGGTGGGTCTATCCAACAATGTGTTAGCTAACACATATGTCCATGTTTGTTGATTTGGTATCTCCATACCCATGATCTATGAGACATGATCATCAATCAATAAACATGCCGATCTTAGAATAATATTAGTTCCAATAATATGATATATGATCAGGGATCATTTAGAAATAGATTCATACATATAGAGTCTCATAAATAAGTCACGTACTTATTGATCAATACAAGATGTCTATTTCATGGAACTGAATAACACTTTATTCATAAATACATATACATTGACCATGATATCCAACATCTCCATGTTGTCTCTAGGGCATATCACTAACAAGTACTCCCAAGCAAAACAATCTTTATATTCTTTTAATAAATTAATGAGCTGGGATCTAAAACGAGGAGATAGATTTTTGCTAATATAAGTCGGCCTCGGCTTGTCACCAGAGCCGATGTCAATTTCTTCTAACTCGTCGGCCGACGTGACACCTTGCCCGAGCTTGCCATCGTCGACGTCTGCGGTGTCCATGCCAAAGACGCTTGAGCCCTCCACCATGTCTTATTCAAAGCAGGAGCTGCAACTCGTCATCTCCAATCGGCTGTATTGTGGAATTGGACACATTTAGAAAATCGGCTTGCCAGATTTTCTCAGACAAACAATCAATGCCTTCGATTTCCCAAAGCGGCAAATCAGCACTGATGACGCTAACTGACCTGTCGGCTGGTACGATCTCAATCTTGTCGCCGTCCCATTGGATCAGGCTCTGATGCATTGTAGAAGGAATGCAACAATTGGCGTGTATCCAGTCCCTTCCGAGCAGCAGGCTGTAAGACCCCTGCACGTCGATGACAAAGAATGTTGTGGGCACGATCTTATTGCCGATGGTCAGTTCGACGTTCAGGATTCCCTTGGTTTCTGATGGGTTGCCGCCGAAGTCCTTGAGTACCATATTGGTTTTTATCAGGTCTTTGACCCCTTTGCCTAGTTTTCTGAATGTTGCGTGGGGCATTTGGTTGACTGCGGCTCCCCCATCAACTAGCATCTTGGACATCGGCTTGCCGTTGACGAATACTTTAACGTACAATGGCTTCAGGTGCCGATTTTCGGTCCCCTCGGGTTTGTCAAAAATAGCTTGGTCCGGGGAGAGTGCTAGTTTCACCAAGCCATCATCGATAGTGTCTGCATGGGCTTCAGGAGCACTGAATTCGGCTAGCAATATGAACACCATGTTGATCGATGCAGAAACTTTGCCTTTCCCTTTGGCTGCCCTCCTGGCTTGATCGGCCGAACTCTCCTGGGCTTGCTCCTTGTCGGTTGTGGCGGCCTTCTCTTTGGGGATCCATCGCCTTTTTATCTTACCCAGCCGACAGCGCTATTCTTGTATTATTTGCCGAACTTCTTATTCCCTTCCTTCATGCTTTAACCTTTGAATTCTTTGCTTCTGTGTGTTGGTGAAGAGGTCAGAGGGGCACCATCGTCGGCCTCTTCTTCGTCGTAGTAGTCGTCATTTTTGTTTTCGTCGAAGAAGTCTTGATGGATCGGCCCTAGCCGATCGTGAATGGATTGCCGGCGCTGGTCGAGCTGAACGGGCCTTGGGACGAACCAAGTTGGACTGGTAATCGGCCGGCTTCTGTGTTCGTCCTCGAGGTACTCGCTGTCAGCCCGGCAGTTTTCTATCGTTGGCAGCCTCATCCCGGTCTCCCAGCAGTGCCTATAGAATTCACAATACCAATGGGGATCGGCACTGCTGTGATTCTCATCATATCAGCTGCCTCGCGTTTCTGGCCTTTGCCGATCAAACCTTTCAAACCGAGCTTCTTCCTGCCAAGATTGCTGTTGGGGATGGCGTCGGCTGTTCGTGCCGATCGGCCGTTGATCAGCCGATCGGGCAACGGGGTGCACCATGTTGATTGGCATGGCTTGGCTTCCAGTCGGCTCTCCTTCTACATTGACCCCTTCCAAAGTTTCGGCTAAGGCATGCGTCATTCTGCGCTGCCGATCAGCTTGCCTAGGGCCGGCTTGAACCATAATGATTGGGAAGGGGTAGCCATCTACCTTCATCGGCCGATTGGAATATGCTAACTTGAGTTTTCCGGCTTCTATTGCCGACTGGATTTGCTGCATCAAGACTTCAAAATCGTTGGTGGCATGAGATGCGGAGTTGTGTGTCGACCCCCATTTTTGAGGACGGTAATCATTC
Organism: Oryza australiensis; assembly: GCA_019925245.2. Lineage (NCBI taxonomy): Eukaryota > Viridiplantae > Streptophyta > Magnoliopsida > Poales > Poaceae > Oryza > Oryza australiensis. Next base: position 556,562 of record JAIFGZ020000674.1, on the reverse strand, counting down.
GTGTTCATAGTACCATATCCCTGGATCGAGTAGTTTGGTACCCACGAATACAGTTTTGAATTACCAGGTGCAAAGTGCACGAATAGTCTTACACCAAAAGTATTACAATAATAGCCCCGAAGGCAATAACATTACATATAGGACCTACCGGTCTGGATACAACCAAAAGCAAAAATTAGATAAGATAGCAGACGAAAGGCAGCGGCATGTCGATCACCTACAGGCAACGACTGGGGACTAAGACCTATTGCGCTCCATACTCTTCATTCATCCTGGTAGTAAGCATAGGGGTCCTCCCGTTCTTCGTTTCCACCATCTGAAGGTTTGTGCGTATAGCAAGGGTGAGTACCCAACGTACTCAGCAAGCCGACGCGGAATGATGCACATGATAGGGTCATTCAAAGGATGGCTAATGTTCATTTGCACAAAGCCAATTTTCACAAATCACTTCACAAACCTATTGTCTAGCCAAGTCAAGTTTTAGTTTCAGAGTATATTAAAATGGTGATGGTTCTGTCTACCATCCATCGTGATTTCCAAGGATGGCTTCCTACCTCCGATTTGTCATGGTTTTCTAGGGAGTCCACCCCTCCTCGCGTTTTGAGAAGTTGAGTCCACCAGCACACAAAATCATTATGCAATCCCATTCCCATCATTTTAAAATTTATGAGTCTAGCCACGGGAGAAACTTGTCAAGCTCCTCATTAACCGCGAGCATGGCTATTCGAATAGATTGATTGACTCACACTGCAGTGGATGTACACTTTACCCGTACTCCGCAAATACTCATTGAATGAGCTTTCATCCCTTCATATGGAATGGTCATGGCAAAGCCTTTCGATAACTTTGCTTTGGCAATGTGGCGCTCATGTCTCCACATGCTGTATTCCAACTACCTTCCCAAAGATAGTTGCCCAGGCACGAAGCTTCTTTGTAAATTCATGAGTATGCAAGTATCCAGTATAAGCAGGGCTAAGCATTTTACCGAAGTTAGCCTCCGGTCATATCACATCGAGGGTTACAAAGAATAATTCTAATAGTAATCAACATCAAGGTAGGGTTTATCAAGCATAGGTACTCATTTGTGTATCGCATGCAATTTGTAATTGAAATCAACATCATTTCGCAAAGTAGGATCAATATGTTCAAAGGGGAGTGTTGACTTGCCTTGCTCGCACGCTTGAGGGGTGGTGTCTCTTGAGTGTTGACTTGCCTTGCTCTCTCTTGAACTCCTCTGGTTCTATCTCCGTCCCTGGGTCGGTGTCGATCTGGATCGGGGTCTCCACTCTGGAACCGGGCTCGGACGAAGCAACTATGGCTATCGGTGTGGGCTCCGTCTCAGCAGCAGCAGGCTGTGTCACATCAGGGTCCACCAGGTAGGGTCTGGACTCTGTGCTCAGCATGCCAACCTCCTCCAGTAAAGCATGGAAAGTTGCCAGGCACGTAGCAGTGAGGAAGTAGTAGTGGTCGTGGGCCGATGCTGGGGGAGGTGGTGGTGCGGTGGAAGTAGAGGCTGCCGTAGTGGTAACCGAGACTGTACGGAGTTGCTCCTCCAGTTGACTGACCTGTCTCTGGCTCTTCCTTAGCTGCTCCCCAAGGGTGGCCATGGCCTCGCCACGGGCGATGTACTGGTCCGACAGCTGCTCGAACTGTGTGCCGTTAAACAGGAGCTGGGCCTTCAGCGAGTCGACCTTGCTGCCATAGGCGTGGTACTCCTCCTCGAGTTTGCCCATGCGTCTCTGCTGCTCGTCGATCTCCAGTAGTTCCTCCTCATAGCCGTCGTCTGCGACCTCAGCCCACCGGGACAGATGTGTCACGGGGTAGCCTACACGGTGCAGACGAAGTTGCCATCCTCCCGATACAGGTGATGTGCAAACTCAGTCCTTGTCAACTCAGCTCTGTGGACAACGTTAAGACGGAGGAATGCCTCTCTAGCAGTGTCCTGAACTGCAGCCTCTGCCGAGTCACGTCGGTAGCGCGTCCTGAAGTGGAACTCTGGATAGCTAGCAACGCGGAACTCGATCGTCATGGTAGCCTCCCACTCGGGACGGTCTCCAGTACTGAACGTCCTCCTCGGGACGGTCTCCTGGGGATTTCTCCCTTTAGCCAACTATAAAGGGCTGGGGCGCCATTGGTCTTATCCTATAGTCGCATACTCTGATACCAACTCTGTGGACCCCCATTTTTATAACAGGAATCATTCGTGTTCATAGTACCATTTCCCTGGATCGAGTAGTCTGGTACCCACGATTACATTACTGAATCATCAAGCGTGTAATACACCAATAGTCTTACGCAAAATATTATAATATAGCGCTCGAAGGCATTTTCTAGAACATAGCACCAAATGGTCCGGAATACAAGCAAAAGCATAATACAGATAAGCCAGCGGCACGCCATCGCCATAGGCAATGACCGAGTCTAAGACCTACTGAGGGCCATCGTCTTCCATACCCTCCTGGTAGTACTCGTACGGGTCCTCAGGGTCTGTTAACAGCTAAATTTGGTAACCAAATCCCTAAGTCCTAGCTAAAGTTGAAGCAGAATCGAATCGGCTGGTTTGACGGAGAAACAGAGGCCAGGTCGGCTAAGATGTGATCGGCTGCGAAGCCAGTCGGATAAGGTTGAATCGGACAAGAACAGCCGATAGCCGATTCCAAGTTCAGAGAAGTTGAAGCCATTTCTGATGCGAATATTTGGAGATAAAATAGAAGATTTGGTTTCCAAATTGCGCATTAAGAGATATTGCCGTCTAGGGATAAAGTCCCATAACGGCGAATGTATGTAAATTGGAGATTTGTTTAGGGATAACCCTATTGTAAAGGCGACAAAGGATTGCTTCCCGCGCTTTTGTCGTATAGATACAGTAGTTAGTTGTAACCGTGTGTAGCACGATCTTCACTGTACTTGGGTATAAATAGGACCCGAGACCCTTGTAATTAAGAATTAATCACAATCAATACAACCTTCGGCGCATCGCCTCCTTTTTGTTCAGACGAACAACTGATTCGGCTTTGGGCTGCATCGTTTTGATCCCCAAGTTAAGGTAAATGTTTCCATCATTATGACACTCTAAATTCGATGATTTATGCTGCGCTATCTCATCGAATGTAGTGCTTCCATCGTTATGACACTCTAAATTCGATGATTAGTGGCGTATCTCGTCGAATGTAGTGCTTCCATCATTATGACAATCTAAATTCGATGATTTATGCTGTGCTAGTTATCATATATCACATATAATTTACAACAATGTTTAGATCTGTCTCGACATCGGCTCGTTTCTATCAAGAACTGGCAACCGATAGAGCTAGGTCTAAAGGTTGGCATAAATTATATGTGATATCCATCGTCTCAAGGTATTTACATCAGTATAGTAGATCAGACTGTTCTTTTTATACTTAATGCTGCATCATTATTGACCCATTAAGTCGTTTTTAGAGCTTTTATGATCTATTCAGCTAGATGTATATGTTTAGAGACAGTGCCGGGGTTTCAGCCGACCTTATATGCTTTAATATTCTTTTGGTATATTTTGCTATCAGATTCATTAAAACTGCCTCTTATATTAAGATCTTGCTCTAGTTAAATGCCCTAAGCCAGAATCAGTTTGTCAGCCACGGCCGACAGCCGACTGATCTAGGTTTAGCGCATTTAGCTTAGATCAATATCTTTTCATAAGATAAATTGGAGTATTAGCCGATTCACGGTTGGACTTATGACATCGGCTAAGATTGTTAAAGCATATATTTATTATTCTGTTGTATATTTGGATTATGTGACTAATACTGTCTCGGTGTAGCCGATCTATTCTAGTCACTTGGTTTAAATACACTTCGCAATAGCATATATATGTAAATTGACTCCTGCAACTAATCCAGTAGGATCTAACTTAATACTTAACGCATATATCTCTATTTTTCTTATTGCTTAACAGATCAAACCAACTGGCACGCCTTGCACAGCATAGGTAGCCGAGAAGGACCTGCACCGAAGTTAAGGAGATCTCCCAGGCCAACGCGTGAGAGGAATTTCTCATCAACACGCTTCTTGGCACGCCCAGTGGGACTGTCTCTATCAACTCGGCTAGGACGCATCGACGCAGCTAACAAGATGGTCGACCTCAAGAGCCCCAGCGTTTCTCAGGACAACATCGTACCTATGAAGATGGAGTAATTGTCGGCTGAACAACAAGCCGACTACAAGAAGATGGTAGAAGAGCTCCAGGCCAACTACCTACAGTCGTTTACCCAGACAAGTTCTGGAGCCGTGCATCAAAAGTACAAGTTCAGCATGGACGAATTCAAGGCATCCTCCTCCAGTGGATCAAAGGGCAAATAGAAGGCTGAAGAGCCGATCCAAGAACAAGATGATTCGGCCCTGCATACGTTGCAAGTCCGAATTGATTCGGCCGTCCACCATGCGCTGGTCAACCAGAGTAGCATTCTTGTCAACACCCTCAACAACATGATCGCCACTGTGGTCGACGCCAAGATAGCCGACCAACTACAGCGGGGACCGACTTACTTTACAGATGGCCAGTTTCCTGGGTACAGGACATTGGCCACCCAGAATCGACCGATCCCACCACCAGCACAACCAGGGCCACCAGAAGGGGTCCCTAGCCAGCCGAACCCAACCGAATCGGCTACAAGGCCAGTAATTACCATGCTGAACCGACAACAACCGCTGCACCAGGACCAGATCGCTAACATGTTCGGTGACAATCGGCAATTAGAGCCGGTTGCCCAGATCGGCCTGGATAGACATTACAACGCCGGTGGCCGACAACTGTTCCTGGGTCCACCAACGCCACCACCGGCAAATCGGCCGCCTCCCGCTGCTCACCCGTTCCAGTACCAGTATCAAGGAGGCCGTCAAGATCATCACTACAAGCCCTAGACGCCACCACCACTGTATTGGCAAGCGCCCGCGCCGTATGATCCATATGAGCCGATACAGCAGGACAACCAGACTTGGGCCGATCTGATTGCAAACGTCATGCGCGATCAATTCGGCCTCAAACTGAAAGACTCAGGGCACATGTATCGATATCCTTATCCGAAGCATTTTGAGCAAATTCCATTGCCCAACCGGTACAAAATCCCAGACTTCTCTAAGTTCTCAGGGCACGACAATGTGTCAACCTACGAGCATGTCAGCCGATTCTTGACGCAGTGCGGTGAAGCATCGGCTACAGACGCCTTGAGAGTCCGGTTGTTCCCTCTGTCTCTTTCGGGATCGGCTTTCACCTGGTTCTCTTCATTGCCTTACAACTCAATTCAGAGCTGGGCCGATGTCAAAAAACAATTTCATAGCTACTTCTACTCTGGCAACCATGAAATGAAGCTGTCAGACCTCACCAGTATCAGGCAAAAGCACAACGAGTTGGTTCAAGAATACATTCAACGCTTCAGAGAGATGAGGAACCGATGCTACAGCCTGGTGCTGTTGGACGCCCAGCTAGCCGATTTGGCCTCCCACGGCCTGATCGCACCGATCCGCGAACACTTCTCCGCTCAGGACTTCAATAGCCTGGCGCATCTGGCACAGAAGGTGACGGCCCATGAACAAATATTTCAGGACACCAGGAAGGCCATCAAAAACATAATTCAAGTCATCGTTCAGTCAGACTCCGATTCCAATGACGATGACGCAGAGGTGATGGCAGCCGAATGGGCCAAGAACAAAAAGGCCATCGTTTGCTAGTGGCTGCTGAAGACGGCCAAAGAGGAAAAATATGACTTTGACATCACCAAGGCCGATAGGATTTTTGAATTATTGCTCAAGGAGGAACAGATCCAGCTTCTTGAGAACCATGTGATCCCATCAGCCGAAGAATTAAAGAAGAAAAAGTACTGCAAGTGGCACAACTCTATATCTAATGCCACCAACGACTGCAAAGTCTTCAGGCAGCAGATCCAGTCGACAATATAGGCCGGGAAACTCAAGTTTGCCCATTCTGCTCGGCCGATGAACGTAGATGGCAACTCCTTCCCAATCAACATGGTTCAAACCGGCCCTAGGCAAGCTGACCAGCAGCGCAGAATGATGTACAGCTTAGCCAAAACTCAAAATGGGTCAGTGCAGAAGATGAGCTGACTGGAAGCCAAGCCGCGCCAATCAACATGGTGCGCCCCGTTGCCCAACCGGCTGATCAACGGCCGATCAACACGAACAGCCGACGCCGCCCCCAACAGCAATCTTGGCGGGAAGAGGCTTAGTTTGAAAGGTTTTATCAGGAAGAGCCCGAAACGTGAGGCCGCCGGTACGACAGGAATCACAGCGGTGCCGATCCCCATTGGCATTGTGAATTTTTCAGGCACTGCTGGGAAACCGGGATGAGACTGTCGACGCTAGAAAATTGCCCAGCTTGCAGTGAGTACCCCGAGGACGAACATAGAAGTCGGCCTATCACCGGTCCAACTCGGTTCGTCCCAAGGCCCGTTCAGCTCAACCGGCACCGACAATCCGTTCACGATCGGCTAGGGTCGATCCATCAAGACTTCTTTGATGAAAACGAGAACAACGACTACTATAAAGAAGAAGAGGCCGATGATGAAGAATCGGCCAACCCCTAATGGTGCCCCTCTGACCTCTTCACCAAAACATAGAAACGATGAATTCAAAGGCTAAAGCGTGAAGGAAGGGAAGAAGAAGTTTGACAGATGATCGAAGAACAACGCCGTTGGCTGGCTAAGACCAAAAGGCGATCGATCCCCAAAGAGAAAATTGCTACAGCCGACGAGGAGCAAGCCAAGGAGAGTTCAGCCGATCAAGCCCGGAGGGCAGCCAAAGGGAAAGGCAAAGTTTTTGCATTGGTCAACTTGGTATTCATATTGCCAGCCGAATTTGGTGCTCCTGAAGCCGATGTAGACACCCCAAAGACAACTTGGTGAAACTAGCACTCTCCTCGGACCAAGCTATTTTTTGACAAACCCGAGGGGACAAAAAATTGGCACCTGAAGCCGTTGTACGTTAAAGGATTCGCCAACGGCAAGCCGATGTCCAAGATGCTAGTTGATGGGGGAGCCGCAGTCAACCTAATGCCCTACGCAACATTCAGAAAACTAGGCAAAGGAGCCGAAGACTTGATCAAGACCAATATGGCGCTCAAGGACTTCGGCGGCAACCCATCAGAAACCAAGGGCGTCCTGAACGTCGGACTGACCATCGGCAATAAGACCATGCCCACAACATTCTTTGTCATCGACGAGAAGGGGTCTTATAGCCTGCTTCTCGGAAAGGACTGGATACACGCCAATTGTTGCGTTCCTTCTACAATGCATCAGAGCCTGATCCAATGGGATGGCGACAAGATCGAGATTGTGCCAGCCGATAGGTCAGTTAGCGTCGCCAGTGCCGATTTCCTGCTTTGGGAAATCGAAGGCATTGATTGTTTGTCTGGGAAAATCTGGCAAGCCGATTTTCTAAATGTGTCCGATTCCACAATACAGCCGATTGGAGATGACGAGCCGTAGCTACTGCTTTGAACAAGACATGGTGGAGGGCTCAAGCATCTTCAGGATGGACACCGCGGACGAAGTAGATGGCAAGCTCGGGCAAGGTTTTACGTCGGCCGACGAGTTAGAAGAAATCGACATCGGCTCTGGTGTCAAGCCGAGGCCGAGTTAGAGGACGATGTATAGAAGAAATCTATCTTCTCATTGTAGATCCCATCTCATTGATTTATTAAAGGAATATAAAGACTGCTTTGCTTGGGAGTATTTTGAGATGCCTGGTATTAGCCGATCTATTGTCATTCATCAACTGCCGATTAAGGCGGGCTAGCGACCATTCAAACAACCTCCTAGGAGGTTCAAAGCTGATATGTATGATGCGATTAAAGCCAAAAAAACTCGGCTATACGATGCTGGATTAATTCGGCTGTGCCGATATGCCGAGTGGGTCTTAAACATTATCCTAGTGTTGAAAAAGAACGGCAAACTCAGGGTATGCATCGACTTCAGAGACCTGAACAAGGCTACCCCCAAAGATGAATACCCAATGCCCATAGCCGATTTGCTCGTAGACGCTGCGTCAGGCCACAAAATTATCAGCTTTATGGATGGTAATGCAGACTACAATCAAATCTTCATGGCCGAAGAGGACATTCACAAAACTGCCTTTCGATGTTCTGGGGCAATCGGCTTGTATGAATGGGTCGTTATGACGTTCGGGCTAAAAAATGTTGGGGCAACATATCAACGGGCCATGAATTATATCTTTCACGACATGATCGGCTCCCTGGTAGAGATCTACATCGACGACGTCGTGGTCAAGTCCAGGGAGATGGAGAACCATATAGTCGATCTGAGGCAAGTTTTGGAATGGACAAGAAAATATTGCCTGAAGATGAATCCGTTGAAGTGCGCGTTCGGCATATCGGCTGGGCAATTTCTAGGGTTTCTTGTTCATGAAAGAGGTATTGAGGTTACACCAATAAGCATCAATGCTATCAAGACGATCCAGCCTCCGAAGGACAAGAAACAACTCTAGTCCTTGATCGGCAAAATCAACTTCATCAGGCGATTCATAGCCAATCTTTCGAAAAAGATGGAGCCGTTCACACCACTGCTTCGGCTGAAGGCCGATCAAGCATTCACATGGGGGGCAGAGCAACAAAAGGCTTTGGACAATATCAAGGATTATGTAAGCACCCCTCCAGTTTTAATGCCTCCAAAAAAATAGATACCATTCAAGCTCTACCTATCAACCGATGATAAGTCAATCAGCTCGGTTTTAATCCAAGAGGTTGAGGGCAAGGAAAAGGCTATCTTCTATCTCAGCCGACGGCTACTAGACGCAGAAACAAGGTATTCACCAGTGGAGAAGCTATGCCTATGCCTATATTTTTCATGTACCAAGTTAAGGCATTATCTGCTATCCAACGAGTGCACAATAATCTGTAAATCCAATGTAGTTAAGTACATGCTATCGGCTCCAGTATTAAAAAGAAGAATTGGGAAGTGGATTTTTGCTCTAACAGAGTTTGATTTGAGGTATCAGGCACCCAGGGCAGTCAAAGGACAAGCTATAGCCGATTTTATCATGGAGCACAGGAATGACTCAATCGGCTCAGTAGAAATCATGCCTTGGACATTGACGTTTGATGGCTCGGTTTGCACCAATGGCTACGGCATCGACTTGGTCATTATTTCGCCTATGGGGGAAGTTTTGAATTTTCTTTCGCTATTAACCCCAATGCTACAAACAACCAAGCCGAATACGAAGCCATACTTAAAGGATTGCATCTACTCAAGGAAGTTGAAAACGCCATCGAAATAATGGGGGATTTATTATTGGTCATCAGCCAGTTGTCAGGGGAGTATGAATGCAGAAATGATGCGCTGATGGTCTATTATCAACAATGCCGAGAATTGATGGATAGCTTTTAGTTGGTTACACTGAAACACATCCCAGAGAGCAGAATACATAAGCAAATGATTTAGCTCAAGGGGCATCAGGCTACAGGCCGATGATAAAAGAAGTTGGGATAGAAGTCGTTGCCATGACAGCCGATGATTGGAGGTTTGAGGTTTATAGCTATTTACAGAACCCCTCTCAATCGGCTTCAAGGAAATTGCAATACAAGGCACTAAGATATGTTTTGCTAGATGAAGATCTGTATTATCGGACAATTGATGGTGTGCTGCTTAAGTGTTTGGGAACCGATCAAGCCAAAGTGGCTATCGAAGAGGTACATGAAGGGATTTGCGGCACGCATCAATCGGCTCATAAGATGAAGTGGCTACTTCGGCGAGCACGATATTTCTGACCAACAATGCTGGAGGACTATTTCAAGTATTACAAGGGTTGCCAGGATTGGCAGAAATTCCACGCCATACAACGAGCACCAGCATCGGCTATGAATCCAATCATCATGCCTTGGTCGTTCAGAGGATGGGACATTGACATGATCGGCCAGATCAACCCACCCTCAAGCAAAGGGCATAAGTTTATTCTGATGGCAACATACTATTTTATAAAATGGGTGGAAGCAGTTCCCTTAAAGAAAGTTGACTCTAAAGACGCAATCGAGTTTATTAAAGAACATATTATCTATCGATTCAGCGTCCCACAAACAATTACAACGGACCAGGGATCTATATTCATATCAGACGAATTTGTTCAGTTTGCCGACGGCATGGGGATCAAGCTACTTAATTCTTCGCCGTACTACGCACAGGCCAACGGGCAAGCCAAAGCTTCAAATAAAAGTTTGATTAAATTGATTAAAAGAAAGATCTCTGAGTACCCCAAGCAATGGCACAGCCGATTAGCCGAATCACTGTGGGCATATCGGATGGCATGCCATGGATCAATTCAAGTCACTCCATACAAGCTAGTCTACAGGCATGAGGCAGTGCTACCATGGAAGAGCGTCGTCGACTCTAGGCGCATTCAGCTACAGGATCAACTCACAGCCGACGATTATTATCACTTGATGCTGGACGAATAAGAAGATTGTTATAGCATATATTTATTATTCTGTTGTATATTTGGATTAAGTGACTAATACTGTCTCGGTGTAGCCGATCTATTCTAGTCACTTGGTTTAAATACACTTCGGAATAGCATATATATGTAAATTGACTCCTGCAGCTGATCCAGTAGGATCTAACTTAATATTTAACGCATATATCTCTATTTTTCTTGTTGGTTAACAGATCAAACCAACTGGCACGCCTTGCACAACATAGGTAGCTGAGAAGGACCTGCACTGGAGTTAAGCAAATCTCCCAGGCTAGCGTGTGAGAGGAATTTCTCATCAACATGGTCTTCATCGCCCACCTCTGAATGTTTTATGTAAAGCAAGGGTGAGTATCAACCGTACTCAGCAAGCCACCACAGCAACGATGCATATGAAAGGGGATAATCAAGGAATAGCTGTGGTTCTTGCTAGATTTTGCAATTCTTTTCACAAGCCTAAGACCTAAGACTGGTCAAGTTTTATTTCCATAGTTCATTTAATCAACGACGGTTCTGTCCACCATTCGTTGTGGTCCCAAGGATAGCTTCCCGCCACTGGATCATCACCTTCAGATTAGCAATCCGGACCTGGAAGGTGCTTGGGCCGGCTTCCAGCTCATTCAACTTTGCCTTTTCGGCCTCCACAGTCTTGACCGTGTCCCGGATCTTGGCGGTTATGTCGGCTCTGGCAAGCCTTTCAACCATACGCTGCATGGCGCATCCAAGCCTTGACCGGTGTATATCAATGCAGACTGTGGCCGAGATCTTGGCAGCTAGGTCGTCTGGGAGTTGGCCCTCGATCTCGAAGAATCGGCTCCTGGCCGATCCACATTCCTCCACGAGCCTGTCGATGTTGATATCCAGCCGACGGCGTATATCTTTGAGCCTTTCCTTGAGCTCGTCAGTTGGGGCCTCGCTAGGACTGGCTGCCTCTCCCTCATCTTCACCAAGGAATTCCTTGATGTCGAAGGAAAGCAGATCGGCCAGAGACTGCGCAAAAGGAAGAACGAGATTAGATCAAATGGCCGATTGCTCAAGATATTGCAAGAAAGAGGGCAAGAGTGAACCTTCCTTCGCCGCGGGCACTGGGTCGGCTTCTGCTTCAGCTTCGGCTGGCTCTGGGATGTCTCCAACTCCTTGGTTTACCACGGTCAACGTTGTGCGTTCGCTCGACACTTGGGGGGCAACCGATGGAAATCGAGGAGGCTGCAAAAGGAAGACAAGAATTACCAGTTAAGTCGATTGAAATTCATGGGCTGAGGCGCAAGCTGAAGGAGGTAATTACTGATGGAGCGCGACGCGAAGTGCGGCCAGCCAATTTATTAACCTGGAAAAGGCATGGTCGGCTGAGTACAGAGTGATATCATGTTAAGGCCAAGCTTGACAAGGTGAAGACTTACCAGCCGTTTCTTCGTGGGAGGAGTTGGAACCGGTAGATTATCGGCTGGAGGGCTGACAGATCGATGACTTGAACTGCCAGACTCGACTGCTGCCCTGACGGCCGCTGACATCCCCTCGTCAGCCACAGCTTCCTCAAGGTACTGCTCGATGCTTGGATCCACTTAAGGGAGATTATCGGCAGGCGCGATCGGTTGTTTCTTCTTCTTGGGGGCAGGGCGGTCGATGGCTTTGCGGGGGGTGCAGCTCTTTTCTTGTGGGTTATCGGCTCGCGCGTCTGCCCGTGCAACAAGGACTCTAATTTCGGCGTGTCCCCGCCGATCGCCGACGGGGCAAGGCCACTTCCGTCCGGCAGAACGCCTAGGAGGTACTCGATGGGAATCCCGGAGTTACTCACCGTTGGCCATTCTGTTTTGGTTTCCTGCGAACAAAAGAAGACAAGTGTTAGCCGACTAAGTTAGCCGATGATGCGACAAGAAGAATGATTTGGAGTTCAAAACTCACCGAAGGGATTTCTTCGGGAAGCAGTGAGTCGATGTAGTAGGAGGACCGGTGATGGAAGATGTACAGCTGCACTCTTCTTGTATGCCAGCACCATCTCGCCAATAGTGCCGAGGGGGGACCGGCTATGTTCAGCAGCCGATGCATGATGAGGGCCTGGTCCACAAACCCCCTGGTTTCGATCTTATCGGCATAATAACAGCCGATGGGCAGTTGCCCAAACGCAAACTGCATGGCAGGCGACACGGGGTAATAGAACTCATAACTCTTGGCCACTGATCGGCCTTGATGAATCCCGGTCGGCAGAATGCAAGGGGTGAGAGCGGCAATGAACAGCTCTCTACACTTGGGTTTGTCGGCTGAGTTGATCTCCTCCAAGTTGAAGTCGATCGGCAGCTCAAACAACGCTCGGTCCCGGTAGAAGTACCAAGTGTGATTGTCATGGGAGAGCCCGTCATATAGAGACATGAACCACTCAGCCAGCAGATCAGCCGATTGCCTTGAACCCGCGTGCGTGCTGCCGCTTCTCCATAACTCATTCAGCTGGTGGTGGTGATCTCGTTGCCGTCGTCTTCTTCGATCGGCTCCAAGCAGGGGAAACGGGCTTCAGTCGGAGGTAGCCGACCGGCTATCTTCTGGGTCATCAACACAAGCCAGATTTGAAGGAACCACCAGGGGCCGCCAGTGTTGACGGGAGCGTTGGTGGCAATCTTCGCGACGGCCTGATGAAGAGTCTGGTATAGATAGCCGAGAAGATATCTGCCCAGAGCAAGCTTCTTTCCTTTGGCTAGGGATTCGGCTACAACCTGCCAGTTGGCAGTCGGCCCATAGCTTGAGCCGCAGAACATGAACTTTTCCAGCCACATCATAAGGAATGCGGTGTGTTCCCTATGGCCGACTGATCCGTCCTTCATGTTCTGGGCAATATAGCCACTCCATCCACCTATAGTTTTGAACTGATGTTGGCCCTTTCTGCTCAGGTCTCCAGGACTAGCCGATGTCAAAATGTCAGAGCTGAGGAAATATCTTTTTTTCTTAAGTAAGACTAGAAATTGCTATCTGATGTGACAGGTGCTACAATCAAAAAAAGGGGAGGAAATTGCAAATCAGGAACCCTATAGCAAATTAAGAAAAGGGAATTAGAAAAAGAGGGATATTGAACCGATTGGGACGTACCTCGAAGAACTCAGCGGCAGCGGCGGCCGATGCGGCGGCGGTGGAGGAAGCCATCAAGATCGCTCGATTGGATTCAAGCTTTTGGATGCCGGAATCGCCGAGATTCGCCAAGCGCGACGGTGAGATGCCGGAGAGGAGAGAGAAAAGGGATTTGGTTGCGGAGCGCTCGAGATGTACGGAGTGAAGGCGTGGCCGTTTTAGTGGAGGGGAAAGACTGTTTAAAGGATATTTTGGGCAGCCGAAACGGTTTAGGTCAGAAAAGAGCGGGAATTCGAAAGGGCGACAAATCCGTAACATTTCATATCACAGACTTGGGGGGCACGTGTTAACAGCTAAATTTGGTAACCAAATCCCTAAGTCCTAGCTGAAGTTGAAGCAGAATCAGATCGGTTGGTTTGACGGAGAAATAGAGGCTGGGTCGGCTGAGATGCGATCGGCTGTGAAGCCAGTCGGCTAAGGTTGAATCGGACAAGAACAGCCGATAGCCGATTCCATGTTTAGAGAAGTTGAAGCCATTTCTGATGCAGATATTTGGAGATAAAATAGAAGATTCGGTTTCCAAATTGTGCATTAAGGGATATTGCCATCTAGGAGATAAAGTCCTATAATGGCAAATGTATGTAAATCAGAGATTTGTTTAGGGATAACCCTATTGTAAAGGCAGCAAAGGATTGCTTCCCGCGCTTTTGTCGTATAGATACAGTAGTTAGTTGTAACCGTGTGTAGCACGATCTTCGTTGTACTTTGGTATAAATAGGACCCGAGACCCCTGTAAACATGAATTCACACACAATCAATACAACCTTTGGCGCATCGCCTCCTTTTTCTTCAGACAAACAACTGATCCAGCTTCGAAGCTGCATCGTTTCGATCCCCAAGTTCAGGTAAATGTTTGTCATTAGTGGTATATCTCATCGAATTTAGTGCTTCCATCGTTACGACACTCTAAATTTGATGATTTATGCTGCGCTAGTTATCATATATCGCATATAATCTAGAACAATGTTTAGATCTGTCTCGACATCGGCTCATTTCTGTCAAGGATCGGCAGCCGATAGAGCTAGATCTGAGGGTTGGCCTAAATTATATACGATATCCACCGTATCGAAGTATTTACATCAGCTATAATAGATCAGACTGTTTTTTTTATACTTAATGCTGCATCAATATTGATCTGTTAAGTCATTTTTAGAGCTTTCATGATTTATTGGGCTAGGCGTATATGTGTAGAGACAGCGGGGTTTCATGGCCCTATCATTTTTTAATGTTCTTTTGATATTTGCTATCAAAATTATTAAAACGCCTCTTATATTAAAATCTTGCTCTAGTTAAATGCCCCGAGCCCGAATCGGTTTGTCCAAACGACATGGATTGATCTGGTTTAGCTTACACCGATTGATCGAGTCAATATCTTTTCATAAGATAAATTGGAGTATTAACGAATTCACAGTTGGACTTATGACATCGGCTAAGATTGTTATAGCATGTATTTATTATTCTGTTGTATATTTGGATTAAGTGACTAATACTTTCTCGGTGTGGCCGATCTATTCTAGTCACTTGGTTTAAATACACTTCGGAATAGCATATATATGTAAAATTGACTCCTGCAGCCGATGCAGTAGGATCTAACTTAATGCTTAATGCATATGTCTCTATTTTTCTTGTTGGTTAACAGATCAAACCAACTGGCACGCCCTGCACAGCACAGGTAGCCGAGAAGGACCTGCACTAGAGTTAAGCAGATCTCCTAGGCCAGCGCATGAGAGAAATTTCTCATCAACACTTTGCTGGACAGACAATCAATACCGTCGATTTCCCAAAGTGGCAAATCGGCGTTATCAACGCTCACTGACCTGTCGGCTGGCACGATTTCAATCTTGTCGCCTTGCCATTGGATTAGACTTTGATGCATTGTGGAAGGGACACAACAGTTTGCGTGAATCCAGTCCCTCCCAAGTAGCAGGCCATAAGATCCCTTCCCGTCGATGACAAAGAATGTTGTGGGCAAGGTTTTGCTGCCGACGGTTAGCTCGACGTTAAGTACACCCTTGGCCTCCAATGGATTGCCGCCGAAGTCTTTAAGCACCATGTTTGTCTTGATTAGATCATCGGCTCCATTGCCCAACATACGAAAAGTGGCATAGGGCATGAGATTGACTGTAGCCCCCCCATCGACTAGCATTTTGGACATCGGCTTTCCATTAACAAATCCCTTCACGTAGAGTGGTTTAAGGTGCTGATTCTCGGACCCCTCTGGTTTCTCGTAGATAGCTTGATCGGGGGACAGGGCCAGCTTTGCCAAGGTGTCTTTGACACTATCAGCATCGGCCTTAGGAGCGCCGAATTCGGCTGGCAATATGAAAACCATATTGACCAATGCATAAACCTTTCCTTTTCCTTTAGTCGCCCTTCTAGCTTGGTCGGCTACGCTCTCATCGGCCGGGTTTGCGTCGGCTGAGGCATCTTTCTTCTTGGGCCTCCACTGTTTCCTGCTCTACCATCGGCGCTGATGCTCGATCAATTGTTGGACCTCTTTCTCCTATCCTTCGCTCTTCAGCCTTTGAATTCTTCTTTTTTGCGTCTTGGTGAACAGGTCAGAAGGGCACCATTGGGGGTTAGCCGATTTCTCGTCATCGGCTGCTTCTTCGTCGCATTATTCATTGTTGTCTTCTTCATCTTCGAAGAAGTCCTAGTGAATCAGCCCGAGGCGATCATGCACCGACTGTCGCCCTTGGTTTAGCTGCAGAGCCCTGAGGATGAATTGAGAAGGGTTGTGCATTGGTGGGTCTCTGTACTCGTCCTCACGATATTCACTGCAGGCGGGCCAGTTGTCTATCATCGGTAGCCTCATCCCCGATTCCCAACATAATCGGAAAAACTCGCATCGCTAGTGCGGATCGTAGTCGCTGTGATGCCTAATGTAATGGAAGCCTGTAACCTCGGGCCCCCTCACATAAGGCATGTTGCGCCGGGCTTCTTCTTCCCGCCAAAACCGCTGTTTGAAATGGCGTCGTCTATCCATGCGGATCGGTCGTTGATCAGTCGATCGGCCAGCGGGATGCACCATGTTGATCGGCACGGCTTGGTCCTCTTCTCCGCCTTGACCCCCTCGAGTGTTTCAGCTAAGCTGTACGCCACTCTATTCTGTTGATCAGCTTGCGTGGAGCCAGCTTGAATCATGTTACGTGGGAAGGGGATTCCATCTACTTTCATCGGTCGAGGTGAATCGGCAAACTTGAGCTTCCTGGCGTGGATTGCCGACTGGATTTGCTACCTGAAAACTTTACAATCATTGGTGCTATGAGAGGTGGAATTGTGCCACTTGCAGTACTTCTTCTTTTTAAGTTCTTTAGCCGATGGGATCGTGTGGTTGGGAGGAAGCTGAATCTGGTTCTTCTTCAGCAATAAACCAAAGATCCTATCGGCCTTGGTGATGTCCAAGTCGTACTTCTCTTCCTTAGCCGTTTTCAGCAACCATTGGTAGACGATGGCCTTTTTGTTTTGGTCCATTCGGCTGCAGCAACTTCTGCATCATCGTCACTTGTTTCTGAATCAGATTCGACGATGACATGGGCCACCTTCCTGACGGCCTTCCTTGATTCCTGAAATCGCTGCTCATGGGCCATCACCTTCTGCGCCAAGTGGGCTAGGCTGTCAAAATCCTTAGCCGAAAACCTTTCACGGATCGGCGGCAGTAGTCCATGAAAAGCCAAATCGGCTAACTGGGAATCGGACAGCACCAGGCTGTAGCATCGGTTCCTCATCTCCCTAAACCTCTGGATGTAGTCATGAACCGATTCTTCCTGCTTCTGCCTGATGCTTGTCAGGTCCGACAATTTCATCTCGTGATTGTCAGTGTAGAAATAGCTGTGAAATTGCTTCTCGAGATCGGGCTAGCTCTGGATAGAGTTATAGGGCAATGAAGAAAACCAAGTGAAAGCCGATCCCGACAGTGAGAGTGGGAATAGACGAACTCTCAGGGCGTTTGTAGCCGATGCCTCTCCACACTGGGCCAAGAATCGGCTGACGTGCTCGTATGTTGAAGTGTTGTCCTGCCCCAAGAATTTGGAAAAATCTGGGACCTTGTACCGGTTGGGCAACGGTACCCTCTCAAAGTGCTCTGGATATGGATACCGATACATGTTCCCAGAATATTTTGGCTTAAGGCCGAATTGATCACGCATAACATTCGGCAATCAAATCGGCCCAAGTGTTGTTGTCTTGAACCTGTTGTATCGGCTCGTATTGATCATACTGCATGGGTGCTTGCCAATACTGAGGTGGCGTTTGAGGGTGATAATGCCGATCTTGATGGCCTCCCTGGTACTGATACTGAAGTGGGTTGCCAGCGGGAGGCGGCCGATTTGCCGGGGGCGTCTGTGGTTCTGGGAAGATCTGTCGGCCACCGGCACTGTATTGTGCCCCTTGAATGAGATTGGCAACCGGCTCTTGCTGCCGGTTGAAATTGAACATGCCAGCTAGCTGCTCCTAGGGAAGAGGTTGTTGCCGGTTCAAAATAACGGGCGATGGTCTGAAGCCGATGCAGATGCATTCGGTTGATTGAGGACTCCTCCTTGTGGCCCTTGCTGTATCGGAGGCGGGATCGGCCGGTTCTAGGTTGCCAAGACCCTATAATTGGGGAACTGGCCATCTGTGAAGTAGGTTGGCCCCCGCTGTAGCTGATTGGCAATCTAGGAATCGACCACAGTGGCAATCATGTTATTCAGAGTGTTGACCAAGATGCTACTTTGATTGACGAGTGCATGATGTACAGCCGAATCGATCTGGTCCTGCAAGGTGTGCAGTTCCGAATCGTCTTGTTCTTGTTTCGGTCCTCCATCTTGCGTTTTCCTTTTGTATCGTCTGAGGAGGATACCTTGAAGTTGTGAATGCTGAACTTGTACTTCTGGTGAACGGCCCCAGACCTGGAATGGGCAAAAGACTGCAGATAGTTGGCCTGCAGTTCCTCCACCATCTTCTTGTAATCGGCTAATTGCTCGGTCGACAGCTGTTCCATCTTGACAGGAATTGTGTTTTCTTTGCTGATTTCAGGACTATTGATGTTAACCATTGCATCGGCTTTGTCAAAGTGCTTTAACCGAGTCGATGGTCCCACCGGGTGTGCCAAGAAGCGTGTTGATGAGAATATTCTCTCACGTGCTGGCCTGGCAGATCTGCTTAGCTCCAGTGCAGGTTCATCCTTGGCTACCTATGATGATCTAGGCATGCCAATTGGTTTGATCTCCTAACCAATAAGAAATAATAAACAGATACATGTGTTAAGGTTAAAGTTAGATCCTACTAGATCAGCTCAGAAAACCAACTTGCATATAACTGCCTTCTCGAAGCATATTTAAACTAAATGACTGGGATAGATCGGCTGTGCCGAGACAGTATGAATCACTTAACCTAAATATACATCATGATAATAAATATATGTGTTTATAACCTAGCCAATGCTGCAGGTCTAACGTGAATCGGCTAATACTCCGATACATCTTATAAAAAGATACCGATCTAACCTAAATGCGTTAAACCTAGAACAATCGGCTGTCGGCTGATACCAACGGATTGATACTGGCTTAAGGCGTTTAACCAGATCGAGATCTTAATATAAGAGGCAGCTTTAATATATCTAATAGTAAATAATGCTAAGAGATTATTAAAACAGGTAAGGCTGGCTGAAACCCAGCACTGTCTCTACGGGTAGGCATCTAAACAAATAGTTCTAAATACTTCTAAAAGCGACTTAACAGATCATAGATGATGCAGTATTAAGTACAAAAAGATAGTATTAGATCTATATAGACTGATGTAAACCCTTCAAGACAGTGGATACAGCATATAACCTAGTCCAACATCTAGATCTAGCTCTATCGGCTACTGTCTCTCGAGAGAAATGAGCCGACGGCGAGATAGATCTACACATTGTTCTAGATTATGTTAGTGATATGCCCTAGAGGCAACATGGAGATGTTGGATATCGCGTCAATGTTTATGTATTTATGAATAAAGTGTTATTCAGTTCCATGAAATAGACATCTTGTATTGATCAATAAGTACGTGACTTATTTATGAGACTCGATATGTATGAATCTATTTCTAAATGATCCCTGATCATATATCATATTATTGGAACTAATATGATTCTAAGATCGGCATGTCTAATGATTGATGATCATGTCTCATAGATCATGGGTATGGAGCTACCAAATCAATAAACATGGACATATGTGTTAGAGAACACATTGTTGGATACACCCACCATGAGACACTACAGGAATTAATGTGCCATTAGTTGGTCTCAGGTAGTGTTGGTACAAAGTCCTTAGACCTGAGATCACCATGGATTCCAACATGTGTAGTAGCCTACTTTGGGACTACCAAACACTATTCCGTAACTGGGTAGTTATAAAGGTAGTTTTCGGGTTTGCTATGAAACATGGAGTGGGATGTGAGTGGTCAAGATGGAATTTGCCCCTCCTTTGGAGAGATATCTCTGGGCCCCTCGAGGTAATGGATTATGGAAATGCATGGCCATGCTATGTTGATTGAGGAGTCAATCAACAGACAGATAATCCAATACGGTTCGAGTGAATGGTTAAGCTATTGAAGGGATGGCACACATCTTGCCTATAGCTTAATTGGTATCGTGAGGCAAAGGGATTTGTCTACACATTACAGGTTCAGAGCCGATATTATATTCTTGTATACTATGGTGTCAACATGTGCTGCTAGGCGCCGCTATTGACAGGTCAGCTGAGTTGGACTCGAGCCGATGATCAGCTAAATTAGACTATAGTCCAAACCGAGTATACCTGAACCTACAGGGTCGCACGCTTAAGGGGATAAGAACAGGCATTCGAGTTGGACTCGAATACGGCTCGATCGGATAGGGATCCGATTGAATAGAGTCATATAGGCTACGACGTATGGGCGGCCAACTCTGTGAGATTCGGATAGGATCCGATTCAAAATAGAGTCCTGATCGGCCACTAGTCCTAGTCGGCCAACTCTATATAAAAGAGGGAGGGGTGGAGAGCTGCGGCAAGTCAATTGCATCGCATGGAGAAGCTCCGTAAGGATGGATTGCTTCACTCTTTTGATTTTGAATCATTTGAGACATGTGAGTCTTGTTTACTTGGTAAGATGACAAAGGCACCTTTCACGGGACACAGTGAAAGAGCAAGTGACTTGTTGGCACTCGTACATACTGATGTATGTGGACCAATGAGCTCAACGGCCAGAGGTGGTTATCAGTACTTCATTACCTTTGCCGATGACTTTAGTAGATATGGTTATATCTACTTAATGAGGCATAAGTCCGAATCCTTTGAAAAGTTCAAAGAATTCCGAATGAAGTACGAATCATTTAGGGAAAACAATCAAGTTTCTACGATCGATCGTGGAGGGGAATACTTGAGCCAAGAGTTTGGTAATCATCCGAAAGATTGTGGAATTGTTCCACGCTTGACTCTGTCAGAACTCCACAATGGAACGGAGTGTCCGAACGGAGAAATCGCACCTTGTTGGACATGGTGCGGTCGATGATGAGCCAAAGTGATCTTTCGTTATCCTTCGGTGATATGCTCTTGAAACAACTGCGCTCACACTAAATAGAGTTCCATCTAAGTCGTTGAAAAGACACCATATGAGATATGGACAGGGCAACCCCCTAGTTTGTCTTTTCTCAAAATTTGGGGATGCGAGGCTTATGTAAAGCGTTTACAGTCTGACAAGCTCACACCCAAATCTGACAAGTGCTTCTTTATGGGATATCCTAAGGAAACTAAGGGATATTACTTTTATAATCGGGAACAAGGCAAAGTGTTTGTCGCCCGACACGGTGTCTTCTTGGAGAAAGAGTTTCTTTCAAGAAGGGTTAGTGGGAGCAGGGTGTATCTTGAAGAAGTTCAAGAAACACCAGAAAATGTTTCAGCGACCACAGAACCACAACAGGAGGAGCAAAGTGTTGCGCCACCAGTTGTAGATACACCAGCCCCACGGAGGTCTGAAAGATCACGTCGTGCACCTGACAGGTACACAGGTGCGGAACAACGTGATATATTGTTGTTAGACAACGATGAGCCTAAGACCTATGAGGAAGCGATGGTGGGACCCGATTCCAACAAGTGGCTTGGAGCCATGAAATCCGAAATAGAATCCATGTACGACAATCAAGTTTGGAACTTGGTTGATCCACCTGATGGTGTCAAAACCATTGAGTGCAAATGGGTTTTTAAGAAAAAGGCCGATATGGATGGAAATGTTCACATCTATAAGGCGCGATTGGTGGCGAAAGGTTTTAAACAGATTCAAGGAGTTGATTATGATGAAACCTTCTCGCCCGTCGCAATGCTTAAATCTATTCGGATTATCCTAGCGATTGCTGCATATTTTGATTATGAGATATGGCAGATGGATGTCAAAACGGCTTTCCTAAATGAAAACCTAAGCGAGGATGTATACATGATACAACCTCAAGGTTTTGTCGATCCACAATCGCCTGGAAAGATATGCAAGCTACAGAAATCCATTTATGGATTGAAGCAAGCATCTCGGAGTTGGAATATTCGTTTTGATGAAGTAATCAAAGGGTTTGGTTTCATCAAAAACGAAGAAGAGGCCTGTGTTTACAAAAAGGTCAGTGGGAGCGCAATTGTATTTCTAATCTTATATGTGGATGACATATTGTTGATTGGAAATGATATCCCTATGCTTGAATCCGTCAAGTCTTCATTGAAAAATAGTTTTTCCATGAAAGACTTAGGGGAGGCAGCATACATATTGG
Organism: Oryza australiensis; assembly: GCA_019925245.2. Lineage (NCBI taxonomy): Eukaryota > Viridiplantae > Streptophyta > Magnoliopsida > Poales > Poaceae > Oryza > Oryza australiensis. Next base: position 534,220 of record JAIFGZ020000674.1, on the reverse strand, counting down.
GCATTCGGATCTATAGAGATAGATCCAAGAGGCTAATTGGATTAAGCCAAAGTACATACATTGACAAGGTGTTGAAAAGGTTCAACATGCATGATTCCAAGAAAGGTTTCTTGCCCATGTCACATGGCATTAATCTTAGCAAGAATCGGTGTCCTCGGACACATGATGAGCGGAATAAGATGGGTATGGTTTCATATGCTTCGGCAATTGGATCCATCATGTATGCCATGCTTTGTACATGCCCGGATGTCTCGTACGCTTTGAGTGCTACGAGCGATACCAAGACTGATCGTGCTGTAAAGAATATCCTTAAGTACTTGAGAAGAACTAAGGATATGTTCCTAGTCTATGGAGGTGAAGAAGAGCTCGTTGTAAGTGGTTACACCGATGCTAGCTTCCAAACGGACAAGGATGATTATAGATCGCAATCTGCGGGTTCGTGTTCTGCCTGAACGGAGGCACAGTCGGCTGGAAGAGTTCCAAGCAGGATAGTGTTGCTGATTCTACAACGGAGGCCGAGTACATTGCTGCTTCGGAAGCTGCAAAGGAGGCTGTTTGGATCAAGAAATTTGTTTCTGAGCTTGGTGTGATGACTAGTGCGACTGGTCCAATGTCTCTCTATTGTGATAATAGTGGAGCCATTGCGCAAGCCAAGGAGCCGAGGTCACATCAGAAGTCCAAACACATACTTCGGCGATATCATCTCATCCACGAGATAGTGGACAGAGGTGATGTCAAGATATGCAAAGTGCACACGGATCTCAACATAGCCGATCCGCTGACAAAACCTCTCCCTCAGCCGAAGCATGAGGCGCACACAAGAGCAATGGGTATTAGATACTTACATGATTGACTCTAGTGCAAGTGGGAGATTGTTAGTGATATGCCCTAGAGGCAACATGGAGATGTTGGATATCACGTCAATGTTTATGTATTTATGAATAAAGTGTCATTCGGTTCCATGAAATATACATCTTGTATTGATCAATAAGTACGTGACATATTTATGAGACTCGATATGTATGAATCTATTTCTAAATGATCCCTGATCATATATCATATTATTGGAACTAATATGATTCTAAGATCGGCATGTTTATTGATTGATGATCATGTCTCATAGATCATGGGTATGGAGATACCAAATCAATAAACATGGACATATGTGTTAGAGAACACATTGTTGGATAGACCCACCATGAGACACTACAGAATTAATGTGCCATTAGTTGGTCTCGGGTAGTGTTGGTACAATGTCCTTAGACCTGAGATCACCATGCATTCCAACATGTGTAGTAGCCTACTTTGGGACTACCAAACGCTATTCCGTAATCGGGTAGTTATAAAGGTAGTTTTCGGGTTTGCTATGAAACATGGAGTGGGATGTGAGTGATCAAGATGGAATTTGCCCCTCCTTTGGAGAGATATCTCTCGGCCCCTCGAGGTAATGGATTATGGAAATGCATGGCTATGCTAAGTTGATTGAGGAGTCAATCAACAGACAGATAATCCAATACGGTTCGAGTGAATGGTTAAGCTATTGAAGGGATGTCACACATCTTGCCTATAGCTTAATTGGTATCGTGAGGCAAAGGGATTTGTGTAAACATTACAGGTTCAGAGCCGATATTATATTCTTGTGTACTATGGTGTCAATATGTGCTGCTAGGCGCCGCTATTGACAGGTCGGCTGAGTTGGACTCGAGCCGATGATCGGCTAAGTTAGACTATAGCCGAAACAGAGTATACCTGAACCTACAGGGTCGCATGCTTAAGGGGATAAGAACAGGCATTTGAGTTGGACTCGAATACGGCTCGATCGGATAGGGATCCGATCGAATAGAGTCATATAGGCTATGACGTATGGGCGGCCAACTCTGTGAGATTCAGATAGGATCCGATTCAAAATAGAGTCTTGATCGTCCACTAGTCCCAGTCGGCCAACTCTATATAAAGGAGGGAGGGGTGGAGAGCTGCGGCACGTCAATTGCATCGCATTGAACCGAATCCGCAACAGAAGTCGCCGAGATCAATCTCCACGGAAACCCTCCCCACTTTCGAGCCAAACCCTAGCCTTGCATCGCGTGCTAGCACATGGGTGTTCGGCGTTCTGTCCCCGGACGTGTGGATACCGGTAGAGGCGCTGCTACGTTGCACGCTGTTCATCGGCTGTGGAGGAATCAGCTGCGGTCGAGCGCATCGGAGCGAGGCGTGAGAACACAGTCGGACGACTCGGATCGGCTACGGCATCTGCGAATCGGCTGATTGGCGAATCGGCTGTCCCCGGGTATCGGCTGTCGGCTTGCGGGAATCGGCTACACTGTTCCGGATCGGATAGCCCTGATTGGCTGTTTCCGCTGCACACTCCAATCGGTAACGATCTATCGGCCCTTACTTGCAAGTGTTCCTGGTTTGTGCGGTTAAAAGTTTTTGTTTTCGGCTAGCGTAGCCTCCGTGTAACCCTTCAGATTATATGCCGTATATGATAACTTGCGCAGTTTATAACATTAAACCTAGAGTGTCATGACGATGTAAGCACTAGATTGGACGGGATAAACCACTAATGACGAGAATTTACCTTTTTCGGGGCTCGAATCGATGCAGCCCGAAGCCAGATCAAGAACTCATCTAAAACAAAATAGGAGGCGATGCACCGAAGTTGTATTGATGTGTGATTGTTCTATTTTACAAGAGGTCTTGGGTCCTATTTATACCCAAGAATAACACTATCCGTGTAAGACACGGTTTCTATCTAATATACTATTCAAAATACGACAATATCTCGGGATACAGCCCCATGTCGCATTACAAAAGGAAATATCTAAACAAAACCCTATTTTACAACTACAATCGCCGTTACAGGACTTTAACCATAGATGGCAATATTTTAAGGAACATATGGGAATCGAATCTTCCTTCTATCTTCAAGCGTCTTTATCGGAAACGGTTCCATCTCCTTCTCTGAATCGGAATCGGCTATGAGCTATCCATGTCCGTTTCGGCCTCAGCCGACTGGTCTCCCAGCCGATTTGATCGTGGCCAATGCGGCCTCTTTTTTCTCCGCAGATCATTTTCCAATCCGATTCTGCTATAATCTTGGCTTGGACTTAGGGATTTGGCTACCAAATTTGGTCATTAACATTCTGCCGAAGCAAAGTGCAATCGTCTATCCTAACACGATGGGGTATATGTCAAACATATACAAGCAGGGTTGGGCCTTGGGGCATAGGTTGGGGCCGGGGCATGACGATGCCACCCAACGAACAAGAGTCACATAGGGATGTGATTAGCAAGGTGTTGCTTACCAATGTTACTAATTTTCTAACAGTGTGCCAAAGCTCACTAGAAATTAATTAGCATATGGATCTTGACCCAATACGTAACTGTGGACCCCCGTTTTTGGGACGGGAATCTTTCGTGTTTTTAGTACCATTTCCCTGGATCGAGTAGTTGGTACCCACGAATACAGTTCTGAATAATCAGGTGCGCATACACGAATAGTCTTACATCGACATTATTACAACAGTAGGCCCGAAGGCAACGTTCAACACACAGGACCTCATGGTCCGAGTACAACACAAAAGCAGAAATTAGATACGGCAGCGGAATAGAGGCAGCGGCATGTCATTTGCCACAGACAACGACCGGAGCTAAGACCTAGTAAGCGCCATCAGTTCCTTGACCCTCCTGGTAGTAAGCGTAAGGATCCTCCGGCTCTTCATTCCCATCAGCTGAAGGTTTGTGCGTATAGCAAGGGTGAGTACCAACCGTACTCAGCAAGCCAACACGGAATTGATGCATATGATAGGGTTATTCAAGGAATGGCTGGAGTTTTTTGTATAAAGCCAATTTTCACAATTCTTTTCACAAGCCTATCAACTAGCCAAATCAAGTTTTAGTTCCATAGTTCATTAATCCGGCGACGGTTCTGTCTACCATCCATCGTGATTCCAAGGATGGCTTCCCGCCTCCGATTCGTCATGATTTTATGGGGACTCCACCCCTTCTCACATCTCGAGAAGTTGATCCACCAGCGAAATGAAATCATCATGCAAAAATCCATCCCAGCAGTTTTAAGTTTAAAGTCTAGCCAAGCGAAAGTCTTGTCACGATGCTCGATATCCGCGAGCACGGCTATTCGAATAGATTAATTCACTCACACTGCAGTGGATGTACACTTTACCCGTACTCCACGACAGCCCAACAAATGAGCCTACGTCTCAACACATGAGACGGTCACGGCAAAGCCTTTTGATAACCTCGCTTTGGCAGTACCCGCTCCATGAACTTAAGCCCTCATGCACTCTAGCCGTCCTTTTCTAGCAGCGAGAGGAGTTCTCGCGCACCCGGGGTAAGGGAAAACTTCCTCAATCTTTAAGTTCAATTAATATCGATTTAGTTCCACCATTCACAGCAAAGGCCGCAGCCTCATTCTCATCACATAAACCACATCATAGAGAACCATCTATGCAAGGATACTGCCTCCACTCGGCTATCTAGTCAGCTAGGTCTATACCCATTCGAGAAGTACAGTTGTACTGGCTCGTTTCCCGGCTATCTCATGGCTCGGTCCTTAATTGACCAGGGTCGGCACTTGCCTTTTTTGGAATCCACCCAAATCATCCGGCCGCCCCAGTCTAAATCATTTGTATATCATTTTCAATTTTCATCAAACTTAGTTCATCATTCTCATGGCCACGTGGCGCTCATGTCTCCACAGGCCGTACTTCAACTACCTTCCCTAAGGTACTTGCCCGAGCACACAGCTTATTTGTAAAATCATGAGTATGCAGGGATCTAGTATAAGCAAGGCTAAGCATTTTTACCGAAGTTAGCCTCCGGTCATATCACATCGAAGTTTACAAAGAATAATTCTAATGGTGATCAATATCAAAGCAGGGTTTATCAAGCATAGGTACATATCTGTGTAAGCATGCAATTTGCAATTAAAAATCAACATCATTTCGCAAAGTAGGATCAATATGCTCAAAGAGTGTGATGACTTGCCTTGTTCGCACGCTTCTTGAGTGGGGTCTTCTGCGGAGTTAGTGTTCGCCTCCTCGGTCGCTAAACATACGAGCGAAAAGGAAAAATTGAATCCAATTAAAATCTGATAAGAACGAACGAAAAAGCATGAAAAATCATAAAGAACTCTCCAAAATATCTCCCCCTACGATCCTACTCGGGTTACGGAGGATTTTTAGGGCAAAATCGACCGTAGCGACGAGTTACGACTTTTTAGGGTTTTTGTAAAAAGGATCGATAAAACGACGAAGCGGAAGTCTTGCGAATGTTGTTCAAGAGATTCGTTGATACATTTTTGTAGAGTTCAATGGTTAAGTATAGTTTGAAAAGTAAAAGGAACAAATAAGTCTACGGAAAGAGTTTTTGCAAGATCTACCGAAAATTGTATATAGTAGCTCATTTCATTTTGAAGAAAATGCCCGTGAAAACTATAAAATTTTGGCGTAAGTATTTCCAAAATATCTCCAAAATATTCCCCAAATCTTTCTAAAATTTTTCCCTTTTTTCTAAATTTTCTTCTTTTTCTTCTTCTTCTTCTTTTCCTTTTTTTCTTCCCTAGCCCGACACCGTGCACTCCTCTTTCACTTCTGACATGTGGGCCGGCGGGAGGAGAAGGAAAAAAGGAAAAAGAAAAAAAATAAATTCGGCAAAATTTGGCGTGGCTGGTGTTCGAACCCGCGACCTAACCCTCAGCCCAGCTCACTCTCTCCACCGGGCCGCGCCCACTTCTCATCTTCTTCTCCCTTTCTTTCTTTTTCTTCCCTCTTGCTCTGTTTCTCTCCCGCCGACCGGTAAGGAGGAAGACGGGCTCGCCGGCGGCGAGGGAGGGGCGAGCTCGGGGATGGGGTGGCTTTGCACCATCTTGGCACCACGGGGTCCCATTTGTCCACTCGGTCGGGACCGGGAGCGCGAAGATGGCTGGCGACGGTGAGGTGGTTCGGGCGGCGGTGGTGCTCGTCGGCAGTGGACTCCGGCGATAATTTGGCCAAGGCAATGGGTCTCCGAGCATCTGTGAGTCCTAGGGATGCTAGAGGGGGTGTTGGTTCAGCCGGGGAGGCGCTGAGGTGTGCTGGCGACGGCGGGGTGGCGGCGGCCGAGACAGGGGAATTCGGGGGGCTCGTCGCCGGCGATTTCCGGCGGCCATCTAGCTCGGGGGACCTAGGGGAAACAATACTTAGAGCACGGGGATAACGGTAGTACCTTTAATTCGGGAAGAGATCAACCGAGGGTGACGAATTTTGAAGTTTTGCCCGGGCGGCCGAGTTAGGGTTCTTCCGGCCGAGCTCCGCTTCTTCCCAAAATTCAAGCAATGCAATGGCTAACTTTTGGGGAAAAACGGGGGAAAAGCACGAGGGAGCAATGGGGAAGATTTGCGGTGTTGGGGGCTCGGCTCGGGGTGGCCTCTTATAGGCGTTGATGGAGGGGAAAAAGAGCGATGCGACGGCGACCATGGCGCGGCGTCGTAGTATCGCGCGGTTGCGGGGAGGTCGTGCGCGACGTGCGGCAACTGCAGCCGACGCGCGCGTGTATGGCGAGCGCGGCGAGGGCGGTGCGCGCGGACTGTGTAGGCGCGATGCTAACGTGGGCGGCATGGCGCGCGGGTACGGCATCGACTTCGGGAGCAATGACATGGCGCGACTGTACCGGCGATCCCTGTGTGTGACCGGAGCCGATGATGTTGCGAACGTGCACGCGCGAGGTCTCTGGTACGGCGGATGATGCGTGGCGGCTGTGAACGGGGTGATGGAACCGGTCGAACACCTGTTGATCAATGAATAGTGCGAATTTCCATTTTCCCCGAATTAAAATCCTATTTTCCCATTTCCATTTTCTTTCTTCCTAAAAATCCCAAATAAATTTTGGTATTCTCAGAACAATCTCTAAAATTATATTTTCCACTTTTCCCTACTTTTAAAATATATTTTAAAATAAATAGGGTTTTGATTAGAGATAAATTTCTAATTTTATTTTTCCTTTTCAAAAATATTTTTATCATCCAATTCCAATTATTCATTATCTTTCCCCTATCAATTAGGGTTTAAACCAAAATATATCCTTTTTGGTAATTCACCAAATTATATATGTATATGCTCTTTTCAAGATACACGCATATATATTTTGAAATCGTTTTCACCGGTTGGGATTTCAAAGCTTAGGGTTTTGTTCCATTTTACCTCAAAGTAATTCTAGAAGAAAATCTTATTCCGCTGAACTGGCAATCCAGATCGAAAAACACGATAAGAAGCAATGATTCCCAAAAGGTTTTTGTGAGTTCCGATTTTTTTTTACGTTCCGAATTCCATTCCTTCGATTTTCAGGATGTTACAAACCTACCCCCCTAACAATAAATCTCGTCCCTGAGATTTCTTACCGGTTGCTGAATAGGTGTGGGTATTCCGTCTTCAGGAACTCCTCGCTCTCCCAGGTAGCCTCTTCTTCCGTGTGATTGCTCCATTGTACTTTGTACATGCGCCATGACTTGGTCCATGTCTTCTTTTCTACCTCGTCCAGTATCTTTATCGGATGTTCCGGGTATGTGAGATCACTGTTGATATGGATATTTTCCAAAGGAGCTTGCTCTTCTGGCACCCGCAGGCATTTCTTCAACTGTGACACATGGAATACTGGGTGGACATCGGAGATGTTCTCGGGCAACTCTAGTTGGTAGGCCACTTCACCCCTTCTAGCGCTTACCAAGAATGGGCCCACATATCTTGGCGCAAGTTTCCCTTTGACCATGAACCTCTGAGTTCCTCGTAGTGGTGAGACCTTTAGATACACATAGTCGGCCACATTGAACTGTAAATCCCTTCGACGAGTATCCACGTAGCTCTTCTGTCGAGATTGAGCAGCTTGTAATCGGTCCCGGATCAGACGAACCTTTTCCTCAGCCTCTTTGATTATGTCAGGCCCGAATATGGCTCGTTCACCGGTTTCTGACCACATAAATGGGGTTCGGCATCGGTGACCAAATAGAGCTTCGTTTGGTGACATCTTCAGACTGGCTTGATAGCTATTGTTGTAGGAGAACTCGGCGTACAGTAAACATTTCTCCCAATCCTTGGTGAAATCCAACGCACAGGCTCTCAGCATATCTTCTAGTACTTGATTCGTCCTTTCAGTCTGCCCATCGGTCTGTGGGTGGTAAGCGGTACTGAAGGCAAGGTGACTTCCGAGTGCTTCGTGAACTTTGCTCCAGAAATGAGATGTGAATTGGGTACCACGATCGGATATAATCCTTTTTGGTGCACCATGGAGACATACAATCCTACTCATGTATAGTTCTGCTAGCTTGGCACTGTTGTAGTTAGTCTTTACGGGAATAAATATGGCGGTCTTGGTGAGCCGATCTACTATTACCCAAATGGAATCGTAACCAGTCGTAGTTTTGGGTAGTCCAACTATGAAATCCATGCCTATCTCGTCCCATTTCCATTCGGGGATCTTGAGCGGCTGCAGTAAGCCTGTCGGTCGTTGATGCTCAACCTTTACCTTTTGGCATACATCGCACAAGGCTACGTATTCGGCTACATCTCTCTTCATATTGGGCCACCAGTATTCTCCCTTCAAATCCTGGTACATTTTCATGCTTCCTGGATGTAACGAATATGCCGATTCGTGTGCTTCTTTTAAAATCAACCCTCTCAATCCACCTTGTTCAGGTACGCAGATCCTTCCCTTGTACCATAGGATTCCTTTGTCGTCTACCGAAAATTCCTTAGCGCGTCCAGCAGCCATGCGTTCTTTGATTTCCTGGGTTTCCTCATTTCCCTTTTGGGCTTCTTCTATTTGAGTCCTCAGAAGGGGTTGGATTTCCAGTGAGTTTACTTCTCCGTGAGGAATCAGGTGCAGATTAAGTCGAGCCATTTCTTCTTGGAGCTCACTGGCCATACTACCCAATCCCATGTGGTTGCATTGGGCCTTGCGGCTTAACGCGTCGGCCACCACATTTGCCTTGCCGGGGTGGTAATGGATTCCTAGATCGTAATCTTTGATCAACTCCAACCATCGTCTCTGTCGTAGGTTGAGATCGGGCTGAGTAAAGAAGTATTTCAAGCTCTTGTGATCAGTATACACATCGCAGTGGTTTCCGATCAGGTAGTGTCTCCAGATCTTCAATGCGTGAACAACCGCGGCTAGTTCCAGTTCGTGTGTGGGATAATTCTCCTCATGGGGTCGTAACTGTCGCGAGGCATATGCTACGACCTTCCCATCCTGCATTAACACGCCTCCTAGTCCTTGCCGAGACGCATCACAGTACATCACGAAATCCTTCCGGTTGTCAGGTAAAGTTAAGATTGGGGCGGTGGTTAACTTTTCTTTTAGTTGGTCGAAGGCTTCCTGACACTTCTCGTTCCATTCAAACTTCTTTTCCTTCTTCAGAAGTTGAGTCATAGGTCGGGCTATGGTGGAAAATCCTTCGATGAACCTTCGGTAATACCCGGCCAAGCCCAAGAAACTCCGAACTTCCGTCACTGACTTGGGTGCCTTCCATTCCGTGACAGCTTCGACCTTGGCGGGGTCTACCGCTACTCCTCCGGTTGAAACTACATGGCCAAGAAAAGCGACTTCCTTGAGCCAGAACTCGCATTTGCTGAATTTTGCATACAGCTGGTGCTCTCGTAGTTTTTCCAGTACCAGCCGTAGATGATCCGCATGCTCCTCATCATTCTTGGAGTAGATAAGTATATCGTCGATAAATACCACTACGAATTTATCCAGGTATTCCATGAATACCTTGTTCATCAGATTCATAAAGTATGCCGGGGCATTGGTCAATCCGAAGGACATTACTGTGAACTCGTATAAGCCGTAACGTGTAGAGAACGCTGTTTTAGGAATATCTCCAGCTCTAATCTTCAACTGATGATATCCCGACCAAAGATCAATCTTTGAGAACACTTGCGCGCCCTCAAGTTGATCAAATAGGTCATCGATTCGAGGTAGTGGGTACTTGTTTTGATAGTCACTTCATTCAATGATCGGTAGTCCACACACATTCTCATACTCCCATCCTTCTTCTTGACGAAGAGTACTGGGGCTCCCCAGTGAGAAGAACTGGGGCGTACAAATCCCTTCTCTTGTAGTTCTCGGATTTGTTTCTTGAGTTCTTCTAACTCGTTGGCCGGCATTCGATAAGGTCTCTTGGATATGGGGGCAGTACCGGGCATTAGGTCGATGATAAACTCTATGTCGCGATCCGGGGGCATTCCGGGCAATTCCTCGGGAAACACGTCCAGGCATTCTTGTACTACTGGCATCCCTCCTAGAGGTAGCATGGTGAATACTCCCGCAGCTTGCTCGCATAGCTTCGGGTTTTGGTCCATAGTTATGCTCATTGGTGATCCCCATGGGGTGGATACCGTGACTTCCCTTCGACTGCAGTCTATGATCCCATTATTCTTGGTCAACCAATCCATCCCAAGTATGACATCAATGGTTTGGGGTGATAGCACCATAAGGTTTGAAAGAAACACCACGTCCCTAATCCGTATGGGCACATTGATGCAAGCATGGGGTACGGTTATGTTTCCCCCAGGTGAGTGTACCAACATAGGTCTCTTAAGTGCTACTTGGTGTAGGTGGTGTTGTTTGCTTACTTGGGAAGATATGAATGAATGTGAGGCTCCCGAATCAAATAAGACTTTAACTGGGGTAGAGTTGATAGAGAACATACCCATTAGTACGCTCTGGTCCTCCTGAGCTTCTTCAGCCCGCACATGATTCACCTGGCCACGTCGAAACCCGGTGGCAGCCTCGTTGGGTAGCGGGGTCTGAACAGACCGCGTCTGCGGCGGGGTGGGGTTCCTCGGACGGCCGTTGCATTGGCGCCGGTGCGCACGAGTGTTGCGAGGTTTGGGGCAACTGTTGGAGTAGTGCCCGAATTCTCCACAATTGAAGCAGCTCACATTCCTTCTTCCTGGAGCGGCTAGGGTTGGCGTCGGTGTACGAAACTGAGGTGTAGCTGGCCTGTTGACATGGTCGGGTGTGGGGAAACGACCGGCTGCCGGAACGTTTGGCTTCCATCCAGACGGGGTGGCTCCCTTGGGACGTTGTGGTGCTCCCTGAAATGGGCGGGCCATAGCAAGCCTCCTTGCGGTTATTTTCTACCATCTTTTGGTCATGTTCAAGCCGTACAACCTTGTTGATGAGGGTTTGGAAGCTGGTGTGGTCTTGTCCGATCATCGGTCCTCTCAGCTCATCGTTTAGTCCCTCGATAAATTTATCCATCTTTTCTTCTTCATCCGCCAGGTCACTTGTGGCGTAACGGGCAAGCTGGGAACGCAGCCTGCGGAACTCATTTTTCTTCATCCTCATAACTGTAGCTGGTACGAAATTTTCACGGAACGCAGCCGCGAATTCTTCCCATGTCGGTTCTCCGGCATCTTTCAGCTCGCGTTTCCTTGTAGGTGTCCCACCAGTCACTTGCGGGACCATCTAGCTAGCTAGTGGCGAAGATAACTCTATCTGCTTCTCAAACTCGGACGAGAGTTAGCTTTTTCTCGATCACCTCAACCAATCCTCAGCATCCATGGGTTCTTCGGCCATGGAGGAGGTTGGTGGCTTGGCTCGCATGAACTCTCCTAAACTTGATCCTCCTCGACTTCCCTGGTTGTTGGCAATTGCTTGGAGCAGCTGGGTTTGTAAAGCCATAACCTCTGCCAGAGTGGAGGGGTTGGGCTCCGGTGGGTTCTCGTTGGTGGCTGCGGCTCTGCGGCGATGCGCCATCTGAAGAAGATAGATGAATTAAGAGATCGGACCTGTTAAGGTCATGGTTCCTAGGTGATGATCTTCAATCAACAAGCATAGTAAAATATTAAGCTCGTTAATTAGGATACCACAAAGCGATACTTAGGTCCGTCATATTACATCAAAGGGGTACACGGACTGTACATGCACAGTCCCTCATGCCATGATAACAACAACTACATCGTCTTACTGCATTAACTATTAAGGGGGATAGAGTGGGGTCCTTGCTGCCGAACCGTCCAGAGCGAGATCAAGCTGGGGGGTCCTCCCGCCTAATCGTCCAACCATTCGCAGGAGCCAGGTGCAGGAAGGGGGTGATCCTCTCCCAAGCAAATCGGAGTCCCCATGGCTCGGAGGTGGTGGCCTCGGAGTCGTGCCGAATCTTCCTGCTCGGTGGCCGTGTACTCTTGCGAGCGGTCTTGCGGGTGAGGGGACCTCCAGTGTGAGTCAGGCGACGAGTGGGAGCTTCCTCCTCCGTTGGATCGGTGTCGCTGGACTCCCATTTGACCTCCATAGGTTCCGCCTCAGACTCCGAGTCGGTGTGGATCTGCATGGGGTTCTCCTCTCCCGCACCCGGGGTAAGGGAAAACTTCCTCAATCTTTAAGTTCAATTAATATCGATTTAATTCCACCATTCACAGCAAAGGCCGCAGCCTCATTCTCATCACATAAACCACATCATAGAGAACCATCTATGCAAGGATACTGCCTCCACTCGGCTATCTAGTCAGCTAGGTCTATACCCATTCGAGAAGTACGGTTGTACTGGCTCGTTTCCCGGCTATCTCATGGCTCGGTCCTTAATTGACCAGGGTCGGCACTTTCCTTTTCCGGAATCCACCCAAATCATCCGGCCGTCCCAGTCTAAATCATTTGTATATCATTTTCAATTTTCATCAAACTTAGTTCATCATTCTCATGGTCACGTGGCGCTCATGTCTCCACAGGCCGTACTTCAACTACCTTCCCTAAGGTACTTGCCCGAGCACACAGCTTATTTGTAAAATCATGAGTATGCAGGGATCTAGTATAAGCAAGGCTAAGCATTTTTACCGAAGTTAGCCTCCGGTCATATCACATCGAAGTTTACAAAGAATAATTCTAATGGTGATCAATATCAAAGCAGGGTTTATCAAGCATAGGTACATATCTGTGTAAGCATGCAATTTGCAATTAAAAATCAACATCATTTCGCAAAGTAGGATCAATATGCTCAAAGAGTGTGATGACTTGCCTGGTTCGCACGCTTCTTGAGTGGGGTCTTCTGCGGAGTTAGTGTTCGCCTCCTCGGTCGCTAAACATACGAGCGAAAAGGAAAAATTAAATCCAATTAAAATCCGATAAGAACGAACGAAAAAGCATGAAAAATCATAAAGAACTCTCCAAAATATCTCCCCCTACGATCCTACTCGGGTTACGGAGGATTTTTAGGGCAAAATCGACCGTAGCGACGAGTTACGACTTTTTAGGGTTTTTGTAAAAAGGATCGATAAAACGACGAAGCGTAAGTCTTGCGAATGTTGTTCAAGAGATTCGTTGATACATTTTTGTTGAGTTCAATGGTTAAGTATAGTTTGAAAAGTAAAAAGAACAAATAAGTCTTCGGAAAGAGTTTTCGCAAGATCTACCGAAAATTGTATATAGTAGCTCATTTCATTTTGAAGAAAATGCCCGTGAAAACTATAAAATTTTGGCGTAAGTATTTCCAAAATATCTCCAAAATATTCCCCAAATCTTTCTAAAATTTTTTCCCATTTTTTTCTAAATTTTGTTCTTTTTCTTCTTCTTCTTCTTTTCCTTTTTTTTTCTTCCCTAGCCCGCACTGTGCACTCCTCTTTCACTTCGACATGTGGGCCGGCGGGAGGAGAAGGAAAAAAGGAAAAAGAAAAAAAATAAATTTGGCAAAATTTGGCGCGGCTAGGGTTCGAACCCACGACCTAACCCTCAGCCCAGCTCACTCTCTCCACTGGGCCAACGCCTACTTCTCATCTTCTTCTCCCTTTCTTTCTTTTTCTTCCCTCTTGCTCTGTTTCTCTCCCCTGGCCGACTGGTAAGGAGGAAGACGGGCTCGCCAGCGGCGAGGGAGGGGCGGAGCTCGGGGATGGGGTGGCTTTGCACCATCTTGGGACCACGGGGGTCCCATTTCTCCACTCGGTCGAGACCGGGGAGTGGCGGAGATGGCTGGCGACGGCGAGGTGGTTCGGGCGGCGGTGGCGCTCGTCGGCAGCGAACTCCGGCGATAATTTGGCCAAGGCAATGGGTTTCCGAGCATCTGTGAGTCCTAGGGATGCTAGAGGGGGTGTTGGTTCGGCCGGGGAGGCGCTGAGGTGTGCTGGCGACGGCGGGGTGGCGGCGGCCGAGACAGGGGAATTCGGGGGGGCTCGTCGCCGGCGATTTCTGGCGGCCATCTGGCTCGGGGGACCTAGGGGAAACATACTTAGAGCATGGGGATAACGGTAGTACCTTTAATTCGGGAAGAGATCAACCGAGGGTGACGAATTTCGGAGTTTTGCCCCGGGCGGCCGAGTTAGGGTTCTTCCGGCCGAGCTCCGATTCTTCCCAAAATTCAAGCAATGCAATGGCTAACTTTTGGGGAAAACGAGGGAAAAGCACGAGGGAGCAATGGGGAAGATTTGCGGTGTTGGGGGCTCGGCTCGGGGTGGCCTCTTATAGGCAGTTGATGGAGGGGAAAAAGAGCGATGCGACGGCGACCATGGCGCGGTGTCAGCAGTATGGCGCTGTTGCGGGGAGGTCGTGCGTGACATGCGGCAACTGCAGCCGACGCGCACGCGTACGGCGAGCGCGGCGAGGGCGGTGCGCTCGGACTTTGTAGGCGCGATGCTAACGCTGGCGGCATGGCGCGCGGGTACGGCGTCGACTTCGGGAGCAATGACATGGCGCGACTGTACCGGCGATCCCTGTGTGTGACCGGAGCCGATGACGTTGGGAACGTGCACGCGCGAGGTCTCTGGTATGGCGGATGACGCGTGGCGGCTGCGAACGCGGTGATGGAACCGGTCGAACACCGTTGATCAATGAATAGTGCGATTTTCCATTTTCATCGAATTAAAATCCTATTTTCCCATTTCCATTTCCTTTCTTCCTAAAAATCCCAAATAAATTTTGGTATTCTCAGAACAATCTCTAAAATTATATTTTTCACTTTTCCCTACTTTTTAAAATATATTTTTTATATTTATTTTGTTTCTTCTTTTAAGTTCAAGAAAATAGGGTTTTTATTAGAGATAAATTTCTAATTTTATTTTTCATTTTCAAAAATATTTTTATCATCCAATTCCAATTATTCATTATCTTTCCCCTATCAATTAGGGTTTAAACCAAAATATATCATTTTTGGTAATTCACCAAATTATACATGTATATGCTCTTTTCAAGGTACACACATATATATTTTGAAATCGTTTTCACCGGCTGGGATTTCAAAGCTTAGGGTTTTGTTCCATTTTACCTCAAAGTAATTCTAGAAGAAAATCTTATTCCGCTGAACTGGCAATCCAGATCGAAAAACACGATAAGAAGCAATGATTCCCAAAAGGTTTTTGTGTGTTCTAATTTTTTTTACGTTCCGAATTCCATTCCTTCGATTTTCAGGATGTTACAGTAACCTAGAGGGAAGGTTTAAAACACGTAGTGGAAGTCTTTTATTAAAATTGTTTAATAAAACACAATGCATAAGCGTATTGCTAAACTTTGCATGTATTTTGTGTTGTAGATTATGGTAGCTAATACTACACCCAATTCTTTTAATTTGTGATCTATACATGAGAAAGAAAAGTTGAATGGAACAAACTTTATTGATTGGTATCGAAACTTGAGAATTGTTCTCAAGCAAGAGTGGAAGGAGTACGTTATTGAAGTTCCCTATCCTGATAATGCTAATGCTACTGCACGGAGGGCTTATGAGAAGCATACTAATGATTCCCTCGATATAAGCTATCTCATGCTTGCCACAATGTCCTCTGAGCTTCAGAAGCAATACGAGAACAGTGATGCTCATTGTATTATTGAGGGTCTATGTGACATGTTTGAGAACCAAGCTAGGGCTGAGAGGTTGAACACTTCAAAGTCCTTGTTTGCATGCAGGCTTGTAGAGGGGAATCCCGTCAGTCCACATGTGATAAAGATGATTGGTTATATTGAGTCTTGAAAAAATAGGTTTTCCTCTTAGCTACGAGTTGGCTACAGACGTGATTCTCTAGTCATTCCCTCCAAGCTTAATTTGAGCCATTCATACTAAATTATCACATGAACAGCATGAATAAAACCTTGGCCGAATTGCATGAGATGCTAAAGACTGCTAAGGAAAGTATCAAGAAAAATGGTCATCATGTGATTATGATGCAGAAAGCTAAGCACAAACCCCCTGTCAAGAAACTTTGCACCAAAAGGAAGTTAACTCCTAATGAGATCACGAGTGCTTCCAAAGCAAAGAAAGGCAAGAAGGGATCGGCGACAGTAGATGTTGTTTGCTTTTATTGCAAGGAGGCAGGTCATTTAAAGAGGAACTACAAGAAGTACTTCGAGGATCTAAAAAAAAGCAAAGTGAGACTTTTGCTTCAGGTATTAATGTTATAGAAATCAATCTTGCTATTTCATCCACTGACTCTTGGGTATTTGATACCGGATCAGTAGCTCATATATGCAAATCATTGCAAAGAATGAGAAGAAGTAGAAGCTTGAGAAGGGGAGAGGTGAACCTGCGTGTTGGCAATGGAGCAAGGGTTTCTACAGTTGCTGTCGGCACTATGCCACTTTATTTACCTTCAGGATTAGTTTTGGAATTAAATAGTTGTTATTGTGTTCCAACTCTATGTCAAAACGTTATTTCTGCTTCATGTTTGCAAGCGGAAGAATATGATTTTAGATCAGTGGACAATGATTGTTCAATTTATCTCAGAGATATGTTCTATTTTCATACTCCATTGGTGAATGGATTATACATTTTGGATCTTGAGGTGTCTCCCATTTATAACATTAATACAGAGAGGCAATTCCCAAATGACATAAACCCCACATTTATTTGGCATTGTCGCCTAGGCCATATAAATGAGAAACGCATCGAGAAGCTCCATAAAGATGGTCTGCTACACTCTTTTGATTTTGAATCATCTGAGACATGCGAGTCTTGTTTACTTGGTAAGATGACAAAGGCACCTTTCATGGGTCACAGTGAGAGAGCAAGTGACTTATTGGCACTCGTACATACTGATGTATGTGGACCAATGAGATCAACGACTAGAGGTGGTTTTAAGTACTTGATTACTTGTATCGATGACTTTAGTAGATATGGTCATATCTACTTAATGAGGCATAAGTCCAAATCCTTTGAAAAGTTCAAAGAATTCCAGAATGAAGTACAGAATCATTTAGGGAAAACAATTAAGTTTCTGTGATTAGATCATGGTGGTGAATACTTAAGCTAGGAATTTGGTAATCATCTGAAATATTGTGGAATCGTTCCACAGTTGACTCCACCTGGAACTCCTCAATGGAACGGGATGTCTGAATGGAGAAATCGCACCTTGTTGGACATGGTGCAGTCCATGCTGAGCCAATGTGAGCTTCCATTATCCTTTTGGGGATATGCTCTTGAAATAGCTGCGTTCACTCTAAGTAGAGTTCAATCTAAGTCAGTGGAAAAGGCAACATATGAGATATGTGTTGGCGCCTTTTTTGGCAAAAGGCACAAACACGATCGATTCACCTAAAGATTTGTAGTGGTTCTTGGTATGGAGTCGCCAACCACTTCGTTCTAGCAAAAACTAGAACAAAGTGGGTTTTGTAGATCAAATCGGCTAGCGGAGCCGATTTAGATAGATAGATTAATAAATACCCATCTCGTGGGCAAACGGAAGGTTTTCAGGACAAACCTACAAAGAGGTGTCACACTCTCGCAGCGGCGGCGGATGGTTTACGGTGCAAACCGACAAAGATGGACTAAACTAGGGTAAAGTAGAAAATATGGCTAAAAAGTAAAGAAAACGATTCAAGTAGATTGTATTGTATGTTGTGTGATTGTTTTTTTACAATTGAACCGGCCTTGGCCCTTAAATAGGGGTTGGTCTTGCCCTCCACAGGCCCTTCTCCACGTCCAATTCAGGATAGACACGTTTGGAAACCCGAGACATACCGTATGGAGGAAGGAAACCTGAGTACCGAAGAAGTCGTCTAGGTTTCAGACTTTGCCGGTCAGACCGGCCACATGCCTCCGGTCTGACCGGCCCCACTGCCAGGTAAGACCGGCCTCTCCGAAAGGAACCAGCAGATTTCCAAATATTGGCAACTTTCCCTATTTTGATTCCTAGGTTCCAATTTTGGGTGTAAACACATGCCCCTTGCCTTTTATGATGAACATCATGAATCTAAAAGCACAAGACATGTTAATACTTAGGACGATAACTCAATTATCGGCCACAAAACTCCCTAAGCATCTTGCCAAACACTCGGGAAGTATTTCTTCAAATATTTACCGTTGATAGCCCGCTGAAACTGTTCTGCTTGAAGTGTCTCCAAGAAATACGCATTGCCCCGAACGATTTCACATATCCGATAAGGTCCCTCCCAACTCGGCGACCACTTACCGAATTTTTTAGATCAGGAACCTAAAGGCAAAATAATCTTCCATACTAGATCTCCCACTTGGAACATCTTTGCCTTCACCCTTTTGTTGTATGCTTTAGACACTCTCTACTTTTCTTTTTCTATTTATTCCAAAGCCTTCAAACGTTTGTCGACCACTTCATCAAGATTATCACCCATTAAGAACTTGTAGTCTTCAGCTGACAAATCGTCTTGCTTTATATATCAAAGAGAACCAATATTTTCCTCAACTGGTAAAACGGCTTCTTGTCCATAAACTAGCTCAAAAGGGGTCACCTTGGTGGCACCATGCTTGGATATCCTATGCGCCCACAAAGCTTCAGAAAGCACTTCATGCCACCTTCTCGGATGTTCCTCGATCTTCTTCTTGATCAGCTTCAACAATGTCTTATTACTAGACTCGGCTTGTCCATTAGCCTGAGCGTTGTAAGGAGACGAACCCAACAGCTTAATTCCATAAGATTCGGCAACATTTTTCACTTCTTTAGACATAAAAGAAGCTCCTTGATCCGTAGTTAATGTTTGAGGAATGCCGAATCTATGTACAATATGCTTCAGAATAAAATCAATTACCTCCTTATGCATCATATTCTGGAGCGGCACGACTTCGGCCCACTTGGTGAAGTAATCCATCGCAACTAGCACGAACCGATGCCCCTTTGAAGATGGAGGATAAATCTGACAAACAAAATCTATAGCCCACCCACGGAATGACCATGGTTTAATTATAGGATTCAACACTGAAGCTGGTGCCAATTGAACATTGTCGAACTGTTGACAAGCTTCACATCCCTTATAGTATCTGAAGCAATCATCAATTATTCTCGGCCAATAGAACCCCGCTCTCCTAAGTAGCCAGATCATTTTGTGGGCCGATTGATGAGTCCCGTAAATTCCATCGTGAACTTCACCTATAGCAACTTTAGATTGATCGGTGTCTAAACATTTTAATAGTACACCATCTCTAATTCGGCGATATAGCTTTTCATGAAGCAAAGTATACTTATACGCTTGCCTCCGAATTTTTCGATCAACCCTAAGACTAGGATCCTTCAAATAGCTAATCAAAGGAATTCTCCAATCACCTACTATTTCCAGGGCACATATGTCTGAATTTTCAATTAATTCGGCATCCGCATTGAGAAGATTGTGCCCCCCAGCACCTTCTGTGAAGTCGGTCTAACGGCCAAGCAACGCCGGTCGACCAAGCAACCACTCGCGGTCGACCGGCCACGAACGCCGGTGGGACCGGATGCCATCCACGGTCGACCGGCGACGCTGCGCCGGTCGACCGCCTACGGTTTGCCTCTTTGCCAATTTCGCCCAAAAAATTATAATCAAGCACCGGTTTGTCCAATATGAAAAATAAACCTCTTTTGATGCTACAACCAGATGCTTGTTGAGCTAAGTCATTTGCCCTAGAATTTTCATTCCTAGCAATATGCTTAATAGTAAAACCATTGAAACTGGCAATAATATCTAGGCATTGATCAAAATACCTGTTCAATGATCCGTCAAAGCATCTGTAGACCCCTGTAACTTGTTGCACCACCAATTCCGAATCACCGAACACTTCTACGTCTGTAGCTCCAATGATCACCACTACTTGTAAACCGAATAACAAAGCATTGTATTCGGCTTGATTATTTGTACAATAATATTCTAAACGAACCGATGCTTCAAAGCATTGACCATTGGGCGAAATTAAAACTACACCTATGCCTTGACCCTCCTTACACGAAGAGCCATCAAAATAAACTTTCCAAGGTGTAACACTAACCAAACGGACTTCATCTCCACAAGCAACGTCTATATGATGATCTACTATAAAGTCTGCTACAATCTAGCCCTTCATAGACTTCAACGATTCATAGGCCAAATCATACTCAATTAATGTATACGCCCATTTGCCAATTCTACCACTTAGAATCGGCCTTTCCAACATATGCTTAATAACATCGGTTTGACAAGCAACTATGCATGTACTAGACAATAAATAATGACGCAATTTGGTACAAGCATAGTACAAACAAAGACAACGCTTCTCTATGAAAACATACCTCGTTTTGGCATCAAAAAGACGACGGCTCAAATATGTGATTATGTATTCTTTGCCATCTTCCTCTTGTGTCAAAACGGCTCCAATAACTTTGTCCTCGGCAGCGATATACAACCGAAATGGAATTCCGGTCTTGGCGCTCGCACCACAGGTGGAGTAGACAAATATCTCTTTAAACCTTCAAACGCCTTCTGTTGTGCTGCCCCCCAAGTAAAATCGGCCTCTTTCTTTAAGCGTATAATAGGCACAAAAGCATCGATTTTACCTGCTAGGTTAGATATGAATCTTCTCAAATAGTTTACTTTACCTAGCAACCTCTGAACTTCTCTCTTGCATGTCGGCTCTTTAAAGTCTTGAATCTTCTCAACCTTCTTAGGATCGATCTCAATCCCTCTCTCATGCACCATGAATCCTAAGAATTTTCCCGCTAACACACCGAAAGCACACTTGAGTGGGTTCATCTTCAAACCATACCGACGCATCCTCTCAAAAGCTAACCTCAAATCGGCCATATGTCCATCCATATCATCCGAATTGACTACAATATCATCAATGTAAATCTCTAAGATGAAACCTAACAAATCATGAAAAATTAGGTTCATCGCTCTTTGATACTTTGCGCCGGCATTCTTTAACCCAAATGTCATAACTACCCACTCAAACAGCCCGACAAATCCTGGACATCTAAAGGCTGTCTTATACATATCCTTCTCTGCCATGAAGATTTGGTTGTAGCCGGCATTGTCATCTAAAAAGCTAATCACTCTATGACCTGAAGCATCATTTATTAGCATGTCGGCTATAGGCATAGGATACTTATCTTTAGGAGTGGCTTTATTTAAATCTCTAAAATCTATGCAAACCCTAATTTTGCCGCTCCCCTTCTTTTCTACCGATACTATGTTAGACAACCATTCCGCATACCGGCACGGCCTAATAAACCCCGCTTTCAATAATCGGTCTATCTCTTCTTTGACATGATCCTATATAAGTGGGTTAAACCGACAAGGAGGTTGTTTATGAGGCCTAAATCCTGACTTTATCGGAAGCCGATGTTCAACAAGATCACGGCTAAGCCCGGGCATTTCATGGTATTCCCATGCAAAGCAATCACTATATTCCCTAAGCAGCTCGATCATCTTAACTTTATGATCGGCCCTCATGTTTTTATTTATGAAGGTCGGTCTTGGTACGCTCCCATCTCCTATGTCTATTTCTTCTAATGGGTCGGCTGATGTGAACCCCTGACCGAGCTTCTCTACCTCGTCAAAATCCTCTATAGTCTCTCCAATATCGTTCTTTGTTGACCGATATTCTTGAACTCTTTTTGGTAACCATTCCAAATTGGCTGTTTTATTTATCATATAAAGTATTGTCACCCAACCGTGCTAAACTAGCCGGCTTTACAGAATGGGTACAAAGCCTTCCTTGGAAACACTAATAAAATCAAAACTAGAAAGATCTAGCCCTGATAAGCACTGCATATCTCCATGTTTCCACCATATAGAAACATCGGCCATGGCAACCTCAGCCGATGTATCTGCCTGAACTACCTTAACCTTATCACCATCCCACTGTACTAGGCACTGATGTAAAGTAGAGGGAACGCAGCAGTTGGCATGAATCCAACAACGCCCCAAGATGACACTATAGTTACCTTGTACATCGACGATGAAGAAGGCGGTAGGTAACGTCTTGTTACCCACCGTAAGCTACACAGACAGGATCCCCTTCGCCTCCGTTGACTCGCCGTTGAAGCCGTTGAGAAGCATGTTGGTCTTCTTCAGCTCCGCTTCTTCGCGACCCAACTTCTTGAAGAGAGAGTAAGGCATCAGGTTCACTGCCGCGCCTCCATCCACTAGCATCCTCGAGACCGGCTTCCCATCAATGTGGCCCTTCAAATAAAGAGGCCTCATGTGACGGTTGGACTCGTCGGGCTTCTCGAAGACCGCATCCCTTGGACCTAGCGACATTTGAGTGACCTCGGCCTCGTCCATGGCGCAAAACTCCATGGGCAACATGCAAACCATGCTGATATCCATGTTTTCGCTGGACAATGCCTCCACAGCCGGTTGTTCATCCTTTTGAACAACTACCGGCTTCTCAACATTTGATCACGCATCCACTCCTTCGCAAGCGGTGGTTGCAACTCATTGAACTCCTTGTCTCTCCTCTCTTTGGCTTCCTTCTCCTTTAATTCAGAAGCATGAAGACGTTGCAACCTTCTCTTCTGGGTAGCCGTTAAATCCTCAGGCATCCACCTAGAATTCGGCTATGTTCTAGGAGGCAAATAATGTCCCCCGTTACCTTTGCCAGAAGAGGGAACTGCCTTGGAACTCTTCTTACCAGAACGACGATCGACCGGCCCAGGGTGGCCGGTCGACCTGGCTACTGTGTCTTGATCGAGACCGGCGGTCGAGCCCGATCGGACCGAGCGAGTATCGACCGGCGACGACGCGGTCGACCGATAATAGAACTGCGATCAGACCGCCGAAGGCTCGGTCGACCGGCCATCTGAGCTGCGGTCAGACCGGCCAGAGCGTCCGGTCTAACTGCTCTCCTGCGCGGCATCCTTTGCGGCTTCTGTTCGAGGGCCAAATATCAACTTAGCCTCCTTGCCAGATGGTACCGTCACATCATACGATCCTATCTTGATAGTGATTGCCTCCGAAGCCCTCTCCTCGGGCTTGGCGCGCTTATACGCCCTTTTCTCACCATCAAACCGATCCTTTGTGGGGAACCGGCTTCCACTAGAAGTAAATGCATGCCCTCGCGGCGATCTCCTCTCCCTGACCATGCATCAGAGGCATGTACATAGGCGGGGGTGCCCCCTAAGGCATAAAGTAGGGGAACGGATAACCTGGAGGCGGCATCGAGCATGGTCCCCATGGCATGACTTGAGGGCAATGGGGGAACGGTGGCTCCAAAACCCTCGACGAAGGACCAAATCGCCCCCTAGGGGGCGATCTTGGTCTCTTTCCCTTGGCACGCTCCTTCTCGGCACTCTTCTTCTTGTACTTGTCAAGGAGCATGTCGAAGGTCACCTTGGGCTTGTCGGGCTTCCTCGATGTGGATGCCTTGGCCTTGTTCTCTTTCCATGTCCCAACCTCTGGGCTCTTTGACACAAGCATCTTGGGCCTAGGTTTCCCAACGACGACTTCCTTCCCCTTAGCCGTTTCGGCTTGCTCTGGCCGAATCAACACTTTCTTGCCATCAAGGTCGATGGCATTCACCAGGAAAGGATCAATGTCAGGCTTCATCTTCGGGCCCTCGGTGAATTTCAATCGTCCTTCCTCTATGGCCGATTGAACCTGTCGACGAAAAACATTACACTCATTAGTAGAATGAGAATAAGAATCATGCCAATTACAATAAGAACGGCATTTTAATTCTTCTAATGAGGGTATAATGTGGCCTTTAGGTAACTTGATTTGTTTCTCCTGCAAGAGATAATCAAAAATCCTATCACACTTGGCCACATCAAAACTGTACTTAATCTCACTTTGCCGATCCTTGCGAGGAGTCGGCGTTAAACTAGAACAAACAAAGGGTTTGTTCTTGTTCGTCCAAGACCACTCAGCAACATACATGTCATGATCGCCCTCATCAGAATCAGAATCACTATTAGGATAGTCGATCATGCTAACATGAGGTTTCTTATCACTGGGCCTAACAAACTTTTTAGCATCTCTGACTCGGCTTTACTGAGCCAGAGCCTTCTGCATTACCTGACTAACGTCAAGAAAATGTTGGCCATCTAACCTCTCTTTAATGGGAGCAAGCAACCCATTGAAAGCAAGATCGGCCAAGTCTCTCTCGGTTATGCTCAAGCTAAAACATCGGTTTCTAGCATCTCTAAACCTCTTAATGTAATCTGCAACAGATTCATTATACTTTTGCCTAACCGATGTCAAATCACAAAGTCTAAGCTCAGTCTCACCAATGTAAAAATAATCATGAAATTTTTGTTTTAGCTGAGCCCAAGTATGAATAGAGTTAGCCGGTAAAGATGTAAACCAAGTAAAAGCAGTACCGGATAGAGATAAAGAAAATAAGCGCAATTTAAAAGCATCCGAAGTGCTAGCTTCCCCACATTGCGCTAAGAATTAGCCAACATGCTCCCATGTGGTCCTATTATCATCTCCACTGAATTTGGTGAATTCAGGGACTCTATAACCACGAGGATATGGGACGTTATCGAAATAGTCAGGATACGGCTTTTGGTAAACCTTAGCGCGATTCCTGGGCTCAATTCCGAATGACTCTCTAATAATGTTCCTAATTTGGTCCTCCATATTTTCAGGCCTAGGCGGGTCGGGCAAGACCGGCGGCCTGAAAGGTGGCTGTTGCGGCGCAATATTGTCATATTGGCCATCTCTCGTGTCACGCGGATATCTCCTATTAGGATCATTGTATTGATTGGGGACATGCGGGGGAATCGGTGCATGAACAGTAGCCATAGGGGAGTCGTGTGCGGGAACGTGGTATAGAACCGAGTTGCCCGCGATGGGATCTACCTCCTGTACTGGCACCAGAGCGTCGGTCTGACCGGCCAGGGGCCCGGTCTGACCGGCTATGTAAGGCGCGGTCTGACCGGCCATATAGCCGCCGGTCAGACCATTGTAGTATGGGTGTGGGCCAGCCTAACGGCCAGTCTGACCGATGTATGGCGAGCCAGACAGGCCGGCTGCTTGGCCCGTCAGACCGACGTAAGGCGACCCGGTCAGACCGGCCATAGGGCCGGTGTGTGGACCCCCATTTTTGAGACGGAAATCTTTCGTGTTCATAGTACCATTTCCCTGGATCGAGTAGTTTGGTACCTACGAAATACAGTACTGTATACTCAGGTGCAAATGCACGAATAGTCTTACATCAAAATTATTACAATAATAGGCCCGAAGGCAATATCCAACATATAGGACCTCATGGTCGAGATACAATCAAAAGTAGAAATTAGGTAAGGCAGCGGAATGAAGGCAGCGGCCTGTCGATTGCCACAGGCAACAACCGGAGACTAAGACCTAGTAGGTGCCATCGGCTTCTTCGCCCTCCTGGTAGTAGGCATATGGATCCTCCAAGTCTTCATTTCCACCATCTGAAGGTTTGTGCGTATAGCAAGGGTGAGTAACAACCGTACTCAGCAAGCCAACATGGAAAGGTGCACATGATAGGGATTTTCAAGGAAAAGCCGTGGTTTATTTGCACAAAGCCAACTTTATAAATCTTTTCACAAACCTAGCATCTAGCCAAGTCAAGTTTTAGTTCCACAGTTCATTAAGTCGGCGACGATTCTGTCTACCATCCATCGTGATTCCAAGGATGGCTTCCCGTCTCCGGTTCGTCATGGTTTCCTGGGGAGTCCACCCCTTCTCGCCTTTTGAAAAGTTGGTCCACCAGTGTATAAGAATCATGCAAACCCATCCCATCATTTTAGAATTTAGACTCTAGCCAAGCGAAAGTCTTGTCACGATGCTCAAAATCCGCGAGCATGGCTATTCAAATAGATTGATTCATTCACACTGTAGTGGATGTACACTTTACCCGTACTCCGTGACTGCCCAACAAATGAGCCTACGTCCCAACACATGAGACGATCACGGCAAAGCCTTTCGATAACCTCACTTTGGCAGTACCCGCTCCATGAACTTAGCCCTCATGCACTCTAGCCGTCATTTCCTAGCAGTGAGAGGAGTTCTGGCGCTCCCGGGGTAAGGGAAGACTTCATTCATCAAGTTATAATAAAGTCTGATTTTCAATCAGAACCACTATGCAGGGGTACCGCCTCCGCTCGGCTATTTACTCCGCTAGGTCTATACCCATTCGAGAAGTACGGTTGTACTGGCTCGTTTCCCGGCTATCTCATGGCTCGGTCCTTAATTGACCAGGGTCGGCACTTGCCTTTTCTGGAATCCACCCAAATCATCCACCCGAGTCTAAAACATTTGTTTGGTATTTTCAGTTTTCATCAAAACTCATTTGATCATTCTCATGGCAATGTGGCGCTCATGTCTCCACATGCCGTATCTCAACTACCTTTCCCAAAGGTAGTTGCCCAAGCATATAGCTATTTGCAAAAACATGAGTATGCATGAATCTAATAATAGCATGGCTAAGCATTTTACCGAAGATATTCTCCGGTTGTATGTATCACATCGAGGGTTACAAGGAATAATTCTAAAGGTAATCAATAACAAGGCAGGGCATAACAAGTATAGGTAATTCTTTGTGTACCGCATGCATGTTTAAAGTTTAAAACAATATCATTTCGCAATTGGGATCAATATGTTCAAAGAGTGTGATGACTTGCCTTGCTCACACGCTTGTTGAGCGGGGTCTTCAATGGAGTCGGTGCTTGCCTCTTCAGGTGCTATCCGTACGTGCGAAAAGAAAGATTGAATTCGATCAGAATTCAATAAGAACGAATAAAAGATCGAAAAAAACCATAAAAGAATCCCAAAATATCTACCCTATGATTTTATTCGAGTTAGGGAAGAAATTCGAATGAAATCCGATCGAAAAGCGAGTTAGGGTTATTTTTAGGGTTTTCGCCAAAATACTGATTAAAGATAAGGCGATAAGCCAATAAATGTTGTTTGAAAAGATTTTCCATTTAAATGTGGTGAGTTAGAAGGCCAATCATATTATAAAAAGGCAAGAAAATTTACACGAAAAGCGAAGTATCAGAAATCTTATTTGGGAATACGAATTTTTTTCTCCAAAGAATCATATGAGAAAACCATATATTTTTGCACAAATATTTCCCAAAATTCCCCAAAAATATTTTCTAGAATTTTTCCCCATTTTTTCTAATTTTTCTCTCTTTTTTTTCTTTCTCTTTCTTCTCTTTTTCTTTTCTCCTATTCCTCTCTCTCTACCTATTCGATCGGCGCCCTTCTCCTCTGTTTCGGCCGGCGGCTGGTGTTAGCGTGAGGGGCGGCGGCTCAGAGACTCACCGGCGACGGCGACGGTCGAGGGAAGGCGGCAGAGCACCGGCACACGCCGGTGACGGCGCTTCGCGGCTTGCCGTGGAGCTTGGGGGCTTGCGGCGCTCGGCGCTCGGGGAGGGAATGAGATTTGAGGCGGCGAGGTGGGGGGAAACGACGAGGCCATGCCCCTATTTATAACCGTGAGGCCGGCGCACGGCGGTACGGCGGAGGAACACGCGGCGGCGCGGGTTGACGGGGCCGGGGCGCGGCAGACACGGGTGCGACGGCGGGAACCGGCGTGGCGGGCGACGCGTGGCGCGAGCGAGGCCGGGTCGGCACGGGAGGGCGACGTGCGGCGCGGCGTGGGCGAGGTCCAGCGTGGCGGTCGATGCGCGACGCGAGCGAGGCCGGGTCCGGCGCAGCCGAGCGACGGCGTGCGCCACGCGCGCGCGGCCTCGGCGGGTCCGACGCGCATGGGGAACACGGCGATGTGGCACAGGCTTCGCACAGTGTGCGAGCGGCGAGGGCGGCTGCAGCGTCGGCTTGTCGCGCGGCGACAGTGCAGCGCGGCGCGCGGTGGCTGCAGCGCCGGGCGCGGCGACGTGGGCGCGGGGCCGGGCGACGTGGGCACGCGCGGGAGACACGCGGCGAACGACGTGCGCGCGGGCGGGGCCGGGCGTGGCGCGGGTACGCACGGGCGACACGCGGCGCGCGGGAGCGAGGCGGGCGCGCGCGGTCCGGCCCCGGGACTCGGTCGAACACCCGGCGCATGACGAACAGTGCGATTTCCTATTTTCCCGAATTAAAAATCCTATTT
This sequence comes from Oryza australiensis, assembly GCA_019925245.2. Taxonomy (NCBI): domain Eukaryota; kingdom Viridiplantae; phylum Streptophyta; class Magnoliopsida; order Poales; family Poaceae; genus Oryza; species Oryza australiensis. The sequence continues at coordinate 506,022 of JAIFGZ020000674.1, read as the reverse complement.
TCCCATTTCTATTTCCTTTCACTCAAAAAATTCAAAATAAATTCTAATATTCCCAAATTGAATTTAGAAATATATCTTCAAACTTTTTCCCCCACTTTTTATTATTCAAAATATATTTTTCATATTTATTTTATTCCTCCCTTTAAATTCAAGAAAATAGGCCCTTTGGTTAAAAATAAGTTTCTAATTTCTTAATTCTTTTTCAAAAATATTTTCATCACTCAAATCCAAATGTTTACTATTTTCCCTTCACCAATTTAGGATTTAAACCAGCATATATCCTTTTTAAAGTATCCTTTTGTAGTCCACAAAATTATATATATGCTCTTTTCAAATATATATATTTTGAAATCTTTTTCTCCAGCTGGAATTTCAAAGCCTAGGGTTTTTATCCAACTTCACACCAAAGTAATTCCAGAAGAAACTCTTACGCAACTGAACTGGCAAATAAGATCGAAAAACATTATAAGAAGCGATGACTCCAAAAGGTTTTTGTGAGTTCCGATTTTTAAATTCCGATTTTAATTTCTTCGATTTTCAGGGTGTTACAAACCTACCCCCCTAACAATAAATCTCGTCCTCGAGATTTCTTACCGGTTGTTGAGTTGGTGTGGGTATTCAGTCTTTAGAAAATCTTCGCTCTCCCAGGTGGCCTCTTCTTCGGTGTGATTGCTCCATTGCACTTTGTACATGCGCCATGACTTGGTTCGTGTCCTCTTTTCTGCCTCGTCCAATATCTTTATTGGATGTTTCGGGTATGTGAGATCACTGTCGATATGGATGGTTTCCAAAGGAGCTTGCTCATCTGGCACTCACAGGCACTTCTTTAATTGCGACACATGGAACACCGGGTGGACATCGGAGATGTTCTCGGGTAATTCTAGCTGGTAGGCCACTTCACCTCTTCTGGCGCTTATAAGGAATGGGCCCACGTATCTAGGCGCAAGTTTCCCTTTGACCTTGAACCTATGGGTCCCTCGTAGTGGTGAGACCTTTAGGTACACATAGTCACCTACATTGAACTCTAAGTCCCTTCGACGAGTATCCGCGTAGCTCTTCTGTCGAGATTGGGCCGCCTTTAATCGGTCTCGGATCAGACGGACCTTTTCCTTGGCCTATTTGATTATGTCAGGCCCAAACACGGCTCATTCACCGGTTGCTGACCACATCAATGGGGTTTGGCATCGCCGACCAAATAGGGCTTCATTTGGCGACATCTTCAGACTTGTTTGGTAGCTGTTGTTGTAGGAGAATTCGGCGTACGGTAAGCATTTTTCCCAATCCTTGGTAAAATCCAATGCACAGGCTCTCAACATATCCTCAAGAACTTGATTTGTCCTTTTGGTCTGCCCGTCGATCTGTGGGTGGTAAGCGGTACTGAAGGCAAGGTGACTTCCGAGTGCCTCATGAACTTTGCTCCAGAAATGGGACGTGAATTGAGTACAGCGATCCGATATAATTCTTTTTGGCACACCGTGAAGACACACGATCCTACTCATGTATAGTTCCGCCAGCTTGGCACTATTGTAGTTAGTCTTAACGAGGATAAATCTGGCGGTCTTGGTGAGCCGATCTACTATTACCCAAATGGAATCATATCCCCCTACAGTTTTGGGTAGTCCAACGATGAAATCCAAGCCTATCTCATCCCATTTCCACTTGGGAATCTTGAGTGGCTGCAACAATCCTGTTGGTCGTTGATGCTCGGCTTTTACCCTTTGGCATACATCGCATACTGCCACGTATTTGGCTACGTCCCTCTTCATATTGGGCCACCAGTATTCCTCCTTCAAATCATGGTCCATCTTCGTGCTGCCCGGATGTAACGAATAGGCTGATTCGTGTGCTTCTTTTAGGATCAATCCTCTCAAAGCACCTTGCTCAGGCATGGAGATTCTTTTCTTATACCACAGGGTTTCCTTGTCATCTACCGGGAATTCCTTCGTGTGCCCAGCGGCCATGCGCTCTTTGATCGCTTGTGTTTCTCCATTATCCTTTTGAGCTTCTTCTATTTGAGTCCTTAGAAGAGGTTGGATTTCTAGTGAGTTCACTTCTCCGTGAGGAATCAGGTGTAAGTTAAGTCGAGCCATCTCTTCTTGGAGCTCATTGGCCATGCCTTCCAGTCTCATATGGTTGCATTGGGCTTTGCGGCTTAACGCATCGGCCACTACATTTGCCTTGCCGGGGTGGTAATGGATTCCTAGATCATAGTCCTTGATCAATTCCAACCACCGTCTCTGACGTAAATTGCGATCGGACTGAGTAAAGAAGTATTTCATGCTCTTGTGATCAGTGTATACATCACAGTGATTCCCGATCAGATAGTGTGTCCAGATCTTTAACGCATGAACAACTGCTGCTAATTCCAAGTCATGTCTGGGGTAGTTTTCCTCGTGGGGTCGCAGCTGTCTCGAGGCACACGCTACGACCTTTCCATCCTGCATCAATACGCATCCCAGTCCTTGTCGAGACGCATCACAGTATATCACAAAATCCTTACGGTTGTCAGGTAGGATTAAGATTGGGGCGGCGGTTAACTTTTCTTTTAGTTGGTCAAAGGCTTCCTGACACTTCTCGTTCCAGGCGAATTTCTTCTCTTTCTTCAGAAGTTGAGTCATGGGTCGGGCTATCGTGGAAAACCCTTCGATGAACCTCCGGTAATATCCGGCCAATCCCAAGAAACTTCGAACCTCTGTTACTGACTTGGGTGCCTTCCATTCTGTAACAGCTTTGACCTTGGTAGGGTCTACCTCTACTCCTCCGGCTGAGACTACATGGCCAAGAAAAGCGACTTCCTTAAGCCAAAACTCAGATTTACTAAACTTCGCATACAACTGGTGCTCTCGTAGCTTCTCCAGTACTAGCCGTAGGTGTTCTGCATGTTCCTCATCGTCTTTGGAGTAGATAAGAATATCATCGATAAACACCACCACGAATTTATCCAGATATTCCATGAATACCTTGTTCATCAGATTCATGAAATACGCCGGGGCATTCGTTAACCCAAAAGACATTACTCTGAACTCATACAAACCATAATGCGTAGAGAATGCTATTTTGGGAATATCTCCGGCTCTAATCTTTAACTGATGGTATCCTGACCGAAGATCAATCTTCGAGAACACTTGGGCACCCTTGAGTTGATCAAATAAGTCATCGATTCGAGGTAATGGGTACTTGTTTTTGATGGTCATTTCATTCAACGATCGATAATCTACACACATCCTCATACTTCCATCCTTCTTCTTGACGAAGAGCACTGGGGCTTCCCAGTGAGAAGAACTAGGGCGTACAAATCCTTTTTCCTGTAGTTCTCTGATTTGCTTCTTGAGTTCTTCTAGTTCGTTAGCCGGCATTCGGTAGGGTCTCTTAGATATGGGGGCAGTACCAGGCATTAGGTCGATGATAAATTCTATGTCACGATCAGGGGGCATTCCGGGCAATTCCTCAGGAAATACGTCCGGGTAATCTTCCACTACTGGCATCCCACTCAAAGGTAGCATGGTAAATACTCCCGCTGCTTGCTCGCATAGCCTCGGGTTTTGGTCCATGGTTATGTTCATTGGTGATCCCCATGGGGTGGATACTGTGACTTTCCTTCGGCCACAGTCTATGACTCCATTGTTCTTAGTCAACCAATCCATTCCAAGTATGATATCAAGAGTTTGTGGTGGTAGTACCATAAGGTTTGAAAGGAATAACACGTCTCTAATCCGGATGGGTACATTGATGCAAGCATGGGGTACGGTTATGTTTCCCCCAGGCGAGTGTACCAACATGGGTCTCTTAAGTTCTACCTAGTGTAGATGGTGTTGTTTGCTTATTTGTGATGATATGAATGAATGCGATGCTCCGGAATCAAATAAGACTTTAACTAGGGTAGAGTTGATAGAGAACATACCCATCAGCACGTTCTGATCCTCCTGCGCTTCTTCCGCACGCACATGATTCACTTGTCCGCGCCGGAATCCGGTAGCAGTCTCATTGGGTTGCGGCGTCCTAAACAAAGCGCGTCCAGTAGCAGGAGCAGTAGTTCCTCGTACAGCCGTTGTATTGGCGCCGGTACGCATGGGAGTGCTGCGTGGCTTGGGGCAGCTGTTGGAGTAGTGCCCAAACTCTCCACAGTTGAAGCAGTTCACATTTCTTCTTCCAGAGCGGCTAGAGTCGTTGTCGGGTACGGAGCGGGGCGCACACCTGCCGACATTGTCGTGTAGTAGGACGACCGGTTGCCACGACGGTTGGTTTCCATCTAGATGGGGTGGCTCCCTTGGGATGCTGAGACGCTCCCTGAAGTGGGCGGGTCATAGCAAGCCTCCTCTTGCGGTTGTTCTCCATCATCTTCTGGTCATGCTCCAATCGCACAACCTTGTTGATAAGGCTTTGGAAGCTGACGTGGTCTTGACCGATCATTGGCCTTCTCAGCTCATCATTCAACCCTTCGATAAATTTATCTATTTTCTCTTCTTCGTCTGCCAGGTCGCTGGTGGCATATCGGGCAAGCTGTGTGAACTTGTTCAGGTATTCTTGTAGCATGGTGTTGCCTTGGCGCAACCTTCGAAATTTGTTCTTCTTCATTCTCATGACCGCGGCGGGTACAAAATTTTCACGGAAGGCGGCCGTGAACTCCTCCCAGGTTGGTTCTCCGGCGTCTTCTGCCCGTGTCTCTTTGTAGGTGTCCCACCAGTCACTTGCGGGACCTTCTAATTGATTGGTGGCAAAAACGACTCTGTCGGCTTCTTGTACCCGGACGAGGGTCAACTTCTTCTCTATTACTCTCAGCCAATCTTTAGCATCCATTGGCTCATCGGCCGTGGAAAATGTAGGCGGCTTTGCTCGCATAAACTCTCCCAAGCTCGATCCTCTGTGATTCCCTTGGTTGATGGCGATGGCTTGAAGCAACTGGGTTTGCAAAGCCATGACCTCCGCTAGGGTGGAGGGATTAGGCTCTGGTGGGTTTTCGTTGGATGTTGAAGCTCTGCGACGATGCGCCATGAGAAGAAGGTAGATGAGTTAAGAGATTGGACCCACTAAGGTCATGGTTTCTAAGCGATTTTCTCTTCAAGTTGTTTTTAAGTGATCTTTGAACAGAGCAAGCATGGTGGAATAAACTCATTCATAACATACCATAAAAAATTGTATAGGTCCATAGCGAATACATCAATGAGGATACAACGGACTGCACATACGCAGTCCCACATAACATAATGCAAAAGCTAACATCGCACTACTGCCTTCAGCTACTAGGGGGAAGGGTGTGATCCTTGCTGCCAAAAACCATCCAAAGCAAGGTCAAGGCCGGTGCAGACCCCTTGTCTAGTCATCCAGCCAACCGCAGGAACCAGGTGCAAGAAGGGGGTGATCCTTAGCCGAAGCAAATCGAAGCTCCCATGGCTCACAGGTAGTTGCCTCGGAGTCATGTTTGATCTTCCTGCTTGGTGGTCGGGTACTCTTCCGGGCAGTCCTGAGGGTGATGGGACCTCCGGTGTGAGTCAGGCGACGAGTAGGAGCTTCCTCCTCTGATGGATCAGTATCACTGGACTCCCACATGATCTCCAGAGGCTCTGTCCCAGACTCGGAGTCAGTGTTGATCTGGATGGGGTTCTCCTCTCCCGAACTGGGCTCGGATGGCACAACCATGGAGTTCGAGGTGGGTTCCATTGAGGTAGCAGCGGTGGGGTCTATCAGGTAAGGTGCTGACTCTGTGCTCAACATGAAGGCCTGCTCCATCATGGCTTGAAAAGTGTTCAGGCATGCTGGAGTCATGAGGTAGTAGTCGTCGGGCACAGGGGCAGGGGGTGTTGGTGCAACTTCGGTGGAAGTACCAGCAGTAGGGACAGGATTGGAGCGAAGTTGCTCTTCCAGCTGGCTGACCTATTGCTTGCTCTTCCTGAGTTGTTCTTCCGGCTCCACCAAGGCTTCTCCATAGGCCACATAGCGGTCAGAGAGCTGCTCGTACTGGGCACCGTTAGCCTGCAGCTGGGTCTGCAACAAGTTGATATGATCCTTGCAGTTTTGGTGTTCCTCGACCAGATCATTGAGGCGTCGCTGCTGCTCATCGATTTCGAGCAAAGCCTCTTCATAGCAGTCATCCGCTGTTTCTGCCCAACGGGACAGACGGGTGACCATAGGATTATAGCAGCAGGGGGTGGCTTCCACAGTGCAGATTAGGTTGCCTTCCTCTCGGTAGGGGTTATGTACAAACTCATTCACGGTGAGCTCAGCACAGTGAATGGCGTTGAGGCGGAGGAACGCTTCGCGGGCTACGTCCTGAAGAGCTGCTTCTACCAGATCTCGGTGGTAACGGGTGTGGAAGCAATAGGGGGTCTCGCTCCCCATGCGGGCCTCAACCAAAACTGTTGCTTCCCATACCGGGTATCCTTCGGTGCCATGTCTCCTAATCTGGTAGGTGGGTGCATCTGGGTACCTTAGGCACCATAGCAATAACTGGAGTTGCGACACGAATCCTTCTTCCCGTGGAACTATGATTTCCCAAACTCCGACATGGTCCGACATCTGATTTTGAAGGCAACTTAGGGTCAGAGAGGGATAATATCAAAACATTTTGAGTAAAAGAAATGGGGATAAAGTTATAGGAAAAGTATGTTTGTCTTATAACATAATGTTTTTATTTTCAAAATAATCCTAGATGGGGATTTCTCCCTTTTGCCAGCTATCAAGGGGGTGGGGCGCCGGTTGGTCTTATCCTACAGTCGCATTGCTCTGATGCCAGCTCTGTGAACCCCCGTTTTTGAGACGGGAATCTTTCGTGTTCATAGTACCATTTCCCTGGATCGAGTAGTTTTGGTACTCACGAAATACAGTACTGGATACTCAGGTGCAAATGCACGAATAGTCTTACATCGAAATTATTACAATAATAGGCTCGAAGGCAATATCCAACATATAGGACCTCATGGTCCAGATACAATCAAAAGTAGAAATTAGGTAAGGCAGCGGAATGAAGGCAGCGGCCTGTCGATTGCCACAGGCAACGACCGGAGACTAAGACCTAGCAGGCGCCATCGGCTTCTTCGCCCTCCTGGTAGTAGGCATATGGATCCTCCAAGTCTTCATTTCCACCATCTGAAGGTTTCTGCATATAGCAAGGGTGAGTACCAACCGTACTCAGCAAGCCAACAAGGAAAGGTGCACATGATAGGGATTTTCAAGGAAAAGCCGTGGTTTATTTGCTCAAAGCCAACTTTATAAATCTTTTCACAAACCTAGCATCTAGCCAAGTCAAGTTTTAGTTCCACAGTTCATTAAGTCGGCGACGGTTGTGTCTACCATCCATCGTGATTCCAAGGATGGCTTCCCACCTTCGGTTCATCATGGTTTCCTGGGGAGTCCACCCTTTCTCGCCTTTCCAGAAGTTGATCCACCAGTGTATAAGAATCATGCAAACCCATCCCATCATTTTAGAATTTAGAGTCTAGCCAAGCGAAAGTCTTGTCACGATGCTCAATATCCGCGAGCACGGCTATTCGAATAGATTGATTCATTCACACTGCAGTGGATGTACACTTTACCCGTACTCCGCGACTACCCAACAAATGAGCCTACGTCCCAACACATGAGACGGTCACAGCAAAGCCTTTCGATAACCTCACTTTGGCAGTACCCGCTCCATGAACTTAAGCCCTCATGCACTCTAGCCGTCATTTCCTAGCAGTGAGAGGAGTTCTAGCGCTTCCGGGGTAAGGGAAGACTTCATTCATCAAGTTATAATAAATTCCGATTTTCAATCATCCATTTCCAAACTCATCTCATACATAAGAACCACTATGCAGGGGTACCGCCTCCGCTCGGCTATTTACTCCGCTAGGTCTATACCCATTCGAGAAGTACGGTTGTACTGGCTCGTTTCCCGGCTATCTCATGGCTCGGTCCTTGATTGACCAGGGTCGGCACTTGCCTTTTCCGGAATCCACCGAAATCATCCAGCCGCCCAGTCTAAAACATTTGTTTGGTATTTTTAGTTTTCATCAAAACTCATTTGATCATTCTCACGGCAATGTGGCGCTCATGTCTCCACATGCCGTATCTCAACTACCTTTCCCAAAGGTAGTTGCCCAAGCATATAGCTATTTGCAAAAACATGAGTATGCATGAATCTAATAATAGCATGGCTAAGCATTTTACCGAAGATATTCTCCGGTTGTATGTATCACATCGAGGGTTACAAGGAATAATTCTAAAGGTAATCAATAACAAGGCAGGGCATAACAAGTATAGATAATTCTTTGTGTATAGCATGCATGTTTAAAGTTTAAAACAATATCATTTCGCAATTGGGATCAATATGTTCAAAGAGTGTGATGACTTGCTCGCACGCTTGTTGAGCGGGGTCTTCAATGGAGTCGGTGCCTGCCTCTTCAGGTGCTATCCGTACGTGCAAAAAGAAAAATTGAATTCGATCAGACTTCAATAAGAACGAATAAAAGATCAAGAAAAACCAATAATTCCAAAATATCTACCCCGTGATTTTATTCGAGTTAGGGAAAAAATTTGAATGAAATCCGATCGAAAAGCGAGTTAGGGTTATTTTTAGGGTTTTCGCCAAAATACTGATTAAAGATAAGGCGATAAGCCAATAAATGTTGTTTGAAAAGATTTTCCATTTAAATGTGGTGAGTTAGAAGGACAATCATATTTTAAAAAGGCAAGAAATAATAAATAAATCCCCAAGAAAATTTACGTGAAAAGCGAAGTACCAGAAATATTTTCATCACTCAAATCCAAATGTTTACTATTTTCCCTTCAGCAATTTAGGATTTAAACCAACATATATCCTTTTTAAAGTATCCTTTTGTAGTCCACAAAGTTATATATATGCTCTTTTCAAATATATATATTTTGAAATCTTTTTCTCCAGCTGGGATTTCAAAGCCTAGGGTTTTTATCCAACTTCACATCAAAGTAATTCCAGAAGAAACTCTTACGCAACTGAACTGGCAAATAAGATCGAAAAACACGATAAGAAGCGATGACTCCAAAAGGTTTTTGTGAGTTTCGATTTTTAAATTCCGATTTTAATTTCTTCGATTTTTAGGGTGTTACACGGTGAGACCGCCATACTACGTTCCGGTCAGATCGGTCGTTGGACCGGTCGACCGAGATACGGTGGGCCGCCAGACCCGCCGTAGGGCCGGTCGGACCGGCTGCAGGCGTGAACTGTTTTCGTCGGGGCCTTGGGCAATCGCCCCGTCGGTTTTGCGAAATATGTGGTTCACAGGGGGCTGACTCCCACTTGTAACCGAGGTAGGCGGCGAATCGGTCACGGGAAGACCGAATTTGCCGCTCTTGTGCGCCTTAAACATGCTATTAAAACAAGCCTCCATAGAGGATTCAATCTTATTGTTTACGGCGGCGGTAACGGACTCATCCACCGTACTAGCAACAAGTTTTTGAATAGGAATAGAGATGTTATCAGCGCTTACCTCGCCACGAGTTACCTTGAGCGGGCTCCCGGGCTTGATGATGACGCCTTGTTGCGTTTTGGTGCAAGATTGATCTAGCACCTCTTGAGTGATCGCTCGAATGCGCTCCTCCATGATTTGGCGAGCCTCCCCATCCAAGTCGTCCAACGAGATGTGGACAACATTGGATGGCTCCATGTTCTACGCCGCCTGCTTGGACATGGCGGCGTCGAATCCAAGTTGGCGTCGTGTCTTCCCCAGCGGAGTCGCCGAAAATCGTGTTGGCGCCTTTTTTGGCAAAAGGCACAAACATGATCGATTCACCTAAAGATTTGCGGTGGTTCTTGGTATGGAGTCGCCAACCACTTCGATCTAGCAAAAACTAGAACAAAGTGGGTTTTGTAGATCAAATCGGCTAGCGGAGCCGATTTAGATAGATTGATTGATAAATACCCGTCTCGTGGGCAAACGGAAGGTTTTCAGGACAAACCTACAAAGAGGTGTCGCACTCTCGCAGCGGCGGCGGACGGTTTATGGCGCAAACCGACAAAGATGGACTAAACTAGGGTAAAGTAGAAAATATGTCTAAAAATTAAAGAAAACAATTCAAATAGATTGTTTTGTATGTTGTGTGATTGTTTTTTTACAATTGAACCAGCCTTGGCCCTTAAATAGGGGTTGGTCTTGCCCTCCACAGACTCTTCTCCACGTCCAATTCGAGATAGACACGTTTGCAAACCCGAGACATACCGTATGGAGGAAGGAAACCCGAGTACCGACGAAGTCGTCTAGGTTTCGGACTCTGCCGGTCGACCGGCCACATGCCTCCTGGCTCGACCGGCCCACGCCCTGGCCTCGACCGGCCTATACACGGCGGTCAGACCGACCTCTCCGAAAGAAACCGGCAGATTTCCAAATATTGGCAACTTTCCCTATTTTGATTCCTAATTTCCAATTTTGGGCGTAAACAATATGGACAGGGCAGCCCCCTGTTTTGTCTTTTCTCAAAATATGGGGATGTGAAGCTTATGTAAAGCGTTTATAATTTGGTAAGCCCCGGAGTCCTCATCGGCTCAAGGTTCACATCGGCTCAAAGTTGGTATCGGCTTAGAGTTCTGCATCGGCTGATGGGATTAAGCAGTCGAATTCTTGTTAGATTCGGTTTGGGAAGGTCTTATCTAGAAGAAACCGAGTTCAGGGAGGATGCAGCTCTTATCTATTAATTAAGAAGAGTTTGTTAGCTTTCTATTCTATAGGAAAGTGTGCTAGTGTCCAGTAAGGACTTGGATTGTAATCTATTAGGATCTTTGTTAGCCTATGGGTATAAATATGTGAGCCCGAGGTTCATGTAATCATCATCTCATCATCAATACAATTCGACGCATCCCACCTTTTTACTTTAGTTTGTTCCGATGAGTTCTTGTTTTCGAGCATGGGCTGCATCGATTGAGTTCGACCTCAGGCAAGAAGTGAGTTCCGTCATCTTCGCTTGCGCTGGTGTGGCTAGGACTTCCTCAGTTGAGTCTGATATTCTAATCGGGCCGACGCAAGTGTTGCCTATCTGGTATATCATCTCTGTCTTTAGTTTCATTACTATTTATAGTCACATCGGCTTAGTTAGGACTTTTTCGGTTAGGTCCGATACTCTGATCAAGTTGATGTTTCTTTAAACGTAATGTCGCTTTAGATAGATTTGTTATATCCATCACATTAGACAGATCTATCGGCTCATTGAGTATTAGATTATCATATACAATCTCGTGCTGCATCGGTTAGGTCCGACCTACAAAGTTGTTATTGATAATCTAAGTCTTGTTAAGCCAATAGGTTTATGCTAATGCTTCATCGAAGGGTTAGCCGGTCTTATTTGATGTGTTAAATTTCCTTTTGATGTTTGTGCCATTTTTGTCAAATTTAACACATGATCACTTTGATCGGTGTTATATTGGCTTCTTTAAATCTATCAGGCAATTATCAACCTTATGCTGCATTGGCTAGGTCCGACCTATGAGGTTGTGGTTGCAAGTTAGATGTATTTAAGTCATTAAGCATCAATCATTGTTTCATCGGGGTTTCAGCCGATGAGTTATCTAGACTTTGCATCGGCTTACAAGGATTATATACAAAGTTGGTTTTAACCAATTGCAGCTAAGGTTTCTAATCATTTGGATTTAAAGCATTGAATCTCCAGCCAATGTGCGCTTTAATCTTCAGATCAATGGCTATTTTATCATGTGATTGGTTTTTGCTATATTACATTACTATATCATCATGTTATCACCGGCCGATCACCTTTATATAGATATTTGCTCAGCACACAGCCGATGGATTAAAACCCTAACTGCATCGGCTGACACCGGTATCGGCTGGAATTGCGCCATCGGCCTATCGGTCGATCGGCTGTTTTGGTTATTAGCCGACGTCAGCATCCGCTGGAATCACGCGGCCGATCGACTATTTTCGTTATCGGCCTGTCGGCTCATATGCTTTATGTTTTGCTACTTTGTATATCTTGTCGCGCGGGATCAAACCGATCGGCACGCCTACGATTCATCAATTTTAGGACCTACACCGGAGCTAAGCGATCACCCAGCCGGTGTGTTTTTGTGTCAACACAATCCGATAAGCTTACACCCAAATCTAACAAATACTTCTTTGTGGGGTATCTTAAGGAAACAAAAAGATATTATTTTTATAATCGGGAACAAGGCAAAGTGTTTATCGCCCGACATAGTGTGTTCTTGGAGAAAGAGTTTCTTTCAATAAAAGGTTAGTGGGAGCATGGTGCATCTTGAAGAGATTCGAGAAACACCAGAGAACGTCTTAGCTACCACAGGACCACAATAGGAGGAATAAGATGTTGTACCTTCTGTGGTAGATACACAAGCCCCACGAAGGTCCGAAAGAGCACATCGTGCACCTGAAAGATACACTGACGCAGAACAACGTGACGTATTGTTGTTAGACAACAATGAACCTAACACCTATGAGGAAGCGATGGTGGGACCAGATTTCAACAAATGGCTTGGAGTCATGAAATTTAAAATAGAATCCATGTATGATAATCAAGTTTGGAACTTGGTTGATCCACCTGATGGTGTCAAAACCATTGAGTGCATATGGGTTTTTAAGAAAAAGGCAGACATGGATGGAAATGTTCACATCTATAAGGTGCGATTGGTGTCGAAAGGTTTTAAACAGATTCAAGGTGTTGATTATGATGAAACCTTCTCGCCCGTCGCAATGCTAAAGTCTATTCAGATTATTATAGTGATTGCTGCATATTTCGATTATGAGATATGGCAGATGGATGTCAAAACGGCTTTCCTAAATGAAAACCTAAGCGAGGATGTGTATATGATATAGCCTGAAGGTTTTGTCGATCCACAATCGCCTGGAAAGATATGCAAGCTATAGAAATCCATTTATGGATTGAAGCAAGCGTCTCGAAGTTGAAATATTCGTTTTGATGAGGTAATCAAAGGGTTTGGTTTCATCAAAAATGAAGAGGAGGCATGTGTTTACAAAAGGGTCAGTGGGAGCGCAATTTTGTTTCTAATCTTATATGTGCATGATATATTGTTGGTTGGTAATTATATCCCTATGCTAGAATCCGTCAAGTCTCCATTGAAAAATAGTTTCTCCATGAAAGACTTAGGGGAGTCAGCATATATACTAGGCATTAGGATCTATAGAGATAGATCTAAGAGTCTAATTGGATTAAGCCAAAGTACATACATTGACAAAGTGTTGAAAAGGTTCAACATTCATGATTCCAAGAAAGATTTCTTGTCAATGTCGCATGGCATCAATCTCAACAAGAATCAATGTCCTAGGACACCTGATGAGTGGAGTAAGATGAATATGGTTCCATATGCTTTGGCAATTGGATCCATCATGTATGCTATGCTTTGTACATGTCCAGATGTGTTGTACGCTTTAAACGCTACGAGGAGATACCAATCAGATCCAGGAGAAGGTCACTGGATAGCTGTAAAGAATATCCTTAAATACTTGACAAGAACTAAGGATATGTTCCTAGTCTATGGAGGTGAAGAAGAACTCGTTGTAAATGGTTACACCGATGCTAGCTTCCAAACATACAAAGATGACTATAGATCGCAATCTGGGTTCGTGTTCTGCCTAAATGGAGGCGCAGTCAGCTGGAAGAGTTCCAAGCAGGATACTATTGCTGATTCTACAACGGATGCCTAGTACATCGCTGCTTCCTAAGCTGCAAAGGAGGTTGTTTGGATCAAGAAAATTGTTTCTAAGCTGGGTGTGATGACTAGTGCTACTGGTCCAATGTCTCTCTATTGTGATAACAGTGGAGCCATTGCGCAGGCTAAGGAGCCTAGATCACATCAGAAATCCAAACATATTCTTTGGTGATACCATGTCATCCGCGAGATAGTGGACAGAGGTGACGTAAAGATATGCAGTGTACATGGATCTAAATATTGCCGATCCGTTGACAAAACTGCTCCCACAGCCGGAACATGAGGCACATACTAGAGCAATGGATATTAGATACTTACATGATTAACTCTAGTGCAAGTGGGAGATGTTAGTGATATGTCCTAGAGGCAACATAGAGATGTTGAATATCATGGTCAATGCTTATGTATAAACTGTTATTTTGTTCCATGAAATAAATAATTAGTATTGATCAATAAGAATGTGACTTATTCATGAGACTCTTTATGTAATATAAATCTATTTCTAAATGTTCCCTGATCACATATCATATCTATGGAACGAATATGATTCTAAGATGAGCACATGTATTGATTGATGATCATGTCTCATGGATCATGGTATGGAGATACCAAATCAATAAACGTGAACACATGTTAGAGAACATGTTGTTGGATAGACCCTCCTTGAGACACTACAGGAAATTAATGTGTCATTAGTCGGTCTCAAGTAGTGTTGGTGCAAAGTCCTTACACCTGAGATCATCATGGATTTCAACATGTGTAGTGACTTACTTAGGAACTACCAAACGCTATTCCGTAACTGGGTAGTTATAAAAGTAGTCTTCGAGTCTGCTACGAAACATGTAGAGAGATATGAATGATCAAGATGGAATTTGCCCCGCCTATGGAAGAGATATATCTGGGCCGCTCGATGTAATGGATTATGGAAGTGCATGACCATGCCAAGTTGATTGAGGAGTCAATCAACAGATAAATAATCCAATACAAGATCGAGTGAATGATTAAGCTATTGATAGGATGGCATGAGTCTTGTCTATAGCTTAATTGATATAGTGAGGTAAAGAGATTTTTGCACACATTACACGTTCAGCCGATATGATCTTTGTGAATAATTTGGTGTCAATATGTTCTGCTAGGGGCTGCTGTTGACAAGCCGGCCGAAAGGGTATTTTTGGGCCGGGGCCAATTGTACACGAACTTATTGGGTCGCACACTTAACGCGATAGAACAAGCATTCCTTTTTGACTCGGATACGGCTCAATCGGATAGGGATCCAACTAGATATAGAGTCCTGATGGGCCTTTAGGCCTAGTAGGCAACTCTATATAAAGGGGACGAGTGGTGGAGGGCTGGGATGCGCAACTTCACAGCCGGATCAATCTTCTCCACAAAATCCCTCTCCACGTCCGAGCCAAAACCCTAGCCGTGCATCGCGTGCTAGCACACGGGTGTTTGGAGTTCTCTCCCTGGATGTGTGGATACTAGTAGAGACATTGCTACGTTGCGGTGTAAGTCGACGTCATTGAATCTCCCCGAGATCCAACTAGCCGAATCTAATTTGGTGGGTGGGTCGGGTGGTCGGAGGGCCAGGCGAACCAGCACGGCATCGTTGGCATCGGCGAATCCTAGTGGCGTCAGGCGATCGAGTGGAACGTGTGGAGGTCAGGGTCGGGCGAGACGAACCAGAGGTCGGTGGGGTCGAGCGATTCAGACCCGGAGTCGGCGAGGTACTATCCGACATCGGCGAGGTCGGCTGGGAGTGTTCCAAGGTTGGCAAGGCTTGTTCGAGGTCGGCTAGCAACAGATTGGCTATTTCCCCTGCATTGTGCGTCAACCGGTAACGATCTATTGACCCTTACTTGCAAGCTTTCCTGGATTGTGCGGTAGAAAAATTTTGTTTTATGCTATCGTAGCCTCTGTGTATTCCTTGAACAACCGCCATAACAACCACCATTGGAGGGCTATAAGAAGGTGGAGCTGACTTTCCTTCAACACACACCACAAGAAGAAGTTCCTAGAAGTTCTAAGTTAGTATCAAGGCTAGTGGAGTTTAGGAAGTAGTTTAGAGTTTTTTTTGGTTCCGAAGTCGCCTTCGGAATTCGGGTATGTCTTTAGCACTCTTCTTCCTTTGTACGACTTTGAGCTTAATAAAGATTATATCTTCTAGTTCATATGAGTGTGGTTCTTCTCATGCTTTGGTAGATAAGAGTTCCATTATTAGTTTAATTCATAGTCTTGTTGTGTTTAGACGAGTAACTCTATTGCCATGGACAAGGTCCAATGAGCAATTAGGATGTAGATTTGCCTTTATCTTGCTCATGAAAGGTAGAGGTATCTATGGTAATGTAGACATGGTGTTTAGATTATTTCATAGACATTGGTTATGGCCACTTCTCATGGGTGAGAGGTAGGCGTCAGGTGGTGACAACCCTGTCCGTCCATTGTAATCCTTCACGTTCGGATTTGGTGTAGGGAAAAAGATAAGAGATCGCTTCACGGTGGCAAGTCGAGCCACTGGGTGACGGTACCCTCAGAGTTCTGGGAGCATAGAACTGGGTTTAGGCATGACTAGAATAATTAATTAAACTATGTACTCTGACTAGAAAAATGATAGGAAACTGACTCTAATTACTACTATTCACTTAGCACTAGTGTATTAATTATTTACGACTCTTCTATGTGTTATACTACCTTTATCATATAATTATCTTACCCCTATCTGGACTTTTGTATCTCATCTATAGCTTATGAATATCCATGGCGCCTTAGTATCTCTTCCACACCACAGTCTTCTTTTGGGATAAAATAAATAACGATACCCTTGGAATACTCCCTGGGTGAAATGATATAATGGTATATCCATGCGTTTGCGGATTTATCTGTGAACATAAGAAACACCAACACCGGGACTAAAGATCCTAGAGAGCCGTTGTTTTTTTTAACCGAGGCTAAAAACATTTTTTTAGTCTCGGTTCGTGTTGAAACCGAGACTATTGTGAATTTTGGCAGATGAATCAAAGATCATTTCTCCAGTAATGTAAATCCCCAAGAGAGGATATGCTAAATATTAAAAAAGGCTTATAATACAATAGAGGATTTGAGATTAAGCAATGCCGTTGTTGCGACATAAAATAATATTTTATGGTTTAAATAATTTTAGTTTAGAATTTATATACGTGGTGAGGATAATTAGAAATCATATCCATTGAGAAAATATAACAGGTTCAAACTAGAATCAAAGAATACGTTTTTAAAAAAGTCACCCTCACGTAAATATTCACATGTCTGGGGTAATTAAATTTAAACGCCATTAGTGGCTAACTTCCTAATTATTTTAGTTTACCTTAAAAGATAAAAAAGGGGTGCCTACGACGTGATATTTTGAATTAAAGGAGCTATATATCCTTTTTTTTATGTAGGTAGTAGCAGAGCACAAAAAGGCATATATAGATGTTTGAAACTTTGAATGAGATTGTCCTATTGTCGTATGCATGTACTAATAACTTGTACGTACGACGACAAAGAAATACGGGCGCAATAAGTAGGCAACAGTGACAGTGTTGTGACCAAGCAGCATACTACTTTTGAGAGTAAAAGAGCAAATTATTAGGTGTTGCATGTCGTTTGTACCTAGCCATCATTGCACCATATAACTTGCCAGCCATCTTCGAAGCAAACTCATGCCTATCTTTGCATGCATGCATGCACGCATGGACGCCCCCATGTTTCATGTTTTTGCACTAGGAGAGAGCTACAATTAGGAGGAACAAAACGGATTACTACATGATCTAATTAATAATTAATTAAACAGAAGCAAACTCCAAACCAGACCGCTCAAAAGCTTAAACATAGTTTGGGAGAAAAAAAGAAGAAAAGCTAAGAGGTGACAAGAACAAACACTTGATCATGATCATGCATGTTTGCTAGCTTTGTGGTAGCTAGCTAGCTTAGGCTACTCCAAGAACGTCTCCATTAGGTCCGAGTAAACGCCGCCCTCGTGTGGGCCCCTGTACTCAATCCCTTGCTGCTGCGGCGGCGGCGGCGCCGGCGCCGTCGAGGCCGACACCGACGGGGACGTCGACGTGGACGAGCTCATCCTCGCCGGCAACGTGAAGCTCCTCTTGAACTTGGTGCTCTGGGTGCTCTCCATCCTCCTCGCCTTGCTGGAGTGGCTCTCCAGGCTCAGGTACTCCTCCACGTTCTCTGCGCCGCCGTGTTCCGCATCCTGCGCCGCCGCCGCCGCCATCTTGCTCCCTTCGTCCTCGGCGGCGCCGCCGAAGAGGAGCTTCGCGTCCTCGGTCCGGCCGGTGAGCGCGGTGAAGAACGACAGCCCGTTGGGCCATTTGAGGTCGCCCTCGGGCCCCTCCCCGCCGTGCGGCGCCATCGGCTGCTGCTGCTGGTGCTCGTCCATGTGCGGCTGCTTGGCCGCCGCCGGCGGGAGATGGAACAGGTTGCTCTCATCCTTCCCCCCGCCGCCGCCCGGGAACGGCGGCATCGGCCGGGACGACGGGTGGAAGGCGGCTGCGGGCGGGAAGAGCGGCGACGCGCCGGGCGGGAGCTGCGGCGGAGGCGCCTGCCCCGGCCAGTTGAAGAGCTGCGGCGGCGGCCTCGCTGCGGGCGGCGGCGGCTGCTGCTTGAGCGGGAACGACGACGGCGACGGCGAGGTCCCCCGCGAGGAGGAGAAGAGCTGGGAGAGGAAGAAGCCCGACTGGTAGCCGAGCGACTCGAACATGTGCCGCATCCGCAGCACGAAGTGCAGGTCCTCCGGTATCTGCACAGTAGCGTACATTTTGCTTAGTTAGTGCCCACATACACGTCCACGTCTACGTCTTTGACCAACACGACGAAAACAAGTCAAGGAAGGACCATGTGTCACTGTACCTCGGTATTAAATGCATGACACAGTTTATTCGGTCTGTTGCGTGTAACTTTAACCATTATTTTCGCATCGAATAACGACAATATCAAATAAAATTGTTATGTTTAACAAGTATTAATAAAGGAAAATCTACCTATATAATTTATCTTTTCAAACTGAACATTCAGAGAACTACTGATGATCAAAGTTGGAAAGATGTGGTTGAATAAAATTAACAATGTTATATACTAAAAATGGAGGGAGTAATATATAGCTGTACTCACAATTTTGCAAGAGCCCAGCTGAAGAAGGCCATGTCCAGCTTGGATCACAGCTATGGTCTACAACCAAATTAAGCAAAAGTTTAGCATCACTGATTAATATCAATCACAAACTAAGACAAGCATGTAAAAGAGATGAACAGTAGTGCATGCCTGGATGCCAGAGGCGAATTGATCAGTCCATTCGGGAGGAAGCTGCAAAAGCAAAAGCATTAGAGGGGAATTTGGTTTAAGTGCTCACAGGAATAAAGGTTAGCCGTGACTGTGATCAGCGGCGTTAATTCTGTACTACTACTAGCTTGGTGATATGCCGATGAGAGGTGCATGCCGCTCTCACTCACTCACTCTCGGAGAGAGCATCCAATTCCTCTCTTCTTTTTCGGGGAGCAGAGCAGACTAGCAGATTTGATGCAAAGCAACTCCCCAGAGACATGTCGATTTCTCTCTCTCGGCCTCTTTTACTGTTTACCTGTTTTTTTACTTTGTTTTTTCCCTCGTTCTCGCAGTAAAATCACGAGATCTAACACTGTTGCTGTGGCAGTGTGCTAGCTGAGCTTGTTTTTGCAAGTGATTAATGAGGTGTGTAGTGCTGGTAATAAGGTCTCTTCCCCCAAAAGCAAGGGGAGCAGAGGCTCTGCACAAAGAGAAAGGAGGCGAGTGCATAGATGGTACATACGGCATCAAAAGAGCTCTGCCAGTAGTTGGCGATGTTGGGCTCGCATTCAGAAGGTTCCTTGAAGACCCATTTGTGACATTTATCAGATGCCACCTTTCCCATCAGCCTGCAGCAGCCACCAGCCAGCGGTCCAGATCAAAATCATCGTCTTACCAACATCACGCTCCAAAGCTCAGTAAAACAAAGTGAAAGTGACCAGATTAAACGCAATGACTAATAACCAAATTACCCCAATAGTAGCAAACAGAGATATTACTATATTACTGTGCTAAAGTCATCGACACGCTCACAGAGCCGTAGAGATGGACGCAGAATCACAAGAAAGGTACAGGAAAAAACCCTATAATTTCCATCTGCTTGAAACATTTTTTTCCTGCTGATGCTGCTGCTGTGTAGCGTTCGGTTGTGCGCGTAGCAGGGGGTATTGTTAATCCGCAGACAAAGCCCGCAATTAAGCCACTGACGCACCGGGATTTGTTTATGCGATACGAGGCACCGCCCCCACGCACCCCAACGAACGTGCGCACGTGACAGCCCTCGCCTAAAGCTACTGACTTAGGACGGGTAAGTGGCTGTTAATTTTAGTGTAGTTTACCCACGCCTCTGCCCACGCATAATGACCGCCCTGCACCACGCGTGATGTGATGCCGGCGTCGTCAAAACCAAATCCGAAATCGATCAAACCCTAGGTTAATTAATTCAACTACACACTGATTTAAACCCAAAAGCAAGCTAGCAAGATAAATATGAAACAAATTTAAAGCGAAAAAGATGAAAAAAGCTCACGCCCATCCCATCGATCTTCCCCCTTTTCCTCCTCTCTCTGGTGACTGGCCGTACTAGTGTAGTAGTGGTACTACTGGTTGGACCAAAATATGAGGTGCACTTGCACACACTAAGACGACGACGACGCCGCCGCCGCCGCCGAAATCATGGGGAACTATTAGCATTAATCGCGCAGGGGCGCTCATGTCCTAATCCAAGAACAGGGCGCGTGAGAGGAAATTCGCATCTGTGATGCGAGGCTGACATGGCCGGGAGTACAAGTCGTCGATTACCAAGGGGGAGAAAAAAGAACTCGAAACACTGTACACGAACGAACGAACACGATTAATTACGCACTGCATCACCTACCCAGCACCCACCCTTCTCCGTAGTTGTAGAGCTGGATGGACATCTTGCTGAAGGCCTTGCGGACGGGGTCCTCGCCGTCGATGTCCTCCAGGCACTCCGCCACCCGCGGCCGGCAGAACCCGTCCTCCCACATCAGCATCCTGCGACACCTCAGATTAATTGATAAGTATAGACCGACCCGATCGATCGATCGATTGATTAGGGCGTATGCTCACTCACAGGCTGCCGTTGTCGTCGCCGACCTTGCACCCGTTGCCGCCACGGCACCGCCTGCGACATAGGTTTCTTGAGTTAGAGGAGGCCGGCAAGGCAAGAGATCGATAGGATGTACATACGGGCGAGGACGGATGGTCCAGAAGACGGAGTAGGTCCAGTCGGAGTTGAGGCAGACGTTGCGGAGGGCCTCGTGGAGCGCCATCATCCCGGCGGCCTCTTTGCTCCGCGCGTGATCCCCTCCTCCTCCACCTCCGCCTCCTCCTGCCGCCCCGGAGCCCACCATTTCTTTCTCTTCTTTCCACCTCCTCTTCTCACTCTCACTAGCTCTCTCTTTCACTGCTCCAGCTCTAGCTAGCTAGAGCTAAGCTAGATGGTAAAAACTCCGTGGTTTTGGCTGCTCTTTGAGGCTACGGCCGGCTGGTCGGTCTCTTTTTGATCGTTTCTTGGGGTTTTCTCGGGGAGGGAGGGGGAGAGAGGTGGTAGAGGTAGAGTGAGGGTGAAGAGGACTAGCTTTGAGCTTAGCTTACCTTAGCTGAGCTGAGCTTGGCTGTGTCTCTCTCACTCTCTCACCTGCTGCAGCTTGGCCTGTCTCTCTCGAATTGCTGTTTTTAACTTCGGCAGGGGGAGGGTAAACCGAAAGGCGACGGCTCTGGCTGCCTTAACGGCGGAGGAAGACTGGACGGGGTAGTGTTTGACTATACGTATATTATAATTTTCTTTTTTTATTGTATATATGATGAGGTGACCCGGTGTTAAGCTCGCTGACAGGTATGCATGGTTGATTGCTTACAGGGACTTGGTTCATAATACTATATCTATTTTGACTACAATACAATATATACACTAAATAAATAAATATTTATTTTATTATAGTAGTAGTATCTTTTAAGACTAATTTATATATGTTATTTTAGTGGCTTCAAATTAAATATTTTTAGAGTTATTGGTAGTCCAAGTTTGAAAAGTTTGACCACGACTTTATTCAAAACACCAAAAATTATAAAACCGAAGAGAATACCTTATCTATCAATATTTTGATAACAATACATTTTTAAAAAAGTACAAATGCAGGTTCTCACAACACGCACACACTCACTCCTATAAACGCGCACACACCCTCTCCCATATGACCATATTCAAAAGATTAGGCTGACATATAAAAATTGATGAAATCACCACCGGTGTTTGCTCCATCTCAAGTTGATCTAACACTTGAACTTGAGTGGGCTTGTTCTATCACAAGAAACCTAACCAGTTGACCTATGATCATTTATTTTTAATACCAATATTTGGATATAATAATATTACAAATGAATGTGTTCACAATTGATGCTAGTCTAGCCAAATTCTATATATACTATGATGAAGAAAGTTTTTGTATTTTTGTTAATTAAGTGTGGGCATTACCGATCATTTGGTTTCAAATAAACCATCACTTTTACTATTCAAAATACCAAAATACTGATAAGGTGTGTTTCGGCATCGATCCAAAACGGCCTTATGGATGCCTATGTACAATTTGTACAAGTATGTCAGGATTGTGGCTATATGAGAAGTTGACAGTGATATACTCCCTCCGGTCAAACATACATTACTGCAAATATTTAAGAATTTCAAACATTTATTAAATTTAAGATGTTATTGATGGTCAGAATTTTGAGAGCTATCTAAATCTTATCCTAAAGAGTTAGTAATTACTAAGAAATTTAAAAGCTGTGTAAATCTTATCCTTAAGAGTAATTTCATAAATATTTAGTTTGAAAACAAAACAAACGATACACATAAATTTGTCTTAAAAAATACCATAATTACATAAACTTATTAAATTGTATAAATTTATTCTAACATAAGATTGGTTGTCAAAATTTTAAACATTTAGGATGGCTTTTGCCACTCCCCTTCACTGTAGTTGTGAGGGGATCCCAAAAATCTTATAAGAATAAAAAAAATTAAATATACCTAAGGGTGCGACGAGATAACAAGGGCCTGTACAATATGAACTATGGGCTTATATATAAGATGGGCTTATATATAAGAAGGTGTTAATAAACAGCCCACAAGGCCCGTACAGTTTTGTTAAATTTATGGTGCCATATTTTAACTTGTTTTATGGCGACGATGGGACGGATCCTGTGCCTCTCTCCCCTCGCATGGATCCAACATGCCGCTTCACCCTCCATGTGCACGGATCTGGCGTGGGCGACGACACAGCGGCGACAGTGGTTACGACGACCTCGGTGGCGTTGGGCTTGGTCTCCAACAGCCGGCGGTCATGAGATCGGCTGTCGCCGGTGAAGGAAGGGCAGCAGGGCTGGGGTTTTGGGTTTTGATTTTTGGAAATTTTATAATTTTTTGTAATTTTTTTATACGGACGACATAAGTACGTCCACGTGCGGGTACGCCACCGGCATGAAAAAACTTGCTATTTTCGCAGACCTTTTCGAGTAGATGGATGGTCCAACCGTATGAAAAATATTTTTAACTGCATGGAAAATTTTTTTATAGTGTATGTGATTTCTACCTCTCCTATATTATATGTTTATGTATCTCATATATTCTCTTTCAAGTTAGCAATTAATTGCTTTATTCTAATTCTTATACACAGTGTGTATTAGGAAAATTACATTGTAATTTCAAAATTTACAGTGTGAGTTTTGAGATTATGATGTAAGTTTTCTAATGTACATTGTAAGAAAAAAACTGAGATACATGTTTTGTGATAAAAACGTGATGTCATAAATATATCTAGTAACTCGTCTCAGACATATATTTGTTTCCCTTAGTTTACCCTTATGCTAGGGATGGGCCGGGCTTGGCTTATGAATGCATAAAAAATTTGGTTTGCAGGAGCACTTGTTTAATTAGGCCCAAAGCCAATGTTTACGTGGGTGGTTGCATAAAAAAATTAGGTTGCACGTGCAAAATTTACATATGTTTGACCATTCATAAAAGTTTTTACGTAAACATACACAAATCACAAGAATATAAATGTCAATTATATAATTTCTTAAATAAAACAAATGATCAAACATTGTGGGGATACCATTTCGGGTAGCCTACGCTAAGAAAAGAAGATTGGATAAGATGGGTCTAAAATCTTCGAGCCAGGATCGGAAGCCAGTCCTCGGGCGAGTATGACTAGCCCGACCTCTGCCTTTCGACCCGATCCCAGCTCCTTTGCTCA
This sequence comes from Oryza australiensis, assembly GCA_019925245.2. Classification (NCBI taxonomy): domain Eukaryota; kingdom Viridiplantae; phylum Streptophyta; class Magnoliopsida; order Poales; family Poaceae; genus Oryza; species Oryza australiensis. The sequence continues at coordinate 482,034 of JAIFGZ020000674.1, read as the reverse complement.
ACCTCTACGCATGACTCCTTCTTTGCTCGATCGCCGCACGCAACCTCGACTAGAAAAGGAGTGAACCATCCTCAGGAGAGAGGCTTCCTTGGTAAGCCTCGCAGACAAGACAAAAAGGGGACAGAGACGGCAGAGGACGACGTCACCTGGTTAGACTGCGCACAAGATGCTCACGGCCAGGGATCTCAAGGCGATTCTGTTTTGCTTTTCAGCTTTAAGCATGTACCTGCTTTTTGCTTTATGACCAAGCTAACGTGCAGACCCTAAGACCCCTGTGACTGCCCCCTTGGACTATAAAAGGGAGGCAGCACGCGTGGGCGGGGGATCCCGGATTGAATCGGATTGTACCCTAGGAACCCTAGAACTCTCACACACCTGTACTGGAACCCTAAGTTTACACCATCCTAACACAGAACACAGGAGTAGGCTTGTTATCCTTAGGGAGGCCGAACCTGTCTAAAGATCTTGGCCCACCTTGTTCCCGAGTCGACCATCAGACCCATTGGTAGACGCCTCGATCACTCTTTCACCTTATCGGGCAGGCCCCTTTGAGGACTAATCAACCTCGCGTCGACAGTTGGCGCGCCAGGTAGGGGTGCGTCTCGCCATTTTCTGTGGTCTTGATGGTTGTTTCATTCTCCACCGACTTCACCGCCCCTACGGGGGCCACTTTCGTCTTCGGGAGCCTGGTCTTCCGCACCGACGACTTTAGCCGCCCCACCCTCTCTTGGGAGGCCTCTGGTGTGCTGGAGCGCACGACTGTGCTTTGGCGTATGACAGTGGTCGTGAGGCGCTCGACATCGCGTTCGGCCTTGACTCAAGCGGCTCGCCCGACTACGAAGGACTGGCGGGCCAATCCACCGACCGCCCGAGTGGCACTCCTGAGGGCAAATGCCACCTGGACACGGATTGAGCGCACCTGGGGTGCCTGTTAGTGATATGCCCTAGAGACAACATGGAGATGTTGGATATCACGTCAATGTTTATGTATTTATGAATAAAGTGTTATTCAGTTCCATGAAATAGACATCTTGTACTGATCAATAAGTACGTGACTTATTTATGAGACTCTATATGTATGAATCTATTTCTAAACGATCCCTGATCATATGTCATATTGTTGGAACAAATATGATTCTAAGATCAGCATGTTTATTGATTGATGATCATGTCTCATAGATCATGGGTATGAAGATACCAAATCAATAAACATGGACACATGTGTTGGAGAACACATTGTTGGATAGACCCACCATGAGACACTACAGGAATTAATGTGCCATTAGTTGGTCTCGGGTAGTGTTGGTACAAAGTCCTTAGACCTCGAGATCACCATGGATTCCAACATGTCTAGTAGCCTACTTTGGGACTACCAAACGCTATTCCGTAATCGGGTAGTTATAAAGGTAGTTTTCGGGTTTGCTATGAAACATGGAGTGGGATGTGAGTGATCAAGATGGAATTTGCCCCTCCTTTGGAGAGATATCTCTGGGCCCCTCGAGGTAATGGATTATGGAAATGCATGGCCATGCTAAGTTGATTGAGGAGTCAATCAATAGACGGATAATCCAATACGGTTCGAGTGAATGGTTAAGCTATTGAAGGGATGACACACATCTTGCCTATAGCTTAACCGGTATCGTGAGGCAAAGGGATTTGTGTACACATTACAGGTTCGAGCCGATATTATTCTTGTATACTATGGTGTCAATATGTGCTGCTAGGCGCCGCGTTGACAGGTCGGCCGAGTTGGACTCGAGCCGACGGTCGGCTAAGTTAGACTATAGCCGAAACCGAGTATACCCGAACCTACGTGGTCGCACGCTTAAGGGGATAAGAACAGGCATTCGAGTTGGACTCGGATACGGCTCGATCGGATAGGGATCCGATCGGATAGAGTCCTATGGGCTTACGACGTATGGGCAGCCAACTCGTGAGATTCGGATAGGATCCGATTCAAAATAGAGTCCCGATCGGCCACTAGTCCCAGCGGCCAACTCTATATAAAGGAGGGAGGGGTGGAGAGCTGCGGCATGTCAATTGCATCGCGTGCAACAGAAGTCGTCGAGATCAATCTCCACGGAAACCCTCCCCACTTTCGAGCCAAACCCTAGCCTTGCATCGCGTGCTAGCACACGGGTGTACGGCGTTCGTCCCCGGACGTGTGGATACCGGTAGAGGCGCCGCTACGTTGCGCGCCGTTGATCGGCTTCGGATCGGCTGCAATCGGAGCGATCGGCCGTGGTGGAATCGGCGCGGTCGGGCGCACGGAGCGAGGCGTGAGAACGTGGCCGGACGACTCGAATCGGCTGATTGGCGAATCGGTTGTCTCCGGGAATCGGCTACACTGTTCCGGATCGGATTGCGCTGATTGGCTATTCCGCTGCACTCTACTCCAATCGGTAACGATCTATCGGCCCTTACGTGCAAGTGTTCCTGGTTTGCGCGGTAAAAAGTTTTTGTTTTCGGCTAGCGTAGCCTCCGCGTAACCCTTTACTGCCGCGCCACACGCCCGGCTTCCTCAGCATCAAAGGCGCCTTCGTCAACCACGCCCATCACCGGACGCTACTCTGCCCCCTCTGGGCCGGTGAACCACACGAGGCCCACCCCGCGTGCTCCCCCTCGCCTCGTGGCACCCGCCAAGAGGCCGTGCCGACCACAGTTCGCCCTCGGCAATCGCTGGCCAACGAACTTTGTGATGATGGCGGATGTGATCTCCAAGGACGAGGCCACGGGCTCTAAGGAGTCCAACGCCCACCACAACGCCCGCCGTCGCCGCAACGTTGACTGAGTCGCTCGACGTGAGCAGGCTCAGCACGCCCGCATTCCACCACACAACCTGGAGCCCACCGTCACTGTGGAGTTTGAGGGGCACCAGGTATTCCGGACGCCCGCGGCCAACCTGGTCACCATCGAGTGCACGCTCATGGCCCTTCCCAACTCCCCAGAGATTCGGAAGGCTATGGGCATGACCCAGGCGGCCGCGACTTAGCTCAATGCTCCGGGCCCGTCCGATCGCCCCTCTGGGGGTGCTCGTCGACTGAGGTCCCAACCACAGCAGAGCACCAGCCATTCCATCTCTCCCCGTAACACTTAGGGCCAAACGGCGAAGGCCACGTCTACTCCTGTTGCTCGGGTGGGGGCGCCCGAAGACGGCCTCACCCCTGGAGCAGTAGGGTAGCTCCTACACCGGTGACGTGCGGGAGATCATCCTACAGTGGCTTGATGCGCAGAACACCATCGTGTACCGCATCGTCGATCGTAGGCGCAAGGAGCTTCGACATCGAGAGGACTTTGACCGGGAGCACGGCGCTCCCGAGGGCGACGACGGTGCCGAGTCCCCGTCCCGGCACAGCGGGTTCCCACCCTTCACCGCCTACCTCCGCCGAGTGACTTGGCCCAAGGGTTTCCGCCTGACAGGTATTGAGCCCTACGATGGCAAGACCGACCCCACCTTGTGGCTTCGGTTGTATTGCATGGCCGTTCGAGCGACCAGCAGCGACACCCACGTGATGGCAAACTACCTCCCCGTCATGTTGGTGCTGACCGCCGTCAACTGGCTCGCTGGGCTCCTCGAGAACTCCATCGACACGTGGGACGAGCTCTACGACGCCTTCATTACCAACTACCAGGACACTTGGCATCGCCTGGCCTCCCGCTACGACCTCTGACAGGTCCGGCAGGGGGTCGATGAGTCGATCCAAAGCTACGTCCATCACTTCTCTTAGCACCGCAACGCTGTCACAAGCATCTCCGATGATGATGTTATCCACATTTTCTCCGAGGGCCTCTGCAAGCCCTCCGAGCTGTTTCGGCACCTGGTTATGAACCGGCCGACCTCGCCCACCGTGATGATCACCATCACCGAGCGCTTCGTCGACGCCGAGGACGCCGAGTGGGAGCAGATGTGCACCCCCGAGCGCTGACCTCGGAAGGAGCACCGGGGCAAGGAGCCGGCCGAGCCCAGCCGCCCTTCCCCGAGGAGGGCCGACCACCCGAGTTGTCTCAACAGGACGATGTGAAGCACAAGTCGAGCACTGAGGTCGTGACCCTTGACAAGGCCTAGACGAGACTGAAGGGCGAGGCCAAGGGTGAATCTCTCCAAGAGGCCTTGGACAAGCCGTGCTTCCTGCACCCGAACGACAAGCACACCATTCGACAGTGCTACGTCCTCCGCGACTAGATGGTTCGAGAGGCCCAAACGACTCCTGACCCTGAGAGGTCGGAGGGTGAAGGACGACGACACCAAATGCAAAAAAGAAGACCACCCAAAGGGCGACGACTTCTAGGAGCCGACTCGTATGATCAGCATGATCTACGGAGGCGAGGCTACCTCAGAAAGCCGTTGGCAGCAGAAGCTGCTCACTCGCCAGGTGAACGCTATCTCCACGGTGTCCCCCGAGCGCCTTCGGTGGTCGGAGGTCCCTATCTCCTTCTCCCGGGTCGACCATTGGACTGACATCCTGTCACGCCCAAAAATTTTCCAAATTTCTAGACTATTTGTGTATTAAATCCCTATCCAGGAATCAACCAGGACACACAAAATGACAAATCAATATACAGATCAAAACGTATAAATAAAGCATATAAATACTTACAGGAAAAGAGGCACTTCGAAAGAAAGGAGCGACAGTGGGAAAAGACGATCCTAGCAGGCTTTAGCTCTACTCCACAAGCAAACTCAACTGGGGTCTGAGCCTTGGTCCGCTAACACTGACTGACTCAGAAGCACTACACTTCTGGAAGGGGAAAGAATTGGCAAGGCTGAGTACAACCAACGTACTATACAAGCCACACCAAGGAAATGCAGAGATGCGAGGGAAGCAAAGAGAGGCTTGGAGCTAATTTTGCGAAAAAGCGGTTGCAAACATTTATTGTTTTAAAATGGGGAAACCGTTTATTAGTTAGGTCAATATTGAACCTCCGCTGAACAACGCTATCCCACGTTGAACAGACCCAACCATTCCCACCTGATCTAAACCAGATCATTAAGCCAACTTATTTAGGGTGAGACTAATCATGGTGAATGTGGTTGATCGTCCATAACCACGGGTACGACTATTCGAATAGTTTTACTCTGATCAAAGGTGTGCTACTTTACCCATAAGACACGATTCCACACATGTTGCTATGCCCCGAAGTATCACCATGATACTGCAAAGGGAAAAATCGTGAGAAGACCTTTCACATAACTTTCCCTAACCAATCATACCACACCAAGGTTTCGCCCACACTCCCATGTGGAAAGTGGGTAGCCCCCCGAGTGCCACAGTGAACCAGACGACCCAGCAACCGGATTAACCCCGGCCGACTGCAACTCCATCACGCCCACCCTTTCCAGGGAACATCGGCTAGAGAAAAGCTACACTACGAGTCTAGCAGTTGCCCATTCTTGCTTGTGGTAATCACTGTTTGTCTTCCAAGGTTTCCCATGAACCGATCCTTAATTGTCATAGGTGCCACAATTAAAACCATGCACCCACAGCCCACCATTAAGTCATATTTTAGTTGTGATAATTATGACCAATAAGACATGGCCAGGTGTTCCGAGCTTGCAGTTCATCTGAAACTAGCTATAGATAATGTAATTATCCCATTATTGAGCTAGTGGTTATTAAGCATGGCTAAGCATATAATTCTAGCAGAAGTCAACATCAGTGACTAAAGCTAGTCAATTATCACCCAAGGTTAACAAAGGAAGGATATCAAGTAATATGACACAAGCAAGCAGATAGGTACTTTCATCATCCCATGTAATTAGCAAAACAATACAATTTTATTTGCAAACAGTAAAACATTTATAAAATAGTTTCAATATGCTTCAAGTGGAGTGTGACTTGCCTTGTTTCCTCAAACAAATATCACTTCTTTGCGAGCACGAACTTTGAAAACTCGCGGAATCTACACGCCGGCACGCAAAATGAGGAAAAACCTTAGTAAAAACCAAATAAACAATACACGAAAAGTAAACCAACATTTAGATCTCAATTTTAGAAGAACTTTGCAATTTGAATGGCCCAAATTTGAATTTTAGAAGTTTTGAACCATTTAAATGAATTCGATTTATTACGCAATTTTTAATTATTTTTCAAAGGAAAAGGCGCGGGATGATGTCAATAGCCGAGGGCTAACATCAGCGAGGCGAGGGCTAATGTTAGGCTGACATCAAGGTCGCAGCTGCGACGCACGGGTCCACGGGGACCGGTCCACACGTCCACCATGTGGCTGCCACGTAGTTGCCATGCGGGATGGGCCAGCCGACGTGGCGCCGACACGGCAGGGCCGCTGGCAGCCACGACAGCCGCCACATGGACGGCCCAGATTGCCCCGAAAGGGGGATTGGGCGGCCACGGGACCAACGGCCCAGATCAGCCCGAAGGCGATCCGACTGCCGGGCGAGGCGGAGCGGCGGCGACCGACGGTTGGGCGGCCGAGCAACGTGGCGACGGCGCGCACTCGCCCCGATGGTCGTCGACGGCAGCCATCAGCGCAGTGGCGGGCACAAGAAGCAGTAGAGGGGCAGAAAAGGAGAGGGGCTCACCGACATGGCGGAAAAAGGCGGAGTGGGCAAACGACGGCGAGCAGAGACGACGACCGGTGCTTGGCACGATGGCACGGATGGTGGTCCGGCCGTGGTTGGCAACGGCAGAGGGGCGACCAAAGAGCGAAGAGGCGCAATGGAGCCAGAGGAAGGGACAGCTCGGCTCAAGAAGCGGAGAGGCGGCGGGGAGCGATGGCCGAAGGCCAAAAAGGATGGCGGCGGCTCGATCGCATGGTGATGGGGTGATCCGGTGACAGCCCGAGGACGGGGAGAGACAGCCAGACTGCGGCGGAATGCGGTGAAGGCGGCAGTGGCATTGGCATGCGGCAGCGACACTCGGAGCGGCGGCAGTGCATGACCAGAACTCGACGACGAGCAATAGATCGAGGGAAAGGAGCAAGGAGGACGCTAGGGAGGACGGCGAGCTCGAGGATTTAGGAGAAACCACGGAGGGGTGCTCGGGGAAAGTTTTTATAGCCTCGGGGAGGGGCGCGGGTGGCCGAGGGCAGTAGAAATCGCGGCGGAGGCAGTGGCCGGCGGTAATGGCGCGACGACGTCAAGGGGGCGATTAATGGCAGCGTTAAGGCACGGGACGAGCGGAGGAGGGCGGGGAAACCGGCGGCGGTGATGACGCGGAGTGAATGCGCATGCGGGAAGGGGGAGTAACAGCGCGGGATGTGAGGCGACAAGGGCGACACGTGGTTTGCGGCGGCGCGACCGGAGGAGAGGAGGAAGATGGGGCTTTGAAGAATAACGTGTAGGCTATGATAGCATAAAACAAAAATTTTCTACCACGCAATCCAGGAAAGCTTGCAAGTAAGGGTCTACATATTTTTACCAAGTGACACACAGTGCAGCGAAAAAACTACGTTGGAGTAGCCGACCCAACGTACACACGTCGGAAAGTCTTGCCGACCTTGGACCGCCTTGCTCGACCTCGAACAGTCTCGCCCGACCTCGCCGACCTCGGACTGTCTCGATCGACCTCGCCAACCTCAGACCGTCTCGCCCGACCACGTCGACCTCGGACAGTCAAGTCCAATTTGCCCGATCTTGTCGACGTCACGCCGATTCGCTCGACCAGTCCGACTTCCAACTACCAAATTATGGATTCGGCTAGTGGGAACTCGTGGATCTTTCGATGTCGCCGATTACACCGCAACATAGCGATGTCTCTACCGGTATCCACACATCAAGGGAAGGAACGCCGAACACCCGTGTTCTAGCACGCGATGCACGGATAGGGTTTTGGCTTGGACGTGGACTAGGGTTTCCGTGGAGAAGTTGATCCGACTTAGAAGTTGCACCCATTGATCTCCACCCCTTGCCCTCCTTATATAGAGTTGGCCGACCGGACTCATAAGCCCACCAAGACTCTATATTGAGTCGGATCTTATCTTAATTGAGCCGTATTCGAGTCAAACTTAAAAACCTGTTCCAACCCATTAAGTGTGCGACCCAATAGGTTCATGCATACTTGGTTTCGGCTGAGGACACTTCTCGGTCAACCCAGTCAACAACGGCCCCTAGCAGAACGTATTGACACGAAAGTATACACAAAGATCATATGGGCTGAACCTGTAATGTGTGCACAATTCCTTTTGCCTCACGATATCAATTAAGCTATAGGCAAGACTCGTGTCATCCTATCATTAGCTTAATCATTCACTTGATCCCGTATTGGATTATGTATCTGATGATTGACTCCTCAATCACATCGGCATGACAATGCACTTCCATAATCCATTAGATAGAGGAGCCCAGAGATATCTCTCCCATAGGAGGGGCAAATTCCATCTTAATCATTCACATCCCTCGACACGCTTCACAGCAAACCTGAAGACTACTTTTATAACTACTCAGTTATCGAATAGCGTTTGGTAGTCCCTAAATAAACCACTAGACATGTTGGAATCCATGATGATCTCAGGTCTAAGGACTTTGCACCAACATCACTTGAGACCAACTAATGCCACACTAATTCCCTGTAGTGTCTCAAGGTAGGTCTATCCAACAACATGGTCTCTATCATGTGTTCACGTTTATTGATTTGGTATCTCCATACCATGATCCATGAGACATGATCATCAATCAATACACGTGATGATCTTAGAATCATATTCGTTCCATAGGTATGATATGTGATAAGGGATCATTTAGAAATAGATTCGTATTACATAAAGAGTCTCATGAATAAGTCACATACTTATTGATCAATACTAATTATCTATTTCATGGAACAGAATAACAATTTATTTATTAATACATGAACACTGACCATGATATCCAACATCCCCATGTCTCCCCTAGGGCATATCACTAATAGTCTCCCACTTGCACTAGAGTCAATCATATATCTAATACCCATTGCTCTAGTATGTGCCTCATGTTTTGGCTAAGGAAGCAGTTTTGTCAATGGATCGACAATATTTAGATCCATGTGCACTTTGCATATTTTTATGTCACCTCTGTTCACTATCTCACAAATGAGATGGTATCACCGAAGAATGTGTTTGGATTTCTGATGTGATCTAGGCTCCTTAGCCCGCGTAATGGCTTCACTGTTATCATAATAGAGGGACATTGGACCAGCTACACTGGTCATCGCATCCAGCTCAGAAACAAATTTCTTGATCCAAACAGTCTCCTTTGCAGCTTCAGAAGCAGCGATGTATTCGGCCTCCGTTGTAGAATCAGCAACAGTGTCCTGCTTGAAACACTTCCAGCTGACTATGCCTCCGTTTAGGTAGAATACGAACCCAGATTGTGATCTATTGTCATCTTTATATGTTTGGAAGCTAGCATCAGTGTAACCATTTACAAGGAGTTCTTCTTCACCTCCATAGACTAGGAACATTTCCTTAGTTATTCTCAAGTACTTAAGGATATTCTTTACGACTATCCAGTGATCTTCTCCTGGATATGATTAGTATCTACTCGTAGCACTCAAAGCGTACGATACATCTGGACGTGTACAAAGCATAGCATACATGATGGATCCAATTGCCGAAGCATGTGGAACCATATTCATCTTACTCCGCTCATTAAGTGTGCTAGGACATGATTCTTGCTAAGAGTAATGCCATGTGACATTGGCAAAAATCTTTCTTGGAATCATGTATGTTGAACCCCTTCAACACCTTGTCAATGTATGTACTTTGGCTTAATCCAATTAGCCTCTTATATCTATTTCTATAGATCCTAATGCCAAAAATGTATGCTGCCTTCCCTATGTCTTTCATGGAGAAACTATTTTTCAATGAAGTCTTGACGAATTATAGCATAGGAATATCATTTCCAATCAACAATATGTCATCCACATATAAGATTAGAAACATAATTGCGCTCCCACTGACCTTTTTGTAAACATAGGCCTCCTCTTCATTTTTGATGAAACAAAACCCTTTGATTACCTCATCAAAACGAATATTCCAACTTTGAGATGCTTGCTTCAATACATAAATGGATTTCTATAGCTTGCATATCTTTCCAAGCAACTGTGGATCAACAAAATCTTCAGGCTGTATCATAGACACATCCTCGCTTAGGTTTCCATTAAGGAAATCCGTTTTGACATCCATCTGTCATATCTCATAATCAAAGTATGCAGCAATTGCTAGAATAATCCGAATAGACTTTAGCATTTTGACGGGCGAGAATGTTTCATCATAATCAACACCTTGAATCTGTTTAAAACCTTTCGCCACCAATCGCGCCTTACAGATGTGAACATTTCTGTCCATGTCTACCTTTTTCTTAAAAACCTATTTGCACTCAATGGTTTTGACACCATCAGGTGGATCAACCAAGTTCTAAACTTGATTATCACACATGGATTCTATTTCGGATTTCATGGCTCCAAGCCATTTGTTAGAATCTGGTCCCACCAACGCTTCCTTATTGGTCTTAGGTCCATCGTTGTCTAACAACAATATGTCATGTTGTTCTACCCCTATGTATCTTTCAGGCGCATGGTGTGATCTTTCGAACCTACGTGGTGCTGGTGTATCTATAACATATGGTGCAACATATGTTCCTCCTGTTGTGGTCCTGTGGTAGCTGAAATGTTTTCTAGTGTTTCTTGAATCTTTTGAAGATGCACCCTGCTCCCACTAACCTTTCTTGGAAGAAACTCTTTCTCCAAGGAAGCACCATGTCGAGCGACAAACACTTTGCCTTGTTCCTGATTATAAAAATAATGTCTTTTTGTTTCCTTAGGATACCCCATAAAGAAGCACTTGTCAAATTTGGGTGTAAGCTTGTCGGATTGTAAATGCTTAACATAAGCTTCACATCCCCAAATTTTGAGAAAAGACAAGCTAGGGGGCTGCCCTGTCCATATCTCATATAGTGTCTTTTCCATTGACTTAGATGGAACTTTATTTAGTATGAACACAGCTGTTTCAAGAGCATATTCCTAGAAGGATAATGGAAGATCACATTCGCTCATCATGGACCGCACCATGTCTAACAAGGAGTGATTTCTCTGTTCGGACACCCCGTTCCATTGAGGAGTTCCTGGTGGAGTCAAGTGTGGAATGATTCCACAATCTTTTAGATGATTACCAAATTCCTGGCTTAAGTATTCACCATCACGATCTGATCGTAGAAACTTAATTGTTTTCCCTAAATGATTATCTACATCATTCTTGAATTCTTTGAACTTTTCAAAGGATTCAGACTTATGCCTCATTGAGTAGATATAACCATATCTACTAAAGTCGTCGGTAAAAGTAATGAAGTATTGAAACCCACCTCTGGCTGTTGAACTCATTGATCCACTTCGATCCATATGTATGAGTGCCAACAAGTCGGATGCCCTCTCACAGTGACCCGTGAAAGTTGCTCTTGTCATCTTACCAATTAAACAAGATTCACATGTCTCAAATGATTCAAAATCAAAAGAGTGTAGTAGACCATCTTTATGGAGCTTCTCCATGCGTTTCTCATTTATATGGCCTAGGCGACAATGCCAAATAAATGTGGGGTTTATTTCATTTAGGAGTTGTCTCTCTGTATTAATGTTATAGATAGGAGACGCTTCAAGATCCAAAACGTATAATCCATTCACCAATGGAGTATTAAAATATAACATATCTCTAAGATAAATTGAACAATCATTGTCCACTGATCTAAAATCATATCCTTCCTGTCGAAACTTGGTTTCGGCAATAGAATTTTGGGGGTGTAGTCAAGATCGCCAAGCACAATGGGTTAGGTGGAAAACAAGGTTTAGACAGGTTCATGCCCTCTGATGAGGTAGTACCCTACTCCTGTTTCGAGGATTCGATCCGCCGAGTATATATTGATCTCAAGATCTAAGGCTGAAAGCAAATAGCTCATCTGATATCCCTCAAGGGACGCCCCTTACCCCCCTTATATAGTCTTGGGAGGCGGGCTTACAACTAGAAAACCCTATCTTACTCTAAGTCGGTTTCCCCAATCTTACCAAACCATGACTATGAGCCATTGCCTTATCTCAATCGGCAACGTAACACCCAAGTCATATTTGGTTTACATAATTGGCAGGTGCAATCTATCCCTACCTCCAGTCGGATAAGCTTGCCATGTAGATACCCGATTGCCATAATCTCCACAGTAGCCCCCGAGTCCTTTGCAGTCGACGAGATAGCTCAGCTCAAACCAAATTAGTACACAGCTAAACAACTTTTTGGCCGAGTGCTTCTGGCGCCGAGTGATTCCATCATCTCTGCCTGAATCTCCCGAGTAGCTCCAAAGACTGTGAAGGGCTGGAAAATATCCAAAAAACTCTCAAAAATCAATATCTAGGTGCATCTCCTGATGTACCCAATTAGATATAGGCCCCGACTATATGACTAAGCACATAGTTAAGAACTATAAAGAATCATGCTCATATAAACGCTTAGCTCATGCTAAAGTAATCATAAAAAATCTCATCACTCGGCAAGCTCACGCTCGTCCGAGTGAATTTGCCCGAGTCATCTCAGAACAAATAACTCAGTCAACCCTCATGGGTAAAAAAGCACTCGGTAAGCTCGCACTTATCTGAGTGAAGCTACCCGAGTCATCTCGGATAAAATATTTTAATCATCCCTCATGGGTAAACGAGTTTTTCAGTCGTCTGAAAAAATATGACCAAATTATTAAATAGCTCTTACCATAATATTGGTCTCAATATAAAAAAGATCTTCACCAAGGTGGAAAGATAGCATTGATATAATCATTCAATCAAGTGCTAAAAAACCAAACAGCCCTTGTCATCAAGGCAGCCATAAAAAGCTTAGCTGTTTGTCACCTTTCAAATTGCATCGTGCTAGCTTCTCATGAAGCCAAGCAAACCGCGGTATGAATGGATTTTCAAAGGTACAGGGCACTGAGACACGTGCATATTGCCAAGGCAAATCTGTTTAAATTCATCCACTTAAGTCCCTAAGGACATGCGTCAGGCCACACCTTAGCTGGGCCGCAGGTCTCTCATGGGCTCAGCCCAATTGCGAGAAAACCTAGCGCAACCCTCAAATCTTTATACAAAGCCTCGAGGTCATCCCCTCCACTTCATCTTCCTAGAGGAATTCCCCAATCGCAATACTGTTCATCAGCTTGCAGCGGAGAACCCTAAGCCCTCGCATGCACCCAATCCACCGATCCATAAGCCTGCGCTTCGCTCACAGCTAGCCTCCATATCCACCTTCTCAGACCCCCATCTCAAATCCCCATCCTTTAAGCCAGATCTGCTCCCCACACAAACCACATTCATGGCGGATGAGAGGAAAATCCCTTTCGAGCAGTGGGCCACTTCAGATCTGAGGGAGTCCACCCTCAAGGAGATGGTGAAGCATGGAGTGCTTCCTCCCAAGGAGATCGTGGGCTGGCGCCTGGCGGCGGGTGAGGAGTTTCCAACCCCGAACACCGGTGAGCTCGTCATCTTCACTTCTTTCTTTTACTACGGCTTCAGCCTCCCCACCTCCGAGTTCTTTAGGGGGCTTCTTGATTATTATGGTCTTCGCCTCTACCATTTGAACCCCAACTCTATGCTCCACATCGCTCTTTTCATCCACGTGTGTAAAGCCTTCCTTGGCATTCTCCCCCACTTCCAGCTCTTCCGTCGCATGTTTTGCCTTAAGCCGCATCCGAATAAGGACCAGCCCTGCGTTGTCGGTGGGGCAGGTTTCCAACTCTGCGGATCCCTCCGCAAGGAGTATTTCTCTCTCCCTTTGAAATCCTCCAACAAGGGTTGGCATGCGGGCTGGTTCTATATTAGCAATCTTGAACCCAGCCTGCCAAACTTCGTTGGCCTTCCCCCCCGTGCCTAAGCATACCTGGAGCACCGTGCCAGTAGCCCAAGACTGGGAGGAAGCCAACAAGTTACTAGCGAAGATTCTGGAGATGAAGCAAAAAGGTCTTCGCGGCGAGCAAATCACTCGGCACTTCATTAGGAGCCGACTGGCGCCGATTAAAGAGCGATCGAAGCCAGCCTTCGAGTACGAGGGCGAGAGGGACCCCAATCGGGAAGACCGTGACTCCCTCAGCTTTGAGATTCTGAAGATCCAGATGTACAAGGTCCTCTCGACTGGAATTGCTGTCAAACGCAGCCTCATGTTGCCAGTCCTCCCCTTTAGCCTCTATCAACCTCCTCCTCCGATAAGCCGACTTAACTCTTTCATTGCCTTGTAATCTTGATGTCACACTTCTCAGTGTTATAAGACTCTGTCTTGCAGGAAAACGCCTCCATCATTTCGAAGCCATACAAAATCCCTCACGATGACGTGCCGACCCGACCTGTCAAGAAGCCAGCCGGCGGCGTGAAGATCCAGAGTGATCCAACCGGGAAAAGGGCGGCTCCGAGTGAAGATATTAGCAAACGGGCGAGCAAGAGGAGGCTCATTATCGATGACTCGGACGATGATGTCCTAGCCCCTCCAGCCGAGGCAACCCCTCCAAGGCTGTCACCAAAAGCGGCGCCGAAGATCCGCCGGTCATCCAGGTACGCCTTGTGACTGAAGTTAAGCTCTCTGTTGAAAATTTCTTTGTCTTCATTCCGACTGCGCTCGTCGTTCGTTTGGCAGGAGGCCCCAAGATATAGACCCTGCAGGGAAGAGCGAAGGGCCAACGCCAGCTGCCTCGTCCGAGGCATCCAAGCCCGCGGAACCAAAACCCCGGGGCCCTCTCCCGAGCGAGAGCGCTCCAGGTGAAAATCCCTCGCCTCCCAGCAAAGGTATCCCAAGGAGGGAGCCCCCGACCGCTAGCCGGGACACCCCGATTGGAAACCAGTCGGCCGTGGAGAAGCCCCCGGCTGCAGCCCAAAGGGCCACGACTAAAGACCAGTCGGTCAAAAGTCAGAAGGAAAAGAGCAGCCGGACTGCACCAGTTAAGGGTTCGGCCTCCGAAACTGGTAAATCTTGAATCGATGTTTCATGTTTAATCTTCAGTTTAACTCTCTCATAGCTTCATCTGTTACTTCCGATCCATCCAGCCACAGTAGAAGAAATCCCCAGGTTGCAATCTTCTGAAACCTGGGTTCCCCCGATAAAGATTGAGTGGCGAGATTCGGAAGGCCAGAGGCAGGGCATCATCTTAGATAAGCAAGCAGAAAGCGAGGAAAGGGATGCCCTTGTCAACAACCTGAATGAGGCAACTCGGCTACTCAACGTAAGTCCTGATCTTTTTTCGTTGCAGCATCGTTATTCCTTTTCAGTCGGCCAACTTCAGGTTTTGCGTGCAGAAAGAGTACTGCCGATCGATGGCCAAGTCCGATGCGCTCGAGAAGTTGGTCCCGCATCTAAACTCCCTAGAGGATGTCCAGCAAAAGTTGAAGACCACTCGAGAAGAGGCCGCGTCGAGGGAGGCAGCCTTGAGGAGGGAAATAGCCAAACTCCGGGAAGAAAACCTCGACCTCCGGGGTTCAGTCGGAAGTAAGCTTAACCCTCTCAGTCTCTTTATGTCTTCTGTGTTGATTTCGGTTGCTGATAACCTCTCTTATTGTAGAGAGTTCATCAGAGGTCCACTTACTTCAAACCCAGCTGGAAACAGTCAGCCTCAGCAAGGCCGAGCTGGAGGTCGAGTTTGAAGGTAAGCTTCTTCAAAGTAACATTCTTTGTACTGCTCTGTCTTCGAGTACTTTGCGTGATCATGTTCCTTGTCAGCTTACAAGGTCAAGACCCGAGCTCAATACGATGTTTTGCTTGAGAGGGTCAAACAAGCTGGAAAGGTCCGAGAGGATGTTGCTAACGCAGCGACGCCGATCCTGTTGTCCCTGTTCCATCATGGCGTCGGGACCAGCTCACTAGACCCAGTCGAGATCTTTGATAAACTTAGGCGAGCCCCTGACCGATATTTGGCCAACATCTCTGAGGCAGTTGTCATGGGAGCGGGCTTCGCCCTCGCTCAGGCGAAGTCACTCTACCCTCGAGTGGACATCGACTCAGTCGGGGAGGTCTTCGCTGAGGGAACTTCAGATGAGCAGGCCCTCGATTTGATTAGTGAGGCACAGGAATCGGCCAAAAAGGTGGTTGCCGATGTAGTGAACCACTTCCGGCCTTGATTTGTCTTGTAAACATTATATGCAACTTTATGATGTAAACTTTGTAGATATTTGGCTTATTTATGTTAATGCCTTGATCCGAGTTTTTACGTAAAATTTCTTAAGTAATTTTTGTCCGACTGTCACCAAGCCTAAGCTTGATTAGGTCATCAAAAAATTCTCAGTCCTTAAACATTGAACTCGAATCAAGGAACATTAAACAATGATAAACCGAATATGCATAAGTTGATGAAGAAAACTATGCTTTATTGACATATGTATAGCCCCCGACTGCTAACTCAAGAAGTCATCTTGCTTGAGTTTAGCAGTCAAAAAGAGCATGAAACTTAAGACAATTTAAGCGCAGTATCGTCGAAGATGCTCGATGTTCTAGGAGTTCTCCACCATAGATCCGTCTTCACATTTTAATCGGTATGCGCCTGGCCGAGTCACCTCAGCAATTATATACGGTCCTTCCCATAGGAGGGATAACTTGTGACGGTCCTTGGTGGTTTGAATCTTGCGCAGAACCAGATTGCCAACGATAAAAACTCGTGTTCGAATGTTGCGACTGTGGTATCGTCTAAGCCCTTGAAGATATTTTGCCGACTGGATGAGGGCTGCCTCACGGGCCTCTTCTAGTCAGGTGAGGTCATCCACTCGGTCTTGGTCATAGCGTTCATCGTTGAAGCTGCGGACTCGGAGGGATTCATACTCCATCTCGTTTGGCAACATAGCTTCTACGCCATAGACCAGAAAGAAAGGAGTTTGGCCGGTAGCCCGACTGGGTGTGGTCCACAGAGACCATAGAACCGAGGGGAGCTCTTGAACCCACTTGCCTGCATAAGGACTTAGGCAATCGAACACGCGGGCCTTAATGCCTTGAAGGACAATGCCGTTGGCACGCTCGACTTGTCCATTGCTTTTGGGATGTGCAACTGACGCATAGCAAATTTTGATTCTGAAGTCTTCGCAAAATTCCTTGAAGATGCCTCCAGTGAATTGAGTCCCATTGTCAGTTATAATTTTGTTTGGGACGCCAAACCGGTGCACGATGTTGAGGATGAAGTCTCGTGACTTGTCAGCAGTGATTGTAGCAACCGGCTTAGCTTCGATCCACTTGGAGAACTTGTCAATTGCGACGAATAGGTGCGTGAATCCTCCTGGAGCCTTCTTGAAAGGGCCGACCATGTCTAAGCCCCATAACGCAAATGGCCAGGATAATGGAATTGTTTGTAGCTCTTGGGCTGGGACATGGCTCTGTCGGGCGAAGAATTGGCAGCCTTCACAGGTTCATACCACTTTGTCTGCGTCGGAGACCGTGGTAAGCCAGAAAAACCCTTGTCTATAGGCTTTGCCCACCAAGGTGCGTGCCGCCGCGTGGCTTCCGCATATGCCCGAGTGGATGTCTTGGAGTAGATGTCGCCCTTCCTCTGGTGTGATGCATCTCATCAGGACTCCGGAGGGACTTCTCTTGTATAAATTAGAGTCGACCATGACGTAAGCTTGGCAACGACGTCGGACACGTTCTGCCTCATCCCGGTCTTCCGGCAGCTCTTGCTGTGTTAAAAATTTGATGAGTGGTGTCCTCCAGTCGGCATCAATCATGGCGACTTCGTTTGTAGCTTGTTCGTTAGGAGTTGGTTTTGCCGCAACTGTTGGCTCATAGAGGTGCTCGACAAAAACGTCTGTTGGGGTGGCTTCACGTTTGGACCCAAACTGCGCCAACTCGTCAGCTGCTTCATTGTTGTGTCTTAGGACGTGTGATAGCTCGAGTCCATCAAACTTGTCTTCAAGTTTGAGGACCTCCTATCGGTAGGCCTCCATGGTGTCGTTTAGGCAGGACCAGTCCTTCATTACTTGGTTCACGACCAACTGGGAGTCCCCTTTCACGACGAGCCGACGTATCCCGAGTGAGGCTGCGAGCCGCAGTCCGTGTAGCAGGGCTTCGTACTCGGCGACGTTATGTGAGGCGGAGAAGTGGAGGTGGAGGACGTATCTTAGCCTTTCCCCAGTCGGGGAGATCTGCATGACTCCTGCTCCCAAGCCGGTGATCCTCTTGGATCCGTCGAAATGCATGGTCCAATATTGAAGCTCTTCCCGAGGTACATCTTCTTGCTGTTCGGTCCACTCAGCCAAGAAATCCGCCAAGGCTTGTGACTTTACAGACGTCCTCGCCTTAACAGTTAAGTCCAGCGGCATCAGCTCCAGGGCCCACTTCGCGATGCGCCCAGTTGCCTTCCGGTTGTGGATGACATCGCCGAGTGGAAAGGAAGTGACGACGGTGACCGAGTGACCCTGAAAATAGTGCGCCAATTTCCTCGTGGTTATCAGAACACCATATAGCAATTTTTGTACCTGAGGGTAGCGAATTTTGGCTCCTGCCAGCACTTCACTAACAAAGTAGATCGGCCTCTGAATCTTCTGGACCCGCCCTTCTTCTTCGCGCTCGACCACGAGGACCGTACTAACCACTTGGTGAGTGGCTGAAACGTACAGTAGCAGGGGCTCCTGGGGCTGAGGTGAGGCTAGGACGGGCGGCGTCGTGAGAAATTCTTTAAAATCTTCAAAGGCTTTGTGGGCTTCCGTAGTCCATTGGAAATCATCGGTTTTCTTCAGCAGCTTGAAGAAAGGCATGCCGCATTCGCCGAGTCGAGAGATGAATCGACTTAGCGCTGCCATGCAGCCAGTGAGCTTCTGGATGTCCTTCTGGTTACTTGGGGGCTTCATGCTCAGGATAGCATTGATTTTTTCTGGATTGGCTTCAATGTCGCGATGTGACACCATGAACCTGAGCAGTTTGCCTGATGGGACACCGAAAGTGCACTTCTCTGGGTTCAACTTCATTCTGAAGGCCCGAATATTTGCAAAGGTTTCTTCTAGGTCGGCAATCAGGTCTTCTTTTTGCTTGGTCTTGATGACGACATCATCGACATAAGCTTCCACGTTGTTCCCAATCTGCGTCTGAAAACACCTTTGGATCATGCGTTGGTATGTGGCCCCGGTGTTCTTCAGGCTGAAAGGCATTGTGATGTAGCAGTAGGCCCCAAACGGTGTGATGAACGATGTCTTCAGGCAGTCGGATTCTTTCAGGCTGATCTGGTGGTAGCCTGAGTAGTAGTCCAAAAAGCTTCGGAGTTGGCAGCCGGCTGTTGAATCTACGACTTGGTCGATGCGAGGCAGCCCGAATGGATCTTTGGGGCAAGCTTTGTTGAGGTCGGTGTAGTCAACGCACATGCACCATTGCCCAGTCTTTTTACGGACCAGAACCGGGTTGGCCAACCAGTCGGGACGTAAAACTTCTTTGATAAAGCCAGCGGCTAAGAGCTTTGCGAGCTCTTCTTTGATGGCGTCTTTTCGATCCTGTGCAAACCTGCGTAATCGTTGTTTGATTGGCTTTGCGTCATCCTTGACGTGTAAAGAGTGCTCGATCACCTCCCTAGGAATTCCAGGCATATCAGATGGTTTCCAAGCAAAAACATCTTTATTATTTTGGAGGAAGGTGACGAGCGTGCTTTCCTATTTAGGATCTAGTTCAGCGCTGATTACAGCAGTTTTCGAGGGATCGGATGGGTCAAGGGAGATCTTCTTGGTCTTGGCGTCGTCGGTTCCGGATTTGGCTATCTTCTTCGCTGGGATTTCACCCTCTGCCGAAGTCGACGCGGCCAATCGGATTTCTTGCTGGCCACGAGATCTCTCGTAAGATTGGGCCATGTCGCAGCTCTCCTTGTCGCAGGTGAAGGCTTGCTTCACGTCGCTGCGGAGAGTGATGACGCCGTTGGGACCCGGCATCTTCATGCAGAGGTAGGTGTAATGGGGTATCGCCATGAACTTGGCGAGTGTAGGCCTTCCGATGATGGCATGGTAAGCCGTTTCGAAGTCGGCCACCACGAAAGTGATGTTCTTCGTTCGAAAATTCTCTCGAACTCCGAAGGTGATCGGAAGGGCGATGTGCCCGAGTGGCGTAGATGACAGCCCCGGGATAACTCCATGGAAGGGGGCTGAGCTTGCCTTCAGTTCGGCCCTCGGGATCTGCATCTCGTCCAAGGTCTTGGCGAACAAAATGTTGAGGGCGCTACCCCCATCGATGAGAACGCGCTTGAGCTTGATGTTGCGGACCACCGGCTCCAAGACGAGTGGATAGCGCCCCGAGTGAACCACTCGGTCGGGATGATCCGAGCGGTCAAAAGTGATGGCCACCTCCGACCATCGTAGGTACTGTGGGACCTCGGGATGCGCCGCGTTGACCTCTCGGTCAGTTAGCTTCTGTTTCCTCTTGGATTCATAGGCTAGCGGCCCCCCGAAGATGTGCTTCAGCTCGCCCATGGGGTCTTAAAGGGCTCGGCGTTCTCAGCCGTGTTGTTCTTCTTGGCGCTCGATGGTCTGGCTTCATCAGTCGGCATCTTGTCAAGCTGCGCCGCATATTGCTCGGCGAACTGTTTATAAATAAAATAGTCCTTAGCCGCGTGCTTGTGATTGGGATGGTGCGTGCACTGAGCATTCATGATGGCGTCATAGGCCGCGACTCAGGGGCGGCGTTGGGAGATGGAGGTTGCGGCAACTAGATCTTCGGGTCGGCGCTTGCGGTCCTTCTGGCCCTGGTTGTTGTTGCCGTTATCCTTCTTAGGATTCCGGCTTCCTCCCGCCTGCTTGTTATCCCTCCTGTCAGGACGGTCTTGGCGCGCCGCTTTGATGGCATCATTGGATTTGGCATAGGAATTTGCCGTCTCAAACATCTGCTTCACCGTCTTCGGTGGCTTGCGCCCAAACTTCCCGATCAGCAGCTCATCACGGACTCCCTTCTGGAAGGCGGCGATGATGATGTCGTCGGTGATGTTAGGGATCTTGTTGCGCTTCTGGGAGAAGCGCCGGATGTAGTCCTTCAGATGTTCGTCCGGCTTCTGGATGACATTGTAGAGATCGAAGTGGGTTCCAGGCCTCTCGAAGGTGCCCTGGAAGTTGGCGATGAAGTAGTCCCTCAGCTCACTCCACGAGCCGATTGAGCCTCTTGGCAAGCTCGTGAGCCAGTTCCTGGCTGAGTTGGCGAGGGCCACAGGTAGGTAATTGGCCATGGCCTTGTTGTCGCCTCCAGATGCACGGATGGCGAGAGTGTACACGGTCAGCCACGACTCGGGGTCGGTCTTGCTGTCGTACTTCTCGATTCCGGTCGGCTTGAACCCATTCGGCCAATGCACTCGGTGAAGCTCCCGAGTGAAAGCTGGTACTCCGTTGTCATTACTGTCGGGTGATCCCCTCCGATCTTCCCGAGTGTGTTGATCTCGCTCTTGGTAGCGACGATCGAGGACTTCCCGCAGATCACTCGGCGGGGTCCTCGGCAGACTGCTTCGGTAGCTGGAGCTGTTGTTGCGGTGGACGTGGTGGTGGACGGGTGGACGTCCATGTTGCTTCTCACGGAGTCGGCCGTTTGCTCCTATTGTTTGTGCGTGGACTCGTGGCATGGGCCTCTTGGCCTGGTTGTCGACCAGTCTGGCTCGGGCCTCTTGTAATCCCTTGACCTTAGCGGTGGGAGTCAGCTTCTGTCGGGCGTTTCAGCCACGGCTTCAGTCGGCCTTCGTGCTGAGGCGGACGGATGACCGTTGGCCGTAGCTGCAACGATGGTCTTGATCTTGTCTAGGATTGGGGTTACGTCGGGGGGAGCCGTCTCAATGACGGTGTCCAGGAGAGTGAGGGCAGCGACGACATTCTACTGTGGCGTCTGGAAGATATTGGTGTTGCGGACCCGCATTTGAAGTATAGCCTCTTGGGCGGATCGTCCAGCTGCCCTTAGATCCTGCTTCCTTCTGTCGGCTTCCTCTTTGCGTTTCTTCTCCTCTTCGGCCAGCTTGCGCCCTTGCTCAATTCTGGCTCGTTCTTCCTCCGCAAGCCTGCGGGCCATGGCTGAGTCGGTCTTTGTCGCAGTCCTTGTCGTAGTCGGAGTCGTTGGCTTCGTCCGAGGGGATGCCGTAAAGTTCGTCAAAACCTGAAGAGCTGAGATATTCGTCGAGCTCCGAGGATGAGCATGAGCCGAATGGCTGGAGGATGACGGCGATCTCCCTTGAGCTCGGGTAGTTCGAATCTGGATCGTTCTAGTCCGAGTCGGAGCTTGACGACGTGGATCTCCCCGAGTGGATCAATCTTGATTCGGAGTGGAGGAGCTTGCAGTAGATCTCAGCGGTGTTTGGTAATCCAAACGGTGCTGAGAGGTCTCCTTTCAAGTGGATTGGCTCCGACGGGGAGATGAGAAGATCGCTGCAGATCTCAGCGGCGTTCGGTAGTCCGAACGGTGCCGAGAGAGCTCTTTCGTCGGAGTGGATGGACTGCATCTTGGACTCCAAGATTTCGTTGTAGATCTTGGCGCTGTTCGGGAGCCTGAACGGCGCCGAGTGGGTTTCTCCTTCCGACTAGTTCGAATCCGAGTTGTAGGAGGAGAACTTGTCGAAGTCGTTGGCGGCGAAGTCGCCGAAGCTTGAAGAAGATCCCATCGCGCTTGTCGACAAGATTGTCGAAGAAGTCTTGATGCGCGGGCCCCTACCTGGCGCGCCAACTGTCGAAACTTTGTTTCGGCAATAGAATTTTGGGGGTGCAGTCAAGATCGCCAAGCACAATGGGTTAGGTGGAAAACATGGTTTAGACAGGTTCAGGCCCTCTCGTGAGGTAATACCCTACTCCTATTTCGGGGATTCGATCCGCCGAGTATATATTGATCTCAAGATCTAAGGCTGAAAGCTAATAGCTCATCTGATATCCCTCAAGGGATGCCCCTTACCCCCCTTATATAGTCTTGGGAGGCGGGCATACAATTCGGAAACCCTATCTTACTCTAAGTCGGTTTCCCCAATCTTACCAAACCGTGACTATGAGCCATTGCCTTATCTTAATCAGCAACGTAACACCCAAGTCATATTTGGTTTACATAATTGGCAGGTGCAATCTATCCCTACCTCCAGTCGGATAAGCTTGCCATGTTGATACCCGACTGCCATAATCACCACACTTCCGCTTGCAAACATGAAGCGGAAATTATGTTTTGACATAGAGTTGGAACACAATAACAATTATTTAATTCAAAACTAAACCTGAAGGAAAGTGAAATCGATGGTGCCAACGGCAACTGTTGCAACCTTTGCTCCATTGCCGACCTGTGGGTTCACTTTGCCCCTTATCAAGCTTCTACCTCTTCACAGACCCTGCAACGATTTGCATATGTGAGCTACTGATCTGTATCAAATACCCAAGAGTTAGTAGATGAAATAGCAAGATTGATTTCTATAACATTAATACCTGAAGCAGAAGTCTCACTTTGCTTCTTTTTGAGATCCTCCAAGTATTTCTTGCAGTTCCATTTCTAGTGACCTGCCTCCTTACAATAAAAGCAACCATCATCTGCCGTCGCTGACCCCTTCTTGCCTTTCTTTGCTTTTGAAGAACTCATGATCTTAGCAAAAGTTAACTTTCTCTTGATGCAAAGTTTCTTGATAGGGGGTTTGTGCTTAGCTTTCTGCATCTTCATCACATGATGACAGTTTTTTTTGATACTCTCCTCAGCAGTCTTTAGCATCCCATGCAATTCGGCCAAGGTTTTATCTATGTTGTTCTTGTGATAACTTAGTATGAATGGCTCAATACTCGGAGGCAGCAATTGGAGAATCATGTCTGTAGCCAACTCTTGGCTAAGAGGAAAACCTAGTTTTTCAAGACTCTCAATATAGCCAATCAAATTTATCACGTGTGAACTGACGAGATTCCCCTCTACAAGCCTACACGCAAACATGGACTTTGAAGTGTTGAACCTTTTGGCCCTAGCTTGGTTCTCAAACATGCCACGTAGACCCTCAGTAATACTGTGAGCATCACTTCTCTCGTATTGCTTCTGAAGCTCAGAAAACATTGTGGCAAGCATGAGACAACTTATATCTAGGGAATCATTAGTGTGCTTCTCATAAGCCCTCCGTGCAACAACATTAGCATTATCAGGCAAATCATCAGGATAAGGAACTTTAATAACGTACTCCTTTCGCTCTTGCTTGAGAACAATTCTCAAGTTTCGATACCAATCCATAAAGTTTGTTCCATTCAACTTTTCTTTTTTAAGTATAGATCCCAAATATAAAGAACTGGGTGCAGTATTAGCTGCCATAATCTACAACAGAAAACATATGCAAAGTTTAGCACAATATTTATGTGTTGTCTTTTATTAAACAATTTAACAAAAGACTCCCACTACGTGTTTTAAACCTTCCCTCCAGGTTACGTATTGGGTCAAGATCCACATATTCATTAATTTCTAGTAAGCTTTGGCATTACCCCTAGAAGATTAGTAACATTGGTAAGCAACACCTTGCTAATCACATCCCTATGTGACTCTGGTTCGTTGAGTGGCACTAACCATGCAGCTAAAACTTCAACGATAAATAATCAACTGGTGGTGAAGTTGGGGGCTACATCGCTAATGGTGGCTGCATTGTAAGAACTCCCCATGGTCGAGCTTTTGACCATAAACAAGAACTACCGGGAGGTAGCCCGGATTATCATTTCCTTCCATAAATAAAAAGCAAGAACATGTTTTAGGGATAAGTTTGCCCTCGGGTATTTTTGGTCACTAACAATTTCAGGTTAAGATTAAAAATAACGATGGTCATGCGACACCTGAGAACATAAAGCTACATCAGCTTTTGCACCTTGGTGTTTCTGGTGATGGAGCAAGTTCTGAAGGAGTCTTGACACCACACACTTGATTTTTGGTGTCCCGCAACACAAATATCCAAGTGTGGGGGAGTTTTGTACGTATCTCATAACGAATTCCATTCATGCCAAAATTCCATATTGGTTTAGAGATGATGTTAGTTCTTGAATTTGCCTTGCTAAAAAAATATCAAAAAAAAGTTAGAAATGTCCTGCTTTTGACATTAAACAAGGCCCTGCCGGGAGGTACCCGAAGTTCATCATTCATATACTCATACTTATCTTCACATGAATATAACTTGATTATATGCTTCCTTTATCTATTCTTGCATGCTCTGGTTTGAATGAATCTGGACAGTCCATTCATAGGCTCTTTAAAGTAAGCATGTTGCTTAGGTTAAAAAGTCTTCTTTAATCAAACAAGACATGGTGTCCAGTTTGCTTAATGAACCTTAGAGTTAATGCTTGTTTAGATCTTGGGTGTATGCATATGGACTTTAAGTTGATTCAAACTAGAGATGACCCAAGGCATTAGATATATGACAAATATGCATAACATACATAGGAGGCACAAAACCCTCTGGTGCTTATGTTGAGTTAATTCTAAACTACCATGGTTGAGTATAAGAAAGTTGGTGAAAATAAAAATTTCAAATAAAATAAAATAAAATAAAAGAGAAAGGTAAGGATCTCTTCTACTCTTGTTCTTTTTGTTTGGCCCATGGGTGATGTAGCCCACGCACAAAGTCCCCATGAGGATTCAAGTAAGTTTCTAGGTAAGTATTATTTTAATTGAATAAAATAAAGTTCTTCGGTTTGTCACATCGGTACAATTATTTCTTGTCTCCACTCATGTTGTGTCCACGCAGGTACAAAAATAAGTGTGGGGGTGTCCCCCGTTCGACACGCGCAATCCTTCGGACCACCTCCATGACGTTGCACATTTTTGCATGGGAGTAACGCAAGAAAATGCAGCAAGACCTCATATGGTTCAAACCAAATTTGGTCTCACTCGTTATCATGCTCTCCCATTGCACAGGTTTGCAACTCTTATTTTTGCACCTCACATACTAATAAATTTTTTTAGCACTATGAGCATGAGCCTAAAAAGAAAAATCAACATTGGATACATGACACATGTTGGTTGGCTTACATACACTTTATTCCATGACTTGCACTCATATGCTGTGAAATCAATTATTCAGGGATAGCATGTTATTCGGGCTATTGATCTATGCGAGATAGTCTGGTAATGAGAAACTTTGTTTCATGATGCATAAAAATAATTGGGAATTTTATTTTGAAAAATTCAAAAACCATAACTTTAACTCCTTGATGATGTTTTCTTCCTACCAAGGCCATCTGTCGAATTACATGATCAAACCTTATACATATGCTACTTGTCATCATTTTGAGTTTTGTCAAATCTTTAGACCCTTGGTAGAATCTTTTCATGTTCTCATTAATCAAACTCCTCTGCATATCCACCACATAAAAAAGTTTGCTCTCCCTCTACATTAGATGTTTAGCCAAAAATATTTCCATATTATCCACATCCACATTGTTAACGACCAAATTTGGTAAATCATGCATCGGATTTGGAGTCAAGGCTGAAGCAGATTTGGAGGAAATCATGATTCCGGAAACAAAGTATGCACCAGTTGAAAACTGAATCAGCTAAGGTGTTCATTGGCTAATACCGAGTCAGACAAGGTAAGCCGATGTAGCCGATTCTGAAAAGATTACATTGGAATCATTGTCGGATCAGGTTGATGTGCTTCATGAGGATTGCCATATGTGGATAGAGTCCCAAAAAGGCAATTATATCTATTAATTAGGTTATTTTAAGTAATGTCCTTATAGATTGTGCCGGTAAGAGTCTGCCTAAGGGACTTGTTTGTATTTTGAGTTGTAATAGAGATAAGAGTCGTGTTCGACAAGGACATATTATGTATTTGGGTATAAATACAGCGCAAGACTGTGTAATGAAACAACAATCAGTTCAATAACACTTTCGGTGCATCGCCACCTTTTCTACTTTCGTTTGTTTCGATGAGTTCTTGCTTTCGAGTTGGGCTGCATCGGGTTCGATCTCGGACAAGAGGTAAAACTTATTTTGGCGGCTTGCATTTTCGGGATTAGTGCTTACATCTTTATGACACCCTAATCTTGTTCACATAAATCATCGAGTTATAATATATGTTATATAATCTAAATCAATATTGCTATCTAACCCCAATTAGCTAGCATCTGCTACTAGACAACAGCTGATAGGGTTAGATATCAACGTTGACCTATGTTATATAGTGTAGCCACCATCTCGAAAGGCTTTCATCGATTTGTTTAGACCTTATGCTTCTCTTTATACTTAGTGTTGCATCGGTTAAATCTGACCTATTAAATATTATCTAGAATAGGGAGAAGATGGAGGTGAGAGGGGAGCCCTGGCTCCCATGTGCTGGTGACCCGCGCCTCACATGCGCCGGTGATCCACGCGTTGCTTCTATGGATTTCAGCCATGGTTTGCTGATTCAGGATTCTATTCTTGATCATTTTTCATGCTCGGTGAGTTCTCCTCCTGGTTCATCACTTGGTTTTTTTCTTGTGGCTTCGTTCGGTTGTTCCATTCTGTGACCTTCTCCAGAAAATATTGCTTGTATGCTTCAATCTTGTCTTGGTGGAAATTGGTTGGATTTTGATGTCCAACATTTGGCTGGTTGGATGTTCCGTTTCACTGTCACCTCCAAAGCTGTGGGTTTCTTCATCTATCGTCTGCGTTTCTTCAAGTGCAAGGATTTTGCAGTTTTCTTCTCTCTTTGGGGTAATGGTGGCCACAACTGGAAGGTGAATTATGATGCCTGGTTACTTGAGCAAGATTCTCAATGGTCTTTGGTTTCACATAAAAAGACAAAATCTTATGCAGAGGTGGTTCAATTGACTAAACCCTCCACTGCTCAGAATTCGGTTTTCAAGCGGCTGAATTATCCAACAGATTACTACGCTCAGAATTATCTTGAATCTCAGCGTGTTCTTCGGCCGAGTTCATCCTTGGGTATTTTAAATCACTCCACTAATACCGGACACATTTCATCTGATTGGCGTTATCTGAGGAATTCAAATTTGAAGGCTTCTTTTCCTTCCCAGTCAACTTTAATTCCAGGGCGTGGCACAATCTACTGTTTCCATTGTCTATCACCATTTCACAAGGTGGCTATGTGCAAGTCTAATGTTCATTGCAGATTATGTTTTTTCTACGGTCATTTGGAGCACAACTGTCGGGCCAGGATTTCTCGCCCACGCAAGGTTTACAGGCCCAAGCCGTCTTCTGCCCCTGGTCGATCTGGGCCCACGGACTCCCGCAGTCTGGGTTTGCTCCCCCATCAGGGTTTTGCTTCGGGTTCTCATCAGTGCGCCGCTTTGGAACCAGTGCTTTCTGGACCCCACATCACCACCCCCTCTCTTGCCTTAACTCCTCGCACTGCCCCCTTTCAGCAATCTTCGCCTATCAATCCGCCTCCCCTCCATCTCCACTTGAGATCTTCTTCTCCCTCGCAATCACCAGTGTTTTCCATGGTAAACTTCCCCGTTGATCCACGCCCTTTCCTCCTGGTGGGCTTCGAATGGGTGCCGAGGGTTTTGCCCTTTGCTCCCCCTGCCCGTCCTAGGGTTTTCCTCGGGGCGGCTCGCGAGCGCCACAATAAAGACTTGGTTGTTGCGATCTTCACACCAAGAGTTGCGGCTGAAGATTTTGGACCGATGGCGCATGCTTTGCACGACTTCCTAATGGGTGAAGGTGTTTGCTCGCCGATGATTCAGCCGTGCGCCATTGGGGAAGCTTTCGTGAGGTTCAACTCCCCCCTGGTGCGTGAGCGTTTCATCCGTGGTCCACCCCAACAAGT
This sequence comes from Oryza australiensis, assembly GCA_019925245.2. Classification (NCBI taxonomy): domain Eukaryota; kingdom Viridiplantae; phylum Streptophyta; class Magnoliopsida; order Poales; family Poaceae; genus Oryza; species Oryza australiensis. The sequence goes on along the minus strand of JAIFGZ020000674.1, from coordinate 453,410 downwards.
TGGTACTTATCAGGTCAGATTCCTCAAGCATGATGAAGACATCAACTTCCGCTCGATTGATGTGGATAGGGCTGTTTGGTTGTTGTTACTATGTTACCCTGTGGATCCCTTTAACCTTGCGCAGCTCACTAAAGTGGTTGCGGCTTTTGGCCTTCTCGTCCATGTTCATCCTTCGACCTCGCTTAGTAAAGTGATTGTCAAAGTCTTGGTTCACTCTGTGCAAGATGTCCCAGATGAGGTTGTTATCACCTTGGGGGAGGGTTCGCACCTATGTTCCTTCACTGTTCTAGTCTTCATTTTGTCTGCTTCGGATTTGGTGATGGGGGGAGATGAAGAACGCCCACCCCGGATGGCCCAGTCCACCCGTTACCTCCTTAGGCCCCTCGTTGGTCAGTATTTGTGGCAGCTTAGTCCAACAGCTCTAATGTTAACATGGCCGGCAATGCTGAGCAGATGGGCTTGGCCTCTGAATTGGAGACCCCTATCCAACTTGATGCCCAGATGGAGATTGACTCACCTCATGCAGCCCAGGATTTAACTATAGCTCAGACGCTTGCACAACCAGAGCAACCAGCAGAGGCAACTTCAGTTTAGGCTGTGCTTATTTCCGAACTTCATCAGCCACTCGTTGCTCCAGCTCCATCTATTTTGCCTTCAGCGGTGTCAAAGGCAACCATCCCTGATCCAACCATTATGCCTGTTGATCAGGAGCAATCGGTGGATTCGGTGAGCTTAGAGATTATCCCATCCTTTCCACCTAGCTCCACGCCAAGGAAACGCCGAGCCAGGAAACTCAAAGCCCCAATTGATGTTGAATTACTTTGCCGCAGTGCCAGGCTCAACAATGATCTCCAAGGTTTCAAAGGGACATGCAACTCTTCTTCTGTGCAGACTGAAGCCCTAGGGAACGCTGTGACTTCTCAAGCCATTGTGCCATTTGTCCCTGATGGTCAAGAGCCAGCCTCATTTGGACAGAATTCTGAAGTGCCACCTCCAGTTCTACCGATCCAAACTCTGCAAGCAATCGGTATAGGATTCCTGAAGATGCCGACTGAAATGGTCTCTGATGCTGCTCTACTGGCATCTGATGATGCTTAAGTACTTTATTTCGTTCACTGCTTTATCTTTTGCATTGTGTCCCAACTGGTTGATTGGGTCTGGAATGTTTGCTGTGAGGAACTCCCATATGTTCATGCTTTATATTTTGGGGTATATCAGATGTTATATGCTATTAAACTCTCTAAGACCTTTATTAAACAACCTAGTGTTGCTTTATTTGCTGATCCCTCTTATGATGATGTATGATGAGGAGAGGATTGCTCCATTCACGCTGATTTTATTTCATGAGTCATCTCAGGCAAATTAAGGTTTTATCATGGAATATCCGAGGTCTTAATGCCCAACTCAAGTGGGATCACCTGCGTTGTATACTTTCCCAATCGGCAGTGATGATAGTCTGCATCCAGGAGACCAAGAGAGAGCAAATTGATCTATTCGTCTTACATAATTTCTGTCCCCGACACTTCAACCAGTTTGCTTTTGTCCCCTTAGTGGGTGCTTTGGGAGGCCTTTTAGTAATTTGGAATGGCACTTTGCTCAAGGGTGATCTAATTTCTTCTAATCAATTTGCTCTAACCCTTCAGTTCACTTTTCTGGCCTCTAATTCTGTCTTTCACTTGACTAATATTTATGGGCCAGCTTCCCTTGATAACAAAGCGACTTTTTTCCAATGGCTGCTCTCACTCCAGAATAATTCCTTCGTTGATTGGATCCTCCTTGGAGATTTTAATCTTATTCGTTCCCCATCGGACAGAAACAAACCTGGTGGTTGTATACCCCATATGTTTGCATTCAACAACGCCATCCAAACGCTGGATCTAGTGGAAATTCCTTTCCAAGAACACCATTTTACCTGGTCGAATATGCAAGCCGATCCACTTCGGCAAAAATTGGACTGGGTTTTCACTTCGTCCCATTGGGCTTTATCTTACCCATCAACTATGGTATTTCCAATGGCTGCTCTCACTCCGAATAATTCCTTCGTTGATTGGATCCTCCTTGGAGATTTTAATCTTATTCGTTTCCCATCGGACAAACAAACCCGGTGGTTGTATACCCCATATGTTTGCATTCAACAACGCCATCCAAATGCGGATCTAGTGGAAATTCCTTTCCAAGAACACCATTTTACCTGGTCGAATATGCAAGCCGATCCACTTCGGCAAAAATTGGACTGGGTTTTCACTTCGTCCCATTGGGCTTTATCTTACCCATCAACTATGGTATTTCCTCATCCCCGACCAACTTCAGATCACTTTCCATTCCTCACTGTGTTCAATTTGATGGCACCGCGTTCATCTATCATTCATTTTGAGAACTTTTGGGTGGACTTCCCTGGCTTTTTTGAAGTGGTATCCCTTCACTGGCACTCAAGCCCAATTTTCGAAAATATGGCTAAAACGGTTAGCTCTAAGTTTAAACATGTTCGCAAGGGCTTGCGTCTTTGGAGTAGAAACTTTTCTAATCTCGCAAAGCTCATTGATAACTGCCACTTTGTGATATCTTTGATTGATGATTTGGAAGATCAACGAATCCTGCAACTAACTGAGTTCAATTTCAGAAAGATTGTCAAGTCCCATCTTAACAATCTTCTTGAAGCTAAGAGAAAATACTGGCAACAGCGAGCATCTATCCGATGGGCCAAATTGGGGGATGAGAACACTAAGTTTTTTCAATCCATGGCTACTTATTCCTCCCGACGTAAAGCTATCACTACTTTACGATTGGACGATGGTACTGTGGTTTCAGATCACAACTCTAAAGCTGCAATTCTTTGGGAGGTTTTTCGTAATCAGTTAGGCGTTTCAGAATTCTCTGAGATGCTCTTCGATCTCAATGCACTGATTACTCCAGTTGATATGGTGGCTATTGATTCCCCTTTTACCAAAGAAGAGATTGATAAAGCGATCAAAGAAATGGCTCCTGACCATGCCCTGGGACCGGATGATTTTAATGGCCTCTTCTTGAAGAGATGCTGGCATGTGATTTCGGACATCTTTTATCGCCTTTGTGAGGACTTCTGTAATGGCTCAGCTAACCTGGAATGCATCAACGGCTCATACATTGCTCTCATTCCAAAAGTCCCAAGCCCAGTTACCGCTAATGATTATCGATCGATTTCCTTGTTGAATTCCTCTCTTAAACTAATCACCAAAGTTTTAGCTAATCGCTTATAATCGGTCATTCTTTAAGTTCTTCATTCCAATCAATATGGTTTTCTTCGAGGAAGAACAATTCAGGATTGTCTTGCTTGGGCTTTTCAATTTCTTCATTTTTGTCATCATAGCAAAAGAGCCATTGTTCTACTTAAGCTCGATTATGAGAAGGCCTTTGATCGAGTGGAGCATAAAGTAATTTTGGATATGCTGAATTGCAAAGGTTTCTCTTCCAAATGGGTACAGTGGATGAATATGATTCTTTCCTCAGGCACTTCTTCGGTCCTGCTCAATGGGGTCCCGGCAAACCGTTCAAATGCAAACGTGGAGTAAGGCAAGGAGATCCTCTGTCTCCTCTTCTATTTGTGCTTGCGGCTGATCTGTTGCAGTCAATTGTTAACAAATGCTGCACTTAGTGGTGTTTTACATCACCCCCTCGGTGTTTCCTTTGGAGGGAATTATCCAATTGTCCAATATGCCGACGACACGCTTATCATCTTACTAGCTGATGTCTCCCAACTCCAGGCACTTAAGTATCTTCTAAATGATTTTGCATTGTCCACAGGTTTGAGAGTGAACTTTCCCAAATCCTCCTTAGTACCAATCAACGTTGAACCAAACCTTGCAGAGGTCTTGGCCACAAGCGTGGTCTGTAAATGGCAGAAATGCCCTTCACATATCTAGGACTGCCGCTGGGAACCACCCGACCATTAGTAGTGGATTATTTACCTCTTCTTAATCGCATTGAAAACCGGTTGATGGGTACGAGCAAGTTCCTCTCCTACACTAGGCGTCTAACATTGGTTAATTTGGTTCTATCGTCATTGCCAACCTACTATTTGTGCACTTTTAAAGTCCCGATAGCTGTGATAGAGCAGATTGACCATTATCGCAAGCATTTCCTTTGGGACCAAGGTGACCTTAAGCGAGGTGGCTGTTTGGTAGCTTGGTCATCGGTTGGCAAACCAAAGAAGATGGGGGGTCTTGGCATCTTGGACCTGTGACTGCACAACCAAGCCCTCTTGATGAAGTTTCTACATAAGTTCTATAATCATGAGAATGTGCCATGGGTTTCCATCACCTGGCAATGTCTTTATAATACTGATATCGTGCCACATTTTAAAAGAAGGATCGGATCTTTTTGGTGGAGGGATATAATGTCTCTGGCTATGAAATACTTGAAGACAACCCATTGCAAGATTGGAAACGGTCTAACAGTCTCTTTTTGGAATGATCAATGGGACATTGGTGCTCCTAAAAGCCGATGCCACAATTATTTTCTTTCGCACTTCATGGGAAAGCTTCAGTCTCCCGCTTTCTATCCTCGACCCTTAATGACCAGCTCCAGTTGCCAGTCTCGCTTGAAGCATCCAATCAACTTTCGGACATGGTTTCACACATAGAGAATTTGTCACCGGACTATTTCTCTGATGACACATGGCATTATATTTGGGGTTCTCCATTGTATACAAGTCGGCAAGCGTACCGAACTCAGCAGGGTTCTCTCATCGTTTCCCCTTTATTTAGCTGGACATGGGGTTCTTGTTGTCGAGGACGGCATAATATTACATTTTGGCTATTGCTAAGAGACCGACTGAATACGAGGGAACTGCTACGTAGAAAACAGCATGTACTTGATGATTATGGGTGCCCTCTTTGTTCCTCAGGTCAGGAGGAATGTCGAGATCATTTATTTTTCTTCTGTCCATTCACCCAATGGTGTTGGCATTTCCTGCATATCCATTGGACATCATCACTACAGCTATTCCCGCGGATTATTTGTGCCCATCGGACTTTCAATTCAAAGATCTTCAGAGAAATTTTAATTGTGGCAATTTGAGCATTATGGACTCACCGAAATGAAGTCATCTTTGAGGGCTCTCCGCTGTCCCTTAATAGATGGAAATTCCTATTTAAAAAGGAATTTAGCCTTGTCCTTCATAGAGCTCAGTCGGCCCTTAAAGCTGATCTAGAAAATTGGCTATGTAATTTCCACTAGATCAAACCTTATTTATTTATTTCAGCCTACGGCTGTGTACATGTAACTTTTATATAAATGAAAATTTTAGTAGGGGCCTTCCCTGCTGTATTCCTAAAAAAATATTATCTAGAATCATAATATCTATCTTGTTCTATGATTGCTTTTAGAGATAGTTTAAGGGTTTCTGCCGATCTTACCTAGTTTAGTTATCTTGCTTCCTACATGTTTACTTAATACGTTAAATCTGCCATTTATATTAAGACTCATTATGTTAAAATATATTAAGCTTGTTATTGTAAAATCAATGTGTGTCTGATTCTTCATTTGATGATGAACAATTGGCATCTGGGATTATTGCTTTGTGTGTTTTGTTATTTGGAGATTTATTGATTTATTGACAAAGTGGTTTTGGAGATATTTGAATTTTCGGACAATGAACAGTGTTCGATCCGGTGCACTGGCCCGACTGGCCAGGCTTACCGCCGGTCCGACCGGAGGTGTTCGTGCGGTCAGACTGGGTAGGCAACTACGGTCAGACCGGTCGAGTCAGTCCGACTGGTTGCTGATTTTGATTCGGTTTCAATTTCGGTTTGTTTCCTTGCATATACATGGGAGTTTCGTGTTCCTATGCACGTATATGTTCATTTATGCTAACAATGAGTCAAGTTGGAGATAGCTTATGCTCGGATATGGTATTCTTTATTTAATTGTGTGCAGGTAATCTTTGTGCCTCGGGAAAGTGTCGTCGGTAATCGAGATGGAGTCAACTTGGAGATAAGATGACATCCAAGATGGAGATTACGCAGGATACTTAAGGGTAGAGATTAGTGCACATAATTGGTGAAGTTTCCATATGGCATACGATGGAGATATTGTGTGCGTATGGAAAGCGGAATTTCGGTTTTGGAAAGACCGAGATTGTGACGGTTGGTTTATATCAAGTTTGTACTTATATGGAAGGTTTCCTAGGTGTTTAGGACTTTCTATATGAGTTGGATTACTTTCTTTTGGCTGTGGGTCTTGTGTATAAATAGTTAGGGGAGGTATGGCCTCTTTGTATCACTTTGGTATTATGTTTTAGAGAGTTTCGAGTTAGGGTTTCAAGTTTAGCTTGAGATTTTGTGAGGAGTGCTTTGTTTGCACTTTGTAAACACAAAGAGATTCAATAAAGATCAATCTTCTTGGAGAATTCTTTGTGTTATCTTCTTCCTCGGTGCGGCGGTCTAAACGGCGGTTAGACTGACTCAACTCACCAGTCAGACCGCACGCACAACTGCGGTCAGACCGGGCTTCATCGGCGATCGGCTACATTCGGGGAATCAGCTAAGGCACAGCGATCGGCACTACAGGGCGGTCAGACCGGCAGTACACTTTCGGTCAGACCGACTTGTTCCAGATCAGAGGTTAAGTCTTATTTCCGCTAAAACTTGTTTTTTGGGTACATCAACCATTCACCCCTCCTCTAGTTGGCTTTACTTTGGGTATTCGATCCTACAAGTGGTATCAGAGCCTTGTTTTTCTGCTTTGGATTTTTATCAATCTAAAGTTTTTCTCCATGTTGGATAAATTTTCCACTAAGCCGCATGTTTTTGATGGAACCAACTTCGCTTATTGGTGTAGTAAGATGCAATCTTACATCATGGCTCAAGACTATGATGTGTGACAAAAGGTTGCTCTTTCCTACACTATTCCTGAAGCGATTAATTCTGATGCTTTGAAAACTGAGTTTAATAACGATTGCAAAGCTCGCAATATTTTGTTAAATGGGATTTCTCGTTCGGATTTTGATCGTGTTTCACATCTTCAAACCGCCAACGAGATTTGGAATGCTTTGAAAAACTTTCATCAGGGAACTACTAGTATAAAAGAACTTCGTCGAGACCTTTTTAAAAAGAAATACATAAAATTTGAGATAAAACCTACAAAAGCTTTGGATGACTATCTTGGTAGGTTTAGTAAAATCTTGAGCAATCTTAGATCTATGGATTCTTCTTATGACACTAATTATCCACAATCTAAGATTTCTCGTCACTTTTTGAATGGTCTTGACATGTCTATTTGGGAGATGAAAGTGTCTTCAAGAATTTGTCAATATGGCTACTTTGACTTTGGATTCTCTTTACACTAAACTCAAAACTCATGAGATGAACATTCTTTCTCGAAAAATTGAGTCCAAGTCAAATGCTTTGGTTTCCTCTTCTTCAACTTCTTCTGATGTTGCATCTTCATCGTCTCCAAGTGCTCTTGCTTTGATTAATGCCATGTCCGATGAACAACTCGAGCAATTCGAGGAGGAGGATTTGGCTCTTGCCGCTAACAAAGTTTCTCGAGCTATGAACAAAGTCAGGTTCAGGAAAAGAGGAGGACCAGCTCGGTGTTTTGAATGTGGCACTTTGGACCACATCCGCTCCAACTTCCCCAAGGTTGGGAGAAGCAAAAAGGAGGACAAGAGCGGGGAGAAGGCGAAGGACGACAAGCCCAAGGGGAGGCGCTCGAAGGAGATGATCAAGAAGGTGTTGAGCCAAGTCTATGCCGCTTTTGAACCACTAAGCGACATAGACTCCGACAGCGAAGAAGAGAAGGGCAAGAACATCTCCGGCGTTTGTCTCATGACACGTGGAGATGAAGATTCTGAATAGGAAGACAATGAGGAAGCAATTCTTGTTTTAAGTGCAAAGAATAAAAATATGAAAAGATGTTTAAAAAACAAGAATTTGTGATTGAATCTTTGAATGCTGAAATTGCTATATTGAAATCTCTTATTCCTAATGATGATGATTGCAAAAATTGTGAGGTTTTCATGCTTGAGATTTCAAAAATTAGAGATTCACATGATTTTGGCTAATAAACCTTGTTTAACTTGTGATGCTAATGAATTAAAATTAAAAGATACTTTAGCTCGTGTTAAGCACATGGAAGATATAGTTAAAGAAGATAAGGTAGCTTCTTGCTCTAAATGTCGCAAAGGTGAAGATGTCATGATTGGTTGTGAAAATTGTGTTAATCTTAAAAAGAAGTTTCTTACTTGAAAAGTTCTTTGCAAAAATTTTCGACGGTTAGAAACAACTTAACATGATTTTGTGCAAATCTAAAATGTGTAGCGACAATAATGGAATAGGTTTTGATGCTCATGACTATTTCACCAAAAATCCTCCAGATGTTTTAAGAATGACTGAAAATGGTGAAATCTTGACAAAACCTAATACCATGAAAACAATTTTTAAATCTGCTGGAAATTTGCCATCTCTTTCTGTTTATCTAAAAGAAACTAAACCTAATTTTTCAAAACCATCTACCACTAAAGAAAAGTTTTCTTGCTCTTTTTGTGGTAAAGATGGTCATCTTGTTGGTTTTTGTTTCAGATTAGCACGAAAATAGAAAAAGAAAAGAGAGAATAATTTTGCAAAATCAAAGTGGCAAAAATATGGCTTTCCCTCGGGAAGGCTGGTCAGAACGCCGATGGTCCACCGGTCAGACCGGCCATGGCGCTCGGTCAGACGGACGACACTGCCTCAGTCAAACCGGCGATGGCGCTCGGTCAGACCTGCCCCGAAGGAATTTTTCTGAAAATTCCAAAACTGTTTTGCTCGTGGATTTGTGCCTATTGGATTTGTTGGTCGTGTGTCTCAGTACTGGATTCCTAAATTTCTTTTGACTAACCCTAGTACTGAGGCTTCGACATCTTTTGTTGTGTAGACTTTCGTGGCGAGGAAGGAGAACGTGTGGATCGTGGACTCCAGTTATTCGCGGCACATGACCGGAGATAAAAATTGGTACTCCTCCCTCAAGATGGCATCCAAGACGGAATCGATAATCTTTGGGGATGCTTCAACAAGTGTCGTTCTTGCTACCGGATCCGTCAAGGTAAGTGACAAATTTGAATTAAAAGAGGTAGCTTTGGTCGAGGATTTAAAGTACAATTTACTTTCAGTTTCACAAATTATTGATGAAAACTTTGAAGTTCATTTTAAGAAAACTGGAAGTAAAATATTTGATTCTTGTGGTGATTCTGTTTTGAACATTTCTCGTTATGGGAGAGTTTTTAAATATGATTTTGAAAACCCTGTTTCTCCTATTGTAACATGCTTAGTTGCGAAATTCAACAAAGATTTTATGTTTTGGCATCGCAGATTTGGGCATGTTGGTTTTGATCATTTAACTCAATTAAGTGGTTTGGATCTTGTTCGTGGTTTGCCTAAACTTAGAAGGGATTATGATTTGGTTTGTGCATCATGTCGTCATGGTAAAATGGTTGCTTCTTCACACACACCGATTTTTTCTGTGATGATGGATGCACCGGGACAACTTTTACACATGGACACTGTTGGTCCAGCTAGAGTGCAATCTGTCAAAGGAAAATGGTATGTGTTGGTTGTTGTTGACGACTTTTCTCGATATTCTTGGGTTTTCTTCATAGCAACCAAGGATGAGGCCTTTGGTCACTTTCGGAGTTTGGTTCTTCGCTTAAATTATGAATTTCCCAATTCTTTGAAAACAATTAGAAGCGATAATGGTGGTGAATTTAAAAATGCTTATTTTGAACAATTTTGCAATGAAAAAGGCTTTGAACATCAATTTTCTTCTCCTCGTGTTCCTGAACAAAATGGCATTGTTGAAAGAAAAAATCGCTCTTTGGTTGAGATGGCTAGGACAATGATAGATGAATATCATACTCCTAGAAAATTTTGGGCCGAAGCTATTAACACTGCTTGCTATGTTTCTAATCGTATTTTCTTGCGATCTAAACTTGGCAAAACTCCTTATGAGCTTTGATTTGGTCGTCAACCCAAAGTTTCACATTTGCGTGTTTTTGGCTGCAAGTGCTTTGTTTTAAAATCTGGAAATTTGGACAAGTTTGAATCACGTTCAATTGATGGTTTATTTCTTGGATACCCTGCACACACGTGTGGCTATCGTGTACTTATTTTGGAGAATTGTCGAGACTTGTGAAGTCACTTTTGATGAGGCTAGTCCTGGTACTAGACCAGAACTTTCAGGTACATTGCCACGGGCTCAGGGGGAGGATGGTCGCATCTTCGAAGACGAAAGCGATGACGAAGACGACGAAGTCGACCTGCTCAGTCAGATCGGCTGAGTGCCGCCGGTCAGACCAAAGGAGGCTGCCCCGTCAGACCGGCATGGGCCGACCGCTCGGATTCTGTCGATTCCAATCAAGAGGATTTGTCGGGGACTACGACCAGTGCTGAACCAGAACATAATCAACTTCTGAGATCACTGCACCTTTGCACATTCAGCGACAACATCCGCCGAAACAAATAATAGGAAATTTACATGAGCAGACGACAAGATCTAAGGTAACTGCGCATGATTTTGTAAATTCTGCTTTTGTTGCTTCTTTTGAACCCAAAGATGTTACTCATGCATTAACTGACGAATCATGGATTAACGCCATGCATGAAGAACTTGAAAATTTTAAAGAAACAAAGTTTGGTCTTTAGTTGAACCTCGTTCTGGACCTTGTTCTGGAACCAAGTAGGTTTTCAAAAATAAACAAGATGAGGATGATTTGTTTGTTCGAAATAAGGCTAGATTTGTTGCTCAGGGTTTTACTCAGGTGGAGGGTTTAGATTTTGATAAAACTTTTGCTCCTGTTGCTAGGATTGAGGCAATTAGACTTTTGCTAGCTTTTGCTGCTTCCAAAGGTTTTAAATTGTATCAAATGGATGTTAAAAGTGCTTTTCTTAATGGCTTTATACAGGAGGAAGTTTATCTTAAACAACCACCGGGTTTTGAAAATCCTGATTTTTCCAACCATGTTTTTAAATTGTCAAAAGTCTTGTATGGTTTGAAACAAGCAAGAGCATGGTATGATAGACTTAAGAACTTTTTGCTCGAAAAAGGTTTTCAAATGGGAAAATTGGCAAAACACTTTTTGTTCTTAAGCATGGTGAAAATCAACTTTTCGTTCAGATTTATGTTGATGATATCATCTTTGGTTGTTCAACTCACTCTTTGGTTGTAGAATTTGCCAAGACTATGCGCAGGGAATTTGAAATGAGCATGATGGGTGAACTGTCATACTTTTTGGGATTGCAAATTAAGCAAACACCTCAAGGTACGTTTGTCCATCAAACAAAGTACACCAAAGATCTTTTTGCGTAGGTTTAAGATGGAGAGCTACAAGCCAGTATCTACACCTATTGGTTCTACTGTTGTTCTTCATCCCGATGAAGATGGTGAAGCTGTGGATCAAAAGGAGTATAGAAGCATGATTGGATCTTTGTTGTATCTAACTGCTTCTAGACCAGACATACAGTTTGCTGTGTGTTTGTGTGCACGCTTTCAAGCTTCTCCTCATGCTTCACATCGTCAAGCGGTCAAGCGCATTATGAGGTATTTGAATCATACACTTGAGTTTGGAATTTGGTATTCTACTTCATCTTCTATTTGCTTAAGTGGATATTCCGATGCTTATTTTGTGGGTTGTAGAATTGATAGAAAAAGTACTAGTGGAACATGTCATTTTCTTGGAACTTCATTGATTGCATGGTCCTCTAGGAAACAATCTAGTGTAGCTCAATCCACTGCTGAATTTGAATATGTTTTTGCTGCTAGTTGTTGTTCATAGATTCTATGGCTTATTTCTACCTTGAAAGATTATGGTCTTGCTTTGAAAAGTGCCTCTTTATTGTGAATACAAGTGCCATAAACATTGCTAAGAGTCCTGTTCAACACTCACGCACTAAGCACATTGATGTTCGCTTTCACTTCTTGCGGGATCATGTTGAGCAGAAGGATGTTTAATTGAAATTTTTGGACACAAAATTGCAACTTGCTGATATTTTCACAAAACCATTGGATTCTTCTCGCTTTGCTTTTCTTCGAGGGGAATTGGGAATCATTCATCCTTTTGGCATGTTTTGAGATGGAGTTTTTTTGCTCTTTGTTTTATCAATCTATACATGATTAAAATAAACTGAAAAGAGAGCTTTATCCATACATATCGTTGTTCATAAGCATGCTAGCAATATTATGAAGGTTTATTTGTCACTAGCATAGCTTGTATGTATTCTAGTGTTTTTATGTGATCTAGCTTTTATATTTAAGTGAAATAATGCATGAGACTTTAAAATCATACTTGAATTAAAGAAATATGCAATGTTGATACTAGTGCATGTGTTGGATTATAAATGTTTCTATATGTATTATGTTGAATTTTTATTCTTCAAATTACTTTAAATTTGTTCATTGTGAAAAGAGACTAAATTATTATCTATGAGAAAAAAAAATGAATACTGAATCTTGGTAACAATCTTGACGACAAGGACGTATTCAATGTGAGCAAAAATAATGGGTGCCGAATCCTTGAAAACAATCTTGACGACAAGGACGTACCCATAATAATTGAAAGAAAAATATGAGCAACAAATATGGCTCAAATTACTGTGACAAATTTTCTCTTGAATTATGTGTGCAAAAAGGTCAATTTGAGAAAGAATATAAATTGCAATAGGTATATATATTTGGGTTTATCTTACAACCTATGTGCTTGTAATGATGTTGCATTATAATTCGTTTGAATTCATGCTTTACTATTGCATTATTGATCTTAATTATAAAATATTTGATTCATGATTATACTCTAGTGCATATTTGCTATATAATTGATAAGTTCATCTTCTTATTATTGCAACACATGACATGACTTGCTCTATGTATGTGCTAAGCTCTTGAACATTTATAAACATAATTCCTATGCTTGATGAATTCATTGTCAAAAGGGGGAGAACAAATGTTGTTTTTGATTAAATGTCACCTGGGGGGAGAATAGACAAGGTTTTTCCATGGGAGAATAAAAGTCACAAAGACAAAGTGCATGTTTTTTTTGGGATCAAGGGATTTTCTTTCTTTTCAATAGGGAGAGAAATTTTCTTTGAATTTTGAGCACTCAAATGCTTTTTATCATTTTTGTTTTTAATTTTCCAAACACAAAAACAACACTTTTTATTTTGTTTGCCAATGTGTTCATCAAGGGGGAGAGTGTAAAATCAAAGTGTGTTTGATTCTTCATTTGATGATGAACAATTGACATCTGGGATTATTGCTTTGTGTGTTTTGTTATTTGGAGATTTATTGATTTATTGATAAAGTGGTTTTGGAGATAGTTGAATTTTCAGACAATCAACAGTGTTCAGTCGGCTGCACAGCCGGTCTAACCGGGCTTGTACTGCCGGTCTGACCGGAGGTGTTCGTGCGGTCATACCGGGTAGGCAAGTGCGGTCAGACCGGTCGAGTCAGTCCGACTGGTTGCCGATTTCGATTCAGTTTCGGTTTGTTTCCTTGCATATACATGGGAGTTTCGTGTTCCTATGCACGTATATGTTCATTTATGCTAACAATGAGTCAAGTTGGAGATAGCTTGTGCTCGGATATAGTATTCTTTGTTTAATTCTGTGCACGTAATCTTTATGCCTCGGGAAAGTCTCGCCGATAATCGAGATGGAGTCAACTTGGAGATAAGATGACGTCCAAGATGAAGATTATGTAGGATATTAAGGGTAGAGATTAGTACACATAATTGGTGAAGTTTCCATATGGCATACGATGAAGATATTGTGTGCGTATGGAAAGCGGAATTTCGGTTTTGAAAAGACCGAGATTGTGACGGTTGGTTTATATCAAGTTTGAACTTATATGGAAGGTTTCCTAGGTGTTTAGGACTTTCTATATGAGTTGGATTCGTGGCTTTTGGCTGCGGGTCTTGTGTATAAATAGTTAGGAGAGGTGTGGCCTCTTTGTATCACTTTGGTATTAAGTTTTAGAGAGTTTCGAGTTTGGGTTTCAAGTTTAGCTTGAGATTTGTGAGGAGTGCTTTGTTTGCACTTTGTAAACACAGAGAGATTCAATAAAGATCAATATTCTTGGAGAATTCTTTGTGTTATCTTCTTCCTCGGTGCGGCGGTCTAATCGGCGGTTAGACCGACTCAACTCATCGGTCGGACCACACACAACTACGGTCAGACCGGGCTTCATCGGCGATCGGCTACATTTGGGGAATCGGCTAAGGCACAGCGATCGACACTACAGGGCGGTCAGACCGGCAGTACACTTTCGGTCAGACCGACTTGTTCCAGATCAGAGGTTAAGTCTTATTTCCGCTAAAACTTGTTTTTGGGGTACATCAACCATTCACCCCTCCTCTGGTTGGCTTTACTTTGGGTATTCAATCCTACAGTATAAACTGTTAGGTCATCTTAACACTTGATTGGTTCTTGTTTAATATATTTAATCTATATTGATATCTTAGTATAAACTGGTATCGGAGTATTAGCCGATACATGTTATATTTACTACATCGGCTATGCTATAAATACATATAATCTATGTCTTAAAGTACTTTTGGACATAAGTGATTTATACTGTCTTGGCACATTGTCCGATCTATCTTAATCACTTGGTTTAAACATATTTTGAGACATAGATTATATATTATAGATATCTACAGCCGATCGAGTAAATGTAATTTTCCTTGTGCGTTATCCTTTATTGCAAATCCTATGCATATTGCATCGGCCCAATATTGAACGATACGTCATCGGTCACTAGCCGATCGGCTATCGTTTATGGATTTAACTTTGTTTTTGTTGGTTGCAGGATCAAACCAACTGGCATTCCTTTGAAACCCAAAAGCAAGATTTAATTCCTGCACTAAAGTTAAGTAGATCTCTCGGGCTAGTGTGCTTATTTCGCATCAACACGCTTTTGGCACGCCCGGTGGGACCTGATTAGAAGTCAGACGTCATGGTGAACCTCAAGTATGATTAATTTTTTGCAGAGATTGAAGAGATGATGAATAACCTGTAGAGCCAATTTTTTGCATTCATTTGTTCAGACTCGCTCAGGCACGGTGATTCAAAGGTACAAAATAGCTTTGCCAAGCAATGATGAGCCCGAAACAAGTTCTGGCAAGGATGGTAAACATCAGGATGTCAAGCAAGAGGAAGGCCCTACAGAATTCAACAATCTACAAGATCGGATTTATTATGCTTTGCATCATGCTTTAATGAACCAGTCAGGAGTTCTTGTTAACACCAATATGATCAATTATGTGGTTAATGGTAGAGTTGCTGAGCATCAAGCCAAGGGGCCAGTGTTTCTTCCTGAGGGCAATTTTCCACGATATAGGACTCTGGTTACCAATAAACAACAACCTGTTTTAGGTGTGGCCCTAGAATAGCTGATGGCATCAACATCGGCTCCTGGAAAGCAGATTGCATCATCATCGGCACAGAAGCAACCAGGGTTCAATGCTCTTCTTTTGGTCAAATAGCAACTTCAACACATAGGACAAAACATCCCTAAGGTTACTCAAGAACAACTTGCAGCTATGTTCAAAACAAACCAGTCGGTTGTTGAGCCGAGTCCACAGATACCGATAAAGCAGCAGACACTGATTCCACAGCAGCATCAGCCTTTTGGTATTCAGTTTGGTCTTGATCAGCAAGCCCAAATGGTGCATCAGTCTCCTCAACATCACATGGGAGACAATATTAATTTCCAGTATTAGCCTCATTCACCTCAAGTGCAGCATGGGCCAGGGGCATCACCTCAACCCAGTATTTGCCTCAATTTAATCAGTTTGATCCAATGCAGCAGCAGTTTCAAGGAGCACCTCAACAGAAGCCTTGGGTTGATATGATAGCTGATGTGACGAGGGAATAGTTTGGTCTTAAGCCTAAGGATACTGGTAATTTCTATCGGCATCCATACCCAAAAAACATTGAGAGGGTGCCATTACCAAACCGATACAAGGTTCCAGATTATTCAAAAATCACAGGGCAATATAATGTGTCAACCTATGAGCATGTTAGCCGATTTTTGGCTCAGTGTGGTGAGGGTTAGATTATTTCCTTTATCTTTATCTGGATCAGCTTTTACATGGTTTTCATCTTTGCCATATAATTCTGTTCAAAGTTGGGCCGATCTGGAAAAGCAGTTTCATAAGTATTTCTACAGTGGAATCCATGAGATAAAATTGCCTGATCTGACAGCAGTCAAACAGAAACATGATGAATCTATTCAAGATTATATTCAAAGGTTTAGAGATGTGAGAAACGGATGTTACAGCTTGGCTTTGGCAGATTCTGAGTAAGCCGATCTTACTTTCCAAGCTTTGTTGACACCAATTAAGGAAAGATTTTCGGCTCAAGACTTTGAGAGCTTGGCTCATTTGGCTCAAAAGGTGACAACACATGAGCGAAGGTTTCAAGAAGCTAAGAAAGCATTTAAAAAGGTTAACCACGTTAATACATATGCTTCGAATCAAGAAGAAGATGACTCAAGTAGCAATAGCTGAGTGGGCAAGGAACAAGAAAATTGTTACATGTCGTGGGTCGAAATTCGCAAAGGAAGAAAAATATGACTTTGATATTACCAAGGCTGACAAGATCTTTGATTTACTACTTCGGGAGAAACAAATTCAACTACCTGTTGGTCATGTAATTCCATCGGCTGATGAGTTGGGAAAGAGAAAGTATTGTAAGTGGCATAATATTGGATCTCATTGCACTAATGATTGCAAGGTTTTCAGGCAACATATCCAATCGACTATTGAGCAAGGGAAGATAAAATTTGATGATTCAAAAAGGCCGATAAAGGTGGATGGTAACCCTTTTCCTGCTAACATGGTTCATACGAGTGGGAGGGTAGCCGATAGAAAAGATTATCGGTCCATGCAGCTTAACTCTATCAGAATCATCAACAAATACCAGAGGAAGTATGATAGGCGGGAAGAGAGATACTATGAGGAAGATGACAGTTTTGATCCCCATTGGAATTGTGAATTCTTTAGTTTTTGCTGGAATGAAGGGATGAGACTGATAGAAGATTGTCCAGGATGCAGCAACTATGAGAAGGACTGTGCTGCAGGTTCAAGTCGATCCTGTCCTAGGGGAAATCGGCTAAGACAGAGGAAATTGCCAATTCATTAGAGATTGGGTCTAATTCATCAGGATTTTTCACAGGAGGATTTTGATGAGGATAAAGATGAAACCAGTAACCCAATATGGTGCTCTTCTGGTATTTTCACTGAGAACCAAAAGAGGAGGGTTCAAAAGATGAGGAATGGGGAGCATTTCTAAGAGGTTCAAGAAAAGATCAATCATCGGCTAAAGAGGGAAAAGCAAGAGTGGTGTGTCAAGAGTAAGGTGCTTTCAGCTGGTGAGGTTGAAGCCGATAAGGCAAAAAGGCTAGCTAAGGCGAAGGCTGTTGCTTATGCATCGGTTAATATGGTTTTTGTACTGCCAGCAGTGTATGAGTCTAACCAAACCGATGCAGATGTCATGGAAGAATCTTTAGCCAATTTGGTTTATCACCAGAACAAGCTATTTTTGAGAAGCCAGAAGGAACAGGGTACCGGCACCTCAAGCCATTGTATGTCAAGGGATTTGTCAATGGCAAGCCGATGTCTAAAATGTTGGTTGATGGTGGAGCTGCTGTGAACTTGATGTTGTATGCTACATTCGAGAAGTTGGGCAAGAATTCAGATGATCTCATCAAGACCAACATGATTCTGAAAGATTTTGGTGGCAATCCTTCAAAGACCAAAGGAGTGTTAAATGTGGAGTTGACAATTGGTAGCAAAACTGTTCCTACCACTTTTTTGTCATCAATGGAAAAGGTTCATATAGTCTGTTGCTTGGAAGGGATTGGATTCATGCAAATTCTTGTATTCCTTCGACCATGCAGCAGAATTTGATCCAATGGCAAGGTGAGAAGATAGAAATCATGCCAGCCGACAGGTCAGTCAAGTTGCTAATGCCAATTTAACTATTTGGGAGATGGATGGAATTGATTGCTTGTATGGAAAAGTTTGGGAAGGAGGTTATCTAAAAGTGTTCGATTGTGATATACAGCTAGTTGAAGATGAAGAGCCCCAATTATTGCTTTGAGGGCGTCATGGAGGATTCAAATTTCTACACCAAGGATACTGTAGATGATCTCGATAGAAAATTGGGACATGGTTTATGTTGGCCGATGATTTGGAAGAAGTTGATATAGGTTCAGGGGATAGGCCTAGGCTGACTTTTACCAGTAAAAGTTTATCTTCTTATTTTAGAACCAAGTTGATAGAGCTTTTGAAAGAATACATAGATTGCTTTGCTTGGGAATATTTTGAGATGTCAGGACTTAGCCGATCGACTGTAGAACATCGGCTTCCTATCAAACCAGGATATCGGCCATATAAATAACCACCTAGAAGATGTAAAGCCGATATGTATGATGCTATTAATGCTGAAATTGCTCGATTTTATGATACTGGTTTTATTCGGCCATGCCGATATGCTGAGTGGATTTCTAATGTAGTTCTAGTTATCAAGAAGAACGGTAAACTTAGGGTCTGCATTGATTTTTGAGATCTAAACAAGGCTATGAAGGGTTACACGGAAGCTACGATAGCTAATAACAAAAAATTTTCTACCGCGCAAACCAGGAACACTTGCAAGTAAGGGTCGATAGATTGTTACCGAGGAGTAGAGTGTAGCAGATATAGCCAATCATGAGCTATCCGATCCGGAACATTACTGGCCGATCACAGCCAATTCGCTGACAGCCGATTCCCCGAGTTGACAGCTTATCCCCGCAGCCGACGCACCGATTCCACAGCCGATCTGCCGCAACCAATTTGCTGATTCACGCTCGCGCTGCCGATCTGCCCCGATGCGCCTGACCATAGCCGATTCGTAGCCAACAAATAGCACCGCAACGTAGCAGTGCCTCTACCGGTATCCACACGTCCGGGGACAGAATGCCTAACACCCGTGTGCTAGCACAAGATGCAAGGCTAGGTTTGGCTCAGGAGCGGGGAGGGTTTCCGTGGAGATCTTGAACTCACTGACTTCTGTTGCGTTCGGTTCAATGCGATTCAATGCAATCCAATGCAAATCAATCCCGCAACTCTCCACCGCTCGCCCCTTTATATATAGTTGGTCGACTGGGTCTAGTGGCTGATTGGGACTCTATTTCGAATCAGATCCTATCCGAATTCATAGAGTTGGCCACCCATACGTCGTAAGCCCATAGGACTCTATCCGATCGGATCCCTATCCGATCGAGTCGTATCCGAGTCCAACTCAAATGCTTGTTCTTATCCCCTTAAGCGTGCGATCCTGTAGGTTCAGGTATACTCGGTTTCGGCTCGAGTCCAACTCAGCCGACTTGTCAACAGCGGCGCCTAGCAGCACATATTGACACCATAGTATACAAGAATATAATATCGACTCTGAACCTGTAATGTGTACACAAATCCCTTTGCCTCACGATACCAATTAAGCTATAGGCAAGATGTGTGCCATCCCTTCAATAGCTTAACCATTCACTCGAACCGTATTGGATTATCTGTCTGTTGATTGACTCCTCAATCAACTCGGCATGGCCATGCACTTCCGTAATCCATTACCTCAAGGGGCCCTCAGATATCTCTCCAAGGAGGGGCAAATTCCATCTTGATCACTCACATCCCACTCCATGTTTCATTGCAAACCCAAAGACTACTTTTATAACTACCCAGTTACGGAATAGCGTTTGGCAGTCCCAAAGTAGGCTACTACACATGTTGGAATCCACGATGATCTCAGGTCTAAGGACTTTGCACCAACACTACTTGAGACCAACTAATGACACATTAATTCCTGTAGTGTCTCATGGTGTGTCTATCCAACAATGTGTTCTCTAACACATGTCCACGTATATTGATTTGGTATCTCCATACCATGATCTATGAGACATGATCATCATTCAATAAACATGCCGATCTTAGAATCATATTTGTTCCAACAATATGACATATGATCAGGGATTGTTTAGAAATAGATTCATACATACTGAGTCTCATAAATAAGTCACGTACTTATTGATGAATAAGTCACATACTTATTCAATACAAGATTTCTATTTAATGGAACTGAATAACACTTTATTCATTTACACATAAACATTGACCATGATATCCAACATCTCCATGTTGCCTCTAGGGCATATCACTAACAGGCTAGCCCTAAGGACAAGTATCTAATGTCGATTGCTGATCACTTGGTTGATGCTGCTTCATGGCATAAGATTATAAGTTTTATGGATAGCAATGCTGGATACAATCAGATTTTTATGGTAGAACAAGACATTCATAAGACTGCTTTTAGATGTCATGGTGCAATCGGCTTGTATGAGTGGGTTGTGGTGACCTTAGGCTTGAAGAGCGCTGGAGCTACATATCAAAGGGCCATGAATTACATATTTCATGATCTGATCGGCTTATTGGCTGAGATCTATATTGATGATATGGTAGTGAAGTCAAAGGAGATTGATGATCGTATAGCCGATTTGGGGAAAGTTTTTGAAAGAACAAGGACATATGGCTGGACAATTTTTGGGTTTTCCTGTTCATGAGAGGGGGATTGAGGTAAGACAAACGAGTATTAATGCAATCAAGAATATTCAACCTCCAGAAGACAAGAAGCAGTTGCAATCTTTGGTCGGCAAGGTGAATTTTATCAGGAGATTTATTTCTAACTTATCTGGGAAGATGGAGTCCTTCACACCTTTACTCAGATTGAGAGCCGATCAGGAGTTTACTTGGGGAGCAGAGCAACAAAAGGCCTTGGAAAATATTAAGGAATATTTGAGTTCCCCTCCTGTTCTGATTCCTCCACAAAAAGGAGTACCTTTGAAGTTGTACTTGACAGCCGATGAGAAGTCAAACGGCTCGATCTTAATCTAGGAATTTGAGGGCAAGGAGAGAGAAATCTTTTATTTAAGCATAAGGCTTCTAGATACAGAGATAAGGTATTCTCCGGTGGAGAAATTGTGCTTGTGTTTATATTTCGCTTTCACAAAATTAAGGCATAATTTGTTATCCAATGAATGCACCATAATTTGCAAGGCCGATGTCGCTAAGCACATGCTATCGGCTCCGGTGTTGAAAGGGAGAGTTGGAAAGTGGATCTATGCCTTAACAAAATTTGATCTCAGATATAAATCGCCCAAAGCAGTTAAGGGGCAAGTCGTAGCCGATTTTATTGTCGAACATCATGATGACTCGATCGGCTCGGTTGACATAGTGCCTTGGACATTGGTGTTTGATGGATCGGTTTGTGCTCGTGGTTGTGGTATTGGCTTGGTCATAATATCACCTAGGGGGCATGTTTTGAATTTGCTTATATTGCTAAGTCTTATGCCACCAATAATCAAGCTGAGTATGAGGCAGTTCTAAAGGGATTACAACTCTTAAAGGAAGTTGAAGCCGATGCTATTGAAATCATGGGTGATTCTTTGTTGGTCATCAACCAGTTAGCTGGGGAATATGAGTGCAAGCATGATACATTGATGATCTACAATGAGAAGTGCCGAGAATTGATGGATAGTTTTCGGTTGGTGACTTTGAGGCATATTTCTCAAGAGCAGAATGTTGAAGCTAATGATTTGGCTCATGAGGCATCAGGATACAAGCCGATGGTGAAAGATGTTGAGGTAGAAACCGCTACAGTCACAGCCGATAATTAGAGGTATGACGTATTTAATTATTTGAAGAATCCCTCTCTGTCGGCTTCAAGAAAATTGTGATATAAAGCTTTGAGATATGTCTTATTGGATGATAAGGTATATTATCGGATGACTGATGAGGTGTTGCTAGAGTGTTTGAGTGCCGATCAAGCAAAGGTTGTGATCGGAGAAGTACATGAAGGTATATGTGGTACTCATCAATCGGCCCACAAGATTAAGTGGTTGCTTCGGTGAGCTGGGTATTTTTGGCCGACAATGTTAGAAGATTGTTTCAGATATTATCAAGGTTGTCAAGATTGCCAAAAGTTTGGAGCAATTCAAAGAGCACCGACATCGGCTATGAATCCTATAATCAAGCCATGGTCGTTTAGAGGTTGGGGAATTGATATGATCAGCCAGATCAATCCACCTTCAAGCAAAGGGCATAAGTTTATATTGGTGGCAAACGATTATTTCACAAAGTGGGTGGAGGCAATACCATTGAAGAAGGTTGATTTTGGGGATGCAATTCAGTTTGTTAAAGAGCATATTATGTATCGATTTGGTGTTCCTAAGACTGTCACAACCGATCAGGGATCTATCATTGTATCAGATGAGTTTGTCCAGTTTACAGAAAGCATGGGGATTAAGTTGTTGAATTCTTCACCATATAATGCACAAGCCAATGGGCAGGCAGAAGCATCTAACAAGAGTTTGATTAAGTTGATTAAGAGAAAGATTTCTAAATTTCTAAAGCAATGGCATAGCCAACTGGCCGAAGCATTGTGGTCTTATCGGATGGCTTGTCATGGATCGATCCAAGTTCCTCCTTACAAGCTAGTTTATGGGCATGAAGCTGTGTTACCATGGAAAAGTATCATCGGCTCAAGGAGGATTAATTTATAAGATGAGTTGACAGCCGATGATTATCATAATCTCATGGTAGATGAATTGGACGAGTTGGTTCAATCTAGGATGCGTGCTTCGGAGAAAGTAACAAGAGATAAGGAGAGAATTGCTCGTCATTATAATAAGAAAGTTGTGCCAAAATCTTTTTCAGAGGGCAAGTTGATTTGGAAATTGATTCTGCCAATTGGAACTCGTGATAATAAATTTGGCAAGTAGTTACCGAATTGGGAAGGGCCTTTTCGTATCTACAAGTCTGTTTCTAAGGGAACTTATATGTTGCAAGGGCTTGATGGAGAAGTTTTTGGAAGAGCTCTCAATGGGAAATATTTGAAGAAATATTATCCAAGTGTTTGGATCAATTCATGATTCGGCTGTATTATGCCAATACATGGTAGTCGATGTGTTAACATCGCCTTTAGATGGCCGATCTAAGTTATATCGCCCTTAGTCTTTTTAACTTATCATAATCGGTTGTGTTATGCCGATGTGTGATTGCCGGTATTTGTGACATCGCCCTTAGTCAAGCCATAATTTTATCAGTGTTTGTTTGGCATTGTAAAATTAGGGGGGCATACATGCATACAAATATATGTGGGTTTTAAAACAATATTCACGGAAGTTGTATCACAGAAATTCACAAAAGTTCACAAAAGTTTCAAGCTCCTATTAAAAAATTGGTTCATCCGGATACAAGCCTGTTTATAGCCGATATGGCCCTTTGCCTAATTTGTTCTACTTCATCAATGGTTTGGGCATCAATTGCATCGGTTCCTGGGATCATCTTCAGAGACATGGTTAGATCCGACAAATGTTTAACAAATGTCTTTAACTTGGATCTTTGCTCTTCAATGGCCCTGGGGAAATCGACAAGCGTTTGCTCTTCTGATGCTAATTCAACATTGCACTTCTCTAGTTCGGCTAGTAGCTCTGCCTTGCGATTTTTCAGCTGATCAATGTTGGCCTGAGTGGAGCTTGGCCCAGAGATCATCTCATCAAGTTTGGCTTTGTCTGCGTTGATTGACAACCGATTAGCTTGAATAGTGGCTTCAAGATCTGTTCTTTTTCGTCGATCGACAATTCTTTGCTTTGCCTTCTCCAGTTTGAATTGGTATCGTTCAAGAAATACCGCTTGAGAGATGATATCGACTAGGTCTTCTGGGATTTGGTCTTGGATTTCACCAAACCTTGCTCTGATCGGCCGACAATCAATGTCCAGGGCATCCAAAGAGCTCTCTAGCCGATTTGCAATATCTAACAGTGTAGCTTTTAGATCATTTGCAAGGGGAACTAGGGCTTTGCTTGTAGTTTCTTATTCTTCATCCATGAACTGCCTTAGGTCAAAAGAGAACATATCGGCTAGAACCTAAAAAAGAGAATGTTGAGATTGTTAAGTGTTGGAAAACTCATAACAACCGATATGGAGTTTTAGAAGAAGTGCTTACAGGGATGACAGGAACTTATTCTTCTTCTTCGACATGGTGGCTGCCCACAGCCGATGGAGTGTGTTCGCTGGATTCATGATGGTAGGTGTTTGAGAGCGAGGAGGCTTTAAAAAAGGCAGGTTTGGTTCAGCTTCGGTTGATTGAAAGTTAAGAAAAACTTTGAGTTAAGAGTTACCAATGGAGGTGGTGCTGGTTTCTTCTTGGTAGCCGGTTTCTTTTCTGCAAATAAAAGAGTTTTGTCAGAATTGAAATATGAATATTTAAAGGAAGTAAACTCCAGAAAAATACATACCAGAGGAAGACGAGTTCGGCGTTTTCAAATAATTGGAATCTTTTGAGGGGCTGGTACATTGGCTGGCGTTGTTTGCATGGTTTTTCTTGTTTCACTTACATCGGCAGTAGCGTCATCGATGGCTTCTTCCATTTCTTCTTGATATAAAAATTCTTCTACATCTGGATCTAGAGTTCGCAGATCATCGGCTGCAGTAGTTTTTTGTCTCTTTGAGGTCTTTCTCTTTGCAGCCGATGGTTCAGCAGCCGATTGTTTGACTCTTTTTCTCCTACCATCTTCAGAATGGGTTGGTTTACGAGTCTGGCCATGAAGTAAGGAAGCTGTCTTGGGGGCATCATAGCCGATTATCGAAGGAGCTAATCTACTACCATTTGGAAGAATTCCTGCACCATAATAAATAACTTCTTCACTTTGACTGGCATGAGGAGATGAGGAGTCTGTGGTCTGCAAACAAGGAAAAATAAGTGGTCAAATATTGAAAGATGTTAGCTAGCAATGAAGAATCTGACAAAAGGAGGAATGCTTACTTGTGGAACCAACTCTGGGTAAATAGTAGTCAAATACATTGAAGCTGATTGATGAAAAAGATTCTTCTTCCATTTTATCCACCATCGGTCAAAGTTGCTCTCCTTATTAGGGCTAACTCGATGTTATCAATGCTGCCTTGTGAAGGTCCTGGAATATTTTGTAGCCTGTTCATCATGAGGGCCAAGGTGATTTCTCCTCTGGTTTGGATCTTGTCCACGAAATACAAGCCGATAGGTAGCTGACCGATTCCTAGTTGTCTAGCAGTACTGATCGGATGATAAAACTCATATGAGACTTGAACATTTCTGCCCTGATTGATGCCAACACGGAGTATGCAAGGGGATATGGCAGCTGTAAAAACTTCTCTAGATTTTTCAAATTTTTCAGAGTTGATTTCGTCAAATCTGAAATCGGCTGGGAGCTCGAAGTCTTCAGAATGTTCATAAGCAAACCAAATTCTTAAATCCTTTGGAAATCCATCATAGAAGTTGTCGAACAAATTTTCTGAAGAGATCAATTGATAGCTTTGATCCAGTATATGTAGATGCTGCCTCTCCAAAGGACATGCATTGGCGTGTTTTAACCTCATTGCCATCATCATCTGTGGTCGGCTTTGTTGATGGGAAATCGGCTTCTGTTAATGCTGATCTCTTAGCAGCTTTGAGGGTGTGCAGGTTGAGCCAGGTCTGCAAGAACCACCAAGGGCCACCAGTGTCAATGGCAGAGTTTATGGCAAAAGGCTTTGATCGATTTGTTTAGACCATATGCTTCTCTTTATACTTAGTGCTGCATCGGTTAAGCCTGACCTATTAAGTAATATCCAGGATCATAATATCTATCTTGTTCTATGATTGCTTTTAGAGATAGTTTTGGGGTTTCAGCCGATCTTACCTGGTTTAGTTATCTTGTTTCCTACATTTACTTGATATGCTAAATCTTCCATTTATATTAAGATCTCATTGTGGTAAAATTTATTAAGCTTGTTATTTATCTGTTAGGTCATCTTAACACTTGATTTATTTTTGTTTAATATATTTAATCTATATTGATATCTTAGTATAAAGTGGAATCGGAGTACTAGCCGATACATGTTAGATTTATTACATCGGCTATGCTATAAATACATATAATATCTATCTTAAAGTACTTTTGGACATAAGTGATTTATACCGTCTCAACACACTGTCCGATCTATCCCAGTCACTTCGTTTAAACACATTTTGAGAAATATATTATATATTATTGATATCTGTAGCCGATCGAGTAAATCTAATTTTCCCTTTGCGTTATCCTTTCTTGTTGATCCTATGCATATTGCATCGGCCCTATGTTGAACGATACGTCATCGGTCATTAGCCGATCGGCTAACATTTATGGATTTAACTTTGTTTTCTTTCTTTGTTTCTTGTTGGTTGCAGGATCAAACCAACTGGGACGCCTTTGAAACCCAAAAGCAAGATTTAGGTTCTGCACTAGAGTTAAGCAGATCTCTCAGGCCTATGTGTGTTTTTCGCAACAACACATATATACGCAGGTTTCTACTCCGGGAATTTGCATCCACTTTAGTCATCCACAAAATAAAGGCTCCAATCAATTACTGATCCTCCTACCCATGCCTAATGAGACATGAGCTATAGTAATATAGAATAAAAATATTCGTGATGCTCATGAAAAAGAAGAAAAATCTTCTCAAGCAGAATGATAAAAAAAGAAAAGAAAAAAAGAAAGAAAAAAGAAAAATATATTTCATAGCCATGTTCTCTAAAATAAAGTAGGAGGAGGATCATACAATCCAAGGAGCCGCCAAAACAAATATTTTTCTTTTTCCATTTTTCCACCCACATATTCCTATCCACATAAATATGCACAAGGTTGATATTGATTACATGATTAGTTTTCTTCTTGGATCTTTTATTTGACTTTACAAAATATTTGATGCAAGTATGCTGCATGGTTTTCCCTACCTTGAGCTCCACATAAACCTTATTAGAAGTAGGAGAAAATAAGGCGTGCATTGCCTTGGTGAGGAACCAAACACTTTTGAGTGACTCGAGAGATTCATCAGAGGAATAAAGTGATGTGTTTCATTTTTTAGAACCTCATCAAAACCCCCAAGTCATTCAAGCAGAAGAAACAAAAGTGGCTTGCATCTAGACTGTTCCATTTTTCAAGAACTTAGAATTGCATGGTAGACACATACATTTTCACAGTTATGAGTAGGTCTAGGAATAACTTGTATGTTAGCACTATACCGTGATCCACCTTAATTTCTCAACCTTTAATCGAGGACGAGCAAAGGGCTAAGTGTGGGGAAGCTTGTTGACGGTCATTAACTCCCAAAATCTGACCGTCAACTCCTGCATAAATCGAACAAACTATGCACATCAACGTAGCGGTAGGGTTATTTGCTAACTCCTTCAATGAGTGTTGGTGATTATTTGTATGCAGTGAATAATATATTGAAATGAAGCGAAAGTGAGCTTTCGTGGGGAAGAAACACAACTCCAATCAATCGGCGATCGCCATGTCAGTTTCCCGCGGATCGGAGGATCCAGAGGTCGGGTGAAACCGCCTTAAAGTGGGACCAAACACCCGAGAACCGCCTTAGGGGCCCACATGTCAGCCACCAGAGAAAATTGGAGGGGGTTTGGCCTAGAGTATTGTTCGGCCGAACCTATCTGGCGGCCATTGATCCCCACCTTTCACGTGGCAACTCCCTATTAGTCCCCAATGACGGTTAGGTGGGTATGGCGGTTACTAACCGCCATCAAACTGTAGACCCCCAGTTTTTAGGACCGGAATCTTTCGTGTTCATAGTACCATTTCCCTGGATCGAGTAGTTTGGTACCCACAAATACAGTACTGAATTATCAGGTGCAAAGTGCACGAATAGTCTTACATCCAAAAGTATATCACAATAATAAGCCCGAAGGCAATATCCCAACACATATAGGTCCTCATGGACCGGATACACCCAAATACAGAAGGTAGGTAAGGCAGCGGCTTGTCGATTGCCACAGGCAATGACTGGGGACTAAGACCTATTAGGCACCTTCGTCTTCCTCACCCTCCTGGTAGTAGGCATACGGGTCTTCAGGGTCTTCATTATCCACTTCTGAATGTTTGTGCATATAGCAAGGGAGAGTACCAAACGTACTTAGCAAGCCAACACAACAAAGATGCATATGATAGGGGATTCTCAAGGGATGGCTGTGGTTCATTTACACAAAGCCAACTTTGTAAATCTTTTCACAACCTTAACATCTAGCCTGGTCAAGTTTTATTACCATAGTTCATTAAGTCGGCAACGGTTCTGTCCACCATCCATTGTGATCACAAGGATAGCTTCCCGCATCGGATCGTCATGGTTTTCTGGGGAGTCTACCCTTCTTGTATCTCGAGAAGTTGGTCCACCAATGCATAAAAATTATCATGCAAACCCATCCCATCATTTTAAAATTTAGAGTCTAGCCAAGAGATAAACTTGTCATGCCGCTCATTATCCATGAGCACGGCTATTCGAATAGATTGGTTTACTCACACTGCAGTGGATGTACACTTTACCCGTACTCCGTGACTACCCAACGAATGAGCCTATGTCCCAACACATGAGACGGTCACGGCAAAGCCTTTCGATAACCTCACTTCAGCAGTACCCGCTCCATGAACTAAAGTCCTCATGCACTCTAGCCATAAACAGTTCCTAGCAGTGAGAGGAGTTCTGGCGTTCTCAGGGTAAGGGAAAAACTCACGGATTCTTTAAGTTGTGATTAAGTCTAGTTTTAGTTCCACCTCAGCTACCAACCAATGGTTACCTCATCTGTAGGCTTCCCGCCCTGTAGGCTTCTCGCCTATTCACACACCCAAGTGAACCACTATGCAGGGATACTGCCTCTGCTCGGATATCTACTCCGCTAGGTCTATACCTGTTCGAGAAGTACGGTTGTGCTGGCTCGTTCCATGTTAAAGTCCATTGGCTCGGTGCTTAATTGACCAGGGACAGTACTTGCCTTTGCCGCAATCCACCCAAATCTTCCAGCCGCCCAGTCTAATATTTGTTTGTTTTAGTTTTTCATCAAAACTCATTTTATCATTCTCATGGCAATGTGACGCTCATGTCCTCACATGCCGTATCCCAACTACCTTTCCCAAAGGTAGTTGCCCAAGCATATAGCTCTTTTGTATAAGTATGAATATGCATTGAATCTAATAATGGCATGGCTAAGCATTTTACCAAGGATTTCCTTCGGTCACATCATATCGAGGGTTACAAAGAATATAACTAAAGGTAATCAACATCAAGGCATAGCATAACAAGAATAGGTATTCTTCTATGAATAGCATGCACACTTTAATTTTTGAATCAACACAAGTTCGCAAATAGGATCAATATGTTCAAAGGGAGTGATGACTTGCCTTGCTCGCGACCTTCTTGACTTGTGTCTTCAGCGTACTCAACGGTCCCCTCGAATTCTATACATATGTGCGAAAGATCCAATTGAATTCGATCAGAATTCAAATAAAAACCATTAAAACCAAATGAATCGCAAAAGCGGTCCCTAAGGCGAATCTATGGTCGTAAACAGATTAATGATCGGGTTTTGCTAATGTCCGAATCGTAACGAGTGTGTTGCATGCATTTTGAACTCTTGTGTTTTCTTTTGATTTAATTCATATGGGGTGGCCTTATCCCTAGTTAATGTAAGTTTATCGGCATTATAACCGACGATCTAAAAATGTCTATTTTGACGAAAGGGTACATCGATTTCTTAATCCTCCTGTGAGCTTGGTGCCGTGGTCTAATTATAATAAGACGAGAAAAATTTTATGAAGCAAATTAAATATCAAGTGTATATGTCGAAAAAGGGTTGATCGGGATTTGTACAAGATAGTTTATAATTCTTGGAAAGTCCTTGTTTGTGAATATAAATTAAATGAATGAATGACCCTCTCAAAGATATATAAACATTTTAGAAATGTAATAGATTAAAAGTTTGAAGTCTAAGTAAATATAAACTTCATAATTATTTGCAAAGCAATTTAAAAGTAAATAAATAAGCTCCTTTAAAAGATGAAAAATCTTTGTAAATAGAGTTTAGAAGAGTTAAAAGAGTTTAAATATTTTTCTAGGATTTTTACTAAGCTTATTCTTATTTTTAATCCCTTAGAAAAATTAAAATAAAAATTTTCAAAAATTTTGCTTCTGGGAATCGAACCGCGCCCTCTCTCTCCGGGTCGGCTCAAGCCACCGGGCTACCGAGCCGTTCTCGTCCTTCTCTCTCCTTATTTTTCTTTTCTTCTTCCTTTTCTTCCTTCTTCTTCCTCGGCGAAGCCGACGGCGGGGCGAGGGTGAACGGTGGCGAGGATGGCCGGAGCTCGGGATCTATTGGGCTCTACACCATCTACGTGACACGAGGGTCTCATTCCAAGGCACGGCCGGGCCGGGGAGGCGGCGGATTGGTCCGGCAACGGCGAGGCGGCCACGGTGACGGTGGCACTAATCGCCGGTGGGTTCCGGCCCCAATGAACCCGATTTCCTCACTTGAAAGCATCTAAAGACTACAAGGATCATTCCTAGGGGTTGGTTTGCTCGGTTAGGGCTCGGGTTGGCCTAGCACCGTGCGCGGCGCGCGGCCGAACAGGTGCTTGGCGCCGCTCGTCGCCGGCGAGTTCCGGCGGCGCATTGGCTCAGGAAACCTAGGGAAACAAATGCTAGGGCTTCATAGATGGTTATCGTACCTTCAATAGCAGAGGAAATGGATTGTAGACGTCGAATTTCAAATCCTTGCTCCGGGCGGCCGATTTTAGGGTTCTTCCTAGCGGGCTTCAATTTTTCACAAAATTCTCAGCGCACAGACTACGGAAGCTTGGGATTATTGAGGGGTTTTGGAGAGGGAAAAGAGGCGATCAAGTTTGGTGTTTGGAGCTCAAGCTACCGAGGCCTATTTATACCGTTTTCATGGCGAGGCCACGGTGGCGGTGTGGGGCACGGCGCGAACTGTCGCGTGTGTCACGGGCGTGGCACGCCTGTGGCCGACGACGGCGAGGCTTGGGAACAGGATGGTGATGACGGTGGCATGGGCACGGGGAGGTGTACCTGACGCGCGTGGCGTGGGCGCAGCCTACAGCGTTGACGCGGGCAACGTGGCGCGGCGTATGACGGCGTGGGCGCAGGCGTGGCCGACGCACGGTGCGACGCGGCACAGGGCGAGCGTCGCGACGGCATGGTACGGCGCGTTGACGCCAGGGCGGGCCGGGAACACGCGCGTGTGACGCATGGTGTCGCGGCGACGTGCGCGACGTGCGCGCGGTACAGCAAGACCGCGTCGAACACCTGGCGGGCAATGAATAGTGTGATTTTCGATTTTCCATTATTTTCTTTTCCTTTTTCCTTTTCTTTTTAAATTTTTCTTTGCATTCATTCCTTTTATATTTCTCCTAATATGAAACATTATTTGGCCAATTTATAAATTTTGTTTAACTCCAAATTCTCAATCTTTTGCCCAACTTTATTATTGTCATTATTTATATTTTTTTCTTTCTTTATTTACAATTAAATAATTGTTTTATATTTTCCCAAAAATAAAATTTTGATCCTGAAACAAAAATTTTATCAATCTCCGCTTTTCCAATTGTATATTTATAATTTTTATTTTAGTTCTATTAGTTTATTTTGTAATTTGTTTTTTCTTTTGGGGTTTCCGAAACTTTTTCTCACTTTTTCAACTTTAAATAAATATTCCTTCATTTATAAGACATAGTAAAACTTGCAAACAAGAGCCAAATAGCACGACAAGATGCAATGATTCAAAAAGTTTTTGTGGGCTCTGGTTTTTAAATAGGGATTTTAATGTTCCGATTTTCAGGATGTTACACAAAGCAACCTTGAGGGCTATAAAAGGAGGCACTCCACTTCATTTCATCACACCTCCAAGAAGATTAAAGCTTCACTCCAAAGGCTTAGTGAATAGGTTAGAGAGTGAGGGGAAGCTCCAAAAGGAGTGCCCCAAATGTCGGAGTTTTCTTCGAGGGGTAGTTCGGAGGAGTGCGGGGAGTCCCAGCACCGACCTCCAGCCTTGTACCTCAACGGATTGCGGCCCTGACCCCTCATGGTCCGGGTTCCCAGGAAGGAAGTTTATTGGATGCGTTTGTGTTATTGATGGTTTGGCGGCTCTCCTGAGTACTAAGTTGGCCCGTCCTTGCCCGATGTAGTGGTCCGACGCCTCGCCCTCTGGTTAGAGCATGGGAATCCCCTCCTGAGGTTGGATATGCTCGTGACCCGATACACGATGGCCGAACGCAATGTCGAATTACTCGAGGGGCTCAGTCTTCCGAGACCTTCTAATTCGCCCGTATCGCTAAGTGAACGACTCCTACGCCGAGGCTCGATTCGAACCCTTTCGGCGCGCGGTTAGAGATTCCTCACGAATGAGGGCAAGGGTCGTGGTCCGAGGTACAGTAGTCGGGAATGATGCGAACGGGTGAACTTAAGCTCATTTTCTGGTTTTCTAAATTGCGTCCTCTCTCTCGTTTCGCCTAAGGGCTCGAGTTAAATTACAACAAAAACAAGTTCTCGGGCTTCAGCCCATCCTAATCAAATATTGTTCATGATAGGTTTAATTACAAGAGGCACATCAAAGGTCAATTTCACTGACAATTTTTTCGGCGGTTGGCGTGACCTCGGCGTAGACACCGTCCATGTCTTCTGGCTTCACACTGGCGGGCCAGCCCTCGGCAACCTCCGCAACCTCCACCTAAGGATGGAGCCTGCTCATGACATTGAGGGTGTGCGACACGGCGAGCTTCACCGCGTCCCTCATGGGCGCATCGAGGCACCGGGGCCCATCCTGCAGGCGCTCCATGAAGGCCGTGTCAGACTCCTCGGTCGGCGGAAGCTTGTTGTCAGCCTTATCTAGCAGTGCACAGGCTCCATCTTGGATCTGAGCCAACCAAGCCTCGGCCGCCTCCAAGAGTTCCTTGATATGGCCGATCTGCTGGTGAGAGGTGGACAGGTGCTCTGTGCAAGATAAGGAAGGAGAGTTGGTTAGCATAGACAGGAAGACTGGAGGAGCGAAGGAGGCTGTCAATGTAAACACTTACCTTCTGCAGAGTCCTTGGCGGCCTCGACCTCCTACAGCTTCTTTGCCATGTCGGCCATCGACGCCTCGGTGGCTTGAAGCTCCTTCTCCACGACAGCCTTGACCGGCCTCAGAGTCGGCCTGCCTCTTCTATGCCCCGGCCATGGCTACCTCGGAGTCGGCCTGCCTCTTCTCCACCTCGGCCTGAGACGCCTCTGCCTTCGCCACCCACCCCTCCGCCTTGGCTTTTGCGGCCTCGGCAGCCACCCGAGCGGTGTCCGAGAGCCTTAGAAGCTCTTGAACTTCAACCTGCTCTGACCGAAGCGCCTGGGCCAGCTTGCAGGCCCCATGGACACCTACATAATAAAGCAGGTCAAATGAAGGTCCTCGAGGAGAAAGGGAGGTGGAGAAGAGGTGAACTCACGACGGGACGCCTCGACCAGTTTCTTCACCAGCTCCTGCACAACCTCGATGGACTAGGGTGGGTGGACAACATCCTGCATTATCATGGCGTCAGAAGAGAACCTGGACCAGGAGGCGAGGTATAAGCCTTACTAGGAACAGCTCCCAGATGCAGTGTTGGTGGCGCTCAAGGTCTAGCAAGCCCGTCGGTTCGGTACCGTATCCCTCTCTGACTTCCAGCGCGCAGCTGAGGGCTCGAAGACTTGAGGCGCCGGCGAGGACAAACTCCTCGACCCTCGGGTCAGTCTGGTCCCTGGCATCCTCGATTGTCGGGGTGGCGGCGCCCAGGGCGAGAAGGTCCTCAGTTCCCGTCGTGGCAGGCTCGGTCCCAGTGTCGTCGCCGTCACCCCTGTCGATGCGCAAGAGCAGGTCCTAGTTGATCCGAGCAGAGACCTCCTCCTCCTCCACCGCCTGGATAGGCCTGACCTCCGTGGCCGCCTCGGGAATCGTCTCAGCCGCGCCGGTGGCAGCTGCCTCGACCGCCTGGATGGTCTTCGCCGCCGTTTGCTCCCCCGCTTGGTCGACTGTTGGGGGCACAACTTCTGAGCTCATGGCAGTCGAAGCCGCGTCAAACTCAACCGCCTCGCTTTGGACAATGTCCTTAGCCGCCCTTATGGGTTCAACCACATGGGACCCGACGCCACTGGCAGCCCAGATCGAGGCGGAGAGTCAACGTGCAAAAACAAAAATGGGGGCAAATCAGGACGGATTACCCAGATTTGCTTACCTGGTTTAGGCCTTCTATGTTATCTCGAGATGTTTGGTCATCATCTTCGAGGGTGAGGGAGGCTTCCGCCTCCGCACCAAGCCCGAGTCAGATGAGTCCTCCTCCTCATCCTCCTCCTCTTCGGAGACTATGAGCTTTTGCTTCACGCTGGGGATTTTGAGCCTCCTCGGCGCCGCTTCGCTCAACCCCAACTTTTCCCGATGGGGCTCCAGCTCCTTCCCCTTCTTCTTCCCCTCTGACCTTGGCAGGGGTATCCAGGTCCTTAGCGGATCGATCGTAGCTGCCTCGGGGATAGGAGCGTGGGACATGTATGCTTCCCTCCACTCTCAGCGCCAACCCCTGGCAGGTGAGATACCAAGCACAGGAGGAAGGCGTAAGCAGAACAAAAAGAGTGAAGGGAAGGTTGAGCATATCGCGGGTCATGGGTTATGGAGGTTGAAGCTGGTCGGCTCCCTGCACTGCCATCCGCCGAGATCTAGAAGAAGGGACAAAGGCCCAGCTGGACTCAACCTCGTCTCACCCAGCCGACAAAGCCTTCGGCGATTTCTTCGATGTCTTCTTCAGTGCCATAGGTCTCGATCAGGAAGATCAACGACCCTTGTGAATGCGAGTGGTGCTTAGGAAGCGGAAGTGGCGAATGAGCATGACGGAATGATGAAAGCTTGAAGATGGAAGCGTTAGGGAGCAATGGAAAGGCGTGGAGAAGAAAGAAAGCTAGATGGCGGCACAGTATAAAAATGGTAAATGATGGGCCAGGCGACGCCGACCTCGGAGAGCACGTGACGCCATTAATGACGCGCGCGGAGTATGCAAGGGGCCCATGCCCATCCATATCCATGGATTTCCACGTCATCTTGATGATCGAATCGGAACCGTTGAACGGTCGGAAATAATTAACGGCGTTCGTGGGATCGCCGTTGCATGTTTCGAAGAAGTCGCCGCTGGGCGCGCCATTTTTTTCAACTTGCTATCAGTTCTGCCTGTTGCTTCGGGAAAAGTGGAGAACTAGAGGCATGATTAGCCGTTGTGCAGCGTCGATTTTCATGGCCCTAACGAAACATGATTAGCAGATTGTCAGGAGACATTAGTCGGGAAACATTCCCAGAGTTCAGGGTCCGCCAGGTGTTGTGTTCTGCAAAACTTTCTGTTGACTTCGCTGACCACCACTAGCCTCTGGGTCGTGGCTTTACCGACTTGGGCGATGGCTTCCGAGTCACCCCCCCGTCAGGACCAGGATTACCATAAGCCTTCGAGCAGTAGTCCCGATCACCTCGTCAACCACCATTTGCCTCTGGGTCGTGGCTTTACCGACTCGAGCGATGGCCTTCGGCGACCCCCGGTCGGGATTGGGATTACCATAAGCCTCCGGGCAGTAGTCCTGATTACCTCGTCGACCATCACCGACCTTCGGGTTGTGGCTTCGTCGGCTCGGGCGATGGCTTCCGGGTCACCCCTGGTTGAGATCGGGATTACTATGAGCCTCTGGGCAGTAGTCCCGATCCCCTCGCTGACCACCACTAACATCCGGGCTGTGGCTTTACCGACTCAGGCGATGGCTTCTAGGCCACCCCCCAGTCGGGATCGGGATTACCATAAGCCTCCGGGTAGTAGTCACGATCACCTTGCCGACCACCACTGGGCTCCGAACCGTGCCTTCATCGGCTCGGGCGATGGCCTCCGAGCCACCCCCGCTCGAGGGTCGAAACGGCCATAAGCCTCTGGGCAGTAGTCCTGGTCCCCTCACCGACCACCACTAGCCTCCGGGCCATGGCTCTACCGACTTGGGCGATGGCTTCCGGGTCATCCCGCGGTCGGGGTCGGAACTGCCATAAGCCTCCACGAAGTAGTAATGAACAACTCGCCAACCACCACTGCCCTCTGGGCCATGGCACTACCGACTCGGGCGATGGCTTCTGGGCCAACCCCTGGTCAGGGTCGGGACTACCATAAGCTCCCGGTCAGTAGTTCTGACCGACTCGCTGACCACCACCGGCTTCCAGGGCGTTGCTTTGCCGACTTGGTCGATGGCCTTCGGGCCATCCCCAGGACGAGGTAGGGACTACCATGTGCCTACGAGCAGTAGACCCATTGGACACAATAATCATTGTAGGACCTCGAGGTACGGTCAGGCTAGAGAAGAAAAATAAAAAGCAATCCTACAGACTGGACCCTAGGCTTGGATTTACCATCCGACCCTAGGCTCGGAGGCTACACCTGGCAGGTGCACCTGGGTGGTGCACCTACTGAAGCTCGAGCTACAAGATTCTGGGAACCCACTAAAACCTTGTTGCAGTGCCTTGGGAACCCACTGAAGATGACGAAGAGGACCTTACATCCAAAGGATGGATGCCTCATTCCTCCTTAGGCTCGTGGGTGTTAACACTAAAATTTGGTAATTGAGTTCTTAAGTTCGCAAAGGCGAAGCGGAGTCAGATCGGCTGAAGACAGGAATCGCACCGGCCAAAGGAGTGATCGGCTGCGAAGCCAATCGGCTAAGGATGGGTCGAACAGGGACAGCCTCTCTGCTTGTGTCAAATTGGGGATAAGTACTTGATGTGACAGGTGCTACAGTTCATAAAAGAGAAGAGCGGTGCTAATCAAGAATGGTTGCGTATTACGGTTCGGGGAAAGGAGAAGTACTAATTGATAACAATGTGAAGTAAAATGCTACTTGAAAGATGGCCGAATGTAATGTTAATGCAAAATGTTTGAATAGGCAGATTTGAAAGTAAGATTATAGATCGGAAGGGAATACCTCAGGGAACTCGGTTCCGGCGGTGGCTGAAACGGTGGCGG
The DNA here is from genome assembly GCA_019925245.2 of Oryza australiensis. NCBI lineage: Eukaryota > Viridiplantae > Streptophyta > Magnoliopsida > Poales > Poaceae > Oryza > Oryza australiensis. Next base: position 416,483 of record JAIFGZ020000674.1, on the reverse strand, counting down.
ACGGCGCGGCGGCTGTGGCTGGTATGATGACGGTGGCCGGCAAAACGGAGGTGCTCGATGCAGCGGAGGTGGAGGCCATCGGGATGCTCGGAGATGAAGATGGGTCTGAAGAATGTGAGGGAGTTCGACGGGCACCGGTGAAATCGCCAGAGGAGAGAGAGCAGGCATGAGGCTTGTTTGCGAAGGAAGCTGAGTGCGCTTTGGAGGCGCAGGCAGCTCGGCCGAAGGGAGTGGGCTTTTAAAGAGCACTTGGGAGAAGCTGAGGCGGTTTAGGTCAAAAAGGGAGCAGGAGTTTGGATAAGCAAGCAAATCCGCAACACTTCATATCACGGACTTGGGGGGCATGTGTTAACACCAAAATTTTGTAATTGAGTTCCTAAGTCCGCAAAGGCGAAGCGGAGTGAGATCGGCTGAAGACAGGAATCGTACCCGCCAAAGGAGTGATCGGCTGCGAAGCCAATCGGCTAAGGATGGGTCGAACAGGGACAGATGATAGCCGATTCTTGGTCTAGAAGAGATGAGACCGTTTCTAATTCAGAAGTTTGAGGATAAATAGAAGATTCGGTTGCTAATTGCGCGTTAAATGATATTGCCACTTATGGATAGAATCTTGTAACGACAATTGTATCTGTAGTCGAGAGATTTGTTAGACTGTTAGTTGTAACACGGCGTGGGTCCCGCTTGGGATAATGTGGTGTTTTGAATAGTAGTTTAGATAGAGTTCAGGGTCTTTACAGATAATTGTACTTTGGGTATAAATAGGACCCGAGACCCTCTGTAAAAAAGATTCATTCACATCAATCAAACCTTCGGCGCATCGCCAACTTTTCTTCAGACGAGTACTTTGTTTGGCTACGGGCTGCATCGTTTCGATCCCCAGATCTAGATAAACGCTTGTCATTAGTGGTATGATTTACTCTTTCTAGTGCTTCCGTCGAAATAACACATTAGAATCAGGAGTTTATACTGCGCCATGTATCATATAGCGCATGTAAATTAGATCAATGTTTAGATCTATCCTGTCATTGCCTAGTTCTGTCGAGAACATGAAGCCAATAGGGCTAGATCTAAAGTTTGGCTGTTTTATATGCGGTATCCACCGTCTCGAGGGGTATAAATCGGATGCAACAGATTGGGTTTATCTTTTTATACTTAATGCTGCATCGGGTTCAAACTATTAAGTCGTTTTTAGAACTATCGGTGATCTGTTCATCTGAGATTTATATTATTTAGAGGCTGGTGTTCCATAGTGGCTCGATACGCGCGCGATTCAAAGATATCCAAGAGTAGCTGCCGGAAGCCATTGCCGAAGCCATCATACCGGTGACCTTCATGGAAGCCCATCAGTTCAAGTACGAGCGGGCACGGCAGCAGATAATCGATCGCCGCGAGAGCCAAGCGCGATCGGCCACCATCCAGTCGACCAAGGGCGCCATTGAGAGCCTGAAGACCGAGCCGGCGGCCAAGCTTGAGCAACTCCGCACTCGCCAAGATCAGCTGATAGCCGATCTCGTTCAAGTTATGAACGAGATCGATGTCCACGAGGAGTACATGGCTGGCTTGCCGGCCAAAATTGATGCTGAACGCCAGGGCATCAAGGCGGCCGTGGCACACCTGCGCAACTTGGTGAGGAGCGTACGACCGGTGGCGGCGTCTGAGGCCGACGACGTTAGGACCATCGAAGAAATCGACCGAATTAGGCGATTAAATAATATAAATCTCAGATGAACAGATCACTGATAGTTCTAAAAACGACTTAATAGTTCGAACCCGATGCAGCATTAAGTATAAAAAGAAAAATCTGATCTGTTGCATCCGATTTATACCCCTCGAGACGGTGGATACCGCATATAAACCAGCCAACCTTTAGATCTAGCCCTATTGGCTGCATGTTCTTGACAGAACTAGCAAATGACAGGATAGATCTAAACATTGATCTAATTTACATGCGCTATATGATACATGGCGCAGTATAAACTCCTGATTCTAATGTGTCATTGCGATGGAAGCACTAGAAACAGTAAATCATACCACTAATGACAAGCGTTTATCTAGATCTGGGGATCGAAACGATGCAGCCCGTAGCCAAACAAAGTACTCGTCTGAAGAAAAAGTTGGCGATGCCTCGAAGGTTTGATTGATGTGAATGAATCTTTTCTACAGAGGGTCTCGGGTCCTATTTATACCCAAAGTACAACTATCTGTAAAGACCCTAGACTCTATCTAAACTACTATTCAAAACACCACATTATCCCAAGCGGGACCCATGCCGTGTTACAACTAACAGTCTAACAAATCTCTATATTACATATAAAATTGTCGTTACAGGACTCTATCCATAAGTGGCAATATCATTTAATGCGCAATTAGCAACCAAATATTCTATTCATCCTCAAACTTCTGAATTAGAAATAGTCTCATCTCTTCTAGACTTGGAATCGACTATCGGCTGTCCCTGTTCGACCCATCCTTAGCCGATTGGCTTCTGTGGACCCTCGTTTTTGGGACGGGAATCTTTCGTGTTCTTGGTACCATTTCCCTGGATCGAGTAGTTGGTACCCACGAAGTACAGTACTGAATAATCAGGTGCACATGCACGAATAGTCTTACAGCAACATTATTACAACAATAGGCCCGAAGGCAATGTTCAACACACAGGACCTCGTGGTCCGAATACAACACAAAAGCAGAAATTAGATACGGCAGCAGAATAGAGGCAGCGGCATGTCAATTGCCACAGGCAACGACCGGAGCTAAGACCTAGTAAGCGCCATCAGTTCCTTCACCCTCCTGGTAGTAAGCGTAAGGATCCTCCGGCTCTTCATTCCCATCAGCTGAAGGTTTGTGCGTATAGCAAGGGTGAGTACCAACCGTACTCAGCAAGCCAACACGGAATTGATGCATATGATAGAGTTATTCAAGGAATGGCTGGAGCCCTTTTGCATAAAGCCAATTTTCACAATTCTTTTCACAAGCCTAACAACTAGCCAAATCAAGTTTTAGTTCCAAAGTTCATTAATTTCGGCGACGGTTCTGTCTACTATCCATCGTGATTCCAAGGATGGCTTCCCGCCTCCGATTCGTCATGATTTTCTGGGGAATCCACCCCTTCTCGTATCTTGAGAAGTTGATCCACCAGCGAATGAAATCATCATGCAAACCCATCCCAGCAGTTTTAAGTTTAAAGTCTAGCCAAGCGAAAGTCTTGTCATGATGCTCGATATCCACGAGCACGGCTATTCGAATAGATTGATTCACTCACACTGCAGTGGATGTACACTTTACCCGTACTCCGCGACAGCCCAACGAATGAGCCTACATCCCAACACATGAGACGGTCACGGCAAAGCCTTTCGATAACCTCACTTTGGCAGTACCCGCTCCATGAACTTAAGCTCTCATGCACTCTAGCCATCATTTTCTAGCAGTGAGAGGAGTTCTGGCGCACCCGGGGTAAGGGAAAACTATCTCATTCTTTAAGTTCAGTTAATATCGATTTAATTCCACCATTCACAGCAAAGGCCGCAGCCTCATCCTCATCACATAAACCATAACATAAAGAACCATCTATGCAAGGATACTGCCTCCGCTCGGCTATCTAATCAGCTAGGTCTATACCCATTCGAGAAGTACGGTTGTACTGGCTCGTTTCCCGGCTATCTCATGGCTCGGTCCTTAATTGACCAGGGTCGGCACTTGCCTTTTCCGGAATCCACCCAAATCATCCGGCCGCCCCAGTCTAAATCATTTGTATATCATTTTCCAATTTTCATCAAACTTAGTTCATCATTCTCATGGCCATGTGGCGCTCATGTCTCCACAGGCCGCATTTCAACTACCTTCCCTAAGGTAGTTGCTCGAGCACAAAGCTTCTTTATAAAATCATGAGTATGCAGGGATCTAGTATAAGCAACGCTAAGCATTTTTACCGAAGTTAGCCTCGAGTCATATCACATCGAAGGTTACAAAGAATAATTCTAATGGTGATCAACATCAATGCAGGGTGTATCAAGCATAGGTACTCATTTGTGTATAGCATGCAATTTGTAATTTGAAATCAACATCATTTCACAAAGTAGGATCAATATGTTCAAAGAGTGTGATGACTTTCCTTGCTCGCACGCTTGAGGGGTGGTGTCTTCAACGGGGTCGATGCCGGTCTCTTCAGGTGCTACCCGTACGTGCGAAAAATCAATTGATTCTGATTAGAATCCCAGATAACACCAAAAGATCGAAAAGATCCGAAAAAATCTCAGAAACAATTCCAAGCGCTAAGCCCAAATTCCTACTTAAGTTTGTACTACGATCGCCCCGGAAAACTCCATGTTTCGCCATCGGGTCGACGACTTAGGGTTTTCGTAAAACGACGATCGCGATCTTTTCGAGAAAACGGATTTGAAAATATCCGCGGAGGGATTGGGGCTAGAGGTTTTGAAGGTCCGAGCACAAAATGGAACATATTAAAACGGCGAGAAAGGTCTAAGCGAAATTCGGATTCAAAAACGACGCAAAACGGAATTTCGGAAAAGTCCGGATTTGATCTCCAAATTTTTCACCGAGAAATCATAAAAGAAAATAATTTATTTTTTGCCCAAAATTTTACCCAAATCTTCCCAAAATATTTTTCCAAATTTTCTAAAATTTTTCCCAATTTTTCCCTATTTTTCTTTTTCTTTTTCTTTTTTTTTTTCTTTTTCCTTGCGCATTGTTCATTGCCCGCCATCTCGTTCGACGGGGTCCCGGCAAAACAGAGGCGGCGGCGCGAGCACATGGGGAAAGGAGAGCAGCGGCGGGGCTTACCGACGACGGCGGGCTTCGGGAGGTGTGGTGGGGCACGGGGGAGGGCTTTGCGCACGGCGGCGACGGCGTTGGCGCTCGGAACGGGAAGAGAGAGCGGCGGCGATGCGGCAAAGGCGGGGCGCCGGCCTTTTATAGGCGCGGCCGGGAGGCGGCGCGAGCGCGGTGGAGATGGGAGGGTCCGGCGTGGCGCCGGCGCGTGGTGGCGAGGGCGCGGCACGGGCGCGGCGAGCCGGCGCGCGCGGGTCTCGCGCGGCGAGCGCGCGCGCGCGTGGCGCGCGTGGCGCACACGGGGTAGGGGCGCGCGCGCGGCGCGAGGCGCGCGCGCGGGCGGGCGGCGGCGCGTACGGCGTCGAACACCGGCACGATATGAACAAGTGCACTTTTCTATTTTTCCCGATTTTCAATTTTAATTTCCCATTTCTATTTTCCTTTCTTCTAAAAATTCCAAAATAAATTCCTATAATTCAAAAATAATAGTTTTTAACATAATATTTTCAACTTTTCTCCACTTTTATTTTCCCACACTATTTTTCATATTTATTTATTTAAAATCCCTCTTTTCTAATTTCAATATTCACCCCTTTATTTTCCAAAATTTTCCCGAATTTCGAGTACGACTCCCGAATATTTTATTATTTTTTTGTGTGCTAATTTATCTTCTCCCAACCACATTTACTATTTTATATCTCCCAAATCGCGTTTTCATAAATTCGCGCTTCTCCGATTTCTTTTTAAAAATCCCTAATACGGACTTTCGCAATTTTCATTCCGACAACTCCAAATCATCCAAAAAAATCGGAAGGGAATTGATCATGACTAAATTTATGCAACTGAGCTGGCAAATAAGAAGCAACAAACCCGAGAAAGAAGCAACAAGCGAAGGTTTTTGAAAGTTCCGATTTTTACGTTTCGATTTCAGTTTCTTCGATTTTCAGGATGTTACAGCTTCGCAGCTGATCACTCCTTTGGCCGGTGCGATTCCTATCTTTAGTCGATCTGACTCCGCTTCGCCTTTGCGGACTTAGGAACTCAATTACCAAATTTCAGTGTTAACACATGCCCCCAAGTCTGTGATATGAAGTGTTGCGAATTTGCTTGCCTATCCAAACTCCCGCTTCCTTCTTGACCCAAACCGCTCCCCAAGTGCTCTTTAAAAACCCACTCCCTTCGACCGAGCCGCCTACGCCTCCAAAGCGCACTCAGCTTCCTTCGCAAACAAGCCTCTTGCCTGCTCTCTCTCCTCCGGCGATTTCACCGGTGCCCGTCGAACTCCCTCACGTTCTTCAGACCCATCTTCATCTCCAAGCATCCCGATGGCACCCATTGCCGCTGCATCGAGCACCTCCGTTTTGCCGGCCACCGCCGTCATACCAGCCGCAGCTGCCGCACCGTCCGCCACCGTTTCAGCCGCCGCCGCAACCGAGTTCCCTGAGGTATTCCCTTCCGATCTATAATCTTACTTTCAAATCTGCCTCTTCAAACATTTTGCATCAACATTACATTCGGCCATCTTTCAAGTAGCATTTTACATCACATTCTTATCAATTAGTACTTTTCCCTTCCCCGAACCGTAATACGCAACCGTTCTTGATTAGCACCTCTCTTCTCTTTTATGAACTGTAGCACCTGTCACATCAAGTACTTATCCCCAATTCGACACAAGGATAACATCATAGCCGAAACTAACCGTATCCCTTTCAACACCGCCAAGCCATCCCTCTCCCACTAGAACGGAACATTCAAAGCTTGGCCGTCCACCGATGAAGCCTGGATTGAATGGTACATGAGAATGCGATCGGCTAAGTACGCTTAGTGGGAAGAAAAAGGGCTTGCCCAATGCATGGAACTATCCATCGCTGGCATGGAAAAAGACGAGCCGCTCTTATCGGCTGCAACCTACTTTTGGAACAACAGTTTCAATGCCTTCATCTTCCGGCAAGGGCTGATGACTATCACAATGGCCGACATATTCATGACAACTGGACTGGATATTGAATCATCGGCCGACCCCAACACCTTGAACCAAAAAGGCCAACACCAGTTCAAAACAAAGGCCATTGGTGGATGGAGCGGCTTCATTGCCCAAAACATGAAGGAAGGGACAGTCGGCCACAGGGAGCACACCGCTTTCCTAATGATGTGGCTTAAAAAGTTTGTGTTCTGCGAATCAAGCTATGGGCCGACCACCAATTGGCAAATTGTGGCTGAAGTTCTGGCCGATGGGAAGAACCTTCCACTGGGGAAAAACCTCCTCGGCTACTTGTATCAAATGCTGCATCAAGCCGCCGCGAAGATAGCCGCTACCGCTCCAATCAGCACCGGCGGCCGCTGGTGATTTCTTCAAATCTGGCTGGTGCTGGCGACCCAGAAGATAGCCGGTCAGCTCCCTCTGACAGAAGCCGGATTCCCAAGGCTGGAGTCGATTGAAGATGATGAAGGCAACCAGATCACCACCAGGAGATGCATGAACTACGGAGAGGCGGCTGCCGCCCACAAAGGATCAAAGCAATCGGCTGAGCTGCTGGCCGAATGGTTCATAGCCCTCTATGATGAGCTGTCTCGTGATAATCGCACCTGGTACTTTTACCAGGACCGGGGAATGTTCGAGTTGCCAGCTGATTTTAATTGCGACGACCTCAACTCAACCGACAACCCAAGGTGCAGGGAACTGTTTATCGCCACTCTGTCCCCCTGCATCTTGCCGACTGGGATTCACCAAGGCCGATCGGTGGCCAAGAGCTACAAATTCTCCTACCCAGTGTCGGCGGCGAGACAGCTTGGTCTTGGGCAGCTGCCCATTGGCTTTTTCTACGCCGATAAGATTGAAACGAGAGGGGGTGGTCGACCAGGACCTAATAATGGATCCACTGCTGAACATAGCCGGCCCTCCCCTCAGCGAAGTCGGCGTGATAACATTGTCGATGAGGAGAAGCGCCGCTTACGACCGATGGTGGCCCAAAATTAAGCGCCATATCTTCCATCAACGGTCGTCTTACTACATCGACCTGCTTCTGCCTAACGAGATCCCCTCGGTAAATTTCTGCTTCAGGTCCAAACAATCTTCTTCTTCCCATCATCGGCTGACACAGCCGATTAATGTTCATCTTTTGATTCACAGAGACGGAGACGGAGCGGCCGACGGTGAGCAACTCCGGGCACCCCATCGAATACAACTCAGGTGTCCTGGATGAGGGCGGCCTTGCTCCGTCGGCCATCGGCTGGGGGGTGCCCAAACTGGTGTCGCTGTTACGAGGGCATGTGTATCAGCCGATCGCGCAGAAGAGAAGGGCTGCACCACCACCACGGTCGTCGGCCGCGCCTGCCCCAAGAGGCTGAAAAAGACAAAGCCAGTAGCACCAGCCGATAGCCTCCCTCCCTTGGATCCGGCCGTTGCGCAGTTCCTCGACACCGTCGCCATCGAGGAAGTGCCGACGGCTGTCGGGGCGGCGGCCGAACCCGGGATTTCGAGTCCTGAGTCCCAAGTCCCAAGTCCCAAGTCCCCCAGCAAAACGTCGGCCGGTAAGACTTTACTCCACCGGATTTGGCTTCATGATGATTACTTGCATCCGATTCAACAATTGCTTTCAGTCAAGAAATTGGCCGGTCGCACTCCTCGCCCCGCGCCATCGGTAATCATCCTCTGCCACCTTACTTGTAGTAATCGATCGGCTTGTCCTTTGACTCTTTCCTCTGCAGCCCCCGCAGTGTCCATCGGCTGCCCCCTAGGCGTCCGACGAGCATACTGCACCTGTTGGAGACAGTGGCGACAACGCCGGCGAAGAGGTCCCGACGGCCGAGGACAACGATCCAGCTGAACCAACAGCTTCGACCCCAGTGCCGACGGTAAGACAACTGATTTTGATGATCGGCTTTGTCCGCTTAATATGTCCCTGATCACCTCCTTCTTTGCTGCAGAACATAGCCGACCTCCTCAACTTTGACTTGTCGGAGTTGAGGAGCCCGGCGACATCGGCGAGGAGGCGCTTGCGATGCCAGCTGAGGATCTGAGGGCCACTTTAGCTGACATCGGCAATCGACCGAAAGCCTCGCTGGACGCGCTGGTGGTCGATAGCAGCTCTATACGCACGCGATTCATAGATATCCAAGAGCAGCTGCCGGAAGCAGTAGCCGAAGCCATCGTACCGGTGACCTTCATGGAAGCCCATCAGTTCAAGTATGAGCGGGCACGGCAGCGGATAATCGATCGCCGTGAGAGCCAAGCACGATCGGCCACCATCCAGTCAACCAAGGGCGCCATTGAGAGCTGGAAGGCCGCTTTCGACCACCTGAAGACCGAGCCGGCAGCCAAGCTTGAGCAACTCCGCACTCGCCAAGATCAGCTAATAGCCGATCTCGTTCAAGTTACAAACGAGATTGATGTCCACGAGGAGTACATGGCTGGCTTGCCAGCCAAAATTGAAGCTGAACGCCAGGGCATCAAGGCGGCCGTGGCACACCTGCGCAACTTGGTGAGGAGCGTTCGACCGGTGGCGGGGTCTGAGGCCGACGACGTTAGGGCCATTGAAGAAACCGACCGATTAGGCGGAAGGCGTTGTCGGCCATAGCCGGTTTTCTGAAACAATGAGATTGTAATGTCCTGGCGCTTTGAAATCGGCTAACGCTTCTGTATCATATTTGCCATGTTTCTATGATGTGATTGGACGATCATCTTACTCGTGCTTGTTGTTGGCTTCGTCTCGTGTGTCATAATTTATTGATCTTCTGCTACCGCGTTTGTAGATAAAACCGGCTATACTTGCAGATAAGGTTGGCCCTCGTCCGTGCGTGGCGTCTTGCCTCGCTCACGTTGAAACCGGCTCCAGCCGCTTGCGCCGTTTCATGTCGCCGACTCCGAGACCACACCACGGCCGTTAGTGTCATCGTTCAAACATCGGTCTTATTTGGCTATCGGCCGACGTTTTCGAGTGCACTGCCGATTTGGTTTCATAGTCCGACTTATCCGAATCTGTATTTCAAGAACCCGTGAGTTCTGGATGATAGGCATCCAACCTTGAGCAGTCGCCACTCATTCAATGATTCCCAACGCCTTTAATGATGGCCTCTTCGACTTTCGCATCGGCAGTGACCTTTCACATCTGAAACCGCATCTTTTCTTTCTATAAATGGACTCCTTCAGGCCTTCCTAAATAACTCACAGCCGAAGAAGAACCCACTCCCCAGGTGTACATCCAGATCTCCAAGCTTTCGGCAGGGTTTCTTATGGCTTCCTCAAGCTCGTCGGTGAACCAGGTGATTTCCCAACTCATCCATTCTCACCATTTCTTCTCACTAAGTACTCAGGAGTGAACCTTCTCGCAGCCGCTCCATCCCCTTCGGGTGATCTTAGCGATCATGCACACGCCGTACGAACTGACGCCTAGCCAGGAACGGCAAGTGAGGACCAACTTGAAGCACTTCAGGGAGCTGGAGGCTCGTCACCCGGCGGCCAGGCCTCCCATCAACCTCGGTAGCATCCAGGCCGCTGCCCCTATGGCGTGTTCGATGCTCACGCGTCTTGACCGGCTGGAAGCAAGGAAAACACGACTCGCCAACGAACTGCTGACCGCGACCACCGACGTCAGGGTCACACGGCTAGAGTATCTAATCTTGGATGCTTTAGAGATAGAGTCTCTGGAGACCACCGACCGAGCTATGGCGGCCATCCGAGATTACCTGGGAGACATGTAATAAAAAACGGCTGTGCGCCGATTATGAATAAAAATCGGCAAATGTTGTAGCCTGGTTTTGCGTTGCAGTCGGCCCTATTTTCCGATCGGCTTGTGTACGTATATGCCCCCCAAGTTTTGTCGATAGCCTCGGTGTCGACAAAATTGTGAGTTCGAGCCACTCGCGCATCCTGGCCGTCCTCATCGGTCAATCACAAGCCGATCGGAGGGCACTTGGCAAAAAAAGTTGTATAAAAATGCCTAAAGGCGATGCCTCGTAAATGTTAGACATCGTTCAGCCGTTCTTTGTGAAGGGTTATGTGGAGGCTACGCTAGCCGAAAACAAAAACTTTTAACCGCGCAAACCAGGAACACTTGCAAGTAAGGGCCGATAGATCGTTACCGATTGGAGTATGCAGCGGAAACAGCCAATTAGGGCTATCCGGTCCGGAACAGTGTAGCCAATTCGCCGCAAGACGACAGCCGATACCCGGGGACAGCCGATTCGCCAATCAGCCGATTCGCAGATGCCGTAGCCGATCCGAGTCGTCCGACTGTGTTCTCGCGCCTCGCTCCGATGCGCTCGACCGCAGCCGATTCCTCCACAGCCGATGAACAGCGTGCAACGTAGCAGCGCCTCTACCCATATCCACACGTCTGGGGACAGAACGCCGAACACCCGTGTGCTAGCATGCGATGCAAGGCTAGGGTTTGGCTCGAATGTGGGGAGGGTTTCCGTGGAGATTGATCTCGGCGACTTCTGTTGCGGATTCGGTTTAAAGCGATCCAACTGATGTGTCGCAGCTCTCCACCCCTCGCCCCTTTATATAGAGTTGGCCGACTGGGACTAGTGGCCGATCAGGACTCTATTTTGAATCGGATCCTATCCGAATCTCACAGAGTTGGCCGCCCATACGTCGTAAGACCATAGGACTCTATCCGATAGGATCCGTATCCGAGTCCAACTCGAATATCTACTCTATCCCCTTAAGCGTGCGACCCTGTAGGTTCAGGTATACTCAGTTTCGGCTATAGTCTAACTTAGCCGATCGTCGGCTCGAGTCCAACTCAGCCGACCCGTCAACACGGCGCCTAGCAGCACATATTGACACCATAGTATACAAGAATAATATCGGCTCGAACCTGTAATGTGTACACAAATCCCTTGCCTCACGATACCAGTTAAGCTATAGGTAAGATGTGTGCCATCCTTTCAATAGCTTAACCATTCACTCGAACCGTATTGGATTATCTGTCTATTGATTGACTTCTCAATCAACTTAGCATGGCCATGCATTTCCATAATCCATTACCTCGAGGGGCCCAGAGATATCTCTCCAAAGGAGGGGCAAATTCCATCTTGATCACTCACATCCCACTCCATGTTTCATAGCAAACCCGAAAACTACCTTTATAACTACCAAGTTACGGAATAGCGTTTGGTAGTCCCAAAGTAGGGTACTACACATGTTGGAATCCATGGTGATCTCAGGACTAAGGACTTTGTACCAACACTACCTGAGACCAACTAATGGCATGGTGGGTCTATCCAACAATGTGTTCTCCAACACATATGTCCATGTTTATTGATTTGGTATCTCCATACGCATGATCTATGAGACATGATCATCAATCAATAAACATGCCGATCATAGAATCATATTTGTTCCAACAATATGACATATGATCGGGATCGTTTAGAAATAGATTCATACATAAAGAGTCTCATAAATAAGTCACGTACTTATTGATCAATACAAGATGTCTATTTCATGGAACTGAATAACACTTGACGTGATATCCATAAACATTGACGTGATATCCAACATCTCCATGTTTCCTCTAGGGCATATCACTAACAATCTCCCACTTGCACTAGAGTCAATCATGTAAGTATCTAATACCCATTGCTCTTGTGTGCGCCTCATGCTTCACGAGGGAGAGGTTTTGTCGCGGATTGGCTATGTTGAGATCCGTGTGCACTTTGCATATCTTGACATCACCTCCGTCCACTATCTCGCGGATGAGATGATATCGCCGAAGTATGTGTTTGGACTTCGATGTGACCTCGGCTCCTTGGCTTGCGCAATGGCTCCACTATTGTCATAATAGAGAGACATTGGACCGCCGCACTAGTCATCACACCAAGCTCGAAACGAATTTCTTGATCCAAACAGCCTCCTTTGCATAAGCAGCAATGTACTCGGCCTCCGTTGTAGAATCAGCAACGTATCCCGCTTGGAACTCTTCCAGTGATCGCGCCTCCGTTCGGGCGAACACGAACTCGGATTGCGATCTATAATCATCCTTGTCTGTTTGGAAGCTAGCATCGGTGTAACCACTTACAATGAGCTCTTCTTCACCTCCATAGACTAGGAACATATCCTTAGTTCTTCTCAAGTACTTAATGATATTCTTTACGGCTCCAGTGACCTTCACCGGATCTCGATGTATCTGCTCGTAGCACTCAAAGCGTACGAGACATCTAAGCGTGTACAAAGCATGGCATACATGATGGATCCAATTGCCGAAGCATATGGAACCATACCCATCTTATTCCGCTCATCATGTGTCCGAGGACACCGATTCTTGCTAAGATTAATGCCATGTGAAATGGGCAAGAAACCTTTCTTGGAATCATGCATGTTGAACCTTTTCAACACCTTGTCAATGTATGTACTTTGGCTTAGTCCAATTAGCCTCTTGGATCTATCTCTATAGATCCGAATGCCCAATATGTATGCTCCTCCCCTAAGTCTTTCATGGAAAAACTATTTTTCAATGAAGACTTGACGGATTCTAGCATAGGGATATCATTTCCAATCAACAATATATCATCCACATATAAGATTAGAAATACAATTGCGCTCCCACTCGACCTTTTGTAAACACAGGCCTCTTCTTCGTTTTTGATGAAACCAAACCCTTTGGTTACTTCATCAAAACGAATATTCCAACTCCGAGATGCTTGCTTCAATCCATAAATGGATTTCAAGCTTGTATATCTTTCCGGCGATTGTGGATCGACAAAACCTTGAGGTTGTATCATGTATACATCCTCGCTTAGGTTTCCATTTAGGAAAGCCATTTTGACATCCATCCGCCATATCTCCTAATCGAAATATGCAGCAATCGCTAGGATAATCCGAATAGATTTAAGCATTGCGACAAAGTAGAAGGTTTCATCATAATCAACTCCTTGAATCTGTTTAAAACCTTTCGCCACCAATCACGCCTTATAGATATGAACATTTCCATCCATATCGGCCTTTTCTTAAAAACCCATTTGCACTCAATGGTTTTGACACCATCAGTGGATCAACCAAGTTCCAAACTTGATTGTCGTACATGGATTCTATTTTGGATTTCATGGCTCCAAGCCACTTGTTGGAATCGGGTCCCACCATCGCTTCCTCATAGGTCTTAGGTTCATCGTTGTCCAACAACAATATATCACGTTGTTCCGCACTGTGTACTGTGAGGTGCACGACGTGATCTTTCGCCTCCGTGGGGCCGGTGTATCTACAACCGGTGGCGCAACACTTTGCTCCTCTTGTTGTGGTTCCGTGGTCGCTGAAATATTTTATGGTGTTTCTTGAACTTCTTCAAGATGCACCTGCTCCCACTAAACCTTCTTGAAAGAAACTCTTTCTCCAAGAAGACACCGTGTCGGGCGATAAACACTTTGCCTTGTTCTCGATTATAAAAGTAATATCCCTTAGTTTCCTTAGGATATCCCACAAAGAAGCACTTTTCGATTTGGGTGTGAGCTTGTCGACGGTAAACGTTTTACATAAGCTTCGCATCCCCAAATTTTGAGAAAAGACAAACTAGGGGTTGCCCTGTCCATATCTCATATGGTGTCTTTTCAACCGACTTAGATGGAACTCTATTTAGTGTGAGCGCAATGTTTTCAAGAGCATATCCCCGAAGGATAACGAAGATCACTTTGGCTCATCATCGACCGCATCATGTCCAACAAGGTGCGATTTCTCCGTTCGGACACCCCATTCCATTGTGGAGTTCTGGCGGAGTCAACTGTGGAACAATTCCACAATCTTTCGATGATTACCAAACTCTTGGCTCAAGTATTCTCCTCCATGATCCGATCGTAGAAACTTGATTGTTTTCCCTAAATGATTCTCGTACTTCATTCGGAATTCTTTGAACTTTTCAAAGGATTCGACTTATGCCTCATTAAGTAGATATGACCATATCTACTAAAGTCATCGGTAAAGGTAATGAAGTACGATAACCACCTCTAGCCGTTGAGCTCATTGGACCACATACATCGATGTACGAGTGCCAATAAGTCACTTGCTCTCTCACTATGTCCCATGAAAGGTGCCTTTGTCATCTTACCAAGTAAACAAGACTCACATGTCTCAAATGACTCAAAATCAAAAGAGTGAAGCAATCCATCCTTATGAAGCTTCTCCATGCGTTTCGATTTATATGGCCTAAGCGACAATGCCGGATAAACATGGGGTTTGTATCATTAGAGAGTTGCCTTTCGTATTAATGTTATAGATGGGAGACGCTTCAAGATTCAAAACGTATAATCCATTCACCAATGGAGCATGAAAATAGAACATATCTCGAGATATATTGAAAAACCATTGTTCATTGATCTGAAATCATATCCTTCCGCTTGCAAACATGAAGCGGAAATAATGTTTTGACATAGTGTTGGAATACAATAACAATTATTCAATTCCAAAACTAATCCTCGAAGGTAGATGAAGTGGTATCGTGCCGACAAGAATCGTAGCAACGCTTGCTCCATTGCCGACGCACGGTTCACCTCGCCCCTTCTCAATCCTCTACTTCTTCTCATTCCCTGCAACGATTTGCAAATATGAGCTACTGATCCGGTATCAAATACCCAAGAGTCAGTAGGTGAAGTAGCAAGATTAATGTCTATAACATTAATACCTGAAGCAGAAGTCGTACTTTGCTTCTTTTTGAGATCCTCCATGTACTTCTTGCAGTTCCTCTTCCAGTGGCCTGTCTCCTTGCAATAGAAGCAAACGGCATCTGATGCCGCCGACCCCTTCTTGCCCTTCTTTGCATTGGAGGCACTCGCAATCTCATCGGGAGTTAACTTCCTCTTGGTGCAAAGCTTCTTGACAGTGGGTTTGCGCTTAGCCTTCGCATCATCATCACATGATGACCATTTTCTGGATACTCTCCTCACTGTCTTTAGCATCCCATGCAATTCAGCCAAGGTTCTATCCATATTGTTCATGTGATAATTTAATATGAATGGCTCGAAGCTCGGAGGGAGCGACTGGAGAATCACATCAGTAGCCAACTCTTGGCTAAGGGGAAAACCTAGTTTTTCCAGACTCTCGATATAGCCAATCATCTTTATCACATGCGGACTGACGGGATTCCCCTCAACAAGCCTGCACGCAAACAAGGACTTTGAGGTGTTGAACCTCTCGGCCCGAGCTTGGTTCTCAAACCTGCCACGCAGCCCCGAATAATAGTATGAGTATCGCTGCTCTCATATTGCTTCTGAAGCTCAGGGGACATTGTAGCAAGCATGAGACAGCTTATATCTAGGGCATCATTAGTGTGCTTCTCGTAAGCCCTCCGTGCAGTTGCAGTGGCATTATTAGGCAAATCCTCAGGATAGGGTACTTCAAGAACGTACTCCTTACGCTCTTGCTTGAGAACAATTCTCAAGTTGCGATACCAATCCATAAAGTTTGTTCCATTTAATTTTTCCTTTTCGAGAATAGATCGCAAATTAAAGGTATTGGGTGTAGTATTAGCCGCCATTTATTCTACAACGAAAAAGCAAAGTTTAGCACAATGTTTATGCTATGTCTATTGTTAAACAATTTAACATTAGACTCCCATTACGTATTTTTCACCTTCCCTCTAGGTTACTTATTGGGTCAAGATCCACATGTTAATTAATTTTCTAGTGAGCTTTGGCATCACCGCTAGAAAATTAATAACATCGATAAGCAACTCCTTGCTAATCACATCTCTATGTGACTCTTGTTGTTGGTGTGGCATCTCCGTGCCCCGTCCCCAACCTATGCCCCAAGGCCCAAAACTGTTTTGATAGCCTTGTTAAGTAAACCAAATGCTCCGCCGTATATGTCCGACATATACCCCTCGTGGTATGATTGAGAATGGCACTCGCTTTGCGACCCACCATTGATGAGCATAACGGTGACGGGTGCAACATTTGGAAGGGCATCATTACTACTTAATTTTGCGAGGGATGCTATCCTATCAAACAAACATATCACATATATGAAAGTAGGTAGAATAGCATATAATGAAATAGTATGGCCCCCTTGACATTGTGATCTCCATCTCCATGTCGGCGCCGAGGATCTCCATCTTCGGCACCATCTTCCAATGTGCATGATGCTTGATTTCTTCAAACTAAGCTACTACTATAGAAGCTCTAATTGAAGATTACATCGACTCGCAGTCGTGAAAGAATATTACAAGCATTGCACGTACGAAAGAATATTACAGGATTGAACATATGAAAGAATATTACATGCATCACATGCATCTCATACATACAATAGGGCCATACCATCTCAAAGCATTCTCTCGCAAAAACAAGTTAGGCGTAGAAACGTTTTCTACCCGTCGCAGAGATACGGCACCGAGACGACCTATAAGAGGGTACGCACACGGCACGCTCGGAACACCACACGAAATTCATAGATCCAATCTATGAAATCGCTTATGGAAACCATATCGGCGTGATCATATTATTCCGTCCCGATACACTATCAAGGGAGATGGTTTGCGCAGCGCGAGGCAGCAAACAAGATCGACTACGAGATATCTTCAGCATAATCACATTATACCGTTCGATACACCATCAAGGAACGCTATCTCGAAGCGACTCAAACCGAGTTCTATGGATATTGCTTCGACGTAATCACATTACGCCATTCGATACACTATCAAGGAACGCAATTACCATTAACTCTCCTCAACACATCCCGTAAAACCAATTGATCTAATCAACCCGTGTACAAAACTTGTTCCGATCCAATCTAAAATCCGAACTAAGCAAGATTAGCTCGATACCACCGAAGGGTTACGCGGAGGCTACGCTAGCCGAAAACAAAAACTTTTAACCGCGCAAACCAGAACAGTGCAAGTAAGGGCCGATAGATCGTTACCGATTGGAGTATGCAGCGAAACAACCAATCGTGGCTATCCGATCCGGAATAGTGTAGCCGATTCGCCGCAAGCCGACCTCGATACACTGGGACAGCCGATTCACCAATCAGCCGATTCGCAGATGCCGCAGCCGATCCGAGTCGTCCGACGTGTTCTCGCGCCTCGCTCCGATGCGCTCGACCGCAGCCGATTCCTCCACAGCCGATGAACAGCGTGCAACGTAGCAGCGCCTCTACCGTATCCACACGGCCGGGGACAACGCCGAACACCGTGTGCTAGCACGCGATGCAAGGCTAGGGTTTGGCTCGAAAGTGGGGAGGGTTTCCGTGGAGATTGATCTCGGCGACTTCTTGTGGATTCGGTTTAAAGCGATCCAACCGATTTGTCGCAGCTCTCCACCCTCGCCCCTTTATATAGAGTTGGCCGACGGGACTAGTGGCCGATCAGGACTCTATTTTGAATCGGATCCTATCCGAATCTCACGAGTTGGCCGCCCATACGTCGCAAGACCATACGACTCTATCCGATCGGATCCGTATCCGAGTCCAACTCGAATATCTATTCTATCCCCTTAAGCGTGCGACCGTAGGTTCAGGTATACTCGGTTTCGGCTATAGTCTAACTTAGCCGATCGTCGGCTCGAGTCCAACTCAGCCGACCCGTCAACGGCGCCTAGCAGCACATATTGACACCATAGTATACAAGAATAATATCGGCTCGAACTCGTAATGTGTACACAAATCCCTTTGCCTCACGATACCGCTTAAGCTATAGGCAAGATGTGTGCCATCCCTTCAATAGCTTAACCATTCACTCGAACCGTATTGGATTATCCGTCCGTTGATTGACTCCTCAATCAACTTAGCATGGCCATGCATTTCCATAATCCATTACCTCGAGGGGCCCCGAGATATCTCTCCAAAGGAGGGGCAAATTCCATCTTGATTGCTCACATCCCACTCCATGTTTCATAGCAAACCCGAAAACTACCTTTATAACTACCCATTTACGGAATAGCGTTTGGTAGTCCCAAAGTAGGCTACTACACATGTTGGAATCCATGGTGATCTCAGGACTAAGGACTTTGTACCAACACTACCTCGAGACCAACTAATGGCACATTAATTCCCGTAGTGTCTCATGGTGGGTCTATCCAACAATGTGTTCTCCAACACATATGTCCATGTTTATTTATTTGGTATCTCCATACCCATGATCTATGAGACATGATCATCAATCAATAAACATGCCGGTCATAGAATCATATTTGTTCCAACAATATGACATATGATCGAGGATCGTTTAGAAATAGATTCATACATAAAGTGTCTCATAAATAAGTCACGTACTTATTGATCAATACAAGATGTCTATTTCATGAAACTGAATAACACTTTATTCATTTATATATAAACATTGACGTGATATCCAACATCTCCATGTTGCCTCTAGGGCATATCACTAACACTTTGCACGCCCAGTGGGACGTTCTTTGGCAGCTCGACTCGGACGCATAGATTCAGCTGGCAAGATGGTCGACTCCAAGAGCCCCATCATTACGCAGGACAACATCGTGCCCATAAAGATGGAACAACTATCGGCTGAGCAGCAAGCCGAATACTAGAACATGGTGGAAGAGCTCCAGGCTAGCTATTTACAATCTTTCACCCAAACAAGATCTGGAGCTGTGCACCAAAAATACAAGTTCAGCCTGAACGATACCAAGGCATCTTCCTCGGGTGACACAAAAGGCAAGCAGAAGGAGGAGGAGCCGACCCAGGTGCAAGATGATTCGGCCGTATACTCTCTACAAGATCGGATCGACTTGACCATTCACTATGCACTGGTCAACCAAAGTAGCATATTGGTCAATACTCTCAATAATATGATCGCTACTGTGGTCGACGCCAAGGTAGCCGAACAACTGCAATGGGGGCCCACGTACTTCACAGATGGCCAATTTCCCGGTTATAGGACGCTGGTCACGCAGGATCGGCCAATCCCACTGGTAGCACAACAAGGGCCACTGGGAGGAGCCCTCGGTCATCAAACCCAGGCGAATCATCCGTAAGGCTGGTGGTTACTATACTGAATCGACAACAGCCGCTGCCCCATGATCAGATGGATAATATGTTCAATGGGAATAGGCAGTTGGAGCCGATTGATCCAGATAGACGGTGCAACGCTGGTGGGCGGCAGCTGTTCCCAGGACCACCAACACCACCGGCGCCTCGGCCGCCTCTTGCTGAACATCACAACCAGTACCAAGGAGGCCGTCCAGATCATCATTATAGGCCGTAGACGCCACCACCGCTGTATCGGCAAGCACCCGCGCCACATGGCCCATACGAGCCTGAAGGGTTACGAGGAGGCTATGCTAGCCGAAAAACAAAACTTTTACCGCGCAAACCAGGAACACTTGCAAGTAAGGGCTGATAGATCATTACCGATTGGAATATGCAACGAAAAGCCAATCAGGGCTATCCGATCTGGAACTGGACTGGCCGATGACAACCGATTCCCGCAAGCCGACAGCCGATTCCTGGGGACAGCCGATTCACCAATCAGCCGATCCGCCGATGTCGCAAGCCGATCCGAGTCGTCCGACCGCGCTCTCGTCGCCGATCTGCCATAGTCGCCTCGCTTCGATTGCAGCCGATTCGTAGCCGATCAACAGCGTGCAACGTAGCAGCGCCTCTACCGGTATCCACACGTCCGGGAACAGAACGCCGAACACCCGTGTGCTAGCACGAGATGCAAGGCTAGGGTTTCGCTCGAAAGTGGGGAGGGTTTCCATGGAGATTGATCTCGTGACTTGTTGCGCCAAATCAGATTGATTTTGGTGCAATTCGATTCAACTGATGTGTTGCATCTCTCCACCCCTCGCCCCTTTATATAGAGTTGGCCTACTAGGACTAGTGGCCGATCAGGACTCTATTTTGAATCAGATCTCATCCGTGTCTCATAGAGATGGCCGCCCACACGTCGTAAGCCCATATGACTCTATCCGATCGGATCCCTATCCGATCGAGCCGTATCCGAGTCCAACTCGAATGCCTATTCTTATCCCCTTAAGCGTGTGACCCGCAGGCTCGTATACTCGGTTTTGGCTATAGTCTAACTTAGCCGATCGTCGGCTCGAGTCCAACTCAGCCGACTGTCAACAGCGGCGCCTAGCAACATACCGACACCATAGTATAGAAGAATATAATATCGGCTCAACCCGTAATGTGTACACAAATCCCTTTGCCTCACGATACCAATTAAGCTATAGGCAAGATGTGTGCCATGCCTTCAATAGCTTAACCATTCACTCGAACCGTATTGGATTATCCGTCCGTTGATTGACTCCTCAATCAACTTAGCATGGCCATGCATTTCCATAATCCATTACCTCGAGGGGCCGAGATATCTCTCCAAAGGAGGGGCAAATTCCATCTTGATCACTCACATCCCACTCCATGTTTCATTGCAAACCCGAAAACTACCTTTCTAATTACCCATTACGAAATAGCGTTTGGTAGTCCCAAAGTAGGCTACTACACATGTTGGAACCCATGGTGATCTCGGGTCTAAGGACTTTGTACCAACACTACCCGAGATCAACTAATGGCACATTAATTCCCGTAGTGTCTCATGGTGGGTCTATCCAACAATGTGTTCTCCAACACATATGTCCATGTTTATTGATTTGGTATCTCCATACCCATGATCTATGAGACATGATCATCAATCAATAAACATGCCGATCTTAGAATCATATTTGTTCCAACAATATGACATATGATCGGGATCGTTTAGAAATAGATTCATACATAAAGTGTCTCATATAAATAAGTCACGTACTTATTGATCAATACAAGATGTCTATTTCATGGAACTGAATAACACTTTATTCATAAATACATAAACATTGACATGATATCCAACATCTCCATGTTGCCTCTAGGGCATATCACTAACAATCTCCCACTTGCACTAGAGTCAATCATGTAAGTATCTAATACCCATTGCTCCGGTGTGCGCCTCATGTTTCGGCGAGAGAGAGGTTTTGTCACGGATCGGCTATGTTGAGATGCATGTGCACTTTGCATATCTTGACATCACCTCTGTCCACTATCTCGCGGATGAGATGATATCGCCGAAGTATGTGTTTGGACTTCTGATGTGATCTCGGCTCCTTGGCTTGCGCAATGGCTCCACTATTATCACAATAGAGAGACATTGGACCAGTCGTACTAGTCATCACACCAAGCTCATAAACGAATTTCTTGATCCAAACAGCCTCCTTGCGCTTCCGGCGAATGTACTCGGCCTCCGTTGTAGAATCAGCAACGATCCCGCTTGGAACTCTTCCACTGATTGCGCCTTCGTTTAGGCGTAACACGAACCCGCATTGTGAGCTATAATCATCCTTGTCAGTTTGGAAGCTAGCATCGGTGTAACCACTTACAACGAGCTCTTCTTCACCTCCATAGGCTAGGAACATATCCTTAGTTCTTCTCGAGTACTTAAGGATATTCTTTACTAAGTCCAGTGACCTTCACTGGATCTCACTGGTATCCGCTCGTAGCACTCAAAGCGTACGAGACATCCGGACGTGTACAAATCATGACATACATACATGATTGATCCAATTGCCGAAGCATATGGAACCATACCCATCTTATTCCGCTTATCATGTGTCTAAGGACACTCGATTTTTGCTAAGATTAATGCCATGTGACATGGGCAAGAAACCTTTCTTGGAATCATGCATGTTGAACCTTTTCAACACCTTGTCAATGTATGTACTTTGGCTTAATCCAATTAGCCTCTTGGATCTATCTCTATAGATCCGAATGCTAATATGTATGCTTGCCTCCCTAAGTCTTTCATGGAAAAACTATTTTTTAATGAAGACTTGATGGATTCCAAGATAGGGATATCATTTCCAATCAACAATATGCCATCCACATATAAGATTAGAAATACAATTGCGCTCCCACCGACCTTTTGTAAACACGGGCCTCCTCTTCATTTTTGATGAAACCAAACCCTTTGATTACTTCATCAAAACGAATATTCCAACTCCGAGATGCTTGCTTCAATCTATAAATGGATTTCGTAGCTTGCATTCTTTCCAGCGATTGTGGATCGACAAAACCTTGAGGTTGTATCATGTATACATCCTCGCTTAGGTTTCCATTTAGGAAAACCGTTTTGACATCCATCTCGCCATATCTCATAATCGAAATATGCAGCAATCACTAGGATAATCCGAATAGATTTAAGCATTGCGACGAGCGAGAAGGTTTCATCATAATCAACTCCTTGAATCTGTTTAAAACCTTTCGCCACCAATCGCGCCTTATAGATGTGAACATTTCCATCCATATCGGCCTTTTCTTAAAAACCCATTTACACTCAATGGTTTTGACACCATCGATGGATCAACCAAGTTCCAAACTTGATTGTCGTAGATGGATTCTATTTCGGATTTCATCGCTCCAAGCCACTTGTTGGAATCGGATCCCACCATCGCTTCCTCATAGGTCTTAGGTTCATCGTTGTCCAACAACAATATATCACGTTGCTCCGCACCGGTGTACCTGTCAGGTGCACGACGTGATCTTTCAGACCTCCGTGGGGCTGGTGTATCTACAACCGGTGGCGCAACACTTTGCTCCTCCCGTTGTGGTTCCTTGTCGCCGAAACATTTTCTCGGTGTTTCTTGAACTTCTTCAAGATGCACCCGCTCCCACTAAACCTTCTTGAAAGAAACTCTTTCTCCAAGAAGACACCGTGTCGGGCGACAAACACTTTGCCTTGTTCCCGATTATAAAAGTAATATCCCTTAGTTTCCTTAGGATATCCCACAAAGAAGCACTTGTCGATTTTGGTGTGAGCTTGTCGATCAAACATTTTACATAAGCTTCGCATCCCCAAATTTTGAGAAAAGACAGACTAAGGGGTCGCCCGTCCATATCTCATATGGTGTCTTTTCAACCGACTTAGATGAAACTCTATTTAGTGTGAGCGCAGCTTTCAAGAGCATATCCCCGTAAGGATAACGGAAGATCACTTTGGCTCATCATCGACCACACCATGTCCAACAAGGTGCGGTTTCTCGTTCGAACACTCCGTTCCATTGTGGAGTTCTGACGGAGTCAACTTTGGAACAATTCCACAATCTTTCGATGATTACCAAACTCTTGGCTCAAGTATTCTCCTCCATGATCCGATCGTAGAAACTTGATTGTTTTCCCTAAATGATTCTCGTACTTCATTCTGGAATTCTTTAAACTTTTCAAACGATTTGGACTTATGCCACATTAAGTAGATATAACAATATCTACTAAAGTCATCGTAAAGGTAATGAAGTACCGATAACCACCTCCGGCCGTTGAGCTCATTGGTCCACATACATCAGATGTACGAGTACCAACAAGTCACTTCCTCTCTCTGTGTCCCGTGAAAGGTGCCTTTGTTGTCTTACCAAGTAAACAAGACTCACATGTCTAAATTGATTCAAAATCAAAAGAGTGAAGCAATCGATCCTTACGGAGCTTCTCCATGCGTTTCGATTTATATGGCCTAAGCGACAATGCCAAATAAATGTGGGGTTTGTATCGCTGGGAGTTGCCTTTCGTATTAATGTTATAGATGGGAGACGCTTCAAGATTCAAAACGTATAATCCATTCACCAATGGAGCATGAAAATAGAACATATCTCTCGAGATATATTGAACAACCATAGTCCATTGATCTAAAATCATATCCTTCCGCTTGCAAACATGAAGCGGAAATAACGTTTTGACATAGTGTTGGAACAAAATAACAATTATTTAATTCCAAAACTAATCCCGAAGGTAGATGAAGTGGTATCGTGCCGACAAAGAACCGTAGCAACGCTTGCTCCATTGCCGACGCGCAGTTCACCTCGCCCCTTCTTAAGCCTCTACTTCTTCTCATTCCCGCAACGATTTGCAAATATGAGCTACCGATCCGGTATCAAATACCCAAGAGTCGAGGTGAAGTAGCAAGATTAATGTCTATAACATTAATACCTGAAGCGTAAGTCGTACTTTGCTTCTTTTTGAGATCCTCCATGTACTTCTTGCAGCCTTTTCCAAAGGGGCATGTCTCCTTGAAGTAGAAGCAAATGGCATCTCGATGCCGCCGACCCCTTCTTGCCCTTCTTTGCATTGGAGGCACTCGCGATCTCATCGGGAGTTAGCTTCCTCTTGGTGCAAAGTTTCTTGACAGTGTGGTTTGCGCTTAGCCTTCTGCATCATCGTCACATGATGACCGTTTTCTGGATACTCTCCTCACTGTCTTTAGCATCCCATGCAATTCAGCCAAGGTCTTATCCATACTGTTCATGTGATAATTCAATATGAATGGCTCGAAGCTCGGAGGGAGCGACCGGAGAATCACATTAGTAGCCAACTCTTGGCTAAGGGGAAAACCTAGTTTTTCCGGACTCTCAATGTAGCCAATCATTTTTATCACATGTGGACCGACGGGATTCCCCTCAACAAGCTCCGCACACAAATAAGGACTTCGAGGTGTTGAACCTCTCACCCGAGCTTGGTTCTCAAACATGCCACGTAGTCCCCGAATAATAGTGTGAGCATCGCTGCTCTCATATTGATTCAAGCTCGGGGACATTGTAGCTAGCATGAGACAGCTTATATCCAGGATCATTAGTGTGCTTCTCGTAAGCTCTCCGTACGCTGCGTAGCATTGTTAGGCAAATCCTCCGGATAAGGTACTTCAAGAACGTACTCCTTACGCTCTTGCTTGAGAACAATTCTCAAGTTGCGATACCAATTCATAAAGTTTATTCCATTTAATTTTTCCTTTTCGAGAATAGATCGCAAATTAAAGGTACTGGGTGTAGTATTAGCTGCCATTTATTCTACAACAAAAAACCAAAGTTTAGCACAATGTTTATGCTGTCTATTGTTAAAGAATTTAACATTAGACTCCCATTACGTATTTTACACCTTTCCTCTAGGTTACGTATTGGGTCAAGATCCACATGTTAGTTAATTTCTAGTGAGCTTTGGCATCACTGCTAGAAAATTAATAACATCGGTAAGCAACTCCTTGCTAATCACATCTCTATGTGACGCTTGTTGTTGGTGTGGCATCTCCATGCCCCGGCGCCAACCTATGCCCCAAGGCCCAAAACTGTTTTGATAGCCTTGTTAAGTAAACCAAATGCTCCTGCTGTGATAGAGAATAGCACTCTGCTTTGGTAGACCCACCATTGACGAGCATAACGGTGACGGGTGCAACATTTGGAAGGGCCTCATTACTACTTAATTTTGCGAGGGATGCTATCCTATCAAACAAACATATCACACATATGAAAGCAGGTAGAATAGCATATAATGAAATAGTATGGCCCCCTTTTCATGGTGATCTCCATCTCCATGCCGGTGTAGAGGATCTCCATCTTCATCACCGTCTTCCAATGTGCATAATGCTTGATTTCTTCAAACTAAGCTACTACTATAGAAGCTCTAATTGAAGATTACATCGACTCGTAGGTCGTGAAAGAATATTACAAGCATTGCACGTATGAAAGAATATTAGAGGGATTGCACATATGAAAGAATATTACATGCATTACATGCGTCTCATACATACAATAGGGCCATACCATCTCAAAGCATTCTCTGCAAAAACAAGTTAGGCGTAGAACGTTTTCTACCTATCGCAGAGAAACGGCTTCGAGACGACCTATAAGGGGGGTGCACACGGCGGTCCCGCTATAAGGTCAGACTACGAGATAGCTTTTGTATAATGACATTATACCGTTCCGATACACTATCAAGGAACGCTATCTCGAACCCAACTCAAACCGAGTTCTATGGATTTTGCTTCGACGTAATCACATTACGCTGTTCCGATACACTATCAAGGAACGCAATTACCATGAACTCTCCTCAATAGATCCCGTAAAACTGATTGATCTAATCAACCCGTGTGCAAAACATGTTCCAGATCCAATCTAAAACCCGAACTAAGATTAGCTCTGATACCACTGAAGGGTTACGCGGAGGCTACGCTAGCCGAAAAACAAAACTTTTTACCATGCAAACCAGGAAGACTTGCAAGTAAGGGCCGATAGATCATTACCGATTAGAATATGCAGCGGAAACAACCAATCAGGGCTATCCAATCTGAAACTATACTGGCCGATGATAGCCGATTCTCGCAAGCCGACAGCCTATTCCTGGGGACAGCCGATTCACCAATTAGCCGATTCGCCGATGTCGCAGCCGATCCGAGTCGTCCGACCATGCTCTCGTCGCCGATCTGCCGCAGTCGCCTCGCTTCGATTGCAGCCGATTCGTAGCCGATCAACAGCGTGTAACGTACTAGCGCCTCTACTGGTATCCACACGTCCGGGGACAGAACGCCGAACACCCGTGTGCTAGCACGCGATGCAAGGCTAGGGTTTGGCTCGAAAGTGGGGACGATTTCCGTGGAGATTGATCTCGGCGACTTGTTGCGCCAAATCAGATTGATTTCGGCTCAATTCGATTCAACTGATGTGTCGCATCTCTCAACCCCTCGCCCCTTTTTATAGAGTTGGCCTACTGGGACTAGTGGCCGATCAGGACTCTATTTTGAATCAGATCTCATCCATGTCTCATAGAGTTGGCCGCCCATACGTCGTAAGCCCATAGGACTCTATCCGATCGGATCCCTATCAGATCGAGCCGTATCCGAGTCCAACTCGAATGTCTGTTCTTATCCCCTTAAGCGTGCGACCCTATAGGTCCAAGTATGCTCGGAGATGAAGATGGGTCTGAAGAACGTGAGGGAGTTCGACGGGCACCGGTGAAATCGCCGGAGGAGAGAGAGCATGCAAGAGTCTTGTTTGCAAAGGAAGCTGAGTGCGCTTTGGAGGCGTAGGTGGCTCGGCCGAAGGGAGTGGGTTTTTAAAGAGCACTTGGGGAGAAGCTGAGGCGGTTTAGGTCAAGAAGGAAACGGGACTTTGGATAGGCAAGCAAATCCGCAAAAATTAATATCATGGACTTGGGGGGCATGTGTTAACACTGAAATTTGGTAATTGAGTTCCTAGGTCCGCAAAGGCGAAGCGGAGTCAGATCGGCTGAAGACAGGAATCCCACCGACCAAAGGAGTGATCGGCTGCGAAGCCAATCGGCTAAGGATGGGTCGAACAGGAACAACCCATAGCCGATTCCAGGTCTAGAAGAGATGAGACCGTTTCTAATTAAGAAGTTTGAGGAGAAATAGAAGATTCGGTTGCTAATTGCGCATTAAATGATATTGCCACTTATGGATAGAGTCCTCTAATGGCAATTGTATCTGTAATCTAGAGATTTGTTAGACTATTAGTTGTAACACGGCATGGGTCCCGCTTGGGATAATGTGGTGTTTTGAATAGTAGTTTAGATAGAGTCCAGGGTCTTTACAGATAATTGTACTTTTGGTATAAATAGGACCCGAGACCCTCTGTAAAAAAGATTCATTCACATCAATCAAACCTTCGGCGCATCGTCAACATTTTCTTCAGACGAGTACTTTGTTTGGCTACGGGCTGCATCGTTTCGATCCCCAGATCTAGATAAACGCTTGTCATTAGTGGTATGATTTACTGTTTCTAGTGCTTCCATCGCAATGACATATTAGAATCAGGAGTTTATACTACGCCATGTATCATATAGCGCATGTAAATTAGATCAATGTTTAGATCTATCCTGTCATTTGCTAGTTCTGTCAAGAACATGCAGCCAATAGGGCTAGATCTAAAGTTTGGTTGGTTGGTTTATATGCGGTATCCACCGTCTCGAGGGGTATAAATCGGATGCAACAGATCGGGTTTTTCTTTTTATACTTAATGCTGCATCGGGTTCGAACTATTAAGTCGTTTTTAGAACTATCAGTGATCTGTTCATCTGAGATTTATATTATTTCGAGACAGTGTAGGGGTTTCAGCCGGCCTTATTTGCCCTAATATATTTATTTTAATATATTCATTATTAGATTTGTATTAGGACTGCCTCTTATGTTAAGATCACACTCCTGTTGGACGCTGCCAGCCAAAATCGGCTTGTCATCAGCAACCGATAGCAGATCTCTAGGCTATGCGTCTGATTTAGGAGTGATATCTTTCTATAAGATTCATCGGAGCACTAGTCGATTCCTTGTTAGCTTTCCAGCATCGGCTAGGTTATCAATCCATATATTTATTATTCTTCATTGTATTTGGGTTAAACGGCTGATGCTGTCTCGGTATAGGCGATCCATTACAGTCGCTTGGCTTAAGTATAGTTTATAATAGCATATATATGTTCATGGATTCCCTCAGCCGATTCCGTGGGGATCTAACCTAACACTTAACGCATATTACTTTGTTTTTCTTGTTGATTGACAGATCAAATCAACTGGCACGCCCTACATAACGTAGGCAGCCGAGAAGGACCGGCATTGGAGCTAAGCAGATCTCCTAGGCCAGCGCATGAGAGAGATTTCTCGTCAATACGCTTCTTGGACTTGGGACTGGTGGGACATAGGCTGGAGCATTGACCGACTCAGGACTCGAAATCCCGGGTTCGGCCGCCGCCTCGACAGCCGCCGACACTTCCTCGATGGCGACGGTGTCGAGGAACCGTGCGGCGGCCGGATCCAAGGGAGGAAGGCTATCGGCTAGTGCTGCTGGCTTTGTCTTTTTCAGCCTCTTGGGGACAGGCGCGGCCGACGACCATGGTGGTGGTGCAGCCCTTCTCTTCTGCGTGATTGGCTGACGCACCTGCCCTCGCAACAGCGACGCCAGTTTGGACGCCCCGCAGCCGATGCCGACGGAGCAAGGCCGGCCTCATCCAGGACACCTGAGTTGTATTCGATGGGGCACCCAGAGTTGCTCACCGTCGACCGCTCTGTCTTCGTCTCCTGCAAATCAAAAGATGAACTTTAATCGGCTGTGCCAGCCGATGATGGGAAGAATATTGTTTGGACCTGAAGCAGAAATTTACCGAGGGGATCTCGTTAGGCAGAAGCAGGTCGATGTAGCAAGACCACCGTTGATGGAAGATATGGCGCTTAATTTTGGACCACCATCGGTCGTAAGCCGCGCTTCTCCTCATCGACAATGTTATTGCGCCGACGTAGCCGAGGGGAGGGCCGGCTATGTTCAGCAGCCGATCCATTATTACGTCCTGGTCGACCACCCCCCTCGTTTCAATCTTTTCGGCGTACAAAAAGCCGATGGGCAGCTGCCCAAGACCAAGCTGTCTCACCGCCGATAATGGGTAGTAGAATTCGTAGCTATTGGCCACCGATCGGCCTTGGTGAATCCCAGTCGGCAAGATGCAGGGGGACAGAGTGGCGATAAACAGTTCCCTCCACCTTGGGTTGTCGGCTGAGTTGAGGTCGTCCCAATTAATATCAGCCGGCAACTCGAACATTCCCCGGTCCTGGTAAAAGTACTAGGTGCGGTTATCACGAGACAGCCCGTCATAGAGGTCTATGAACCATTCGGTCAGTAGCTCGGCCGATTGCTTTGAGCCTTTGTGGGCGGCGGCCGCCTCTCCGTAATTCATGCATCTCCTGGTTGTGATCTGGTTGCCTACATCATCTTCAATCAGCTCCAGCCTTGGGAATCCGGCTTCTGTCAGAGGGAGCCGATCGGCAATCTTCTGGGTCACCAGCACCAGCCAGATTTGAAGAAACCACCAGGGGCCGCCGGTGTTGATTGGAGCGTTGGCGACTATCTTCGCGGCGGCTTGATGCAGCATTTGATACAAGTAGCCGAGGAGGTATTTCCCCAGCGCAAGGTTCTTCCCATTGGCCAGAACTTCGGCCACAATTTGCCAATTGGCGGTCGGCCCACAGCTTGATCCGCAGAACATGAACTTTTCAAGCCACATCATTAGGAAAGCGGTGTGCTCCCTATGGCCGACTGTCCCTTCCTTCATGTTTTGGGCAATGAAGCCGCTCCATCCACCACTGGCCTTGGTTTTGAACTGGTGTTGGCCTTTTCGGTTCAAGGTGTTGGGGTCGGCCGATGATTCGATATCCAGTCCAGTTGTCATGAATATGTCGGCCAATGTGATAGTCATCGGCCCATGCCGGAAGATGAAGGCATTGAAACTGTCGTTCGAAAAGCAGGTTGCAGCCGATAAGAGCAGCTCGTCTTTTTCCATGCCAGCGATGGACAGTTTCAGGCATTGGGCAAGCCCATTTTCTTCCCACTGAGCGTACTTAGCGGATCGCACCCTCTTGTACCATTCAATCCAGGCTGCATCGGTGGACGACCAAGCTTTGAATTTTCCGTTCCAGTGGGAGAGGGATGGCTTGGCGGTGTTGAAAGGGACACGGCTAGTTTAGGCTATGATGGTATCGGCTGGACCTGTATTGCCGATACGTCCGAGGAAGTACCTCTCTGCTTGTGTCTAATTGGGGATAAGTACTTGATGTGACAGGTGCTACAGTTCAGAAAAGAGAAGAGAGGTGCTAATCAAGAACGGTTGCGCATTACGGTTCGGGAAAGGAAAAGTACTAATTGATAAGAATGTAAAGAAAAATGCTACTTGAAAGATGGCCGAATGTCATGTTGATGCAAAATGTTTGAAGAGGCAGATTTGAAAGTAAGATTATAGATCAGAAGGGAATACCTCAGGGGACTCGGTTGCGGCGGCGACTGAAACGGTGGCGGACGGCGCGGCGGCTGTGGCTGGTATGACGGCGGTGGCCGGCGAAACGGAGGTGCTCGATGCAGCGGCGGTGGAGGCCATCGAGATGCTCGGAGATGAAGATGGGTCTAAAGAACGTGAGGGAGTTCGACGGGCATCGGTGAAATCGCCGGAGGAGAGAGAGCAGGCAAGAGGCTTGTTTGCAAAGGAAGCGGAGTGCGCTTTGGAGGCGTAGGTGGCTCGGCCGAAGGGAGTGGGTTTTTAAAAAGCACTTGGGGAGAAGCTGAGGCGGTTTAGGTCAAGAAGGAAGCGAGAGTTTGGATAGGCAAGCAAATCCGCAACACATCATATCACGGACTTGGGGGGCATGTGTTAACACTGAAGTTTGGTAATTGAGTTCCTAAGTCCGCAAAGGCGAAGCGGAGTCAGATCGGCTGAAGACAGGAATCGCACCGGCCAAAGGAGTGATCGGCTGCGAAGCCAATCGGCTAAGGATGGGTCGAACAGGGATAGCCGATAGCGATTCCAGGTCTAGAAGAGATGAGACCGTTTCTAATTCAGAAGTTTGAGGATAAATAGAAGATTCGGTTGCTAATTGCACGTTAAATGATATTGCCACTTATGGATAGAG
Source organism: Oryza australiensis (assembly GCA_019925245.2). Taxonomy (NCBI): domain Eukaryota; kingdom Viridiplantae; phylum Streptophyta; class Magnoliopsida; order Poales; family Poaceae; genus Oryza; species Oryza australiensis. The sequence continues at coordinate 384,558 of JAIFGZ020000674.1, read as the reverse complement.
TCCTGTAACGGCAATTGTATCTGTAATGTAGAGATTTGTTAGACTGTTAGTTGTAACATGGCATGGGTCCCGCTTGGGATAATGTGGTGTTTTGAATAGTAGTTTAGATCGCACTCCTGTCGGACCCTGCCAGCCGAAATCGGCTTGTCATCAGCAGCCGATAGCCGACCTCTAGGCTTTGCGTCTGATTTAGGAGTGATATCTTTCTATAAGATTCATCGGAGTACTAGCCGATTCCTTGTTAGCTTTCCAACATCAGCTAGGTTATCAATCCATATATTTATTATTCTTCATTGTACTTGGGTTAAGCGGCTAATGTTGTCTCGGTATAGCCGATCCATTACAGTCGTTTGGCTTAAATATAGTTTAGAATAGCATATATATGTTCATGGATTCCCTCAGCTGATTCCGTGGGGATCTAACCTAACATTTAATGCATATACCTTTGTTTTTCTTGTTGATTGACAGATCAAATCAACTGGCACGCCCTGCATAACGTAGGCAGCCGAGAAGGACCTGCACTGAAGCTAAGCAGATCTCCCAGGCCAGCGCGTGAGAGAGATTTCTCGTCAGCAGTGGGCTGCTCCCGGGGGTAGCACTCGGACCAGAGTTGAAGTCAAGCTGGAGTTGGATTGTGAGTCTTCAGGGTATGGTCGGGAGCCCGACCTCCCCTCGTTCTTGGCCGCCCCAACCTCTCCTAGTCCGACCTCGACACTCCGTTCCTGACCTTGACTCCTCAACCCTACTTCCGGCCTCCTCGGGACAAAACTTGGCTTGCAAGGAAGCAAGGAGGAGACAACCTAGCAAGGAATGACGTCACTCGATAGCACAGTACAGGTGGTATTTGCAGAAAAGGGATCCCAAGGCAAGATAAGGCAAAAGACACCCATGGCACGCAGGGCCCAAAGAGTATCTCTGTGTACCTTTTTTGGATGTTGTTTGTATTTACCTTTTTAGATCTTTAGTCTTAGCTTTCTTGGCTCCCAAGTCCCTTGTAACTGCCCCTCTTGACCTATAAAAGGGAGGGCAGGACGGGTCGAGAGAGGGGATCGACCATTCAGTTCTTTGCTTGTTCTTGGCCAGCTTGCTCTAAGCCCCACGAACTCTCTCTTGTAAACCTTGTTCATCATCCATCCCAACAAAGAACACTGGACGTAGGCCTATTATCCTTTGGGGGGTCTGAACTAGTATAAATCTCGTGTCTCTTATTCCTTGGCTCGTCTTAGTGACTTGAGTTGACCATTAGATCCAGGGAGGAAGCACATTCCCGACCACTCACTCACCTCCTTGGGCACTCCCCTCGGAGGACTGCCGACCTTCCCGTCGACACTCTTCCTGTGCCTCTCGAGGATAAATTCCATAGGGAGACAGTGAAGGGGCTAACATCCATTATAAGCCATGAATGGTTGAAAGAGTGTGAGCTATCGTCCGAAGCAATTCGGATTAGTTCACTTTTGTGAACAATTCGTTGCAACATAAGGGGAATTATGGTTAAACTCCTTCTGGAGATATTTTAGAAAGTTATGGGATTTTGTAGAACGTGACTGTAAGTCACGAGAATTTTGAGGCAATCTTAGACTTTTATCTGTTCAAAGCTCTAGACGTTGACATTCTGATCGGGCATCCGTTTGAAAAGCTTTTCTTAGATGCGCCGACACTAGGAGTCCTCAACATTAAACTCAGGAGAGAGACATTTTCCATTTCTATTTCTACAGCTACGAATACCATAGCCGAACCCTCTCTCGAGTATGAGCATATCGAAGAAGTATAGGAGGTTTCACCTTTTGAATCCCCAAAGTCCGTCCTTGAGAAAGAAGCTCACTTCTTTACTCAAGAAACAGACGATTCTGGAGAGACAATCGAGCTCCCCAAGACAGAACCACCATCACGACCTTCGATAGAGCTAAAACATCTACTTTCTAGCCTTCGATACACTTTTCCACACGGAGATACAGAATCCCCTATCATTATTAGTGACAAGCATTCTGAAGATGAAACTTCCAAACTTATCTCCATCTTAGAAAGGCATCGATCTATTATAGGCTACTCACTCCAAAACCTTAAAGGGATAAGTCGCACTCTCTGCACGCATCGCATCCCTACTAATCCAACTCTCACTCCATCTAGGGAACCTCAACGGAGGTTGAATAATGCAATGAGAGAAGTGGTGAAAAAAATAGGTCTTGAAGCTCCTTCATGCCGAGATAATTTATCCCATTCCCCATATTGAGTGGGTTAGCCTAGTTCAAGTAGTGCAAAAGAAGGAATGTATGACGGTCGTTGCTAATTACCAAAATGAATTAATTCCACAACGAACTTCGCGGGATGGAGAATGTTTATAGACTACCGGAATCTCAACAAGTCAACTAAGAAAGATCACTTTCCGCTTCCTTTCATCAATGAGATGTTAGAGCGGCTTCTCAATCATTCTTTCTTATGTTTCCTTGATGGGTATCCTGGCTATCATCAAATTCCCATCCATCCCGACGACCAAAGTAAGACCACTTGCACATGCCCCTATGGAACATATCCATATTGTAGGATGTCTTTTGAGTTGTGTAACGCACCCGCATTGTTCCAAAGGTGCATGATGTCTACCTTCTTAGACATGATTGAGCAAATCATGGAAGTTTTCATGGACAATTTTTCCATCTATAGAAAAACTTTTGATCAATGTCTCGATAATTTAGATAAGGTCTTACAAAGGTGCAAAGAAAAGGACCTGATACTTAATTGCGAGAAGTGCCATTTCATGGTTCGAGAAGGAATAGTCCTTGGATGTCATGTGTCCGAGAGGGGGTGTTAACGACCAAATTTGGTAAGCCAACCATCGGATTTGGAACTAAAGCCAAAGCGGATTTGGAGGAAATTGTGGTTCTCGAAGACAGTCCGCATCAGCTGAGACTGAATCGGTTAAAATGTTCATCGGCTAAGACCGAGTCGAACAAGGATAGCTGATGTAGCCGATTCTGACAGGATAGCCGATGTAGCCGATCTCGGTAAAAGTGCATTGGAATCATCATCGGATTCGTTTAATATGCTTCATGAGGATTGCCATACATGGATATAGTCCAAAAAAGGCAATTGTATCTATTAATTAGGTTTTTTTAAATAATTTCCTTATAGATTGTGACCGGTAAGAGTCCACTTAGGGGACTTATCTATAATTTGAATTGTAATAGAGATAGGAATCGTGTCCGACAAGGACATATCATGTATCTGGGTATAAATATGACCCAAGACCAACAATCAGTTCAATACAACTTCGACGCATTGCCACCTTTTTCCTTTCAATTACTTTGATGAGTTCTTGCTTTCGAGTTGGGATGCATCGGGTTCGATCTCCGACGAGAGGTAAACTTGTTATGGTGGCTTGCGCTCTCGGGATTAGCGCTTCCATCTTTGTTACACTCTAATCATGTTTACGTAAATCATCTAGTTAACATATACGCTATATAATCTAGATCAAAAACAACAATCAGTTCAATACAACTTTGACGCATTGCCACCTTTTTCCTTTCAATTAATTTGACGAGTTCTTGCTTTCGAGTTGGGATGCATCGGGTTCGATCTCCAACGAGAGGTAAACTTGTTATGGCTGCTTGCGCTCTCGGGATCAGCGTTTCCATCTTTGTTACACTCTAATCATGTTTACGTAAATCATCCAGTTAACATATACGGTATATAATCTAGATCGATATTGCTGTCTAACCCTATTTGGTTGGCATCTGTTACTAGACAACGGCCGATAGGGTTAGATGTCAACGTCGACTTAGATTATATAGTGTATCCACCATCTCGAAAGGTTTTCATAGACTTGTCTAGATCTTATGCTTCTCTCTATGCTTAGTGTTGCATCGGTTGAGTGCGACCTACTAAGTAATATCTAGAATTGTAATATCTATCCTATCTCATGATCGCTATTAGAGATAGTATCGGGTTTTCAGCCGATCTTATCTGCTTTAGTTGTCTTGTGTTCTATATGTTTACTTGATATGCTAAAGCTGCCCTTTATATCAAGATCGGACTATGATGAAATAGATTAAGCTTGTTATCGATCTGTTAGGTTATCTTAACACCTGATCGGTGCATGTTTAATGTATTTAATTTATATTGATATCTTAGTATAAAGCGGTATCAGAGTACTAGCCGATACAAGTTAGATTTATGACATCGGCTATGTTATGAATACATATAATCTTTGTTTTCAAGTACTTTTAGACATAAGTGATTTGTATTGTCTTGGCACACTGCAGATCTATCCCAATCACTTGGTTTAAATGTATTTCGAGACTTAGATTATATATTATATTATGAATATCCCAATAACTTGGTTCAAATTTCCTATTGCCGATTCTATGCATACAGCATCGGCTCAATATCGAACGATACGTCATTGGCCACTAGCCGATCGGCTATCGTTTACGGACTAAATCTGTTTTCTTTCTTTGTTTCTTGTTGGTTGCACGATCAAACCAACTGGCACGCCTACGAACCTCAAAAGCAAGATTTGGACCTGCACTAGAGTTAAGCAGATATCTCAGGCCAGTGTGTGACATTTTTATCATCAACACGCCTTTGGCATGCCCGGTGGGACACGACAAGACATCATGGTGGACATCAAGTCATCCGAAATTGACTTAGAGAACATCATCCCCGTCACCATGGATAAATTGACGCCAGAACAGAAGGCTGAGTTTGAGGAGATCATGAACAAACTACAGAGTCAATTTTTGCACTCGTTTGTTCAGACTCGCTCGGGCACGGTGGTTCAACAGTACAAGGTAGTTTTGCTAGGCACTGATGAGCCCGAGTCAAGTTCTTGCAAGGAAAGCAAACCTCAGGATGTCAAGCAAGAAGAAAGCTCTAGGGAGTTCAACAACCTAAGATCGGATCGATTATGCCATGCATCATGCGCTGATCAACCAGTCAGGGATCCTTATTGTAGAATCAAATGTGTTTGATTTGTATTTTGTGCGATGAAACATTGGTGGTTATTTGTGATATTTAATATGTGAAATATTGGTTTATGGTGATGATGTTTGGATTTGTGAAGTTGTGCACGTTTCTGATCTGATGGTCAGATCGGCAGTACGACGAGTCAGACCGGCCAGCTTGACCGGTCAGACCGGAGGTATGCGCATGGTCTGACCAGCCGACTTCGACTCGATTTTGGATTCGATTTATCTTTTTGGTTTTGGATTGTTTCTTTGTGGATTTGACTTCTAGATGGTTCCTATGCGTATGGTTACTGTTGTTATGGTAATGTGAGTCAAGTTTGGACAAACTTGTGCTCGAAATATGTTTTCTTTGTCATATATGTGTAGGTATCGCTTGAGGCCTCGAGATAGTGTTGTCGGTGATGGATCAGAGTCAACTTGGGAGAAGTGGGCGTCCAGAGATCAGGAGATCTTGTGGGATACTAAAAGGCTTGAGGATAATGCACGTGGAAGATGGAGAATCCATATGGTATACGAGAGGAATCGTATGTGTATGGAAATAGGAGTTCTTGAGTCCTATTGGGAATAGGAGTGGAAAAGAGTGATTGAGTCCTACTGGGAAACGGAGTCCTATTGAGAATAGAAGTTCTACACCTACTTTGAGTAGGAGGTTTTTGTGGTATAAATAGAGAGGGAGGGTGTGGCCTCCTGGTATCAGTTTTAGAGAGACAAAAGTTGAGAGAAAGTTAGTGTTTTGAGTTTAGTTCAAGATTTTGGCGAGTAGTGTCATTGTTGCACTTTGTAAACACTAGTTGATGCAATAAAGTTGAAAGTTCTAATCTACATCTTCGAGTTTGTCATCTACCGTTGTTTCTGGATCCCGACGGTCCAACCACGGGCTAGACAATGGTCTGACCTGTGGGAAAGTGGCGGTCTGACCGTAGGTGTTTCGGTGGTCTGACCGGTGTGGTAACAGTGGTCTGACCAACGACATGAGAGTGGTTTGACCGGCGGCGACAGGACTATGTCGAGAACTCCGTTTATTTGAGGGTAACTTTTATTTCCGCTGAAAGTTTTTGGGTTTTGGTTTTCCCTACCAATCACCCCCCTCTGGTAGGTTTGTTTGGTCTTGTTCGATCCTACAAGTGGTATCAGAGCCTCATTCTTGTTTTGATATCTGTTTCTTTTTTGATCTATTTGCCATGGCTGTAAAGTTTTCAAACAAACCACATATTTTCAATGGAACTAATTTTGATTATTGGAAGAAAACGATGGAATCTTACATAACATCTCAAGGATATGATATTTGGCTAAAAGTTGCACAACCTTTTGAAATCCCTGAGCGCATTAATACTCTTGCTCTCAAATTAAATTTTGAAAATAATTGCAAAGCTCGCAATATTATTCTTAATGCAATTTCTCGCTCCGACTTTGATGGTGTTTCACATCTTGCTATTGCTAATGAGATTTGGAAAGCTTTGAATGATTTTCACACTGGATCTTCAAACATTAAGGAGTTGCAAAAAGATTTTTAAAAAAGGACTACATTAAATTTGAGATGACACATGGGGAATCTTTGGATGACTATTTAGGGCGTTTCAATAAAATCTTGAGTGACCTTAGATCTATTGATGTTTCTTATGATGTTAACTATTCTCAATTTGAGGTAGCTCGTCACTTTATGAATGGTCTTGACATGAAAATTTGGTATGTTAAAGTGACTTCTATTTAGGAATCGATTGACATGAACACTTTGACTTTGTATATTCTTTACACAAAATTGAAAACCTATGAGATAAATATTCTTTCTAAAAGAACTAATTCTAAATCTACTGCTTTGATGTCTTCATCTGGATCTTCTTTGGATATTTCTCCTATGACAACTCTTTCTATTTCTAATACCTTGTCCGATGATCAACTAGAGGAAATCAGTGAGGAGGACTTGGTTTCTCTTGCTAACAGAATTTCTCGAGATGTAAGTAATCTCAGGTTCAGGAGAAAAGGTGGACCAATTCATCGCTTTGAATGTGGAGAACCAGATCACATTCATTCTCAATGTCCCAAGCTTGGAAAAGGTGCAAAGGAAGTAGATCAAGATGAACCCAAGAATGCCAAGGGTGCCAAGCAAAGTAAGAAGCAATTCAAGAACATGAAGATGAAGAAATTCTACCAAAAAGCAATTGATGAAGCATATGCAGCGGTTCAAGAATCAAGTGATGTTGATTTTGAAAGTGATCAAGATGATGACAAGAGAAAGAACATTGTTGGAGTTTGTCTCATGGCTAGTAGCATTGATGAAGATTCTGAAGATGACAATCAGGTAATTCCTGCTCCTAGTGTTGAATATTTTCAAGAAGTTATTGCTAGACTTGGTTACAAAATTTTTATGTTTCAGAAAAAGATGAGTCGGCATGAAGCTACCATTAAGTCTCTTAATGCTAAAAATAGTAGAATAAAATCTCTTGTTTCTAATAATGATGAATGTCAATCTCGTGAGGTTTTATTTGCTGAAATTAGTTCAATTAGAGATGTTTGTGCAAAGAAGCTTGATGTTGAATCTAAGAAAACTCAAAAATTTGAATATTGTCTTGCACTTAGATTTGTCATGAACCTAGATTGGTTGATAAATTGTTTTTGACTAAGAGAGCCTTAAATAAATGTCAAGTTTCTTTGTTTCCTAGCTCGATGTTTAATTTGATTATCTCTAAGAGGATTAAGCAATCTAGTACCAAACCTTGTTTAACATGTGTTGCTGATGAGATGAAACTAAAAGATGCTTTGGCTCGTGTTAAGCACATGGAGGAAATTGTTAAACAAGATGAAGTGATGTCTTGCATGACTTGTAGAAAACAAAAGAGTGTTTTGGATGCTTGTAAAAATTGTGCTACTCTTACTCAAGAGGTTTCTTACTTGAAAAGTTCTTTGCAAAATTTTCTTATGGTAAAAAGAACTTCAACATGATTCTTGATCAATCTAAAGTTAGCACAAATAATCGTAGTTTAGGTTTTGATCCCTATGCTCATCATACTAGACATCCTCATGTTGTTTTAGGTGTTGGTTCTAGAAGTGGTGAAATTTTGATTAACCATGAATCTAAGAACATTGTATTTAAATCTGTTGGCATCATGACTTCTTTGAATGGATCATCTTCCAAAACCAATGTTGTGATTGCAAAACCACATGTTGCTACTTCTGTTTCTAAACCATCTATTTCTACTTGTGCTTTTAATCATCGTGAGAAATACACTTGTTCGTTTTATGGAAAAGATGGACATTTGGTTGGATTTTGTATTAGACTTGCACGTAAACAAAAAAAGAAAAGAAATTGTTTTTGCGAAATGATGATGGCAAAAATCGGGTTTTGGTTCAAGGAGCATGGTCGATCGACACTAACCGCCCGCCGAGACCGGTAGCCGTGCTCTGTTAGACCGCAGTAAAGTGGCGCCGACCGGCCTCGGGCAGTTTTGTGCATAATTCAAATCAGACTTTTGTGAAGCGACAAGGTAAGGTTTTACGTAAGTTTGGTTCTGATTTTGTTTGTGCATTTGTACCTACTAGTTCTACTGGTCGTGTGACTCAGTATTGGATTCCAAAATTTATTATTTCTAACCCCAACACGGAGGCCTCGACATCTTCTTGTTTGTATGTATTTTGATGGCATACTCCCCATGTGTGTGCAATGTGGAGATAACGATTGCTTTTCACGCTAACATCAAGGTAATTTTGGAGTGACATAATTTTGTTCTACTCTCTTGCTTATTAGCTTTTCATATGCTAGTGTTTGAGGTAGTAGTTTTTGTTAGTACAAGTGGATATATGTCAATTTATGAGAACCTTGGTGATATCATTGGCAATTGGATGTCTTCTTCAAAAATCTTTGATTTCTTCTTGATTTTTCTTTGGGGAGAATTGGAGGTTAATTTGAGGGGGAGTTTATGTTTTTTCATGCATTCTTGTTGAAAAGGGAAATGCAACTTGCAGATATTTTCACCAAACCATTGGATTATTCTCGCTTTGCTTTACTTATGGGAGAATTGGGTGTTATTTATCCTTTCATCATTAATTGAGGGGGAGAGTTGTTGGCTCTTTGCTGCATGCATATTTTCTTTCTTCTTTTGTTTTTCTTTTGCATTCATGTTTTAATTCATGCATGGTGTGATAAAAATAAGAAAAGGAAAAAAGAAATAAAAAGGTGGAAGAGCTGTGTTTTATATCTTTAGTATATTCTAGTGCTTACTAGAAATGCTTGTTAGATAATTTTACTATATTAGCTTATGTGCATTTAAGTAAGTATATGAGCTTTTGATATTGCTTTTAAGTGATATGATACATGCCACATAATTCTTTTATTTGAATTAATGAAATATGCAATATTGAAGCAAGTGCTTAGTTTGAATGATTAATGTTTTTATATATGCTTTAGGAGTTGTTATTCCTCATATTAATCGTTATGTTCCAATCACCGCAAGAGTACATAAATGCTTATTTATATGAGAGAAAAAATGAATACCAAATTCTTGAAAATAGTCTTGACGACAAGGACGTATTCGCGGTGAGATAAAAAAAGGGTGTCGAATCCTTAAAAACAGTCTTGACGACAAGAACGTACCCATAATAATTAAGAGAAAAGTATAAAAGAAGGTTCAAAAATAAAGTGCTAAAAGTTCTCTTGGTTGTTTTTGGAGAAGAAATTAATTTGAGAAAGAGTATCAATGTCATAAGTATATATACTTAGGTTTTTCTTTCAGTCTTTGCACTAGCGAATATGTTGCATTTTAAATCGTTGTGATTATAAATCATTAATGTTGAATTGATCTTAATTGTAATATTATAGGTTCATTTTTTACTCTGGTGCATGCTTATTAACTAGCTAGTCACTTTTTCTACCTTGTTATTGTAAAACATGTACTTGAATTACTTTTGATATAATGTAATGCTCTTCCATACTTCCGATACATTGATGAACTCATTGTCAAATGGGGGAGAACAAGGAAACAAATTTTGTGCATCATTTTCATATTCAAAGAATTTTATTTCTTTTCAAAAGAGAGAGATTTCTTTCTTTTCAAAAGTGAGAGATTTTTCTTTGAAATTTTCTGGAAATTTTATGGCATTAGAAATACTTTATGGGTTTCTTCACAAAACATTATATACCAATTGATTTTGTTGGGTTTGCCAATGGTTTCATCATGGTGGAGATTGTAGAACCAAATGTGTATGATTTGTATTTTGTGTGATGAAACATTGGTCGTGATTTGTGATATTTAATATGTGAAATATTGGTTTATGGTGATGATATTTGGATTTGTGAAGTTGTGCACGTTTCAGATCTGATGGTCAAACCGGCGGCGCGACCGGTCAGACCGGCCAAGCTTGACCGGTCAGACCGGAGGTATGCGCACGGTCTGACCGGCCAACTTCGACTCGGTTTTGGATGCGATTTATCTTTTTAGATTTGGGTTGTTTCTTTGTGGATTCAACTTATAGATGGTTCCTATGCGTATGGTTACTGTTATTATGCTAATGTGAGTCAAGTTTGAACAAACATGTGCTCGAAATATGGTTTCTTTGTTGTATATGTGTAGGTATCGCTTGAGGCCACGAGATAGTATTGCCGGTGATGGATCGGGGTCGACTTGGGAGAAGTAGGCGTCCAGAGATCAAGAGATCACACGGGATACTAAAAATCTAGAAGATAATGCACGTGGACGATGGAGAATCCATATGATAAACGAGAGGAATCGTATGCGTATGGAAATAGGAGTTATTGAGTACTATTGGGAATAGGAGTGGAAAAGAGTGATTGAGTCCTATTGGGAATAGGAGTCCTATTGAGAATAGAAGTTCTACACCTACTTTGAGTTGGAGGTTTTTGTGGTATAAATAGAGAGGGAGGGTGGGGCCTCCTGGTATCAATTTTAGAGAGACACAAGTTGAGAGAAAGTTAGGGTTTCGAGTTTAGTTCGAGATTTTGGTGAGGAGTGCTGTTGTTGCACTTTGCAAACACTAGTTGATGCAATAAAGTCAAAAGTTCTAATCTACATCTTCGAGTTTGTCATCTACCAGTTTTTCTGGATCCCGACGGTCTAACCGCATGCTAGACAATGGTCTGACCGGTGGGAAAGCGGCGGTCTGACCGCAGGTGTTTCGGTGGTCTGGCCGACATGATAACAGCGGTCAGACCGACGACAGGAGAGCGATTTGTACCGATGGCGACAGGACTACGCCGAGAACTCCGTTGATTCGAGGGTAACTTTTATTTCCGCTAAAAGTATTTGTGTTTTGGTTTTCCCTACTATTTATCCTCTCTCTGGTAGGTTTGTTTTGGTCTTGTTCGATCCTACACTTGTTAACACCTTAAACAACATCATCAATTCAATGGTTGATAGTAGGATTGCTGAGGATCATGCCAAGGGACCGATATTTCTTCCTGAAGGAAATTTCCCACCATATAGGACTCTGACTACTGACAAATAGTAGCCTGTTTCAGGAGTTGTCCTAGAACAACCGATGGCATCGGCATCGGCACCTGGAAAGCCGATTGCATCATCATCGGCACAAAAGCAACCAGAGTTCAATCCATTTCTTCTGATCAAACCGCAACCTCAACACATGGGACAGAACATTCCTCAGGTTTCTCAAGACGAAATTCTGGCCATGTTTAGGACAAACCAACCGATCAATGAGCCGATTCCACGGGTGCCGATAGGGCAGCAGACTCCAATCCTACAGCAGTGTCAGCCCATCGGTTCTCAGTTCTTTCATGATCAGCAAGCCCATGGGGTGCATCAGTCTCCTCAACATCACATGAGGGGCAATGTCAATTTCCAATATCAGCCTCATTCACCTCAGGTGCAGTATCGGCATGGGACACCAACTGAACCCAACTACTTGCCTCAAGTCAATTAGTTTGAGCCGATACAGCAGCAATTTAAGGAGCACCCCAGCAGAAGCCTTCGGCTGATATGATTGTTGATGTGATGAGGGAACAGTTTCGTTTGAAGCCTAAGGATACTGGTAGCCTGTATTGGCATCCATACCCAGAATATTTTGAGAGGCTACCATTCCCAAACCGATACAAGGTATCGGATTTTTCAAAATTCTCTGGACAAGACAATGTGTCAACTTATGAGCATGTCAGTCAATTCTTGGCTCAGTGTGGTGAGGCATCGACTACTGATGCTCCAAGGGTTAGATTGTTTCCCTTGTCCTTATCTGGATTGGCTTTCACATGGTTTTCATCTCTACCCTATAATTCTGTTCAAAGTTTGGCTGATCTAGAAAAGCAGTTTCATAAGTACTCCTAGAGTGGAATTCATGGGATGAAACTGTCTGATCTGACAGCTATCAGGCAAAAGCATGATGAATCTGTTCAAGACTACATTCAGAGGTTCAAAGTTATGAGGAACAGATGCTACAGCTTGGTTTTGTCAGACTCTTAGTTAGCCGATCTCGCTTTCCGCGGATTGTTAACACCAATCAAGGAAAGGTTTCGGCTGAAGACTTCGAAAGATTGGCTCATTTGGCTCAAAAGGTAACAACACATGAACAAAGATTTTAAGAAGCCAAGAAAGCGTTTAAAAAGGTTAGCCACATTCCATATACCTCTGAATCCGAAGAAGGTAAGGATGACTTCGAAGTAGCAGCAGGGCAATAAACAAGAAGGTTGTTACATGTCAATGGGTCAAAAATTCTGCAAAGGTGGAAAAATATGACTTTGATATTACCAAGGCTGACAAGATTTTTGATCTGCTACTTCGGGAGAAACAAATTCAACTTCCTGCTGGCCATGTGATTCCATCGGGTGATGAGCTGAGGAAGAGGAAGTACTGCAAGTGGCACAATACTGGATCGCACAACACAAATGACTGCAAGGTTTTCAGGTAGCAGATTCAATCGACTATTGAAGCAGGAAAGATAAAATTTGAAGATTCAAAAAAACCTATGAAAGTTGATGGTAGTCCTTTTCCTGTCAACATGGTTCACACAAGTGGGAGAGTAGTGGATAGAATGGATCATCGGTCAACACAGCTCAACTCTGCCAGAATCATCAACAAATACCAGAGGAAGCATGACAGGCAGGAGGAGGAGAACTATGAGAAGGACGATAGTTTTGATCCCCATTGGAGCTGCGAATTCTTCAGATTTTGCTGGAATGAAGGGACGAGACTGCCATCGGTAGAAGAATGTCCAGCATGCAGCTATGATGAGGATTATGCTGGAAGTTCAAGCCGATATGGTCCTAAGGGAAATCGGCTACAACAAAGGAAACTCTCTGTTCATCAGAGATTGAGTCCAATTCATCAGGATTTTCTGCAGGAGGATTTTGATGAAGATGAAGATGAGACTATGAACCCACAATGGTGCCCTTCTGGTACTTTCACTAAGAGTCAGAAGAGGAGGGTTCAAAGGATAAAGAGCAGGGGACGTTTCCAGGAGGTACAATAGGAAATTAACCATCGGTTGAAGAGGAAAAAGCAAGAGCATTCAAAGAAAGAGTCGCGTGTTAAGAGCAAGGTGCTCTCAGCGGATGAGGTCAAAGCTGACAAGGCAAAAAAGGCAGCTAAGGGAAATGTTGTTGGTTCTGCATCGGTTAACATTGTACTTATATTACCAGCAAAATATGAGGCTAGCCAAGCCGATGCAGATCTTGTGGAAGAATCCCTAGACAAGTTAGTTTTGTCCCCCAAAACAAGCTATCTCTGAGAAACCAGAAGGGACAGGGCATCGGCATCTCAAGCCACTGCAAGTCAAGGGATTTGTTAATGGCAAGCTGATGTCCAAAATGTTGGTTGATGGTGGAGCTGCTGTGAACTTGATGCCATGTGCTACATTCAAGAAGTTGGGCAGGAGTTCAGATGATCTCATCAAGACCAACATGGTTCTCATGGACATTGGTGGCAATCCTTGGAAACCAAAGGAGTGTTAAACATGGAGTTGACAATCGGCAGCAAAACCGTCCCTACCACGTTCTTTGTCATCGATGGGAAGGGTTCATATAGCCTGTTGCTTGGAAGGGATTGGATTCATGCGAATTGTTGTATTCCTTCGACCATGCATCAAAGTCTAACCCAATGGCAAGGTGACATGGTGAAAATTGTGCCAGCCAACAGGTCAGTCAATATTGCCAATGCCGATTTAACTGTTTGGGAGATTAATGGAATTGATTGCTTGTCATGAAAAATTTGGCAAGGGGATTATCTAAAAGTGTCCTATTGTGACATACAACCAATTGAAGACGAAGAGCCCCGATTATTGCTTTGAGGGCGTCATGGAGGGTTCAAATTTCTACACCAAGGACACTGTAGATGATCTCGTTGGCAAACTGGGACAAGGCTTCATGTCGGCCGATGATTTGGAAGAAGTGGATATAGGTCCAGGAGATAGGCCTAGGCCGACTTTCATTAGTAAAAATTTGTCTTCTCATTTTAGAACCGAGCTAATAGACCTTTTAAAGAATATAAAGATTGCTTTGCCTAGGAATATTTTGAGATCCCAGGACTTAGCCGATCGATTGTAGAATATCGGCTTCCTATCAAACCAGCATATCGGCCGTATAAAGAACCACCTAGAAGATTTAAAGCCGATATGTATGACACTATCAAAGCTGAAATCACTCGATTGTATGATGTCGGCTTCATTTGGCCATGCCGATATGATGAGTGGGTTTCCAATATAGTTCCAGTCATCAAGAAGAACGGTAAACTCATGGTTTGCATCAATTTTTGAGATCTAAACAAGGCTATCCCTAAGTATGAATACCCAATGCCGATTGCCGATCTTTTGGTTGATGCTGCTTCAGGGCACAAGATTATAAGCTCTATCAATGGTAATGTTGGATACAATCAAATTTTGACGGCAGAAGAAGACATTCATTAGACTGCTTTTAGATGTCCTAGTGCAATCAGCTTGTATGAGTGGGTTGTGATGACATATCAAAGGGCCATGAATTACATATTCCATGATCTGATCAACTTGTTGGTTGACATCTATATTGATAATGTGGTAGTGAAATCGAACGAGATTGATGACCCTATAGCCGATTTGTGGAAAGTACTCGAGAGAACAAGGAAATATCACCTGAAGATGAATCCCACAAAGTGTGCTTTTGGCGTATCAGATGGACAATTTTTGGGCCTTCTTGTTCATGAAAGGGGTTGAAGTAACACAAAGAAGTATCAATGTGGTCAAGAATATTCAACCTCCACAAGACAAGAAGCAGTTGCAATCTCTGGTCAGCAAGGTAAATTTTATCAGGAGATTTATCTCTAATTTATCTTGGAGGATGGAGCCCTTCACACCTTTACTCAGATTGAAAGCCGATCAGGAGTTTACTTGGGGGGTAGAGCAACAAAAGGCTCTGGACAATATTAAGGAATATTTGAGTTCCCCTCTAGTTCTGATTCCTCCACAAAAAGGAGTACCTTTCAAGTTGTACTTGTCAGCCGATGAGAAGTCAATCAGCTCGGTCTTGATCTAGGAATTTCAAGGCAAGGAGAGAGCGATCTTTTATTTAAGTAGTAGACTTGTGGATGCAGAGACAAGGTATTCTCCGGTGGAAAAATTGTGCTTATGCTTATATTTCTCTTGCACAAAGTTGAGGCATTATTTATTATCCAATGAATGCACCATAATCTGCAAAGCCAATGTCGTTAAGTACTTGCTATCGGCTCTAGTGCTGAAAGGGAGAGTTGGAAAATGGATTTATGCCTTAACGGAATTTGATCTCAGATATGAATCGCCCAAAGCAGTCAAGGGACAGGCCTTAGCCGATTTTATTGTCGAACATCATGATGACTCAATCGGCTGGGTTGACATAGTACCATGGACATTGTTTTTCGATGGATCGGTTTGTACTCATGGTTGTGGTATCGACTTAGTCATAATATCACCCATGGGGCATGTTTTGAATTTGCCTATACTATTAAGCCTCATGCCACAAATAACCAAGCTGAGTACGAGGCAGTTCTCAAAGGAAATCATGGGTGATTCTTTGTTGGTCATCAATCAATTAGCTTGAGAATACGAGTGCAAGAATGATACATTGATGATCTACTATGAGAAGTGCCGAGAGTTGATGGATAGTTTTCAGCTAATGACTTTGACGCATATTCCTCGAGAGTAAAATGTTGAAGCTAATGATTTGGCTCACGGGGCATCGGGATACAAGCTGATGATGAAAGATGTTGAGGTATAAATTGCTATCATCGCAGTTGATGATTGGAGGTATGATGTTTTTAACTATCTGAAGAATCCTTCTCAATCGGCTTCGAGAAAATTGTGTTACAAAGCTTTGAGATATGTTTTGCTGGATGACGATCTGTATTATCGGATGATTGATGGAGTATTGCTAAGATGTTTGAGTGCCGATCAAGCAAAGGTTGTGATGGGGAAGGTGCATGAAGGTATATGTGGTACTCATCAATCGGCTCCCAAAATGAAGTGGTTGCTTTGACGTGCTGGATATTTTTGGCCAACGATGTTGGAAGATTGCTTCAAGTATTATAAAGGTTGTCACGATTGCCAGAAGTTTGGAGAAATTCAACGGGCACCAACATCGGCTATGAACCCTATAATCAAGCCATGGCCGTTCAGAGGGTGGGAAACCGACATGATCAGCCAGATTAATCCATGTTCGAGCAAAGGACATATGTTTATATCGGTGGCAACCGCTTATTTCACAAAGTGGGTGGAGGCAATACAATTGAAGAAGGTTGATTCTGGGGATGCAATTCAGTTTGTTAAAGAGCACATTATATACCGATTTGGTGTTCCTCAGACTATCACAACTGATCAGGGATCTATCTTTGTATCGGATGAGTTTGTCCAATTTGCAAAAAGCATGGGGATTAAGTTGTTGAATTCTTTCACCATATTATGCACAAGCTAATGGACAAGCAGAAGCATCTAACAAAAGTTTGATCAGATTGATTAAGAGAAAGATCTCTTAGTTTCCAAAGCAATCGCATAGCCGACTGGCCGAGGCATTATGGTCTTATCGCATGGCTTGTCATGGATCAATCCAAGTGTCTCCCTACAAGCTAGTTTATGGGCATAAAGCTGTGTTGCCATGGGAAAGTGTCATCAGCTCAAGGAGGATTGATTTACAAGATGAGTTGATAGCCGATGATTATCATAGTCTTATGGTAGATGAGTCGGAGGACTTGGTTCAGTCTAGGATGCATGATTTGGAAAAGGTGATAAGAGATAAGGAAAGAATCACTCGTCATTATAAAAGAAAGTTATGCCAAAATCTTTTTGAAAAGGCAAGTTGGTTTGGAAATTGATTTTTCCGATCTAAACTCGTGATAATAAATTCGGCAAATGGTCACCAAATTGGGAAGGGCCTTTTCGAATCTACAAGTTTGTTTCTAAGGGAGCTTACATGTTGCAAGGGCTTGATGGAGAAGTTTTTGGAAGGGCTCTCAACGGGAAATACTTGAAAAAAATAGTATCCAAGTGTTTGGATTAATTCATGATTCAGCTGTGTTATGCCGATACATGGTAGCCGATGTGTTGACATTGTCGAAACTTGGTTTCGGCAATATATTTTCTGGGGTCGCAGTCGAGATCGCCAAGCACAATGGGTTAGAAGAAGAAGAAGATTTAGACAGGTTCAGGCCCTCTCGTGAGGTAATACCCTACTCCTGTTTCGGTGGATTCGGTCCGCCGAGTGTCTTTTTTGATCTCGTGATCTAAAGCTCTTGCTTATGAAATCGTATCTCAGATCTAGTGTTGGATATCCCTCAAGGGACGCCCCTTACCCCCCTTATATAGTCTTGGGGGGAGGGTTTACAAATCGGAAACCCTATCTTATTCTAAGTCGGTTTCCTCAATCTTACCAAACCATGACTATAGGCCGATTGCCTTATCTCTATCGGCAACCGTAACACCCAAGTCAAGTTCGGCTTACAGATATAGCAGGCGCAATCTATCCCTACCTCCAGTCGGATAAGCTTGCTATGTAGATACCCGATTGCCATAATCTCCACAGTAGCCCCCGACTCCTTTTCAGTCGGCGAGACAACTCAGCTTCAAACCAAAATAGTACTCAGCCAAAAACCTCTTTGGCCGAGTGCTCCTGGCGTCGAGTGATTCCATCATCTCTCCCTGAATCTTTCCGAGTGGCTCCAAAGACTGTGAAGGGCTGGAAAATATCTCAAAAAATTCTCAAAAATAAATATCTAGGTGCATCTCCTGATGCACCTAATTAGGTGTAGCCCCCGACTATGTGGTTAGTCAAAAATAGGCTAAGCATATAGTCAAGAACCATATATAAAAAATTATTCTCATATAGATGCTTAGCTCATGCTAAAGCAATCATAGAAATCTCATTACTCGGCAAGTTCATACTCATCCGAGTGAATTTGTCCGAGTTATCTCAGAACAAACAATTCAATCAACCCTCATGGGAAAAAAGCACTCGGTAAGCTCTTGCTTATCCGAGTGGATTTACCCGAGTAATCCCGGAATAAATATTTCGTTCATCCCTCATGGGAAAACAAGTTCTTTCAATCATATGAAAAATATGACCAAATTATTAAATAGCTTATGCCATAATACTGGTCTCAATCTATAAAAGATCTTCACCAAGGTGGAAAACAAACAGCATTGGTAAGGTTACCTAACCAAATGCCAAAAAACCAAACAGCTCTTGTTCACCAAGGCAGCTATAAAACTTAGCTGTCGGTCACCTTCCAAGTTGCATCGTGCTAGCTTCTCATGAAGTCAAGCAAACCGCGGTATGGAAGGATTTTTAAAGGTATAGGGCACTCGGACACGCGCATATTGCCAGGGCAAATCTGCTTAAGCTCATCTGCTTAAGTCCCTAAGGACACGTATCGGACCACACCTTAGATGGGCCGTAGATTTTCTTATGGGCTCGGCCCACTCACCAGAAAACCTAGCGCAACCCTCAAATCTTTCTATAAAGATGCGAGGTCGTCCCCGCCTCTTCGTCTTCCAAACAATTCCCCTTTTCGCGGCACTGTTCACCAGTTCACCGCGGAGAACCCTAGACTCGCGCACTCCCAAATCCATCCACCTAGGAGCTTGCTCTCTGCAACAACTAGCCTCCGCAACCAAATCTCCCACGGTCCCCTGCCAAAAATCCAACCTTTCTCAGCCAGATCCACTTCCTAACAACCCATTCTCATGGCGGAGGAAAAAAGGATTCCCTTCGACCAATGGGCCGCTTCGGATGTGAGGGAATCTACCCTCAAGGAGATGGTGAAGCACGGCGTGCTCCCACCAAAGGAACTCGTGGGATGGCGCCCGGCGGCGGGGGAGGACTTCCCGACCCCAAACACCGGTGAGCTCGTCGTTTTCACTTCCTTTTTCTATTGCGGGTTCAGCCTTCCCACCTCCGAGTTCTTCCGGGGGCTTCTGGACTATTATGGGCTTCATCTCTACCATCTGAACCCCAACTCAATGCTTCACATAGCTCTCTTCATTCATGTATGTGAAGCCTTCCTTGGCATTCTCCCCCACTTCCAACTTTTCCGGCGCATGTTCTATCTTAAACCACATCCGAACAAAGATCAACCTTGCGTCGTTGGCGGGGCAGGCTTCCAACTTCGCGGATCTCTCCGCAAAGACTACTTTTCTCTCCCTTTGAAATCTTCCAACAAGGGCTGGCACGCGGGCTGGTTCTACATTAGTAACCTCGAACCCAGCCTGCCCGCCTTTGTCGGTCTTCCTCCTGTTCCCAAGCCATCTTGGAGCACCGTCCCGGTAGCCCAAGACTGGGACGAAGCCAATGATCTGCTCGCGAAGATCCTGGCGATGAAAAAGAGAGGTCTTCGCGGGGAACAGATCACTCGGCACTTCATCAGTGCCGACCGGCGCCGATCAAGGAGCGGTCGGCCGCCTTCGAATATGAAGGCGGGACGGACCCCAATCGGGAAGATCCAGATCCACTCAAGTACGAGATCCTGAAGATCCGGATGTATAAACTCTTCTCGTCTGGGATTGCAGTTGAGCGGGCCCTCATTCTGCCAGTCCTTCCCTTCAGCATCCACCGGCCTCCTCCTCCGGTAAGCCGACTGGTTGCTTCATAATATGTTTCAATCTTGACATCTTGTCTCTTAATGTTGCACTTTCTTTCTTCTGCAGGAAAACGCCTCTATCACCTCCAAACCATACAGGGTGGCTCATGACGACGCGCCGCATCGCCCCGCCAAGAAACCGGCGGCGGGATCAAGATTCGAGTGACCGGTCGGGAAGCGAGCGGCGCGAGTGAGGACTCGAACAAACGTGCAAGCAAAAGGAGGCTGATCATCGAAGATTCGGATGACGACGTCCCGGCTCCTCCAGTCGATACCCCACCTCTAAGGCGATCACCGTGGACGGCGCCGAAGATCCGCCGGTCATCCAGGTATGCTCTGAAACCGAAATCTGAACTCTTTCGCTGAAAACTTCTCTTTATCTTTACCCTTGCTGTATTCACTTTCGCAGGAGGCCCCAGGACATAGATCCTGCCGGAGGGGGTGAAGGACCGACTCCGGCCGCTGCTCCCGAAGTGCCAAGGCCAGCAGAGCCAAAGCCCCGGAGCCCGCAACCGAGTGCGAGCGCTCCGGGGAAACAACCTTCGCCTCCTAAGAAGGACGCCCCTAGGAAGGAGCCCCCGACTGCCAGTCGGGATATCCCGACTGGAAACCGATCATCGGCCGGGAAACCCGAGGGTGCGGCTCAAGCACCCCCGACTGGGGGTCACTCGGCGCAGAGCCAGAAGAAGAAGACCAGCCCGGCCGCTCCACCGAGGCAGGCAGCCACCGAAACCGGTGAGACTTGCTTCGAAGCACTCTTTCGCTCTTTCAATTTTGAATCTTTCATGTCTTCATTTGTCTTTCTTGTTTGCCAGCCACGGTAGAAGAGATCCCCAGGTTGCAGTCTTCTGAGACCTGGGTCCCCCCGATCAGGATCGAGTGGCGGGATTCGGAAGGCGAGAGGCAGGGCATCATCCTAGACCGGCAAGCTGAAAAGATGAAAGGGATGCCCTTGTCGAGAGCTGAATGAGGCGACCCGACCGCTCAACGTAAGCCTTTGTCTTTCTCTTTGATTATATCATCGTTATCTTTCGCCGATCACTCCTCGCTTTCGCGTGCGAAAGAGTATTGCCGCTCAATGGCAAAGTCTGAAGTGCTGGAGAAGCTGGTCCCCCACTTAAACTCCTTGGAGGACGTTCAGCGACAGCTGAAGGCCACTCGGGAGGAGGCCGCATCGAGGGATGCGGCTTTAAGGAGGGAGATTGCGGAGCTTCGGGAAGCGAACCTCGACCTCCGCGGATCAATCGGGAGTAAGCCCGCCTCTCCCAGCTTTATCATGATTCTCTTGTTGATCTTGGCTGTTGACGATCTTCTTTCATTGTAGAAAATTCTTCTGAGGTCCACTCGCTTCAAGTCCACTGGAAGCGGTCACCTTGACAAGGCCGAGATGGAGGCCGGGTTTGAAGGTAATCTTCTTTGAAGTCGAATTTCCGTCCTGCTTTATTTCCGAGTGCTTTGAATGATCTGGGACTTTTGGCAGCTTATAAGTTGAAGACCCGAGCCCAATACGACGTCTTGCTTGGGCGGATCAGATCTAGCGACGAGATACGGGAAGAGGTCGCCAACGCCGCCACGCCGATCTTGCTGTCCTTGTTCGATCAAGGAGTTGGGGCCGTGCGGCTGAGCCGATCGAGATATTTGACAAGCTGCGGCGGCTCCCGAACGATACCGGCCAATATCGCCGGCGCCGGCATGGGGCTGGTCGGCTCTTGCTCGACCAAGTCCCTTTACCCCAGTGGATATCCATTCGGTCGGGGAGGGCTTCGCGACGGAACAACGGACGAGCGAGCCTTAGACATGCTAAGTGAGGCGCAAGAGGCGGCGAAGAAGATATCTCTTGATGTAGTAAACTACTTCAAGATTTGATTTGTATTCTGACTTTGCTTTGTAAATGTCGCGTAACCGTAACACTCTGATGTGGAACTTTGTGACTCTTTTAGTTTATTTATGTCAATGCCTTGATTCGAGCTTTTGCGTGAAATTTCTTAAGTAGCTTTCGTCTGGCTGTCATCAAGCCTAGGCTCGATTAGGTCATCGGAAAACTCTCAGTCCTTAGACACTGAGCTCGAGTCGAAGGACATTAAACAATGATAAACCAAATTATGCATAAGAGTTGACGAGGAAAACTTGAGCTTTATTGACATGTGTACAGCCCCCGACTGCTAGCTCAAGAAGTCATCTTGCTTGAGGTTGGCAGTCAAGGAAAACATGAGGCCTTGGCCAAATTAGGCATAAAATCGTCGAAGATGCTCGATGTTCCAGGAGTTCTCCACCATAGACCCGTCTTCACGCTTTAGCCGGTATGCACCTGGCCGAGTCACTTCAGCGATTATGTATGGTCCTTCCCATAAGGGAGATAACTTGTGTCGGTCTTTGGTGGTCTAGATCTTGCGTAAGACCAGGTCACCAACGATGAAAGCTCGTGCTCGCACGTTGCGGCTGTGGTATCTTCTGAGCCCTTGAAGATATTTGGCCAATCGGATAAGGGCCGCCTCGCGGGCCTCTTCCAATCGGGTGAGGTCATCCACTCGGTCGGGTCGTAGCGTTCATCATTGAAGCTGCGGACCCGGAGGGACTCGTACTCCATCTCATTTGGCAACATGGCCTCTGCGCCATAGACCAGAAAGAAAGGAGTTTGGCCGGTAGCCCGACTGGGTGTGGTTCGTAGCGACCATAGAACCGAGGGAAGTTCTTGGACCCACTTGCCGGCGTAAGGGCTTAGTCGGTCGAAAACGCGAGCCTTGATGCCTTGAAGGATCATGCCGTTGGCTCGCTCGACTTGCTCGTTGCTTTTAGGGTGAGCTACTGATGCATAGCAGATTTTGATTCCGAAGTCTTCGCAGAATTCCTTGAAGATGCCTCCCGTGAATTGAGTCCCATTATCAGTTATGATTATGTTTGGGATGCCGAAGCGGTGCACGATGTTGAGGAAAAAGTCTCGTGCTTTGTCAGCAGTGATTGTGGCGACCGGCTTGGCTTCAATCCACTTGGAGAACTTGTCGATTGCGACGAAGAGGTGTGTGAAACCTCCTGGAGCTTTCTTGAAAGGGCCAACCATGTCCACCCCATACCGCGAACGGCCAGAAAGTGGGATTGTTTGAAGCTCCTGGGCTGGGACATGGCTTTGTCGGGTGAAAAACTGGCAGCCTTCACAGGTTCTTACGACTTTATCCGCGTCGGAGACCGCAGTAAGCCAGAAGAATCCTTGCCTGTAAGCTTTGCCGACTAGAGTGCGTGCTGCCGCGTGGCTTCCGCATATGCCCGAGTGGATATCTTGGAGTAGTTGTTTCCCTTCTTCGGGTGTGATGCACCTCATTAGAATTCCAGAGGGGCTTCTCTTGTATAGGTCGGAGTCGACCATGACGTATGCTTGGCAACGACGTCGGACGCGTTCTGCTTCATCCCGATCATCCGGCAGCTCTTGCTGGGTTAGGAATTTGATGAGCGGCGTCCTCCAGTCGGTGTCGGCCATGGCGACTTCGTTCGTGGTTTGCTCGGTGAGAGTTGTCTTCGCCGTGATGGTTGGTTCGTAGAGATGCTCGACAAAGACGTCCGTTGGGGCAACTTCGCGCTTAGATCCGAGCTGTGCCAACTCATCGGCAGCTTCGTTGTTATGTCTCAGGACATGTGAGAGTTCGAGCCCGTCAAACTTGTCCTCAAGCTTGCGGACCTCTTGTCGGTAGGCCTCCATAGTGTCATTTAAGCAGGACCAGTCCTTCATCACTTGATTGACGACCAGCTGGGAGTCGCCTTTCACAATAAGCCGCCGTATCCCGAGTGAAACTGCGAGCCGCAGTCCATGTAGAAGGCTTCGTACTCGGCGACGTTGTGTGAGGCGGAGAAGTGGAGGTGAAGGACATATCTTAGCCTTTCCCCAGTCGGGGAGATCAGCACGACTCCTGCTCCCAAGCCGGTGATCCTCTTGGATCCGTCGAAGTGCATGGTCCAGTGTTGGAGGTCTTCCCAAGGCACGTTTTCTTGCTGTTCAGTCCACTCGGCCAGGAAGTCCGCTAAGGCTTGTGACTTAATGGACGTTCTTGGCTTAAAAGTCAAGTCCAGCGGCATCAGTTCTAGGGCCCACTTGGCGATGCGCCCGGTTGCCTCGCGGTTGTGGATGACGTCGCCGAGTGGGAAGGAGGTGACGACGGTGACCGAGTGACCCTGAAAATAGTGTGCCAATTTCCTCGCGGTTATTAGAACACCATAGAGCAATTTTTGTACCTGGGGGTAGCGAATTTTGGCTCCTACCAATACTTCACTAACAAAGTAGATTGGCCTTTGAATCTTCTGGGCCCGTCCTTCTTCTTCGCGTTCGACCGCGAGGACCGTGCTGACCACTTGGTGAGTGGCTGAGACGTACAGCAGCAGGGGTTCCTGGGGCTGAGGCGAGGCCAGGACGGGCGGCGTGGTAAGGAATTCCTTGAAATCTTCAAAGGCCTTGTCGGCTTCTGTGGTCCACTGGAAGTCGTCCGTCTTCTTTAGCAGTCTGAAGAAGGGCATGCCTCGTTCGCCGAGTCGGGATATGAAACGGCTTAGTGCCGCCATGCAGCCAGTGAGCTTTTGGACGTCTTTCTGATTACTCGGGGGCTTCATGTTTAAGATGGCGTTGATCTTCTCTGGATTTGCCTCAATGCCGCGATGTGACACCATAAAGCCAAGCAGCTTGCCTGATGGGACGCCGAAGGTGCACTTCTCCGGGTTTAACTTCATTCTGAAGGCCCGGATGTTTGCAAAGGTTTCTTCTAAGTCGGCGATCAAGTCTTCTTTCTGCTTGGTCTTGATGACAACATCGTCGACGTAGGCTTCAACGTTCTTGCCGATCTGCGTCTGGAAACATCTTTGGATCATGCGCTGGTATGTGGCTCCGGCGTTTTTCAGGCCAAAAGGCATGGTGATGTAGCAGTAAGCCCCAAACGGCGTGATGAACGATGTTTTCAAGCAGTCGGATTCTTTCAAGCTGATTTGGTGATAGCCCGAGTAACAATCCAAGAAACTCAGGAGTTCGCAGCCGGCTGTTGAGTCGACGACTTGGTCGATGCGAGGCAGCCCGAACGGATCTTTGGGGCAGCTTTGTTGAGGTCGGTGTAGTCAACGCACATGCGCCATTGCCCCGTCTTCTTGCGGACCGGGGTTTGGCTAACCGGTCGGGATGAAGGACTTCTTTAATGAAGCCGGCAGCCAAGAGCTTGGCGAGTTCTTCTTTGATAGCGTCCTTTCGATCATGTGCGAATCTGCGTAATCGTTGTTTTATCGGTTTAGCGTCATCTTTGACATCCAAAGAGTGCTCGATCACCTCCCTAGGAATTCCAGGCATATCAGATGGTTTCCAAGCAAAAACATCTTTATTATTTTGGAGGAAGGTGACGAGCGCGCTTTCCTATTTGGGATCTAGGTCAGCGCCGATTACAGCAGTTTTCGAGGGATCTGACGGATCGAGGGAGATCTTCTTGGTCTTGGCGTCGCCGGATCCAGATTTGGCTATCTTCTTCGCGGGGACTTCGCCCTCTGCCGAAGTTGATGCGGCCAATCGGACTTCTTGTTGGCCACGCAATCTCTCGCGAGATTGAGCCATGTCGCAGCTCTCCTTATCGCAGGTGAAGGCTTGCTTCACGTCGCTGCGAAGAGTGATGACGCCGTTGGGACCTGGCATCTTCATGCAAAGGTAGGTGTAGTGAGGGATCGCCATGGACTTGGCAAGCGCAGGCCTTCCGATGATGGCGTGATATGCTGTTTCAAAGTCGGCCACCTCGAAGGTGACGTTCTCCGTTCGAAAGTTCTCTCGGGCTCCGAAGGTGACTGGGAGGGAGATATGCCCGAGTGGAGTTGAAGACAGCCCTGGGATGACTCCGTGAAAGGGGGCTGAGCTTGCTTTCAGTTCGGCCCTCGGTATCTGCATCTCATCCATGGTCTTGGTAAACAGGATGTTGAGGGCGCTGCCCCCATCGATGAGGACGCGCTTAAGCCTGATGTTGCGGACCACGGGGTCCAGGACGAGTGGATAGCGCCCCAGGTGAACCACTCGGTCTGGATGATCCGAGCGGTCAAAGGTGATGGCCACTTCCGACCATCGCAGATACTGAGGGACTTCGGGTTGAGCCGCGTTGACCTCCCGGTCAGTTAGCTTTTGTTTCCTCTTGGACTCATAAGCTAGCGGGCCTCCGAAGATGTGGTTGAGCTCCCCCACTGGGTCTTGAAACGGCTCGGCATTTTCAGCCACGTTGTTCTTTTTGGTGCCAGATGGGCCAGCCTCGTCAGTCGGCTTTTTGTTGAGCTGCGCCGCGTACTGTTCAGCGAACTGCTTGTAGATAAAGCAGTCCTTCGCCGCGTGCTTATGATTCGGATGATGGGTGCACTGGGCGTTCATGATGGCGTCGTAGGCGGCGACTCGGGGACGGCGTCGAGTGTTGGAGGTTGCAGCCACTAGATCTTCAGATCGGCGCTTGCGATCTTTCTGGCCTTGGTTGCCATTGTTGCCGCCATCCTTCTTAGGATTTCGGCTTCCTCTTGCTTGCTTGTCCTCCCTTCTGTCGGGCCGGTCTTGGCGGGCGGCTTTAATGGCGTCGTTGGATTTGGCGTATGAGTTCGCCGTCTCGAACATTTGTTTCACCGTCTTCGGTGGTTTGCGCCCGAACATGCCGATGAGAAGCTCATCACGAACTCCCTTCTGGAAGGCGGCGATGATGATGTCATCGGTAATGTTCGGGATCTTGTTGCGCTTCTCGGAGAAACGACGAATATAATCCTTCAGGGGCTCGTCCGGCTTCTGGATGACGTTGTAAAGGTCGAAGTGTGTGCCGGGCCTCTCGAAGGTGCCTTGGAAGTTGGCGATGAAGTGGTCCCTCAGCTCGCTCCACGAGCCGATTGAGCCTCTTGGCAGGCTCGTGAGCCAATTTCTGGCTGAGTTTGCGAGGGCCACGGGCAGGTAATTGGCCATGGCTTTATTGTCGCCACCTGCAGCTCGGATGGCGAGGGTATATACAGTTAACCAAGATTCGGGGTCGGTCTTGCCATCGTACCTTTCAATCCCTGTAGGCTTAAAGCCACTCGGCCAATGCACTCGGCGGAGCTCCCGAGTGAAGGCCGGTACTCCATCGTCGCCGCTATCGGGTGATCCCCTTCGATCTTCCCGAGTGCGTCGGTCGCGCTCCTGGTAGCGGCGATCGAGGACTTCCCGCAGATCACTCGGCGGGGTCTTCGGTTGGCTGGTTGGGTAGCTGGAACTGTTGCGGCGGACTCGGTGGTGGACGGGTGGACGTCCGTGTCGTTTGTCGCGGGAGTCGGCCGTCTGCTCTTGGTACTTCAGTGTGGACTCGCGAGGTGTGCCTCTTGGCCTAGTCGTCGACCGAGCGGGCTCGGGCCTCCTATAGTCTCCTAACTTTAGAGGTGGAAGCCAGCTCTTGTCTGGCGTCGAATGACAGCCATTGAGCTCTGAAGATGAGCAGGAGTCGAATGACGGGAGGATGATAGCGACCTCCCTTGATCCTGGGTAACCCGGATCTGGATCGTTCCAGTCCGAGTCAGAGCTTGGGGGAGTAGGCTCCTCCGAGTGGATTGCCGCCGTCTCGGGGGAGAGAAGTTTGCTGTAGATCTCGGCGGCATTTGGTAACCCAAACGGCACCGAGAAGTCTTCGTCAGAATAGATCGCTTCCGTCGGGGAGGCGAGAAGATTGGCGCAGATTTCGGCGGTATTCGGTAATCCGAATGGTGCCGAGTGAAGTCCGTCGTCGGAGAAGGTGGATCGCATCTTGGTTTTCAAGATGTTGTCGAAGATCTCGGCGCTGTTGGGGAGCCCGAATGGCGCCGAGTAGGTCTTTCCCTCCGACTGGTTTGAATCCGAGTCGAAGGAGGAGTCATCGGCGAAGTTGGCGACGAAGTCGCCAAGTCTTGAGGGGGATCCCATCACACTTGTCGGCGAGATTGTTGAAGAAGTCTCGACGCGCGGGTCCCTACCTGGCGCGCCAACTGTCGAAACTTGGTTTTGGCAATATATTTTCTGGGGTCGCAGTCGAGATCGCCAAGCACAATGGGTTAGAAGAAGAAGAAGATTTAGACAGGTTCAGGCCCTCTCGTGAGGTAATACCCTACTCCTGTTTCGGTGGATTCGGTCCGCCGAGTGTCTTTTTTGATCTCGTGATCTAAAGCTCTTGCTTATGAAATCGTATCTCAGATCTAGTGTTGGATATCCCTCAAGGGACGCCCCTTACCCCCCTTATATAGTCTTGGGGGGAGGGTTTACAAATCGGAAACCCTATCTTATTCTAAGTCGGTTTCCTCAATCTTACCAAACCATGACTATAGGCCGATTGCCTTATCTCTATCGGCAACCGTAACACCCAAGTCAAGTTCGGCTTACAGATATAGCAGGCGCAATCTATCCCTACCTCCAGTCGGATAAGCTTGCTATGTAGATACCCGATTGCCATAATCTCCACAGACATCACCTTTAGATGGCTGATATAAGTTATATCGCCCTTACTCTTTTTAATTTATCATAATTGGTTGAGTTCTGCCGATGTGTGATGGCCGATGTTTGCGATATCGCCCTTAGTCAAGTTAAAATTTTATCAATGTTTGACATTGTAAAATTAGGGGGCATACATACGTGCATAAAAAAATATGTGGACTTCAAAAAATTTCAATACAAGATATATTACAGGAATCAGCGCAAGCAAGTTATATCACAAGAGTTCACAAGAGTTTACAAGAATCAACATCGGCATGAAAGTTTACAAGTTTCAAGTGCTAAGCTCCTATTACATAGATCGGTTCATCCAGACACTAGCTTATTGATAGCCAATATTACGCTTTGCCTGATTTGTTCTATGTCGTTGATGGCTTGGGCGTCGGTTGCATCAGTTACTGGGATCACTTTTAGAGACTTCGTAAGATCTGACAAATGCTTGACAGAAGTCTTCAATTTGGATTTTTGTTCTTCAATTGCCCTGGGAAGATCGGCAAGTTTCTGTTCTTCTGATGCAAGTAGTTCCTCCTTGCGTTTTAGTAGCCAATCAATGTTGGTTTGAATTGAGCTTGGCCCTGCAGTCATCTCATCAAGCTTAGCCTTCTCTGCGGTGACTGGTTGCCGAGTGGCTTCGATAGTGGCTTCATGAGCTTTTCTCTCTCGCCGATCGGCAATCCTTTGTCGTGCTCTTTCTAGTTTGTATCGATGTTGTTCAAGATATGCTGCTTGAGAGATGATGTCGACAAGGTTATCTGGGATTTGATCTTGTATCTCTTCAAACCTGGATTTGATCGGCCCATAGTTGACGACTAAGTAGTCCAAGAAACTCTCTAGCCAACTGTTGTCAACTTTTTTGGCAAGAAAACAAACACGATTGACACACATAAACACCTTGCGGTGATATGGAGTCACCAACCACCTCGATCTAGCAAAAACTAAACCAAGATGGGTTTTGTAGATTAAACCGACTGGCAAAGTCGATTTCAATTGAACGATGGATAAATACCCGTCTCGTGGGCGAACGGAAGGTTTTCAGGACAAACCTACAAAGAGGTGTCGCACTCTCGCAGCGGCGGCAGACAATTTGCAGCACAAATTGACAAAGATGGATGAACTAATGTGGAAATAGTAAAGAACGATTCAATTGGCTAAAACCTAGAAACTAGATTGATCTTGTGTATTGTGTATGTCTCTTGCCAATTGAACCGGCCTTTGCCCTTAAATAGGGATTGGTCTTGCCTTCTACAGGCCCTCCTCCACGTCCAATTTGGGATAAACACCTTAGGAAACCCGAAACATACCTTATGGGGCAAGGAAACCCGAGTATCGATAAAATCAACATGATCTCGGACTCTGCCGGTCAGACCGTCCACATGCCGCCGGTCTGTCGGCCCTTAGACCCGATTTGACCAGCCTATCCATGGCGGTCAGACCCGAAGGAAACCGGCAGATTTTCCAAATATTGACAATTTTCCCTATTTCAATCCTAGGTGCCAATTTTGGGTGTAAACACCGACGAGCAATATCCAATAGCTTGGCATTCAGATCATCGGCAATGGGAGCCAGGGCTTTGCTTGTGGTCTCTTCCTCTTCATCCATAAACTGTCTTATGTCAAAGGAGAACATATCGGACCTGAAAAGGGAATGATGAAATTGTTAAGTATTGAAAAAACTCAAAACAACCGATATGGCGTATTAAAAATTCTTACAGGAAAGATAGGAGCTGCTTCTCTTTCTGCTTCCACATGATGGCTGCCCCTAGCCGATGGAGCGTGTTCACCTGATTCCTGAGGGGCAGGTGCTGGAGAGCGAGCCGGCTTCACAAAAGAAAAGGAACAAGTTTGGTTTGGCATCGGTTAATTAAAAAGCCAAAGAAGGGTTTGAGACTAAAGTTATCGATGGAGGTGGAGCCGATTTCTTCTTGGTGGCCAATTTCTTTTTCTGCAAGGTGAAGGAGTTTGTTCAGGAATTGAAATGTGAATATTTAAAGGAAGAAGAACTCCAGAAAAACACATATCGGCCGAGAACGAGGTTGGCGTCTTGGATGAGTTGGAGTTTTCCGGGGAGCTGGATCATCGGCTGGCGGCGTCGGCATGGTTCTTCTTGGTTCACTTGTCTTGGCAGCAACATCATCGACAGCTTCTTGACATCTGGGTCTAAGGACGGCAGATCATTGGCTACAGCTGTCTTTTGTTTCTTGGGAGCTTTCTTCTTTGCAGCTGATGGATCGACAGCCGATGGCTTGGTCCTTCTCTTTCGTCCAGCTTCAGAGAGGATCGGCTACTAGGTTTGACCATAAAGCAAAGATGCCGTCTTGGGGGCATCATAACCAATCATCGAAGGAGCTAGGCTGCAACCATTGTGGAGTATTCTGACAGCATAACAGATAGTTGCCCCAGTATTGCTGGTGTGAGGAGGAGAGGAGTCGGTGGTCTACAAACAAAGAGAAAGATGTAGTCAAATATTGAAAGATGTTAAGCCGATAATGAAGAATTTGACAAAAGAAGAAGTGCTCACTTGTGGAACCAACTCCGGGTACATGGTGGTCAAGTACATCTAAGCCGATTGGTGAAAAGGTGTTTCTTCCATTCAATCCACCATCAGTCGAAGGCTGCACTCCTCATTACGGCCAGTTCAATATTGTCAATGCTGCCGAGGAGAGGCCCTTGGATATTAAGCAATCTGTCTATCATAAGACCTGAAGAGATCTCTCCCCTAGTTTGGATCTTGTCGGCAAAGTACAAGCCAATCGGTAGCTGGCCCATCTCTAACTGTCTGGCAACACTCATCGGATGTTAGAACTCGTAGGAAACTTGGACGTTTCTACCTTGATGGATGCCGACTGGGAGGATACAAAGAGAGATGGCAACTTTAAAGACTTCCCTGGACTTGTCAAACTTCTCAGAGTTTATCTCATCAAACCTAAAGTCATTGGGGAGCTCAAAATCTTCAGAATTTGCATAGGCAAATCAGATTCTTGTGTCCTTGGAAACCCATCGTAGAAGTTGCCAAACCAATCTCTGAAAAGGTCAGCCGATAGCTTTGATCCAGTATATGAGGATGTTGTCTCTCCAAAGGACATGCATCGGCGAGTGGTCACTTCATTGTCATCTTCATCTGTCATCGGCTGCACTCTTGGGAATTCAGCTTCCACTAGTTCCTGCCTCTGAGCAACCTTATGTGTGTGTAGATTGAGCCAAATTTGGAGAAGCCACCAGGGTCAACCAGTGTTGATAGCAGAGTTTGTAGCGATCTTAACTAATCATTGTTTAGGGTCTGGTAGAGATACCCTAGCAAGTATTTGCCCAAAGGAATTTGTTTCTTCTCTACCAACGCTTCGGCTATGTGCCGCCAGTTGGTTGTAGGGCCACAGCTTAGACCACAAAACAAAAATTTTTCTAGCCACATCAAGAGGAATGTTGTGTGCTCCCTAAGGCCTACTGGGCTAGTTCCCATGTTTTGGGTGATGAATCCATTCTAGCTGCCAATAGCCCGGTTTTGAAAGATAATTGACCCTTGGTGTCCAAGCTGACCGGGTTAGCCGATGAGGTGATGTCCAGACCCGTGATCATAACTATGTCCAAGAGAGTGGGCATCATCGGTCCCTGGTTGAAAAAGTAAGCATTCAAAGTGTTGGACCAGAGGTAGGTAGCAGCCGACATCATAGGCTCGTCTTTGGTCATATCGGCTATGGTGAGGGCTAAGCAGTGCGCTATCCCAAGTTCTTCCTAGTGGCTCTGCTAGCTAGCTGATACTCTGTTATACCACTCTAGCCAAGTTTTATCGGTGGATGGCCAAGACTTGAAGGTTCCAGCCCAATGTGCCAAACTAGGGTTTGTTAATCTGAAAGGAACCCTATTGGTCTCAGCGTTTATGAATTCGGTGGGGTCAGAATCGCCGATTGCGCCGAGGAAGAATCGGTTGGGATGAACAAGATTGGGTATTGCAATTTGGCTCGAGAGATGCTATAAGTAAAAAAGAAAGAGGCGAATCACGAAGAGTGAAAACGAATTCGCAGCAAGAAAAGGAGATATAGCCGATGGGGCTTACCTCAGGGAATTCAGCCGACGGCGCACCAGAGGGAATAGTGAGGTCGACATTGTTAGGGATGAGATCACCGCCGCAAATGTGTCGCTGGTGAGTCTGCCGAGGGCTTGGAGTGTCATATACCCAGATCCTAGGGTTAAGTAAAATCATGTCAAGACAAAACTAGGGGTAAAGATCTCCAATTTCCTCACCCAAAACTTTTCCTTTTTGACTTATGAGAAATATTTAAAGACAAATGCATGATTTACAAATTTGAGAATAAAATAAAATTTTTCAAAACTTAAACATTGATCCATTTATATCTGTGAGCATGCATATGCATAAAACATCTTTTGCTGAAAGAGTTCTTTGAGCATTTAGATTTTTGAACCCTTATCTCATTATAGATACATCCTCTCAGCTTAAGAAAAATTTGTTAGGAATCCTAAGACCAAATTAGATGCATAGACATAGAGTGAACACCTAAACCTAGGGAGGTTACCCAAGTTTTCTTGGATAAACCTTAATGGATAAAATCATGGAGAAATTTTATATGGATGCTACATAACACAATTAGCTTAACAAAAAATTTTTACAAAATAATAACTAGGGTTTAAGCCCCAAACAAATTGGACAAACAACTAGGTAATGGGGGCTAACATTATTTAAATCGGCTAAAATGGCATTATGCCTAAAAGACCATTTAAATGCACATAAAGTAATATAGGAGATAATTTATTCGAATACTAGACTAAATACCATAATTAAATATAATTTTCCTAGAATTTTTCTTGACTATTTGAATCCTCTAAAAATTCAAACAAGGCTTAAAATACCCAAATTTTGTTGAATTTCTGAGAGCAAACCATAAGTGATCTTTTAGTGAAACAAAAGAAAATGGGTTATGCATCTACCCCTCTATCTACAAAAAAAATTTCATCAATTTACCTAACCCACACAGTGGTTTATGGAGCAGCAATGTCAAAAGGAAGAAGTAAATCGAAAATCAACCCCAAAATTTGGCAGCACACAGAGATCTACCCATCCCCCACTGCCCTGCCTTGGACACCACGGTTGGACCCACTTGGCAGCGTCAGCAGCTAGCTCGGAGCCTGTCTTTTTCTTCTCCACTGCCGAAGGTCGCAGCACCCCGGGCGAGAGCGTGCAGAACACCAGCGACGCGTGGCCGTGAGGTGTCGACGCCGCGCGAGCTCGCTCCGCCTTGCAAAACTCTCCCGCCTCGGTCGCCCAACCTCACTCTCGACCTTAGAACCCAACCGGTCAAAGGAGGAGAGCTCTAGAGTATCGATTCCACTTCATCTCCATCACCAGCCGCGAAGAAAACTGCCACCGCCGTTGCCAAGGAGCCACGATCCTTCCTCTCTACCTCGTATTCCTTAATCACCATTCAATGCCAAACCATTTCTCTATTAACACCATTTCCTTTTGCCCATTGTAGCTGCGGGAAGTGCCGACGGGTACCACCGAAGCCGAAGGCTTGCACCGAATATCGCCGCTGCACCCACGACGCCGTTCCCGGCAATGTAGGCCAGGACTGACCGAATCCTTGCGCCCTTGTCATTGCCTCGATGCCCTCAATGTTTCCCCTCAAAGATCCCAAGGAATGGTGCACGGAGGAAGAAGATCAGCCTTCGTCTTCCTCGGCGCCAGCCAACCATGATGTATCAATATCTCTACTTAGAAGCAAAACCGACCTGTGTAATAAATGTGTCTCATGTAAAAGGACCAAGGGTCGTATGTAATAATAATCCAGTGCTCATTTGGTTTAAACTCAGTAGTTAAATCATCTATCAACCGTATAGATCTGAGCTTGGTAGGCGAAAGAATTATCTAGCTAGCGCGCGATTCCGGTTTGCCACCATTGCATGACATGATACTATCTAGTGACCAAATCACTTTAAATCAAATTTCCCAACAATTGTTAAAACACTGGAGAGTCACCGTGACCTAGCGAACCATCCAACCGTATCCAAACCCAAATCTCGAGGATGAGATTTCCTTTAAGAGGGATAGAGTTGTCACATACCCAGATCCTAGGGTTAAGTAAAATCATGTCAAGACAAAACTAGGGGTAAAGATCTCCAATTTCCTGACCCAAAACTTTTCCTTTTTGACTTATTAGAAATATTTAAAGCCAAATGCATGATTTACAAATTTGACAATAAAATAAAATTTTTCAAAACTTAAACATTGATCCATTTATATCTATGAGCATGCATATGCATAAAACCTCTTTTGCTAAAAGAGTCCTTTGAGCATTTAGGATTTTGAACCCTTATCTCATTATAGATACATCCCCTGAGCTTAAGAAAAATTTATTAGGAATCCTAGGACGAAATTATATGCATACACATAGAGTGAACACCTAAACCTAGGGAGGTTACCCAGGTTTTCTAGGATAAACCATAATGGATAAAATCATGGGGAAAATTTATATGGGTGCTAGATAACAAAATTAGCTTAAGAAAATTTTTGTCAAAAATAATAACTAGGGTTTAAGCCCCAAAAAAATTGGACAAGCAGCTAGGTAATGGGGGCTAATATTATTTAAATGGGCTAAAATGGCACTTTGCCTAAAATACAATTTAAATGCACATAAAGTAATATAGGAGATAATTTATTCAAATACTAGATTAAATACATAATTAAATATATTTTTTCTAGAATTTTTCTTGACTATATGAACCCTCTAAAAATTCAAACAAGGCTTAAAATACCAAAACTTTGTTGAATTTCTCAGAGCAAACCATAAGTGATCTTTGAGTGAAAGCAAAGAAAATGGGTTCTGCAGAAAATTTTTCATCAATTTTGCCTAATCCATAAGGTGGATTATAGAGCAGCAAAGTCAAAGGGAAGAAGTAAATCAAAAATCAACCCCAAAATTCGGCAGCACACAGAGATCTACCCATCCCCCACTCCCCTGGCTTTGACACCATGGTTGGACACACTTGGCAGCGTCAGCAGCTAGTTCCGAGCCTGTCTTTTTCCTCTCCACCGTCGAAGGACGCAGCACCGGTGACAGCCGCACGAACACTAGCGACGTGTGGCCGTGAGGTGTCGACGCCGCGCAAGCTCTCTCCACCTTGCAAAACTCTCCCGCCTCGGTCGCCCAACCTCGCTGTCTATCTCAGAACCCAACTGGTCGAAGGAGGAGAACTCTAGAGTATCGATTCCCCTTCGTCTTCATCATCGGCAGCGAAGAAAACAGCCACCGCCGTCGCCAAGGAGCCACAGTCCTTCCTCTCTACCTCATATTCCTTAATCACCATTCAATGCCGAGCCATTTCTCTGTTAACACCATTTCCTTTCGCCTATTGTAGCTGCGGGAATGCCGACGGGCACCACCGAAGTCGGAGGCGCGCACCGAACATCGCCGCCGCACCCACGACGTCGTTCCGGGAAATGTAGGCCGGGACTGACCGAATCCTTGCGCCCTAGTCATCGCCTTGATTCCCTCGATGTTTCCCCTCAAAGATCCCAAGGAATGGTGCACTGAGGAAGGAGATCAGCCTCCGTCTTCCTCGGCACCAACCAACCACCGCCACGGATCGTCGCTAGTGATTCCTCCGCAACCGGTGAGCCATTGTTCGATTCCTCGCATTTGGACCATCTTGGGGTATCCCGTGACCTCATGATCGACCTTTCATAGCGAAGCATTGGCTGGGTCGAGCTCCCGCTATCGCCCTACTGGTTCTGCCGTCGCCACCATTTGGGTTTCACGTCACCAGGATCACTCGAGCTCCGTCGGACCGTTCGCACCCTCGGGTATGCCCCTATGCCACTTGAGGATGCTTGTTCATGCATGCATTTGGCACGAATCGGCTCCTAGTTTAGTGGTACAACTTGGACCAAACCCGGCTGCCGCCCGCGCACGGCGCCGGCTCCACTCCGACCACTACAGTACCCGTAACCACCACCGATATGTTCGCAATAGAACCCTCCACATTTTCACTTTTGAACACTCCCACTAAAACATCGTCGTTCGTCGTCGCCATCGTCCGAAAGGTCACCGGCGCACCCCAGCCCTGCCTCTTCTTCCCCTCACTCTTGCTGACATCCGGGCCCCACAAATCAAGCGCCAAACCTCCCTCTCAAACCCGAGAGCCACTGACTCATGGGCCCCACACGCCAGGGACCCAGGGAAAAGGCAGTGGCTGGTAGGTTTTCACAGACAGCAGAACATCCCTTCAAAAATCCATATAAAATTCATTTGAATATATTTTTGAATGGAACAAATTTCTGTGGACTCCTTAGATAGTAAACTTTAATATAGAACCATAAGACATGGCCCTCACTGCACAGGATCTATCCCAAAAATTTAAATAAGGCAGGGCACACCTACACAAAAGGAAAGTTTGTAAAATCCCTGGAAAATTCAAATTAACTTCAATTTGAGCAAACCCAAAACCTATAGCTTCCTCATCTTATCCTTTCTGAGTAGGAAAAATAAACATGTATACATTCCTTGGGACAAATGCCTATAAAACTAATTTAGGGAAAATACTACACTTTAGGACAGTCCACCTTAGATATTTATTAAAAATCCATTTCACCACCTTTTTTAGTGGACATAGAATCTGTAGACTCACTCAAACATGCACTTTTAGAATATGAAATAAAACCTTATGCCTTCTGTGTAGCATAATCCCTTAAAGAAATTACAAATGGAACTAGTGGTTCACTGCATCCTCCAACATGCAAAAATTGTAGAAAATTCAATTTTAAATCCTTTTTAATTGGAATAAGTTTCTATAAAACCAGAAGTTAATGAAATTGTATTTTGTAAAATAAAAATATAACAACTCATGCACTGAATATGTAGTAGAAACCCTAAATGGATAGCCTAGGTAGTGAACCACGTAAATGTCATAACTATACTCATCTAAATGTGTATATATGTGATTACCCCAACATGAAGAATAATCCTAGCTCCAAGTAAATCAAAAGAGGACATGATAGACCAGTGAGACCACTTAACCTCACCCTAATTGCCAAAAATTTAGTTCGCATAGCTCACATAGTGCTCTCTAGGTTGGTATATAAGGTTTCTAACATAGAACAGCCCTAGTTAGAAAAATATGTAGCAAAATAATCTAAGACCAAAAACAATTAACTAAAATTGGATTAGTCAACTAAGATACTCATTTGGTACACCTTAAATATAATGGGTCAAATTCTGGACCTAAAACCCTAGGGCCACAACTTTGGAGTACTATAGACCCAAGCACGTTATAGGATTAGTAAAATACCTACTAAATATATTCTAGCTCCAAAAATCATGAAGTAAATTGCATTAGTCATGGGAACCATTTTTCCTCATCTCTGGAAGGTCAAGGTTAATACAAATCAAGTGGTAAAAACAAATTAAGCCGAAGCATAGTTAAATCCTACCCTACACCAAACAAATTTCAAAAATTAATAACATCCAAAATAAGAGAAATAAAATCGAAATTCCTTCACCATAAATCGCATCCACACAGCCCCTAACCACACTGAAGAACCCATGCATTTTAGAGCATATTTAATTTTTACATGTTCTGGTATTTACCAGTTATTGGTATTTTCCTTTAGCGGATAACATCGCGACGGTGAGAAGATTTGCATTCTAACTTATCCAAGGAAGATTCTCTAACAGCTAAGGCAAGTTCTTCCCCTCTTCTATTTGAACATCTTGAATCCCATGTTTTGAGGGATGAAATTATTTGTTTGCAAAATTGCATAAGAACTTAAACTATGTGGGTATTTAAAACTTGGCTATAGTAGTTATAACCCATATGCTGCATTTCCTACCTTAAATATTTGAAACCATTGCTGTTTGTAACCTTACAGATGGTTAGAGTGTTTACCTTGTGCCGGAATGGGTTTAATCATGTTTTCTGCAATACTTGCTTAGCCTTGCCTAGAAATTTTGCAAATACTCGTTCCATTTATAAATATTATGTGTGAACTTGTTAAAATGAACCCCTGCTGGAATGGGTTGAATTTGATGATTATTTGCGAACTAAAATGTGTAAAATTGTAGTTTAGACTTGGTTGGCAAGTGGCGTGCAATTGATGTATTTGCATTGCTGATAGGGGGAGTGTTTACCCGAGTCCGTAAGGACCGAACTTGTGTGACCAACCTAAAGATACCATACATCCGCGTGTGCTAGTATGTGATAGCCTTAGCCGAGTAATCTATTTAGCACCTATCCTTGCATTACGGTAGGCCGGAGTGTACGGGTTCGGATAACCATCATGTTGAAGAAACAACTGCGCTAGCTCATGCTGTACAAGTAAGTTCGCTTCTCTTCCTTCTCAAAAGTTCAGGATCAGCAGTAATGCCTTGTTTTAATTGTGAAAATCTTCCTGCAGACTCTAGCCGATTTGCTTTCATTTGACATCAAAGCGTTTGTCAGTGAGGAAGAGGAAGACACTAGCCAAGACCAAATTGCCATAGCCGACGACCTCGAGGAGAAGCTTCAAGACATCCATCGTCGGCTCAGCATCGATGTAGATCAACTGGTGATGGAGTGCGGGCCAGCCCGAGCACGCTTCAATGACATTCAAGGTCAGCTCCCTGATGACTTGGTTGAGAAAATCTCCTAGGCCGTCTTGATTGACGAACACCAATTCAAGCTGGAAAGGGCTGTACAAAGAATTGTTGATCGGTGTGAAGGGTTACGCGGAAGCTACGCTAGCCGAAAACAAAAATTTTTCTACCGCGCAAACCAGGAACACTTGCAAGTAAGGGCCGATAGATCGTTACCGATTGGAGTATGCAGCGGAAATAGCCAATCAGGGCTATCCGATCTGGAACTGTGCTGGCCGATGACAGCCGATTCCCGCAAGCCGACAGCCGATAGCTGGGGACAGCCGATTCACCAATCAGCTGATTCGCCGATGTAGCCGATTCCCCGAGTCGTCTGACCGCATTGTCGCGCCTCGCTCCGATGCGCTCGACCGCAGCCGATTCCACCACAGCCGATTCGTAGCCGATCAACAGCGTGCAACGTTGCAGCGCCTCTACCGGTATCCACACGTCCGGGAACAGAACGCCGAACACCCGTGCGCTAGCACGCGATGCAAGGCTAGGGTTTGGCTCGAAAGTGGGGAGGGTTTCCCTGGAGATTGATCTCGGCGACTTCTGTTGCGGATTCGGTTCAATGCGATACTGCAACTCTATATAGTAGTTATATAGAGTTGGCCGACTGGGACTAGTGGCCGATCAGGACTCTATTTTAAATTGGATCCTATCCGAATCTCACAAAGTTGGCCGCCCATATGTCGTAAGCCCATAGAACTCTATCCGATCGGATCCCTATCCGATCGAGCCGTATCCGAGTCCAA
The DNA here is from genome assembly GCA_019925245.2 of Oryza australiensis. Classification (NCBI taxonomy): domain Eukaryota; kingdom Viridiplantae; phylum Streptophyta; class Magnoliopsida; order Poales; family Poaceae; genus Oryza; species Oryza australiensis. The sequence goes on along the minus strand of JAIFGZ020000674.1, from coordinate 344,734 downwards.
CTCGAATATCTATTCCATCCCCTTAAGCGTGCGACCCAGTAGGTTCGGTATACTCGCTTTAGGCTATAGTCTAACTTAGCCGACCGTCGGCTCGAGTCCAACTCGGCGGACTCACAACACGGCGCCTCGCAAGCACATATTGACACCATAGTATACAAGAATATAATATCGGCTCGAACCTATAATGTGTACACAAATCCGTTTGCCTCACGATACCAATTAAGCTATAGGCAAGATGTGTGCCATCCCTTCAATAGCTTAACCATTCACTCGAACCGTATTGGATTATCCGTCCGTTGATTGACTCCTCAATCAACTTAGCATGGCCATGCATTTCCATAATCCATTACCTCGAGGGACCCGAGATATCTCTCCAAAGGAGGGGCAAATTCCATCTTGATCACTCACATCCCACTCCATGTTTCATAGCAAACCCGAAAACTACCTTTATAACTACCCAGCATTTAATAGCGTTTGGTAGTCCCAAAGTAGGCTACTACACATGTTGGAATCCATGGTGATCTCAGGTCTAAGGACTTTGTACCAACACTACCTAAGACCAACTAATGGCACATTAATTCCCGTAGTGTCTCATGGTGGGTCTATCCAACAATGTGTTCTCTAACACATATGTCCATGTTTATTGACTTGGTATCTCCATACCCATGATCTATGAGACATGATCATCAATCAATAAACATGCCGATCTTAGAATCATATTAGTTCCAATAATATGATATATGATCGTGGATCATTTAGAAATAGATTCATACATATAGAGTCTCATAAATAAGTCACATACTTATTGATCAATACAAGATGTCTATTTCATGGAACCGAATAACACTTTATTCATAAATACATAAACATTGATGTGATATCCAACATCTCCATGTTGCCTCTAGGGCATATCGCAAACAATCTCCCACTTGCACTAGATTCAATCATGTAAGTATCTAATACCCATTGCTCTTGTGTGCGCCTAATGCTTTGGCCGAGGAGAGGTTTTGTCGCGGATCGGCTATGTTGAGATCCGTGTGTACTTTGCATATTTTGCATATCTTGACATCACCTCTCGTCCACTATCTCGCGGATGAGATGATATCGCCGAAGTATGTGTTTGGACTTCGATGTGACCTCGGCCCCTTGGCTTGCGCAATGGCTCCACTATTATCACAACAGAGAGACATTGGACCGCCGTGCCGGTCATCACACCAAGCTCGAAACGAATTTCTTGATCCAAACAGCCTCCTTTGCGCTTTCAAGCAGCAATATACTCGGCCTCCATTGTAGAATCAGCAACGGTATCCCGCTTGGAACTCTTCCAGTGATCGCGTCTCCGTTTAGGCGAGACACGAACCCGCATTGCGATCTTAATCATCCTTGTCTGTTTGGAAGCTAGCATCGGTGTAACCACTTACAACGAGCTCTTCTTCACATCCATAGACTAGGAACATATCCTTAGTTCTTCTCAAATAATTAAGGATATTCTTTACGGCATCCAGTGACCTTCACCGGATCTCGATTGGTATCTCGCTCGTAGCACTCAAAGCGTACGAGACATCCGGACATGTACAAAGCATGGCATACTTGATGGATCCAATTGCCGAGGCATATGGAACCATACCCATCTTATTCCGCTCATCATGTGTCCGAGGACACCGATTCTTGCTAAGATTAATGCCATGTGACATGGGCAAGAAACCTTTCTTGGAATCATACATGTTGAACCTTTTCAACACCTTGTCAATGTATGTACTTTGTCTTAATCCAATTAGCCTATTGGATCTATCTCCATAGATCCGAAGTCCAATATGTATGCTGCCTCCCCTAAGTCTTTCATGGAAAAACTTTTTCAATGAAGACTTGACGGATTCTAGCATAGGGATATCATTTCCAATCAACAATATGTCATCCATATATAAGATTAGAAATACTATTGCGCTCCCACCGACCTTTTTGTAAACACAGGCCTCATCTTCATTTTTGATGAAACCAAACCCTTTGATTACTTCATCAAAACGAATATTCCAACTCCGAGATGCTTATTCAATCCATAAATGGATTTCGTAGCTTGCATATCTTTCCGGCAATTGTGGATCGACAAAACCCCGAGGTTGTATCGTGTATACATCCTCGCTTAGGTTTCCATTTAGGAAAGCCGTTTTGACATCCATCTACCATATCTCATAATCGAAATATGCAGCAATCGCTAGGATAATCCGAATAGATTTAAGCATTGCGACGGGCGAGAAGGTTTCATCATAATCAACTCCTTGAATCTGTTTAAAACCTTTCGCCACCAATCGCTTCTTATAGATGTGAACATTTCCATCTATATCGGCCTTTTCTTAAAAACCCATTTACACTCAATGGATTTGACACAATCAGTGGATCAACCAAGTTCCAAACTTGATTGTCGTACATGGATTCTATTTTGGATTTCATGGCCTCAAGCCACTTGTTGGAATCGGGTCCCACCATCGCTTCCTCATAGGTCTTAGGCTCATCGTTGTCCAACAACAATATATCACGTTATTCCACACCTCGTGTACTGTCGGCGCACGACGTGATCTTTCGGCCTCCGTGGGCCGGTGTATCTACAACCGGTGGCGCAACACTTTGCTCCTCCTGTTGTGGTTCTGTGGTCGCTGAAACGTTTTCTGGTGTTTCTTGAACTTCTTCAAGATGCACCCTTCTCCCACTAACCCTTCTTGAAAGAAACTCTTTCTCCAAGAAGACACCGTGTCGGGCGACAAACACTTTGCCTTGTTCCCGATTATAAAAGTAATATCCCTTAGTTTCCTTAGGATATCCCACAAAGAAGCACTTGTCAGATTTGGGTGTGAGCTTGTCAGACTGTAAACGTTTTACATAAGCTTCGCATCCCCAAATTTTGAGAAAAGACAAACTAGGGGGTTGCCCTGTCCATATCTCATATGGTGTCTTTTCAACTGACTTAGATGGAACTCTATTTAGTGTGAGCGCAGCTGTTTCAAGAGCATATCCCCAGAAGGATAACGGAAGATCACTTTGGCTCATCATCGACCGCACCATGTCCAACAAGGTGCGATTTCTCCGTTCGGACACTCCGTTCCATTGTGGAGTTCTGGCGGAGTCAACTGTGGAACAATTCCACAATCTTTCGATGATTACCAAACTCTTGGCTCAAGTATTCCCTCCACGATCCGATCGTAGAAACTTGATTGTTTTCCCTAAATGATTCCGTACTTCATTCTGGAATTCTTTGAACTTTTCAAAGGATTCGGACTTATGCCTCATTAAGTAGATATAACCATATCTACTAAAGTCATCGGTAAAGGTAATGAAGTACTGATAACCACCTCTGGCCGTTGAGCTCATTGGTCCACATACATCGCATGTACGAGTGCCAACAAGTCACTTGCTCTCCCACCGTGTCCCGTGAAAGGTGCCTTTGTCATCTTACCAAGTAAACAAGACTCACATGTCTCAAATGATTCAAAATCAAAAGAGTGAAGCCATCCTTATGGAGCTTCTCCATGCGTTTCTTATTTATATGGCCTAAGGGATAATGCCGGATAAACGTGGGGTTTGTACCATTAGAGAGTTGCCTTTCTGTATTAATGTTATAGATGGGAGACGCTTCAAGATTCAAAACGTATAATCCATTCACCAATGGAGCATGAAAATAGAACATATCTTTGAGATATATTGAACAACCATTGTCCATTGATCTAAAATCATATCCTTCCGCTTGCAAACATGAAGCGAAAATAACGTTTTGACATAGTGTTGGAACACAATAACAATTATTCAATTCCAAAACTAATCCGAAGGTAGATGAAGTGGTAGTGCCGACAACAACCGTAGCAATGCTTGCTCCATTGCCGACGCGCAGTTCACCACCACCCCTTTAAGCCTCTACTTCTTCTCATTCCCTCGCAACGACTTGCAAATATGAGCTACCGATCCGGTATCAAATACCCAAGAGTCGGTAGGTGAAGTAGCAAGATTAATGTCTATAACATTAATACCGGCGAAGTCGTACTTTGCTTCTTTTTGAGATCCTCCATGTACTTCTTGCAGTTCCTTTTCTAGCGGCCTATCTCCTTGCAAGTAGAAGAAAACGGCATCGATGCCGCCGACCCCTTCTTGCCCTTCTTTGCATTGGAGGCACTCGCGATCTCATCGGGAGTTAGCTTCCTCTTGGTGCAAAGTTTCTTGACAGTGGTTTGTGCTTAGCCTTCTACATCATCATCACATGATGACCGTTTTTCTGGATACTCTCCTCACTGTCTTCGCATCCCATGCAATTCAGCCAAGGTTCTATCCATATTGTTCATGTGATAATTTAATATGAATGGCTCGAAGCTCGGATGGAGCGACCGGAGAATCACATCGAGCCAACTCTTGGCTAAGGGAAAACCTAGTTTTTCCGGACTCTCAATGTAGCCAATCATTTTTATCACATGCGGCGACAGATTCATCTCAACAAGCTCGCATGCAAACAAGGACTTCAAGGTGTTGAACCTCTCGGCCCGAGCTTGGTTCTCAAACATACCACGCAGTCCCCGAATAATAGTGTGAGCATCGCTGCTCTCATATTGCTTCGAAGCTCGGGGGACATTGTAGCAAGCATGAGACAACTTATATCTAGGGCATCATTAGTGTGCTTCTCGTAAGCCCTCCGTGCGTTGCGGTGGTTATTAGGCAAATCCTCGGGATAGGGTACTTCAAGAACGTACTCCTTATGCTCTTGCTTGAGAACAATTCTCAAGTTGCAATACCAATCTATAAAGTTTGTTCCGTTTAATTTTTCCTTTTCGAGAATAGATCGCAAATTAAAGGTACTGGGTGTAGTATTAGCCGCCATTTATTCTACAACAGAAAAAGCAAAGTTTAGCACAATGTTTATGCTATGTCTATTGTTAAACAATTTAATATTAGACTCTCATTACGTATTTTACACCTTCCCTCTAGGTTACATATTGGGTCAAGATCCACATGTTAGTTAATTTCTAGTGAGCTTTGACATCACTTAGAAAATTAATAACATCGGTAAGCAACTCCTTGCTAATCACATCTCTATGTGACTCTTGTTGTTGGTGTGGCATCTCCATGCCCCGTGCCAACCTATGCCCCAAGGCCCAAAACTGTTTTGATAGCCTTGTTAAGTAAACCAAATGCTTCTGCGTATATGTCCGACATATACCCCCTCGTGTTATGATAGAGAATGACACTCTACTTTGGCGACCCACCATTGACGAGCATAACGGTGACGGGTGCAACATTTGGAAGGGCATCATTACTACTTAATTTTGCGAGGGATGCTATCCTATCAAACAAACATATCACATATATGAAAGCAGTAGAATAGCATATTATGAAATAGTATGGCCCTTCACATGGTGATCTCCATCTCCATGCTGGCGCCGAGGATCTCCATCTTCGGCACCATCTTCCAATGTGCATGATGCTTGATTTCCTCAAACTAAGCTACTACTATAGAAGATCTAATTGAAGATTACATCGACTCGTAGGTCGTGAAAGAATATTACAAGTATTGCACGTATGAAAGAATATTACGGGGATTGCACATATGAAAGAATATTACACTCATCACATGCATCTCATACATCTCATACATACAATAGGGCCATATCATCTCAAAGCATTCTCTGCAAAAACAAGTTAGGCGTAGAAAACGTTTTCTACCTATCGCGTGAAACGGCATCGAGACGACCTATAGGGGGTACACCACACGAAATTCATAGATCCAATCTATGAAATCGCTTACGGAAACCATGTCGGCATAATCACATTATGCCGTCCCGATACACTATCAAGGGAGATGGTTTGCGTAGGCACGAGGCAAAACAAGATCGGACTATGAGATAGCTTCGGTATAATCACATTATACCGTTCCGATACACTATCAAGGAACGCTATCTCGAAGCCGACTCAAACCGAGTTCTATGGATATTGCTTCGACGTAATCACATTACGTCGTTCCGATACACTATCAAGGAACGCAATTACCATGAACTCTCCTCAACAAATCCCATAAAACTGATTGATCTAATCAACCCGTGTGCAAAACTTGTTCCAGAATCCAATCTAAAACCTGAACTAAGCAAGATTAGCTCGATACCACCGAAGGGTTACGTGGAAGCTACGCTAGCCAAAAACAAAAATTTTTCTATCGCACAAACCAGGAACACTTGCAAGTAAGGACCGATAGATCGTTACCGATTGGAGTATGCAGCGGAAATAGCCAATCGTGGCTATCCGATCTCGGAATCGCGCTGGCCGATGACGTGCCGATTCCCGCAAGCCGACACGATTGCGGGGACAGCCGATTCACCAATCAGCCGATTCGCCGATGTAGCCGATTCGCCGAGTCGTCTGACCGCGTTCTCGCGCCTCGCTCCGATGCGCTCGATCGCAGCCGATTCCACCACAGCCGATTCGTAGCCGATCAATAGCACGCAACGTAGCAGCGCCTCTACCGGTATCCACACGTCCGGGAACAAAACGCCGAACACCCGTGTGCTAGCACGCGATGCAAGGCTAGCGTTTGGCTCGAAAGTGGGGACGGTTTCCGTGGAGATTGATCTCGGCGACTTCTGTTGTGGATTCGGTTCAATGCGATACTACAACTCTCCACCCCTCGCCCTTTATATAGAGTTGGCCGACTGGGACTAGTGGCCGATCAGGACTCTATTTTGAATCGGATCCTATCCGAATCTCACAGAGTTGGCCGCCCATACATCGTAAGCCCATAGGACTCTATCCGATCGAGCCGTATCCGAGTCCAACTCGAATATCTATTCCATCCCCTTAAGCGTGCGACCACATGTACGTTCGGGTATACTCGGTTTCGGCTATAGTCTAACTTAGCCGACCGTCGGCTCGAGTCCAACTCAGGCGGACACATCAACGGCGCCCTCGCAGCACATATTGACACCATAGTATACAAGAATATAATATCGGCTCTGAACCTGTAATGTGTACACAAATCCCTTTGCCTCACGATACCAATTAAGCTATAGGCAAGATGTGTGCCATCCCTTCAATAGCTTAACCATTCACTCGAACCGTATTGGATTATCTGTCTGTTGATTGACTCCTCAATCAACTTAGCATGGCCATGCATTTCCATAATCCATTACCTCGAGGGACACGAGATATCTCTCCAAAGGAGGGGCAAATTCCATCTTGATCACTCACATCCCACTCCATGTTTCATAGCAAACCCAAAAACTACCTTTATAACTACCCTACGGAATAGCGTTTGGTAGTCCCAAAGTAGGCTACTACACATGTTGGAATCCATGGTGATCTCAGGTCTAAGGACTTTGTACCAACACTACCCGAGACCAACTAATGGCATATTAATTCCTGTAGTGTCTCATGGTGGGTCTATCCAACAATGTGTTCTCTAACACATATGTCCATGTTTATTGATTTGGTATCTCCATACCCATGATCTATGAGACATGATCATCAATCAATAAACATGCCGATCTTAGAATCGTATTAGTTCCAATAATATGATATATGATCGGGATCATTTAGAAATAGATTCACACATATAGAGTCTCATAAATAAGTCACATACTTATTGATCAATACAAGATGTCTATTTCATGGAACTGAATAACACTTTATTCATAAATACATAAACATTGACGTGATATCCAACATCTCCATGTTGCCTCTAGGGCATATCACTAACACGGTGAGCTCAAGCCAACTTGGCAGCCTCAATCAATGCCACCATGGAGAACATAGTGGCCGAGAAGGCCAAATTGGATAACTGGCGGCTGGACCATCGGCTACGCAAGCCAAGATCGGCCTACTCGAAGAAGAAGAGCTGGCCTGTTGGCAAAACTCGAGCAGTGTAGGGCCAAACTTGCAACAGAGAAGCAAGTGCTAGCCGATCTCCCTAAGGCGACCGAAGAACAAAGGTCAAGGTGACCTCCACTATCAAGTACTTGGGAGAGCTTCATAAACCGGCCAGAACGATCCCGAGCACCAAAGAACAAGATATGGCGACAGTCTAAGAAATGAAAGCCATCAAAGAAGAGGCAACGTCGGTCATAGAGAAATTCTTGAGATTGTAATAGGACTTAGCCTTCAGAACTTGTGATGTTTTGACTTGTACCTTGACTGCACATATGACTTCTGTAATCGGCTTGCCGTGCCCTTAGTGTTAATCGTATACCTTGTGCCGATTCATTTGTTTTCATGTACTGAACTGCTTGACAAATTTCGATGTCCCAGAAAATTTGAAGTACTCTGATTGTGATCTCTGACTTCGTATAGTATATGCCCCTCTAATTTTGTCAATGTTGTCCTCGGCATTGATAAAATTATAAGATGAAACTTTACACCACCAGTCGGCTATATTCAGCCGATTGGAAAAACTTAGGAGGGAAAAACTTAGAGCAAAGATGTCCTAAAGGCGATGTGCATTACACATCGGCTAGCATGGGTCGGCAAGGACGTAGGCGAATCATGAATTGATCCAAACATTTGGGTAATATTTTTTCAAGTATTTACCATTAAGAGCCCTTCCAAATACCTCTCCATCTAATCCTTCTAGCATGTAGGCTCCTTTAGAGACACATTTGTGGATCTTGAAAGGCCCTTCCCAATTAGGTGACCACTTGCCGAATTTGCTATCTCTTGAGCCAACCAGTAGTATCAGTTTCCAAACAAACTCGCCTTCTTCAAAAGACTTAGGCACAGCCTTCTTGTTGTAGTGACGAGCCACTCGTTCTTTATCTCTGGTCACCTTTTCCAAAGCGCACATCCTTGACAACACCATGTCTTCTGGCTCATCTACCATAAAATTATAATAATCATAGGCTGTTAATTCATCCTGTAGTCGGACTCTTCTTGAGCCGATGATGTTGTCCCATGGCAGGACTACTTTGTGTCCATAGACCAATTTATATGGAGGCACCTGAATCGATCCGTGGCAAGCCATCCGATAAGCCCATAGTGATTCAGCCAATCGGCTATGCCATTGCTTTGGGTACTCTTTATTTGAAGCTAATCAAGTTAATCAGACTTTTATTTGAAGCTTCAGCTAGTCCGTTAGCCTGAGCATAATATGGTGAAGAATTTAACAACTTAATCCCCATCTGTCGGCAAACTGAACAAACTCATCGGAGACAAAGATAGATCCCTGATCTGTGGTTATAATTTGAGGGACGCTGAACCTATATATAATATGCTCCTTAACAAACTCGATTGCGTCCCCGGAATCAACCTTTTTTAAGGGAATTGCTTCCACCCACTTGGTAAAATGATCGGTTGCAACCAATATAAACTTGTGTCCTTTGCTGAAGGGTGGATTTATCTAGCTAATCATGTCGATTCCCCAACCTCTGAACGACCAAGGCTTGATGATGATGATGGGGTTCATGGGCGATGCTGGTGCTCTCTGGATGGCTCCAAATTTCTGGCAATCTCGACAGCCCTTCTAATACTTAAAGCAATCTTCCAACATAGTCGGCCAAAAGTATCCTGCTCTCCGAAGCAACCACTTCATCTTATGAGCCGATTGATGAGTGCCACAGATCCCCTCGTGCACCTGTCCTATGGCAACCTTTGCTTGATTGGCACCTAGGCACTTGAGAAGCACGCCATCAATCGTTTGATAATATAGATCTTCATCGAGCAAGACATATCGTAAAGCCTTGTAACGTAATTTTCTTGAAGCCGACAGAGAAGGGTTTTGTAGATAATTGTAGACATCAAACCTCCACTCGTCGGCTGAGATGGATGTAATCTTGATGTTGACGTCTTTTGTCATCGGCTTGTAGCCCGATGCCCCCTGAGCTAAATCACTTGCTTCCGAATTTTGTTCTCTTGGGATGTGCTTTAAGGTGACTAGGTGAAAACTGACCATCAAATCTCGGCATTTCTGATAGTAGACCATCAGCGCGTCATTCTTGCATTCATATTCTCCTAATAACTGGCTGATGACCAACAGTCAATGACCCATTATTTCAATGGCGTTGGCTTCAACTTCCTTGAGTAGTTGTAACCCTTTGAGAACGGTTTCATATTTGGCTTGGTTGTTTGTGGCGTGTGGCGCGATGGAAAAAGCAAACTCGAAGCTTGCCCCCCCCGGAGAGATTATCACCAAGCCGATGCCGCATCCATTGGTGCAGATCGAGCCATCAAAAGTCAAAGTCCAAGGCATGATATCACCACTAAGCCGATTGAATCATCTCTGTGTACCACTATGAAATCGACTATGGCCTGCCCTTTTACTGCCTTGGGTTCTTGATACCCAAAATAAACTCTGTTAAAGCAAATATCCATTTTCCAACTCGCCCCTTAAAAACTAGAGCCAATAACATATATTTTACTACGTCGGCCTTGCATACTATGGTGCATTCATTGGATAACAAATAATGCCTTAACTTCATGCATGAAAAATATAGGCACAAACATAATTTCTCCACGGGAGAGTACCTTGTCTCCGCATCCATAAGCCTTTGGCTAAGATAGAAAATTGCCTTCTCTTTCCCTTCAATCTCCTGAATTAGAACCGAGCTGATTGACTTCTCGTCGGCCGATAGGTATAACTTGAATGGCACTCCCTTTTGTGGAGGGATCAATACTGGAGGGGAACTTAGATAATGTTTGATGTTATCCAAAGCTTTCTGCTGCTCCGCACCCCAAGTAAATGCTTGATCAGCTTTCAGCCGAAGCAGAGGTGTGAACGGCTTCATCTTTCTTGACAGATTGGCTATAAAGCGTCTGATGAAGTTGATTTTGCCGATCAAAGACTGCAATTCCTTCTTGTCCTTGGAAGGTTGAATAGTCTTGATAGCATTGATGCTTCTCTGGGTGACCTCGGTTCCCCACTCATGAACAATAAATCCCAAGAACTGGCCAGCTGACACGCCAAATGTGCACTTCGTAGGGTTCATCTTCAGGCCATATTTCCTTGTCCTCTCTAGCACCTTTCTTAGATCGGCTATGTGGTCTTCCACCTCCTTGGATTTGACAACGATATCATCAATATAAATCTCCACTAGGAAGCCAATCAAGTCGTGAAAGATGTAATTCATGGCCCTCTGATATGTAGCTCCCGCATTCTTCAAGCCAAATGTCATGACGACCCACTCGTATAAGCCAATTGCTCCTGGGCACCTGAAAGCTGTCTTGTGGATGTCTTCCTCGGCCATAAAGATCTGATTATAACCTGCGTTTCCATCCATAAAACTTATGATTTTGTGGCCAGAGACGGCATCCACTAGCAAATCGGCTATAGGCATGGGGTACTCGTCTTTAGGGTAGCCTTGTTCAAATCTCTGAATTCGATGCACACCCTAAGCTTGCCATTCTTCTTTACCACCAGAACTATGTTTGAAACCCATTCGGCATATCGACAGGGCCGAATGAAGCCAGCATCATATAGCCGAGTGATTTTGGCATTGATTGCATCATAAATATCGGCTTTAAACCTCCCGGGAGGCTATTTGTACTGCTAATATCTAGGCTTAATAGGGAGCCGATGTTCAACAATGGATCGGCTAACACTAGACATCTCGAAATACTCCCAAGCAAAGCAATCTTTATATTCCTTTAATAAATCAATAAGCTTGGTCCTAAAATGAGAAGACAAATTTTTGCTAATGTATGTCGGCCTAGGCCTATCTCATGGGCCTATATCTATTTCCTCCAAATCATCGGCCAACATAAAACCTTGCCCAAGTTTGCCCTCGATGTCGTCCACGGTGTCCTTGTTGTAGACGCTCGAGCCCTCCACGACGACCTCAAAGTAATAGTTGGGGCTCTTCGTCTCCAATTGGCTGCATGTCAGAATCGAACACCTTCAGAAAATTGGCCTACCAAACTTTGCCAGACAGGCAATCAATGCCGTCGACTTCCCATAAAGTTAAGTCACCTTGCCATTGGATTAAACTTTGATGCATTGTGGAAGGGATGCAGCAGTTGGCGTGGATCAAATCCCTTCCAGGCAGTAGGCTATAAAATCCCTTCCCGTCGATGACGAAAAACATTGTGGGCATGGTTTTGGTGTCGACAATTAGCTCGACGTTTAAAACTTCCTTAGCTTCCGATGGGTTGCCGCCGAAGTCCTTGAGTACCATATTGGTCTTGATCAAGTCGTCGGCTCACTTGCCCAGCTTTCTCAAGGTCGCACAGGGCATGAGATTGACAGCGGCCCCTCCATCGACCAGTATCTTTGACATCCGCTTCCTGTTGACGAATCCTTTGATGTATAGGGGCTTCAAGTGCCAATTTTCTATCCCCTCGGGTTTCTCGAAGATAGCCTGTTCCGGGGACAATACTACTTTGGCCAAGGTGTCTTCCACATTGTCTGCATCAGCTCGACAGCCTCAAACTCGACCGGCAATATGAACACCATATTGATCGATGCAGAAACTAATCATTTCCCTTTCACTACCCACCTGGCTTTGTTGGCTGGGCTCTCGTCGGCTGGGGCAATTTATTCCTTGACAAGCCACTGTTTCATGCCCTGCCGACGTTGTTGCCGTTGAATCATCTGGTGGACTTCTTCCTCCTGTCATTCGCTTCTCGCCTCCGGATTTCCCTTTTCTCGCGTTTTGGTGAATAGGTCCGAAGGGCACAATTGGGGGTTGGCCGATTGTTCTTCTTCACCATCTCTTCGTCCTCTTCTTTGGATGAAGTCCTGATCCGAGCTGATCATGGACAAAAAGTTTCCACTGGTTGAGTTGAACGGCTCGAGGGATGAATCGGCTGGAACTTTCCATTGGTGGATCCGTGTATTCGTCCTCCCTGTATTCGCTGCAGGCCGGGCAGTTCTCGAGAGTGGGCAATCTCATCCCTTGCTCCCAGCAGAACCTGAAGAACTTGCAGTGCCAATGCAGATCACAGCCATCATGGTGGCGGTAATATGCTACACCCAGCCAATCGGGTGCCCTATGATACGGCTTGCCGCGTCGGCTCTCTTCTTCTTCTTGAACCCTATGCTAGAACCACACTCGGATATTCGCCAGTCTGGGGCATCGATCAACTGATCGGGTGCTGGTGTGAGCCATGTTGATTGGCGCGGCGTTCATCGCAGTCGGCTCTTGTTGATCCAAGTCGGCCTCAGTTGTTTGTTGGGATTTGGCTGAGTCGTACGCCATTCTGTTCTATCGATCAGCTCTCCTAGGGCCCGCTTGGACTATGTTGATAGGGAAGGGATTGCCATCAACTTTCATCGGCTTAGCCGATTCCTTCAACTTGATTTTCCCTGCCTCGATGACCGACTGTATCTGTTGGCGGAAGACCTTGCAATCGTTGGTGATGTGGGAGGTGGTGTTGTGCCTCTTGCAGTATCTCTACTTTTTGAGCTCCTTGGCCGATGGAATGACGTGGTTGGCCGAAAGTTGTATCTGTTTCTCCCTCAGCAGTAGATTGAAGATACCATCGGCTTTAGTTATGTCAAAATCATACTTTTCTTCCTCAACCGATTTCTTCAGACATTGGCACGTTATAGCCTTTTTGTTCTTAGTCCATTCGGCTGTAGCAACTTCTACGTCGCTATCGCTTGAATCAGAATCCGTTGTGTAGGTGACGTGGGTGACTTTCTTGAAGGCCTTCTTTGATTCTTGAAACCTTTGGTCGTGGGCTTTCACCTTCTGAGTCAAATGGGCTAAGCTGTAAAAATCTTGAACCGAAAACCTCTCATGGATTAGGGCCAAAAGGCCATGAAAGGCTAAGTCGGCTAGCTGTGAGTCTGACACTACCAGGCTGTAGCAACGGTTTCTCATATCCCTAAACTACTGGATGTAGTCTTGCACCAACTCCTCGTGCTTCTTCCTGACACTGGTCAAATCCGACAACTTCATTTCGTGGGTGCCGGAGTAGAAATAGTTGTGGAATTGCTTCTCGTGATCGGCCCAGTTCTGGACCGAGTTGTAACGTAGGAATGAAAACCATGTAAAGCCAATCCCAACTGTCACAGTGAAAATAAGCGCACTCGAGCGCGCGCAGCCGATGCTTCTCCGCATTATGCCGCACGGCCGACGTGTTCGTAAGTTGATACGTTGTCTTTCCTAGAGAACTTCGAAAAGTCCGGTACCTTGTACCGGTTTGGCAGGGGCACCCTCTCAAAATATTCTGGATATGGGTGTTGGCACCTTTTTTAGCAAAAGGCACGAACACGATCGAATCACCAAAAGCCTGGCGGTGGTTCTTGGTACAGAGTCGCCAACCACTTCAATCTAGCAAAAACTAGAACAAAGTGGGTTTTGTAGATCAAATCGGCTAGCGGAACCGATTTAGATGGATAGATTGATAACTACTCGTCTCGTGACCAAACGGAAAGTTTTCAAGGCAAACTTACAAAGAAGTGTCGCACTCTCGCAGTGGCGGCAGACGGTATTCGGCGCATACCGACAAAGATGGACTAAACTAGGGCAAAGTAGAAAATAGGGCTGAAAATAAAGAAAACGATTCAAATAGATTGATTGTATGTTCTGTGTTTCGATATTACAATTAAACCGGCCTTGACCCTTATATAGGGGTTGGTCTTGCCCTCTACAGGCCCTTCTCCACGTCCAATTCGGTATAAACATGTTTGGAAACCCGAGATACATCGTATGGAGAAAGGAAACCCAAATACGGACGAATCGTCTAGGTTTTGGACTCTGCTGGTCAGACCGGCCATATGCCTTCGGTCTGACCGACCCCACTGCCCGGTCTGACCGGCCTATACACAGCGGTCAGACCGGCCTCTCCGAAGAAACCGGCAAATTTCAAAACATTGGCAATTTTTCCTATTTTGATTCCTAGGTGCCAATTTTGGGTGTAAACACATGCCCCCTGCCTTTTATAATGAACATCGTGAATTTAAAAGCATAAGACATGTTTTATCTTGGGACGATAACCTAATTACCGGCCACAACATCTCCTAAGCATCTTGCCAAATACTCGGGAAGTATTTCTTCAGATATTTATCATTGATAGCCTGCTGAAACCGTTCTCCTTGAAGCGTCTCCAAGAAATACGCATTGCCCCGAATGATTCCGTATATCCGATATGGTCCCTCCCAACTTGGCGACCACTTACCGAATTCTTTAGATCGGGAACCTAATGGTAAAATAGTCTTCCACACTAGATCTCCTACTTGGAACGTCTTTGCCTTCACCCTTCTGTTGTATGCTTTGGCCACTCTGTTCTTTTCCTTTTCTATTTCTTCCAAAGCCTTCAAATGTTTGTCGACCACTTCATCAAGGTTATCACCCATCTAGAACCTGTAGTCTTCAGCTGACAAATCGTCTTGCTTTATATATCGAAAAGAGCCAAGATTTACCTCAACCGGTAAAATGGCTTCTTGTCCATAAACAAGCTCAAAAGGGG
Source organism: Oryza australiensis (assembly GCA_019925245.2). Lineage (NCBI taxonomy): Eukaryota > Viridiplantae > Streptophyta > Magnoliopsida > Poales > Poaceae > Oryza > Oryza australiensis. The sequence goes on along the minus strand of JAIFGZ020000674.1, from coordinate 329,371 downwards.
TCACCTTGGTAGCACCATGCTTGGATATTCTATGCGCCCATAAAGCTTCAGAAAGCATCTCATGCCACCTTCTCGGATATTCCTCGACCATCTTCTTGATTAGCTTCAACAATGTCTTATTACTAGACTCGGCTTGTCCATTAGCCTGAGCGTAGTAAGGAGACGAACTCAACAGCTTAATTCCATAAGACTCGGCAATATTTCTCACTTCTTTAGACATAAAAGAAGCTCCTTGATCCGTAGTTAATGTCTGAGGAATGCCGAATCTATGAATAATATGCTTCAGAATAAAATCAATTACCTCCTTATGCGTTATATTCCTGAGCGACAAGGCTTCGGCCCACTTGGTGAAGTAATCCGTCGCAACTAGCACGAACCGATGCCCCTTTGAAGACGGAGGATAAATTTGACCAACAAAATCTAAAGCCCACCCCCGGAACGGCCATGGTTTAATTATAGGATTCAACACCGAAGCCGGTGCCAATTGAACATTGCCGAACCGTTGGCAAGCTTCACATCCCTTATAGCACCTGAAGCAATCATCAATCATCCTCGGCCAATAGAACCCCGCTCTTCTGAGCAGCCAGTTCATCTTATGGGCCGATTGATGAGTCTCACAAATTCCCTTGTGAACTTCACCCACAGCAACCTTAGATTGATCGGTATCTAAACATTTTAATAGTACACCATCTATATTTCGGCGATATAACTTTTCATCAAGCAAAGTATACTTATATGCTTGCCGCCGAATTTTCCGATCAACCCTAAGACTAGGATCCTTCAAATAACTAATCAAAGGAATTCACCAATCATTTACTGTTTTCAGGGCACAAATGTCTGAATTACCACCTAATTCGGCCCCTGTATTGAGAAGATTGTGCCCCCAAGACCTTCTCGTGAAGTTGGTCCGACCGGCCAAGCAACTTCGGTCGACCGCAACCACCCGCCGTCGACCGGCCACGTAACGCCGGTCGACCGGATGCCATCCACGGTCAGACCGGTGACAGTGTTCCGGTCAGACCGCCTACGGTCTGCCTCTTTGCCAATTTCGCCCAAAAAATTATAATCAAGTACCGGTTGATCTAATACGAAAAATAAACCTTTTTTGATGCTATAACCAGATACTTGTTGAGCTAAGTCATTTGCCCTAGAATTTTCATTCCTAGCAATATGCTTAATAGTAAATTCATCGAAACTGGCAATAATATCTAGGCATTGATCTAAATACCTGTTCAATGATACGTCGAAGCACTTGTAGATCCCGACAACTTGTTGCACCACCAATTCTGAATCACAGAACGCTTTTACATGTGTAGCTCCAACGATCTCCATCACTTGTAAACCGAATAACAAGGCATTGTATTCGGCTTGATTATTTGTACAATAATATTCTAAACGAACCGATGCTTCAAAGCATTGACCATTGGGCGAAACTAAAACTACACCTATGCCTTGACCCTCCTTACACGAAGAGCCATCAAAATAAACTTTCCAAGGTGTAACACTAACTAAACGGACTTCATCTCCACAATCAACGTCTATGTGATGATCTACTATAAAGTCCACTACAATCTGGCCCTTCATAGATTTCAATGATTCATAGGCCAAATCATATTCAATTAATGTATACGCCCATTTGCCAATTCTCGCACTCAGAATTGGCCTTTGCAACATGTGCTTAAGAACATCGGTCTGACAAGTAACTACGCATGTACTATATAACAAATAATGACGCAACTTGGTACAAGCATAGTACAAGCAAAGACAAAGCCTCTCTACAAACACATACCTCGTTTCGGCATCGAGAAGATGGTCACTTAAATATGTAATTATGTATTTCTTGCCGTCTTCTTCTTGTGTCAAAACGGCTCCAATAACTTTGTCTTCAGCAGCAATATACAGCCAAAACGGAATTCCGGCTTTAGGAGCTCGCACCACAGGCGGAGTAGACAAATATTTTTTCAAACCTTCAAACGCCTCCTATTGTGCTGGCCCCCAAGCAAAATCAGCTTCTTTTTTCAAGCGTAGAATAGGCACAAAAGCATCAATTTTACCTGCTAGGTTAGATATGAATCTTCTCAAATAGTTTACTTTACCTAGCAACCTCTGAACTTCTCTCTTGCATGCCAGCGCATTGAAGCCTTGAATCTTCTCAACCTTCTTAGGATCAATTTCAATTCCTCTCTCATGCACCATGAATCCTATGAATTTCCCCGCCGACACACCGAAAGCACACTTGAGTGGGTTCATCTTCAAACCATACCGACACATCCTCTCAAAAGCTAACCACAAATCGGCCATATGTCCATCCATATCATCCGATTTGACTACAATATCATCAATGTAGATTTTTAGGATAAAACCTAACAAATCATGGAAAATTAGGTTCATCGCCCTTTGATATGTTGCGCCGGCATTCTTTAACCCAAATGTCATGACTACCCACTCAAACAGCCTGACAAATCCTGGACATCTAAAGGCTTTCTTATACATATCCTCCTCTGCCATGAAGATTTGGTTGTAGCCGGCATTGCCATCTAAAAAACTAATCACTCTATGACATGAGACATCATTTATTAGCATGTCGACTATAGGCATAGGATACTCATCTTTAGGAGTGGCTTTATTTAAATCTCTAAAATCTATGCAAACCCTAATTTTGCCACTCCCCTTCTTTTCTACCGGTACTATGTTAGATACCCATTCCGCATACTAGCATGGCCTAATAAACCCCGCTTTCAATAATCGGTCTATCTCTTCTTTGACATGATCATATATGAGTGGGTTAAACCTACGAGGAGGTTGTTTATAAGACCTAAACCCTGACTTTATCGGAAGCCGATGCTCATCAAGATCACGGCTAAGTCCAGGCATTTCATGGTATTCCCATGCAAAGCAATCACTATATTCTCTAAGCAGCCCGATCATCTTAACCCTATGACCGGCTCTCATGTTTTTATTTATGAAGGTCGGTCTTGGTACGCTCCCATCTCCTATGTCTATTTCCTCTAATGGGTCGGCTGATGTGAACCCTTGACCGAGCTTCTCTACCTCGTCAAAATCCTCTATAGTTTCTCCAATATCGTTCTTTCTTGACCGATATTCTTGGACCCTCTTTTGTAACCATTCCAAATTGGCTGCTTTATTCATCATACAAAGTAATGTCACCAAGCCGTGCTAAACTAGCCGGCTTTACAGAAATGGGTACAAAACCTTCTTTGGAAACACTAATAAATAAAAACTAGAAAGATCTAGCCCTGATAAGCACTGCATGTCTCCATGTTTCCATCCCACAGACACATCGGCCATGGCAACCTCAGTCGATGTATCCGCCTGAACTACCTCAACCTCATCGCCATCCCATTGCACTAGGCACTGATGTAAAGTAGATGGGACGCAGCAGTTGACATGAATCCAACACCACCCCAAGATGACACTATAGTTACCTTGTACATCGACGATGAAGAAGGCGGTAGGAAACGTCTTGTTCCCCACTGTAAGCTCCATGGACAAGATCCCATTCGCCTCCGTTGATTCGCCATTGAAGCCATTAAGAAGCATATTGGTCTTCTTCAGCCCCGCTTCCTCGCGACCCAACTTCTTAAAAAGAGAGTAAGGCATCAGGTTCACCGCCGCGCCTCCATCAACTAGCATCTTCAAGATCGGCTTCCCATCAATGTGGCCCTTCAAATAGAGAGGCATCATGTGACGGTTGGACTCGTCGGGCTTCTCGAAGACCGCATCCTTTGGACCTAGTGTCATTTGAGCAACCTCGGCCTCGTCCATGGCGCAAAACTCCATGGGCAACATGCAAACCATGTTGATATCCATGTTCTCGCCGGACGATGCCTCCACAGCCGGTTGTTCATCCTTTTGAACAACTACCGGCTTCTCAGCAATCGATGACTTGCGCTTCCACTCCTTCGCAGGCGGTGGTCGTAACTCATCAAACTCTCGTAACTCCATCGACCGGTCCCGGTGGCCGGTCGACCGTGTTGTATCCTCGGCCGACCGGCGACCAGGCCCGATCGACCGAACGAGTGTCGACGGCGACGGCGCGGTCTGACCGCCCACAAGCACCGCGGTCGAGTCCGGCCAGACGGCGCGGTCTGACCGCATGCAACTACGGCCGACCGGCCAAAAGGCTTGGTCGGACAGGCTACTGAGCTGCGGTCAGACCGGCCAGCATGTCCGGTCTAACTGTTCTCCTGCGCGGCATCCTTCGCGGCTTTGGTTCGGGGGCCGAATATCAACTTAGCCTCCTTGCCAGATGGTATTGGCACATCATACGATCCTATCTTGATAGTGATCGCCTCCGAAGCCCTCTCTTCAGGCTTGGCACGCTTGTGTGCCCTTTTCTCACCGTCAAACCGGTCCTTTGTGGAGATCCGGCTTCCACTAGAAGTAGATGCCTGCCCTCGCGGCAATCTTCTCTCCCCTCTCCATCCTTGGTGATCCTGCATTGGAGGCATGTTGTACATAGGTGGGGGTGCCCCCCAAGGCATAAAGTAAGGGAACAGATAACCTGGAGGCGGCATCGGGCACGGTCCCCATGGCATAACTTGAGGACAATAGGGGAATGGCGGCTCCAAAACCTTTGACGAAGAACCAAATCGCTCCTTAGGGTGCGATCTTGGTCTCTTTCCTTTGGCATGCTCCTTCTCGGCACTCTTCTTCTTGTACTTGTCAAGGAGCATGTCGAAGGTCACCTTGGGCTTGTGGGGCTTCCTTGATGTAGATGTGTTGGCCTTGTTCTCTTTCCACGTCCCAACCTCTGGACTCCTTGGCACAAGCATCTTGGGCCTAGGCTCCCCAATGACAACTTCCTTCCCCTTAGCCGATTCGGCTTGCTCCGGCCAAATCAACGCCTTCTTGCCATCAAGATCGATGGCACTCACCAGGAAAGGATCGCTGTCAAGCTTCATCTTCGGGCCCTCGGTGAATTTCAATCGTCCTTCATCTATGGCCGGTTGAACCTGTCGACGAAAAACATTACATTCGTTAGTAGAATGCGAATAAGAATCATGCCAATTACAATAAGAACGGCGCTTCAATTCTTCTAACGAGGGTATGATGTGGCCTTTAGGTAATTAGATCTGTTTTTCCTACAGAAGATAGTCAAAAATCCTATCACATTTGGCCACATCAAAACTGTATTTGATCTCGCATTGCCGATCATTGCGAGGAGTCGGCGTCAAGCTAGAACAAACAAAGGGTTTGTTCTTGTTTGTCCAAGACCACTCAGCGACATACATATCATGATCGCCTTCATCAGACTCAGAATCACCAGTAGGACAGTCGATCATGCTAACATGAGATTTCTTATCGCTGGGCCTAACAAACTTTTTAGCATCTCTGACTCGGCTTTCCTGAGCCAGAGGTTTCTACATCACTTGGCTAACATCCAGAAATTGTTGGACATCTAACCTTTCTTTAATGGGAGCAAGTAATCCATTAAAGGCGAGGTCGGCCAAATCTCTCTCGGTTATGCTCAAGCTAAAACACCGGTTTGTAGCATCCCTAAATCTCTTAATGTAATCTGCAACAGATTCATTATACTTTTGCCTAACCGATGTCAAATCACAAAGTCTAAGCTCAGTCTCACCAGTATAAAAATAATCATAAAATTTTTGTTCTAGCGGAGCCCAAGTATGAATAGAGTTAGCTGGTAAAGATGTAAACCAGGTAAAAGCAGTACCAGATAAAGATAAAGAGAATAAGCGCAATTTAAATGCATCTGAAGTGCTAGCCTCCCCGCATTGCACCAAGAATTGGCCGATATGCTCCCATGTGGTCCTATTATCATCTCCACTGAATTTGGTGAATTCAGGGACCCTATAACCACGAGGATATGGGATGTTATCGAAGTAGTCAGGATACGGCTTTTGGTAAACCTTAGCACGATTCCTGGGCTCAATTCCAAACGACTCTCTAATGATATTCCTGATTTGTTCTTCCATATTTTCAGGCCTAGGCGGGTCGGGCATGACCAGCGGCCTAAAAGGTGGCTGTTGCGGCACAATATTGTCATATTGGCCATCTCTCGTGTCGCGCGGATATCCCCTATTAGGATCATTGTATTGATTGGGGACATGCGGGGGGATTGGTGCAAGGACAGTAGCCACAGGGGAGTCGTGTGCGGGAACATGGTATAGAACCGAGTAGCCCGTGATGGGATCTACCTCCTGTATGGGCACCAGAGCGTCGGTCTGACCGGTCATGGGCCCGGTCTGACCGGCCAGATAAGGCGCGGTCTGACCAGCCAGATAGCCGCCGGTCAGATCGGTGTAGTATGGGTGCGGGCTGGCCTGACGGCTGGTCTGACCGATGTAAGGTGAGCCGGTCAGACCGACATAAGGCGACCCGATCAGACCGACCGTAGGGCCGGTCAGACCGCCATATTGTGTTCCGGTTAGACCGGCTGTCGGGCCGGTCAGACCGATATAAGATGGGCCGGTCAGACCGGTCGTAGGTCCGGTCGGACCGACGTAGTGCGGGCCGGTCAGACCGGTCGTAGGGCCGGCGGCCGGTCTGACCGACAGAGGCGGGAGAACTACTTTCGTCGGGGCCTTGGGCAATCACCTCGTCGGTTTTACTAAATATGTGGTTCACAGGGGGTTGGCTCCGCCCTGCAATCGAGGTAGGCGGCGAATCGGTCGCGGGAAGATCGGATTTACCACCCATGTGCACTTTAAACAACCTATTAAAACAAGCCTCCATAGCGGATTCAACCTTATTGTTCACGGCGGCGGTAACAGACTCATCCACCGTACTAGCAACAAGTTTTTGAATAGGCATAGAGATGTGATCAGCGCTTACCTCGCCGCGAGTTACTTTGAGCGGGCTCCCGGGCTTGATGATGACTCCTTGTCGCGTCTTGGTGCAAGATTGATCTAGCACCTCCTGAGTGATCGCTCGGATGCGCTCCTCCATTATTTGGCGAGCCTCCCCATCCAAGTCGTCCAACAAGATGTGGACAACGTTGGATGGCTCCACGTCTTGTGCCGCTTGCTTGGACATGGTGGCATCGATTCTGAGTTGGCGTCGTGTCTTCCCCAGCCGAGTGGCCAAAAATCGTGTTGGCACCTTTTTTAGCAAAAGGCACGAACACGATCGAATCACCTAAAGCCTTGCAGTGGTTCTTGGTACAGAGTCACCAACCACTTCAATCTAGAAAAAACTAGAACAAAGTGGGTTTTGTAGATCAAATCGGCTAGCGGAACCGATTTAGATGGATAGATTGATAACTACTCGTCTCGTGAGCAAACGAAAAGTTTTCAAGGCAAACTTACAAAGAAGTGTCGCACTCTCGCAGCGGCGACGGACGGTTTTCGATGCAAACTGACAAAGATGGATTAAACTAGGGCAATGTAGAAAATAGGGCTGAAAATAAAGAAAACGATTCAAATAGATTGATTGTATGTTGTGTGTTTCGATATTACAATTGAACCGGCCATGACCCTTATATAGGGGTTGGTCTTGCCCTCTACAGGCCCTTCTCCACGTCCAATTTGGGATAAACATGTTTGGAAACCCGAGATACATCGTATAGAGAAAGGAAACCCGAATACCGACGAAGTCGTCTAGGTTTCAGACTCTGCCGGTCAGACCGGCCATATGCCTTTGGTCTGACCAGCCCCACTACCCGGTCTGACCGGCCTATACACAGCGGTCAGACCGACCTCTCCGAAGAAACCGGCAAATTTCCAAACATTGGCAATTGTTCCTATTTTGATTCCTAGGTGCCAATTTTAGGTGTAAACAATGGGTACTGGTACATGTTGCCAGAGTATTTTGGCTTGAGCCCGAACTGATCACGCATAACATCTATGATCAAATCGGCCCACGACCTGTTTTCTTGCAATGGTGGTATCGGCTCATATTGCTCGTGGTGTACGGGTCCTTGCCGATACTACATTGGTGGCATCTGAGACCGATAGTGCAGCTCATAGTTTCCTCCTGGAAGCTGATGCTGCAACTGGTTTATACCAGGAGGCGGCCGAGAGGCAAATGGTTGTGTTTGCTCGGGGAGAGGCCAATTGCCGCTGGAGTTGTGAAGTGGATCCAGCAAATAGTTACCAATCGGCGCGTTATGTATGACGGATTACCGATGGGTGTTGAACATGTCTTCCGCCAGCTCCTGAGTCGTCACTGGGATGCCGAGGCCCTGGTGTTGAGGCTGTGGTTGAACCAGGACCTTGGGATGTGGCCGCACAGCTGATGATTGCGCATTCGGCTGGATTGGGGCTCCCCGTGGAGGAATCGGCTGCCCAAGTGGAGGGATTGACAACCCATGAGTTGACAGCGTCCTGTACAATGGAAACTGGCCATCAGTGAAATATGTCGGCCCTCTTGGCAGCTGCTCAGCTATCTTTGAGTCAACCACGGTGCTTATCATGTTGTTTATCGTGTTCACAAGTATCCCTGACTTGTTGACAAGCGTGTGGTGGACAGCCGAGTGGATCCGGTCTTGCAGCGTGTGGAGCCTTGAATCGTCCTGTTCTTGCTTGACTTCCTCCATCCTTTTCTTCCCATTCTTGTCCTCGCTGGAGGAAGTATCAAGGTCTTCAATGTTGAACTTGAATTTCTGGAGGATTACCCTAGATCTGGTATGGACGAAAGATTGCAGATAATGTGCTTGCAGCCTCTCAACCATCTGCTGATATTTGGCGTTTTGTTCAGCCGAAAGCTTGTCCATAGTCACCGGGATGATTCCTGGTCGAGATCAGCCGATATGACGTTCACCACTGTGCTAGATCCAGAAGATGTGGTCCCACTGGGTATGCCAAAAGCATGTTGGTGTGAATTTTTTATACGCGCTACCCTTGGAGATCTTCTTAACTCCAGTGCTGGTCCAAATTGGATGCCTCTGGTGATTTAGCGGGCGTGCCAGTTGGTTTGATCCAGTAACCAACAAGAAAGCAAAGAATAGGCGTTTGATTAGGGTTAGATCCTACTCGATCGGCTATGGGTATTAATAGATATACAATTGCTATCCCAAAGCACATTTAGATTAAGTCATTGGGATAGATCAGTAGCATACCGAGACAGTATAAATCACTTAGATCGAAAAGTATGTTAGGAACACAATTATATATATTCATAACCTAGCCGATGTCGCAGATCTAATGTAAATCAGCTAGTACTTCAATATGTTTTATAAAAAGATATTAATATGAACTAAATGCATTAAATCAAGATCAATTGGCTGTTAGTGTAAACTAACAGATTGATAACGAGCTTAATACATTTAAGTAGATTGAGATCTTAATATAAAAGTAAGTTCTAATTCATCCCGTAGTAATAATACATAAAAATGACTAGAACAGGTAAGACCGGCTGAAACCTCGGCTCTATCTCTAATGGCAAACATTGAACCAAATAAATCTACATAATTCTAATGGCGACTTAATAGGTCGATTAGATGCAACATTAAGTACCAAAAGAATTATAGGATCTATATAGGCTAATGAGAACTCTTAGAGATGGTAGATACACCATATAACCTAAATCAACCTCTGGATCTAGCTCTATCGGCTGCTATCTTCGAAGAGATATTAGCCGATCGTGAGATAGATCTAGACATTGATCTAGATTATATGCCACATATGATAAATTAAGCAGTTTGCAACATCAGAATGAGAGTATCATAATGATGGAAGCACTGGCCCAGATACCGCAAGCGGCTTGTAACAAGAAATTACCTTTCGTGGAGATCGAAATCGATGCAGCCCGAGGTCAAGGCAAGAACTCGTCAAGAAAAACGTAAAACAAAAGTTTGGCGATGCGTCGAGGATTGTATTGATGTGTGTTGATATGTTTTACAAGGTCTCGGGTCATATTTATATGTGAATATACAATGAGTCCGTAACGGACATGATTCCTATTATAGATTACATCTCTAAACAAACCGACATTATCACAAAAGGAAACTATACAAGATATCCTAACTTAAAAGATACAGTTGCCGTTGTAGGACCTTATCCGTAGATGGCAATATCTTTAACACACTTTGAAAACCAAATCCAATAATTATCTCTTAAGCTTTCCTTCCAGGACCAGCCTTTCCTTCGGTCTTCAATTGGAATCGGCTATCGGCTATCCTGCTCCGACTCGGACTCAGCCGACTGGCTCCATAGCCAATTCGGACTTAGCCAATACAATCTTTGTTTTCGCAGATGGTGTGTTCCTCCAATTCTGCCTCAATCTTGACATCAAACCTAGGGATTTGCTTACCAAATTTGGTCGTTAACAGAGAGAGATCGCCAGTATGTCTGATATGGATGGGATAGTAACTCTGCCATGCAAACCTGCGCTTATGTTGCCATTGTTGCCATTACTCGCCTACATGGTGAACTACCCGAATGGGAGGAATTCTACTACTATATACCATCTTTAGCCGAGGGGGTCGAAGACACTACCTACCCAGGGCTATCGGAGCTAGAAATAGGCCTGCACATTTCGTATCTCCAATTAGCAGGATTTGTTGGCTCTCTCGACATGCTTTACTGTGCAACTTTTGCTGAGTTGCTAGCTGCCCGCATGCAAGTAGCCAACCTAGAAAGGAGTATCCTTCCTAGGTTTCATCAGGGACACTATACACCAGAGTTCATGTATGGAGAAAATGCCATGTATGCCCCTGCTGAAGACTTACCACCACCAGCCGGAAACTACATCGAGCAGACTCCGCCACCCTACATCAATGTCAGACGTGCCTATCCTCCACTGGGAACCACAGGGTTGTACAAGCCTCCAGAATATGTTCAATGGTATGGACGCGTCTTCTGGTTGAAGAGGGATGACTAAGAAAGTAGTTACTAGGAAGACCAGTAGGTGATCAAAAAATGTAAACACCATGATGTATCAATAGCTCTACTTAGAAGCAAAACCAACCTGTGTAATAAATGTGTCTCATGTAAAAGGACCAAGGGTCGTATGTAATAATAATCCAGTGCTCATTTGGTTTAAACTCAGTAGTTAAATCATCTATCAACCGTATAGATCTGAGCTTGGTAGGCGAAAGAATTATCTAGCTAGCGCGCGATTCCGGTTTGCCACCATTGCATGACATGATACTATCTAGTGACCAAATCACTTTAAATCAAATTTCCCAACAATTGTTAAAACACTGGAGAGTCACCGTGACCTAGCGAACCATCCAACCGTATCCAAACCCAAATCTCGAGGATGAGATTTCCTTTAAGAGGGATAGAGTTGTCACATACCCGATCCTAGGGTTAAGTAAAATCATGTCAAGACAAAACTAGGGGTAAAGATCTCCAATTTCCTGAACCAAAACTTTTCCTTTTTGACTTATTAGAAATATTTAAAGCCAAATGCATGATTTACAAATTTGACAATAAAATAAAATTTTTCAAAACTTAAACATTGATCCATTTATATCTATGAGCATGCATATGCATAAAACCTCTTTTGCTAAAAGAGTCCTTTGAGCATTTAGGATTTTGAACCCTTATCTCATTATAGATACATCCCCTCAGCTTAAGAAAAATTTATTAGGAATCCTAGGACGAAATTATATGCATACACATAGAGTGAACACCTAAACCTAGGGAGGTTACCCAGGTTTTCTAGGATAAACCATAATGGATAAAATCATGGGGAAAATTTATATGGGTGCTAGATAACAAAAATAGCTTAAGAAAATTTTTGTCAAAAATAATAACTAGGGTTTAAGCCCAAAAAAAATTGGACAAGCAGCTAGGTAATGGGGGCTAATATTATTTAAATGGGCTAAAATGGCACTTTGCCTAAAATACAATTTAAATGCGCATAAAGTAATATAGGAGATAATTTATTCAAATACTAGATTAAATACATAATTAAATATATTTTTTCTAGAATTTTTCTTGACTATTTGAACCCTCTAAAAATTCAAACAAGGCTTAAAATACCAAAACTTTGTTGAATTTCTCAGAGCAAACCATAAGTGATCTTTGAGTGAAACCAAAGAAAATGGGTTCCGAGAAAATTTTTCATCAATTTTGCCTAATCCATAAGGTGGATTATAGAGCAAGCAAAGTCAAAGGGAAGAAGTAAATCAAAAATCAACCCCAAAATTCGGCAGACACACGAGAGATCTACCCATCCCCCACTCCCCTGGCTTTGACACCATGGTTGGACACACTTGGCAGCGTCAGCAGCTAGTTCCGAGCCTGTCTTTTTCCTCTCCACCGTCGAAGGACGCAGCACCCCGGGTGACAGCGCATAGAACACTAGCGACGTGTGGCTGTGAGGTGTCGACGCCGCGCAAGCTCGCTCCACCTTGCAAAACTCTCCCGCCTCGGTCGCCCAACCTCGCTGTCTATCTCAGAACCCAACTGGTCGAAGGAGGAGAACTCTAGAGTATCGATTCCCCTTCGTCTTCATCATCGGCAGCGAAGAAAACAGCCACCGCCGTCGCCAAGGAGCCACAGTCCTTCCTCTCTACCTCATATTCCTTAATCACCATTCAATGCCGAGCCATTTCTCTGTTAACACCATTTCCTTTCGCCTATTGTAGCTGCGGGAATGCCGACGGGCACCACCGAAGTCGGAGGCGCGCACCGAACATCGCCGCCGCACCCACGACGTCGTTCCGGGAAATGTAGGCCGGGACTGACCGAATCCTTGCGCCCTAGTCATCGCCTTGATTCCCTCGATGTTTCCCCTCAAAGATCCCAAGGAATGGTGCACTGAGGAAGGAGATCAGCCTCCGTCTTCCTCGGCACCAACCAACCACCACCACGGATCGCCGCTAGTTATTCCTCCGCTACCGGTGAGCCATTGTCCGATTCCTCATGTTTGGACCATCTTGGGGTACCCGTGACCTCACGATCAACCTTTCATAGCGAAGCATTGGCCGGGTTGAGCTGCCGCCAACGCCTTACCGGTTCAGCCATCGCCGCCATTTGAGTTTCACGTCACCAGGATCACTCGAGCTCCACCGGACTGTTTGCGCCCTTGGGGAAGCCCCTATGCCACTTGAGGATGCTTGTTCAAGCATGCATTTGACACGAATCGGCTCCTAGTTTAGTGGTACCACTCGGACCAAACTCGGCTGCCACCCACGCACGCCGCCGGCTCCACTCCGCCCACTACACTACCAGTAAGCACCACCTATATGTTCGTAATAGAACCCTCCACATTTTCACTTTTGAACACTCCCACTAAAATAACGTCGTTCGCCGTCGCCGTCGTCCGAAAGGTCACCGGCTTACCCCAGCCCTGCCTCTTCTTGCCCTCACTCTCGCTGACAGCCGAGCCCCACAAATTGGGCACCAAACCTCCCTCTCAAACCCGAGAGCCACTGACTCATGGGCCCCACACGCCAGGGACCCAAGAAAAAGGCAGTGGCTGGTTGGTTTTCACAGACAGCAGAACATCCCTTCAAAAATCCATATAAAATTCATTTGAATACATTTTTGAAAGGAGTGGACTCCTTAGATAGTGACCTTTAATATAGAACCATAAGACATGGCCCTCACTGCACATTATCTATCCCAAAAATTTAAATAAGGCAGGGCACACCTACACCAAAGGGAAGTTTGTAAAATCCCTGGAAAATTCAAACTAACATCAATTTGAGCAAACCCAAAACCTATAGCTTCCTCATCTTATCTTCTCTGAGTAAGAAAAATAAACATGTATACATTCCTTGGGACAAATGCCTATAAAAATAATTTATGGAAAATACTACACTTCAGGAGTCCACCTTTCGATATTTATTAAAAATCCATTTCACCACCTTTTTGAGTCGACATAGAATCTGTAAACTCGCTCAAACATGCACCTTTAGAATACAAAACCTTATGCCTTCTGTGTAGCATAATCCCTTAAAGAAATTACAAATGGAACTAGTTGTTCACTGCACCCTCCAACATGAAAAAATTGTAGAAAATTCAATTTTAAATCCTTCTTAATTGTAATAAGTTTCTATAAAACCAGAGGATAATGAACTTCTATTTTGTAAAATAAAAAGATAACAACTCATGCACTGAATATGTAGTAAAAACCCTAAAAAGATAGCCTAGGTAGTGAACTAGGTAAATGTCATATGTATACGCATCTAAATGTGTATATATGTGATTACACCAACATGAATAATAATCCTAGCTCCAAGTAAATCAAAAGAGGACATGATAGACCAGTGAGACCACATAACCTAACCCTAATTGCCAAAAATTTAGTTCGCATAGCTCACATAGTGCTCTCTAGGTTGGTATATAAGGTTTCTAACATAGAACACCCCTAGTTAGAAAAATATGTAGCAAAATAATCTAAGACCAAAACCCTAGCCATGCATCGCGTGCTAGCACATGGGTGTTCGGCGTTCCCTCCCTGGATGTGTGGATACCGGTAGAGACATCGCCATGTTGCGGTGTAAGTCAGCGAGATCAGGCGGACCGAAGTGACATCGGCATGGTCGGGCAAATCGGACCGAAGTCGTGCGCTGTTGGTGAGGTCGGATGATACAAGCCGAGGTCAGCGGGGTCGGTGAATCGGACCCGAGGTTGGCGAGGTGCTGTCCGAAGTCAGCAAGGTCGACAAAGCGTTGCTCAAGGTCGGCTAGAATTTGGTCGGCTATTTCCACTGCACTGCGCATCTTTTGGTAACATTCTATGGACCCTTGCTTGCATGCTTTCCTGGATTGCGTGGTAGAAACAACTTGTTTTATGCTATCGTAGCCTACGCGTTATCCTACAGAATTCCCCCATGCGGACCGAGAGGTCGACGGCCTCGCTCAGAGTAAGGCTTTCAATCTCGCAAGCATAGGAGGTGGCGACATCACCTCGGACGGAGAAAGCGCCCGCGGGCCCAGGCACCTTGAGGACCAAGTATGTGTAGTACGGGATTGCCATGAATTTGGCGAGGACTGGGCGCCCGAGCACCGCGTGTTAAGCCTTCTCAAAGTCCGCCACATAGAACCTGATGAACTCAGTGCGGCAATTCTCCCATGTTCCAAACGTCACGGGGAGAGAGACCGTGCCAAGAGGAAAACTCGCCTTGCCAGGGACGATGCCATAGAAGGGTGAGTCAGTGGGCTCGAGGGTAGCATGAGAGAGTTCGAGCTCATGCAGGGTCCCTCGAAAGAGGGCATTGATGCCACTCCCCCCATCAATGAGCACATGTTTGAGGCGCACCTTGAGCACCACTGGGTCCACTACCAGCGGAAACTGGTCCGGCTCCGGGACAGCAGCCCATTGGTTGGCCTAGGAAAAAAGAGATCGGGACTTCGACCAGCGGAGGTGTTCGGATGGCTCGGTGAAGATGGCGTTCACTCGTCGTGAAAGGAGCTTCCGTTGTCGATGGCTTTCTGAGGCTGCCTCCCCACCGAGGATCATGTTAACCATGCGGGTCGGCTCCTGGAAGCCATCCTCCCTCTAATGTTCTTCCTTCTGGCATTTAGCATTTCCGTCCCTCCTCTATCGCCCATCAGGGGTCGAGGGCTTTGCGCCTCCTGAGCCATCTGGTCCTAGAGGACGTAACACTGGCAGATAGTGTGACTGCCCTCTGGATGCAAGAAACACGGCCTGTCCAATGCATCCTAAAGTGATTCGCCCGAGGTCTCTCCCCTCGATCTAGGCCTATCGATGGCTGTGACCTCGGGGTTCGGCTTCCACTTCGCCTCATCTCGCCGGGGTGGCCCAGACGGTCGGTGATCCATCCTCCTCAGGGAAGCGGTGGTCGGGTTTGGCCAACTCCTTTATGTCGGACTCCCTCAGAATGCGGCGTTCAAGGACAAGAATTTCCTCCTGCTTGGCATCCTCAGCACCAACGAAGCGTTCGGCGGTGGAGATCATGTAGGAGGGAGAAGTTGACCGGTTCATGACCAGAAATCATAATAATTCAGAGGGCTTCCCGAGGCCCTCGGAGAATATACGCATGACATCATCGTCGGTGATGCTCGCAACAGTGTTGCTGCGCTCCGAGAAACATTCGATGTAGTCCCGGATCGACTCGCCGAACCCCCGTCGGACCTGTCGGAGGTCGTAGCGGGAGGCCGGGGGTAGCAAGGTGCCCTGGTAGTTGGTGACGAAGGCATCGCAGAGTTCGTCCCAAGAGTCGATGGAGCTCTCGGGAAGCCCTGCGAGCCAGTTGATGGTGATCAACGCCAGCTAGATGCCCGGACAGACATGCAATATAGTTGAAGCCATAGAGTGGGGTCAGTCTTGCCGTCGTAGGGATCAGTTCCGATCGGGCGGAACCCTTGGGCCACATCACCTGATGGAGATTGGTGGTGAAGGCCGAGAACCCATTGTGTCGTGGTGTGCCAACGATGCCTTCAGGAGCGTCATGCTCCCAGTCGTAATCCTCTCGGCGTCGCATCTCGTGGTGCCTTAGGTCAGCGACTCGGCGCTCGATGGTGTTGCGGGCATCGACCTTCTGTGCAATGATCTCGCGCTTATCACCAGCGTAGGAACTGCCCTGGATCTCCGATGTTCGGGCACTCTTCTACCAATTGCCTGAGCTAGCGAGGACAACTCTGGCCTTTGTAGCTTGGTTCTGCGTGTCACACGGAGAAGCGGAGTGGTCGGGGCTATGCTGCCGTCGGGACCTCGATCAATGAGCACTCCCCGGGGGGGTGCTCAGACGAGCAGGGACATTGAGCGGAGTGTCAGCCGCCTAGGTCATTGCCATCGCCTTCCGCACCTTCGGATAGTCGGGAAAGGTGACGAGCGTATGCTTAATGGCCACTAGGTTAGCCGCAGTCGTCCGGAAAACCTGATGCCCCTCAAACTTCATGGTGAAGTTGGGCTCCGGGCTCCATGTTTGGACGTGAGGACGATGGGCCTGCTCACGTCGCGCAACCCGATCTGCATTGCAGTGACGACGAGCATTGCAATGGGCATCAGACTACTGAGAGCTTGTGACCTCATTGTCAGAAACCGCATCCTCCATGAGGATGAAGTTTGTTGGCCAGTGGTTGCTAGGGATGAACTCTGGCCTGCACGGCGGTTTGCCCGATGCCCTACAAAGAGGTGAAGCACGTCGGACAAGCTTCTTGAGGCTCGCCGCCTCGGAGAGCATGGGGACGCGTCTGGCAACGAACGAAGCAGGTGAAGGCACCTCCCGTGGTGGGGAAGCCAGACGCGTGGAGCGGTGCCAACCAGGACACTCGACCCGGGTCCATGTGGAGTCTGCTCTCAAGACCGCCGAGTGGGCAATCGAGGGCTTGGGCCGCCAAACCTTCATGGCCGGGAGGACCATGGGAGTCGATGTTGCGGGGTGTGGAGCCAAACGCCTCGGCCTCCCCATCACGTGTCGTTGCACGATCGCGCGCTCCAGCTTGCCAGAGGCCTCCTAACAAAGGGTGATGTGGCTGAAGTCGTCAGCACGGAAGACCAGGCTCCCAAAGATGAACGTCATCCTAGCAGGCGCCGTGAAGTCGGTGGAGAAGAAAACATCCATCGGAGTGCTTGGAACGATGAAGAAGCACCCCAACCTGACACACCAACTCCGAGGGGGTTACCCGAGGAGGTGAAAGAGAGTGGTCGGGGCGTCTCACCGATGGATCCAATGGTCGACCGTAGTACCAAACAAGCCAAAAGACAAGAGAGTTTATACTGGTTCAGCCCTCCCAGAGGATAATAGGCTACATCCAGTGTTCTTTGTTGGGGTGGAGTATGAACAAGGATTACAATGGAGAGAGTTCTTGGGGCTCTAAGGATGGGATCTAGCTCCCAAAGACTCGAGTTCAGAGAGGAGTTCTCAAAAGGCCATTCCCCTGCCCATTCATCCTGCCCTTCCTTTTATAGCTCAAGGGGGCAGTTACAAGAGGACTTGGGGGCCAAGAAAGCTAAGACTGAAGACTAAAAAGCAAGTACAAACAACATCTAAAAAGTACATAGAGATCCCCTACGTCTTGCACGCCGTGGGCATCTCGTGCTCTATCCTGCCTTGGGATTGTCCTCCGCAGGTACCCTCTATGCGGTCTTGTCAGGTGACATCATCTTCTATCGGGTTGTCCCCTCCTTGCCTCCTCTGCGAACCTTGCAAAGCAAGCCTTTCTTCTCGAGGAGATCTGAGGTCGGGCCAATGAATCGAGGTCGAGAAGGAATGCCAAAGTCGGACCTATGGGGAGGTCAGGGGGCAGACCCCAAGGGGAGGTCAGGCTGCCGACCCCGTCCCGAGGATTTATGGTCTGACTTCAGCTGACCTTAACTCTGCTCTGTGAGCTACCCCGGGTTGACACCCTCCACACATTGGAAATTTCGTGTTTGCTCCTTTGGCACTAACTTGCAGCTACAACATCAACAATAAATCAACAACTCGGTGGTGAAGCGGGAACTAGATCACCAATGGTGGCTAACGTAAAAATAATCCCCATGGTCGATCTTTTGACCATAAACAAACTCTGCCCAGAGGCAGCCCGCACTATCATTTCCCTTCATCAATAAAAAGCAAGAACATGTTTTAGGATAGGTTTTCCCTTGGGTATTTTTGGTCACTAACCATTTCAGGTTAAGATTAAAAATAACAATGGTCATGCAACGACTGAGAACATGGGAGCTACATCAACTGTAGCACCTTGGTGTTTTTTGGTGATTGAAGGAGGCTTGAGCACCACACACTTGATTTTTGGTGTCCCGAGACACAAAAATCCAAGTGTTGGGGGAGGATGGTACGTATCTCATAACAAATTCCATTCATGCAACAATTCCACCTTGGTTTAGAGATGATGTTAGTTCTTGTGTCTTGCCTTGCTAAAAAGTTTGAAATGTTATACTTTTCACATTAAACAAAGCCCTGCCAGGAGTTACCTAAAGTTTACCATTCATATACTCATATTTATCCTCGCATGAATATAACTTAATTATATGCTTCCTTGATCTATTCTCGCATGCTTTGGTTTGAATGAATATGATCAGTCCATTCATAGGCTCTTTAAATTAAGCATGGTGCTTAGGTTAAAAGGTAATATTTAATCAAATTAGACATGGTGTTGAGTTTGCTTAATGAACCTTAGAGTTAATGCTTGTTTGGATCTAGGTTGTATACATGTGGTCTTTAAGTTGATTCAAACCGGAGATAACTCAAGGCATTGGATATATAACAAAGATGCATAATTAATAGAGGAGGTATACAAATGGACTAACCCCTGCAGGAAATTTTTCAAATTTGGGCGGGTAAGTCTTTAAGTTGATTCAAACTGGAGATAATCGAAGGCATTGGATATATGACAGAGATGCATAACATACAGAGCGGGTGCAAAACCCTTTGATGTTTATGTTGAGTCAATTTTAATCTAGCCTTGGTTGAATATAAGAAAGTTGGTCAAAATAAATTTTTTAAAAAAAGAGAAAGGTAAGAATTCCTTTTACTCTTAGTCTTTTTTTGTTCATAAATGGCCCATGGGTGGACGCAGCCCTCGCGCACAAAGTCCCCATGCGAATTCAAGGTAAGATTACAGATAAGTTTCATTTCAGTTAAATAAAATAAAGGTTTTGACTCTCCGGATTTCAAACCAGCGGAGTCCCTTTTGTTCTCACTTTTTTCTTTCGAATGAAGCACCACAGGTACAAGAATAAGTGTGTGGGTGTCCATCAGTCTGATAAGCAAAATCTCTCGGACCACCACCACATTGTTGCACAATTTGGTAGGATTGTACAAGAAAATTCAGCATGATTGGGACCTACGGTGGTTCGGCTAAACTAGGGTTCGGCCGACCCATGGTAGGCCCCACTCGTCATCAATTTCTCCTGTCGCGCAGGTTTGCAATTCCTATCTCTAGTACCCTATTTATTAAATTTTATTTTCTAGCACTATGATCATGAGATTAAAAGATAGTAATTTAGCCTTGGAAACATGATATATTTTGGTTCACTCACATACACTTTATTCCCATGACATTCCCTCGTAATCTGTGAAATCAAATATTTAAGGAAAGCATGCAATCCGAGTAATTGATTTATGAGATATATTCTCGTAATAAGAAACTTTGTTTCATGCTGTATAAAATGCTTGGGTATATTGTTTTGAAAAATTCAAAACCATAACTTTGCAACTCCTCGATGAAGTTTTATTCTCACCAAAGCTATATGTCGATTCTCATGATTAAACCTTATACATATGCTATTTGCAGTCATTTTGAGTTTGGTCAAATAGTTAGACCCTTGTTAAGAATCTTTTGATGTTTTTGTTGATCAAACTCTTGTGCAATGCACCATATAAAATTTGCTCTCCCTCTACATTAGAGGTTTAGCTAAAAATAATATCCATATTTTCCATTCCCAACTATATGCAAATTTCTACTTCGAGAGTTTGCATCCACTTTAGTCATCCACAAAACAAAGACTCCAATTATTTATGGTCCTCCTACCCATGACCAATGAGACATGAGCTATAAGAATATATACAAAATGATAGTAAAAAGTTCATAATGCTCATGAAAAGAAGAATGAATCTTCTCGAGCAAAATGATTAAAAAAGAGAAGAAGAGTATGTATTCGTAGCCATGCTCTCTAAAATAAAATAGGAGGAGGATCATAGAAACAAAGGAGTCACCAACCCAATTGTTTTTCTTTTTCCAATTTTCCACTTATATATTCATTTCCACAAAAATATGCACAAGCTTGGTCATGATTACATGACTAGTTTTCTTCTTGGATCTTCTGTCTGACTTTACAAAATATTTGATGCAAGTATGCCTCATGATTTTCCCTACCTCGAGCTCCACATAAGCCTTATTAGAATTAGGAGAAGATTAGGCAAAAATTGCCTTGGTGAGGAATCAAACACATTGGCGACATGAGAGATTTATTAGAGGAGTAAAATGATGTTTTTCTTCTTGAAAACCTCAAAAACCCCAATTCATTTAAGCAGAAGAAGTAAAAGTGACTTACACCTAGACTGTTCAATTTTTCAATAATTTAGAATATAATGGTAGATACATCCAGATTCACATATATGAGTAGGTCTAGGAATAACTTGTATGTTAGCATTGTACCAAAATTTATAATAAACGACCATAGTATCTCGACCTTTACTCGAGGACGAGCAAAGGGCTAAGTGTGGGGGAGCTTGTTGACGATCCTTAACAGCCAAAATCTGACCGTCAAACCCTGCATAAACTGAATGAACGATGCACATAACCGTAGCGGTAGGGTTATTTATTAACACTTTCCACAAGTGTTGGTGATAATTTGTATGCACGTGAATAATATATCGAAATGAAGTGAAATTATGCTTTCGTGGTGAAGAAACACAATTCCGACCAATCGACGCTGACCACATGTTGATGAGAATTTCGATTCCCACGCACTGGCCTGGGAGATCTGGTTGGCTCAAGTGCAGGTCCAAAACGGGTCGCCTTTGGTGAATTTAGGGCGTGCCAGTTGGTTTGATCCTGTAACCAACAAGAACAAGAAATAGAAGTTAAGTTAAAATTAGACCCTACCAGATCGGCTGAAGATATCAATAAACACATAATTGCTATCCCAAAGCACATTTATACTAAGTGATTGGGATAGATCGGTACTATACCAAGACAGTATAAATCACTTAGGCTAAAGGCACACTAGGATAATAATTATCTGCATTGATAACCTAACCAATACTGCAGGTCTAGTGTGAATCGGCTAATACTCCGATACATTTTATAAAAAGATATTAATCTAATCTAAATGTGCTAAACCTTGATCAATCGGTTCTCAGCATAACTTCATAGATTGATACTGGCTTAGGGCATTTAAACAGGTTGAGATCTTAATATAAAAGGTGATTTTAATATATCTAGTAGCAATTAACACTAAAAGATAACTAAAACAGGTAAGGCCGGCTGAAACTCCGGCACTGTCTCTAATGATAAACATTCAACCAAACAGATCTTGATAGTTCTAAAAGCGACTTAATAGTTCGATTAGATGCAACATTAAGTACAAAAAGAAATATTAGATCTGGATAAGCTAATGAAAATCCCTCGAGACAGTGGATATGACATATAATCGAATTCAACCTCTGGATCTAACTCTATTGGCTGCTATCTCCAGAGAGAAATCCGTGGATTGCGAGACAGATCTAGACATTGCTCTACATTATATGCCACATATGATAGATTAAGCAGTTTATAACATTGAAGCTAGAGTATCATGACAATGGAAGCACTAACATCAATGATACAAACCACTTATGACAAGGAATCACCTTGTTCGGAGATCGAAGCCGATGCAGCCCGAGTGAAAGCAAAAACTTGTCAAAAAGAAAATAAAAGGGTGGCGATGTGCCAAAGTTGATTGATTGTCTCTTCATTATTTTTTACAAAGAGCCTTCGGGTCTTATTTATACCCAGGCATAACGACATCCGTGTAGGACACGGTTTCTACCCTATCTACTATTTACAGTACGACAATACCTCGGGATGCAGCCCCACGCCACATTACAAAAGGAATATCTAATAACTTCCTAATTTTACAAATACAATTGTCGTTACAGGACCTTATCCATAGATGGCAATATCTTCAACGCACAATTTGGAGACCAAATCCAATACTTTATCTTCAAATTTCCTCTCGGGACCGGGCTCCATCCCTATCTTCGCGCGAGATCAACATCGGCTATCCTGGTCCGACTCGGACTGAGCCGACTAGCTCCGCAGCCGATTCGGACTTAGCCGACATGGCCCCTGTTTCTCTGCAGGTCGCACATCTTCTCCGATTCCGCCTCAATTTCTGCTTCAAACCTGGGGATTTGGTTACCAAATTTGGTCGTTAACACATGCCCCCCCGAGTCCGCAATATGAAAATGTTGCGGATTTTGTACAATCAAAATTCCAAGAGCAACTCTAGGTCGACTCTGTTTTGACTATTAGGAAAACTCCTTAAATAACGCCTATCGCCCACCGAACAACTCACGCCGTCAACAACTAACCACTCCAGCAAACGTTTTGAGTCCTCTGGCGACCTCTTCGGTGTCCCCAAGCTCGCAACGGCGATTTCTTCCTCCGACGATGCCAAACGTCCCCATACCGACCTCCGCCGCTCCGTCGGCTTCGTCCCCCGCCGAGTTCCCTGAGGTATGCCCTAATCGGCTAAAACCCTTCTTTTTGCCTGTTCCCCTTTGTTGGTCTGAATCCTAAGGTTTATGATTATGAAATCCGCATCTTTCTGATTGTAGCATCTTGCTCACAAAGTAGCAATCCCCAGCCTCCTGCAAAATGACAGATACTTCCTAGGGCCGATCGGCAACAAGGACCCCACAGAGTTCATAATAGCCGAAACTAATAGAATCCCCTATAGGATGAAAAAGCCAAGTCTTAGCCACTGGGCAGGCACCTTCAAGTCTTGGCCATCAATGGACAAGTCTTGGCCATCAATGGACATGTCTTGGCCAGCATGGTACAAGAGAATGGAGCCGGCCAAGCGCAGGCACTGGGAGGAAATTGGGATCGCCCAATGCTTAGCCCTGTCTATAGCCGACATGGCAAAAGACGAACCACTGATGTCGGCTACAGCCTATTTCTGGAACAATACCTGGAATGCTTTTATCTTCCAACATGGCCCAATGACCATCACCTTAGCCGATGTACTAATGATAACTCGATTAGATGTCCTGTCATCGCTAACACCAACAATCTGGAAGGCAAAGGCCAATTTCAATTCAAATCTAAGGCCATAGGGGTTAGAACGACTTTGTGGCCACAAACATGCAGGAAGGGCCGATCAGTGCCAGGGAGCACGCTGCCTTTTTAATGATGTGATGGGAGAAATTCTTTTTCTAGGGATCTAGCTGCGGGCCGATGGCAAATTGGCAAGCAATAGCCGAAGCCTTAGTGGACAAGAAGAAAATCCCATTAGGCAAGTTCTTGCTCGGCTACTTGTACCAAGCCTTGAACCAAGCCGTTTCCAAGATCGCCTCAAACGCCGACATCAATACCGGGGGCCCCTGGTGGTTTCTCTAACTATGGCTGGTGTTGATGATGCAGAAAATAGCCGGTCAGCCACAATTGACTGAAGCCCACTTCCCCTTGTTAGAGCCGACTGAAGATGACGAAGGTGACGAGGTAGCCACTAGGAGATGTCTGAGCTATGGCGAGAGATCTTCACCGTAGAACTTGCGCCATGCATTCTGGCGACAGGGATCCACCAAGGCCGAAATGTGGTGAAGACTTATGAATTTTACTATCTGGTGTCGGCTGCTCTATAATTCGGACTTGGGCAACTGCCCGTCTGCTGTTATTATGCTGACAAAATCGAAACCTGAGGGGTGGTAACCAAGAGGCTGATCATGAATAAGCTAATGGAAATAGAAGGCCCACCTCTCGGCAGCATCGGCACCTTGGCGCTATCTTACAAGAAGAACACAGCATATGACAAATGGTGGGTAGAGATCAAAAGACACTTGTTCCATCAACGGTCTTCCTACTACATCACCTCCTTGCTGCCGGACGAGATCCCCTCGATAAGCTCTTGACTTTGAAGATTTTTCCTTCTGAGCGATCGGCTAACCTGGCTCGCTAATACTTAAGTCTTCTTCTTCCTTGTAGATGACAGAAACGGATCCACCGAAGGTGAGCGATTCCGGGATCACCATCGAGTACCGCCTAGGCGCTCTCCCTAGTGGCTATGGATTAGCTCCTTCGGCAATCTGGCTGGGAAGTGCCAAAGCTAAAGACCTTGTGGCATGGGTGAACATGCGAGCCGCTGGCACAAAAGAAGAGGGCCGCCCCTACTATAAAGCTGTCGGCTAAATCTGCCAAGAAGAAGAAGAAGAAGAAGCCGGCCACACCAGCCGACAGCCTCCCATCCATCGACCCAAGCATCGACCAGGCCCTCAACGAGGAAATCATGGATGAGGAAATATCTCATGCTGTCGAGGAGGTGGCCGAATCAAGTGATTCGAGCCACGTCTCAGTGAGCCCACCAGCCGATGATCCGTCTCCTCCAAGCCCTCCTGTCAAGAATCGGCCGGTATGTCCTCCTCTCGTCAAATCTGGCCCACGAACCTTGATCACCTTAACCCTTAACCAAACTTTCCTATGTAGTTCAAAAGTCTAGCTGGTCGTCCTTCAGGTCTTGCTTCACTAGTAAACTTCTGACCCTGTCTTTTCTTTGCTTTGTTTTCCTTAGCTGATCTGAACTAACACATTGTCTCTTGTGCTGCCTCCTCGGTCTCCATCGGCTGCCCCCCAAGTCTCAAGCGAGCACACTCAATCGGCTATCGGCAGTCGCAATGCCAAAGATGTTGCTCGGCCGACCAGCGAGCACGCTGGGGAGGTGGCTACTTCGGTCAGCAATCACGATGGGAGGTCGTCGCTCCAACCAGCCCAGCAGCCGAGGAAGTGGTCACCCCAGTTCCTGCAGCAAGAGTAAGCCTCATTCCTTCCTTCTCTCTGGTCCTTGTATGGTCAGCGGTTCTTGTCTGTGATCTAATCTCTCCATCCCTTTTGTAGGCCGTGGCCGATTTGCTGTCCTTTGACATCAAGGAATTCCTTGGTGATGAAGAAGGTGAAGCAACCAGCCCGGATAAAGCCATAGCCGATGAACTCAAGAGCAAGCTCCATGACATCCGCAATCGGCTGGATATTGACGTGGATCGCCTGGTTGTGGAGTGTGGATCGGCCAGGTCATGGTTCTTCGAGATTAAGGACAAACTCCCCGAGGATCTGGCCACTAAAATTTCTGAGACCGTCTACATCGACCTACATCGGCCTATGTTAGGGCGTGCAATGCAAAGGATGCTCGAAAGAATAGCCCAGGCCGATGTAGCAGCTAGGATCGAAGAGACGGTCAAGAACGTGGAAGCTGAAAAGGCAAAGCTGAATGAACTGATGGCCGGTCCATCGGCTTCATAGTCCCGAATTGCCGATCTCAAACTTGAAGAAGCCGGCCTGTTGCTACAGTTGGAACAATGTGGAGCAAAGATCGCTGCCAAAGAATAGCTGCTAGCCGATTTGTCCAAAGCAATTGAAGATCAAAGGAGCAGATTGACGGCCACGATTAAGCACCTAAAATAGCTACATAAGACGGCTAAGGTGGTCCCCTGCTCCGATGAGGAAGATCTGGCTGTGGTTGATAAAGTGAAGGCCATCAAAACTTCAGCGATCTCGGCCATAGATGCATTCTTATGCATGTAATAGGATCTAGATCTCGAAGCTTGTATTACATTAACTGTGTTTAAACAATCTTTTGTAATTAGCTCACTGATCTCGATCTTACGCCTTCTGCCGATCCAAGCTTTGAATGCCTTGAAAAAAATTTGAAAACTTGCTAAGTGTGATTCCTGATGTTGTATATGTATATGCCCCCTAGTTTTGTTGATGATGGCTACAGCATTGATAAAATTAGTATTCCGAACAAACCAAGGCCTGTCGGCTGTATCGAGCCGATTTAGGAAAACCAGAGGGGAAAAACTTAGAAAAAATGGTCTGAAGGTGATGCGTGTATCCCACCACATCAGCTAACACGAATTGACCAGGCATTAGCCGAATCATGAGTTGATCCAAACACTGGGGTGATATTTTTTCAGATAATTGGCATTGAGAGCCCTCCCAAATACTTCTCCATCCAATCCTTCCAACATGTAGGCACCTTTAGAGATGCATTTGTGGATCTTGAAAGGACATTTCCAGTTAGGTGACCACTTGCCGAATTTGTTATCCATTGATCCAATCGGCAATATTAATTTCCAAATGAGCTCGCCCTCCGTAAAGGATTTAGGCACAACTTTCTAGTTATAATAACGGGCTACCCGCTCCTTGTCTCTGGTAACTTTTTGTTAGTGATATGCCCTAGAGGCAACATGGAGATGTTGGATATCACGTCAATGTTTATGTATTTATGAATAAAGTGTTATTCAGTTCCATGAAATAGACATCTTGTATTGATCAATAAGTACGTGACTTATTTATGAGACTCTTTATGTATGAATCTATTTCTAAACGATCCCTGATCATATGTCATATTGTTGGAACAAATATGATTCTAAGATCGGCATGTTTATTGATTGATGATCATGTCTCATAGATCATGGGTATGAAGATACCAAATCAATAAACATGGACATATGTGTTGGAGAACACATTGTTGGATAGACCCACCATGAGACACTACATGAATTAATGTGCCATTAGTTGGTCTCGTAGTGTTGGTACAAAGTCCTTAGACTCGAGATCACCATGGATTCCAACATATGTAGTAGCCTACTTTGGGACTACCAAACGCTATTCCGTAATTGGGTAGTTATAAAAGTAGTCTTCGGGTTTGCTATGAAACATGGAGTGGGATGTGAGTGATCAAGATGGAATTTGCCCCTCCTTTGGAGAGATATCTCTGGGCCCTCGAGGTAATGGATTATGGAAATGCATGGCCATGCTAAGTTGATTGAGGAGTCAATCAACGACGATAATCCAATACGGTTCGAGTGAATGGTTAAGCTATTGAAGGGATGACACACATCTTACCTATAGCTTAACCGGTATCGTGAGGCAAAGGGATTTGTGTACACATTACAGTTCGAGCCGATATTATATTCTTGTATACTATGGTGTCAATATGTGCTAGGCGCCGCGTTGACGCTCGGCTGAGTTGGACTCGAGCCGACGGTCGGCTAAGTTAGACTATAGCCGAAACCGAGTATACCTGAACCTCTGTGGTCGCACGCTTAAGGGGATAAGAACAGGCATTCGAGTTGGACTCGGATACGGCTCGATCGGATAGGGATCCGATCGGATAGAGTCCTATGGGCTTACGACGTGTGGGCAGCCAACTCGTGAGATTCGGGTAGGATCCGATTCAAAATAGAGTCCCGATCGGCCACTAGTCCCGTAGGCCAACTCTATATAAAGGAGGGAGGGGTGGAGAGCTGCGGCACGTCAATTGCATCGCGTGCAACAAAAGTCGCCGAGATCAATCTCCACGGAAACCCTCCCCACTTTCGAGCCAAACCCTAGCCTTGCATCGCGTGCTAGCACACGGGTGTTCGGCGTTCTGTCCCCGGACGTGTGGATACCGGTAGAGGCGCTGCTACGTTGCACGTTGTTCATCGGCCGGGTGAATCGGCTGCGGTCGAGCGCATCGAGCGAGGCGCGAGAACACAGTCGACGACTCGGATCGGCTACGGCATCTCGCGAATCGGCTGATTGGTGAATCGGCTGTCCCGTGAATCGGCTGTCATCGGCTACACTGTTCCGGATCGGATTGCCCCGATTGGCTATTCCGCCGCACTCTACTCCAATCGGTAACGATCTATCGGCCCTTACTTGCAAGTGTTCCTGGTTTGCGCGGTAGAAAATTTTTGTTTTCGGCTAGCGTAGCTTCCGCGTAACCCTTCAGTGGTATCAGAGCTAATCTTGCTTAGTTCGGGTTTTAGATTGGATCTGGAACAAGTTTTGCGCACGGGTTGATTAGATCAATCGGTTTTACAGATTCGTTAAGGAGAGTTAATGGTAATTGCGTTCCTTGATAGTGTATTGGAACGGCGTAATGTGATTACGTCGAAGCAATTTCCATGTAACTCGCTTTGAGTTGGGTTCGAGATAGCGTTCCTTGATAGTGTATCGGAACGGTATAATGTGATTATGCCGAAGCTATCTCGTAGTCCGATCTTGTTAGCTGCCTCGCGCCTGCGCAAACCATCTCCCTTGATAGTGTATCGGGACCGCCGTGTGCGTACCCTTATAGGTCGTCTCGATGCCGTAGCTCGCGATAAGTAGAAAACGTTTCTACGCCTAACTTGTTTTTGCAGAGAATGCTTTGAGATGGTAAGGCCCTATTGTATGTATGAGATGTATGAGATGCATGTGATGCATGTAATATTCTTTCATATGTGCAATCCCGTAATATTCTTTCATACGTGCAATGCTTGTAATATTCTTTCACGACCTGCGAGTCGATGTAATCTTCAATTAGAGCTTCTATAGTAGTAGCTTAGTTTGAAGAAATCAAGCATTCGGCACTCGAAAGAACGGTGATGAAGATGGAGATCCTGTACACCGGCATGGAGATGGAGATCACCATGTGAAGGGGGCCATACTATTTCACTATATGCTATTCTTCTTGCTTTCATATGTGATATGTTTGTTTGATTCGGCACTCGAAAGAACGGTGATGAAGATGGAGATCCTGTACACCGGCATGGAGATGGAGATCACCATGTGAAGGGGGCCATACTATTTCACTATATGCTATTCTTCTTGCTTTCATATGTGATATGTTTGTTTGATAGGATAGCATCCCTCACAAAATTAAGTAGTAATGATGCCCTTCCAAATGTTGCACCCGTCACCGTTATGCTCGTCAATGGTGGGTCTGCCAAAGCAGAGTGCCATTCTCTATCATAACACGAGGGGGTATATGTCAGACATATACATGCAGGAGCATTTGGTTTACTTAACAAGGCTATCAAAACAGTTTTGGGCCTTGGGGCATAGGTTGGCGTCGGGGCATGGAGATGCCACACCAACAACAAGAGTCACATAGAGATGTGATTAGCAAGGAGTTGCTTACCGATGTTACTAATTTTCTAGCAAGATGCCAAAGCTCACTAGAAAATTAACTAACATGTGGATCTTGACCCAATACGTAACTGGAGGGAAGGTGGAAAATACATAATGGGAGTCTTATGTTAAATTGTTTAACAAAAGACATAACATAAACATTGTGCTAAACTTTGTTTTTCTGTTGTAGAATAAATGGCGGCTAATACAACACCCAAGTACCTTTAATTTGCGATCTATTCTCGAAAAGGAAAAATTAAATGGAACAAACTTTATGGATTGGTATCGCAACTTGAGAATTGTTCTCAAGCAAGAGCGTAAGGAGTACGTTCTTGAAGTACCCTATCCCGAGGATTTGCCAAATAATGCCACCGCAACGCACGGAGGGCTTATGAGAAGCACACTAATGATGCCCTAGATATAAGTCGTCTCATGCTTGCTACAATGTCCCCCGAGCTTCGTAAGCAATATGAGAGCAACGATGCTCACACTATTATTCAGGGACTGCGTGGCATGTTTGAGAACCAAGCTCGGGCCGAGAGGTTCAACACCTCAAAGTCCTTGTTTGCGTGCAGGCTTGTTGAGGGGAATCCCGTCGATCCGCATGTGATAAAGATGATTGGCTATATCGAGAGTCCGGAAAACTAGGTTTTCCCTTAGCCAAGAGTTGGCTACCGATGTGATTCTCCGCCGCTCCCTCCGAGCTTCGAGCCATTCATATTAAACTATCACATGAGCAATATGGATAGAACCTTGGCTGAATTGCATGGGATGCTAAAGACAGCTTGAGGAGAGTATCCGAGAAAAACGGTCATCATGTGATGATGATGAAGAAGGCTAAGCGCAAACCACGTCAAGAAACTTTGCACCAAGAGAAAGTTAACTCCCGATGAGATCGCGAGTGCCTCCAATGCAAAGAAGGGCAAGAAGGGGCTCGGCGGCATCGATGCCGTTTGCTTCTATTGCAAGGGACAAAGCCACTGGAAGAGGAACCGCAAGAAGTACATGGAGGATCTCAAAAAGAAGCAAAGTACGACTTCGCTTCAGGTATTAATGTTATAGACATTAATTTTGCTACTTCACCTACTGACTCTTGGGTATTTGATACCGGATCGTAGCTCATATTTGCAAATCGTTGCGGGGAATGAGAAGAAGTAGAGGCTTGAGAAGGGGAGAGGTGAACTTGCGCGTCGGCATGGAGCAAGCGTTGCTACGCTTGCTTTGTCGGCACCGTATCACTTCATCTACCTTCGAGATTAGTTTTGGAATTAAATAATTGTTATTGTGTTCCAAAACTATGTCAAAACGTTATTTCCGCTTCATGTTTGCAAGCGAAGGATATGATTTTAGATCAATGGACAATGGTTGTTCAATATATCTCGTAGATATGTTCTATTTTCATGCTCCATTGGTGAATGGATTATACGTTTTGAATCTTGAAGCGTCTCCCATCTATAACATTAATACGTAAAGACAACTCTCTAATGATATAAACCCCATGTTTATATGGCATTGTCGCTTAGGCCATATAAATAAGAAACGCATGGAGAAGCTCCATAAGGATGGATTGCTTCACTCTTTTGATTTTGAATCATTTGAGACATGTGAGTCTTGTTTACTTGGTAAGATGACAAAGGCACCTTTCACGGGACATAGTGAGAGACCAAGTGACTTATTGGCACTCGTACATACCGATGTGTGTGGACCAATGAGCTCAACGGCCGAGGTGGTTATCGTACTTCATTACCTTTACCGATGACTTTAGTAGATATGGTTATATCTACTTAATGAGGCATAAGTCCGAATCCTTTGAAAAGTTCAAAGAATTTCAGAATGAAGTACAGAATCATTTAGGGAAAACAATCAAGTTTCTACGATCAGATCGTGGAGGGGAATACTTGAGCCAAGAGTTTGGTAATCATCTGAAAGATTGTGGAATTGTTCCACAGTTGACTCCGCCAGGAACTCCACAATGGAACGGAGTGTCCGAACGGAGAAATCGCACCTTGTTGGACATGGTGCGGTCGATGATGAGCCAAAGTGATCTTCCGTTATCCTTCGGGGATATGCTCTTGAAACAGTGCGCTCACACTAAATAGAGTTTCATCTAAGTCGGTTGAAAAGACACCATATGAGATATGGACAGGGCAACCCCTAGGTTGTCTTTTCTCAAAATTTGGGGATGTGAGGCTTATGTAAAACGTTTACAATCGACAAGCTCACACCCAAATCTGACAAGTGCTTCTTTGTGGGATATCCTAAGGAAACTAAGGGATATTACTTTTATAATCGAGAATAAGGCAAAGTGTTTGTCGCCCGACATGGTGTCTTCTTGGAGAAAGAGTTTCTTTCAAGAAGGGTTAGTGGGAGCAGGGTGCATCTTGAAGAAGTTCAAGAAACACCGAAAAACGTTTCGCGACCACGTAACCACAACAGGAGGAACAAAGTGTTGCGCCACCGGTTGTAGATACACCGGCCCCACGGAGGTCGAAAGATCACGTCGTGCGCCCGACAGTGTACACAGTGCGGAACAACGTGATATATTGTTGTTGGACAACGATGAACCTAAGACCTATGAGGAAGCGATGGTGGGACCCGATTCCAACAAGTGGCTTGGAGCCATGAAATCCGAAATAGAATCCATGTACGACAATCAAGTTTGGAACTTGGTTGATCCACTGATGGTGTCAAAACCATTGAGTTGGGTTTTTATGAAAAAGGCCGATATGGATGGAAATGTTCACATCTATAAGGCGCGATTGGTGGCGAAAGGTTTTAAACAGATTCAAGGAGTTGATTATGATGAAACCTTCTCGCCCGTCGTAATGCTTAAATCTATTCGATTATCCTAGCGATTGCTGCACATTTCGATTATGAGATATGGCGGATGGATGTCAAAACGGCTTTCCGAATGGAAACCTAAGCGAGGATGTGTACATGATACAACCTCGGGGTTTTGTCAATCCAGAATCGCTCGGAAAGATATGCAAGCTACGAAATCCATTTATGGATTGAAGCAAGCATCTCGGAGTTGGAATATTCGTTTTGATGAAGTAATCAAAGGGTTTGGTTTCATCAAAAATGAAGAAGAGGCCTATGTTTACAAAAAGGTCAGTGGGAGCGCAATTGTATTTCTAATCTTATATGTGGATGACATATTACGATTGGAAATGATATCCCTATGCTTGAATCCGTCAAGTCTTCATTGAAAAATAGTTTTTCCATGAAAGACTTAGGGGAGCAGCATATATATTAGGCATTCGGATCTATAGAGATAGATCCAAGAGGCTAATTGGATTAAGCCAAAGTACATACATTGACAAGGTGTTGAAAAGGTTCAACATGCATGATTCCAAGAAAGGTTTCTTGCCCATGTCACATGGCATTAATCTTAGCAAGAATCGTGTCCTCGGACACATGATGAGCGGAATAAGATGGGTATGGTTCCATATGCTTCGAAAATTGGATCCATCATGTATGCCATGCTTTGTACACGCCTGCATGTCTCGTACGCTTTGAGTGCTACGAGCAGATACATCGATCCAGTGAAGGTCACTGGATCGCCGTAAAGAATATCCTTAAGTACTTGAGAAGAACTAAGGATATGTTCCTAGTCTATGGAGGTGAAGAAGAGCTCGTTGTAAGGGGTTACACCGATGCTAGCTTCCAAACGGACAAGGATGATTATAGATCGCAACTGGGTTCGTGTTCGCCTAAACGGAGGCGCAGTCACTGGAAGAGTTCCAAGTAGGATATTGTTGCTGATTCTACAACGGAGGCCGAGTACATTGCTTCTTCGAAAGCGCAAAGGAGGCCGTTTGGATCAAGAAATTCGTTTCGAGCTTGGTGTGATGACTAGTACGACTGGTCCAATGTCTCTCTATTGTGATAATAGTGGAGCCATTGCGCAAGCCAAGGAGCCGAGATCATATCGAAGTCCAAACACATACTTCGGCGATATCATCTCATCCGCGAGATAGTGGACAGAGGTGATGTCAAGATATGCAAAGTGCACACGGATCTCAACATAGCCGATCCGCCGACAAAACCTCTCCCTCACCCGAAGCATGAGGCGCACACAAGAGCAATGGGTATTAGATACTTACATGATTGACTCTAGTGCAAGTGGGAGATTGTTAGTGATATGCCCTAGAGGCAACATGGAGATGTTGGATATCACGTCAATGTTTATGTATTTATGAATAAAGTGTTATTCAGTTCCATGAAATAGACATCTTGTATTGATCAATAAGTACGTGACTTATTTATGAGACTCTTTATGTATGAATCTATTTCTAAACGATCCCGATCATATGTCATATTGTTGGAATAAATATGATTCTAAGATCGGCATGTTTATTGATTGATGATCATGTCTCATAGATCATGGGTATGAAGATACCAAATCAATAAACATGGACATATGTGTTGGAGAACACATTGTTGGATAGACCCACCATGAGACACTACAGAATTAATGTGCCATTAGTTGGTCTCGGGTAGTGTTGGTACAAAGTCCTTAGACCTGAGATCACCATGGATTCCAACATATGTAGTAGCCTACTTTGGGACTACCAAACGCTATTCCGTAATCGGGTAGTTATAAAAGTAGTCTTCGGGTTTGCTATGAAACATGAAGTGGGATGTGAGTGATCAAGATGGAATTTGCCCCTCCTTTGGAGAGATATCTCTGGGCCCCTCGAGGTAATGGATTATGGAAATGCATGGCCATGCTAAGTTGATTGAGGAGTCAATCAACGGACGATAATCCAATATGGTTCGAGTGAATGGTTAAGCTATTGAAGGGATGGCACACATCTTGCCTATAGCTTAACCGTATCGTGAGGCAAAGGGATTTGTGTACACATTACAGTTCGAGCCGATATTATATTCTTGTATACTATGGTGTCAATATGTCTGCTAGGCGCCGTCGTTGACAGGTCGGCTGAGTTGGACTCGAGCCGACGGTCGGCTAAGTTAGACTATAGCCGAAACCGAGTATACCTGAACCTACGGGTCGCACGCTTAAGGGGATAAGAACAGGCATTCGAGTTGGACTTGGATACGGTTCGATCGGATAGGGATCCGATCGGATAGAGTCCTATGGGCTTACGTCGTATGGGCAGCCAACTCGTGAGATTCGGATAGGATCCGATTCAAAATAGAGTCCAGATCGGCCACTAGTCTCAGTCGGCCAACTCTATATAAAGGAGGGAGGGGTGGAGAGCTGCGGCACGTCAATTGCATCGCGTGCAACAAAAGTCGCCGAGATCAATCTCCACGGAAACCCTCCCCACTTTTGAGCCAAACCCTAGCCTTGCGTCGCGTGCTAGCACACGGGTGTTCGGCGTTTTGTCCCCGGACGTGTGGATACCGGTTGAGGCGCTGCTACGTTGCACGCTGTTCATCGGCTGTGGGTGAATCGGCTGCGGTCGAGCGCATCGGAGCGAGGCGCGAGAACACAGTCGGACGACTCGGATCGGCTACGGCATCTGCGAATCGGCTGATTCGTGAATCGGCTGTCCCCAGGAATCGGCTGTCATCGGCTACACTGTTCCGGATCGGATTGCCCTGATTGGCTATTCCGCTGCACTCTACTCCAATCGGTAACGATCTATCGGCCCTTACTTGCAAGTGTTCCTGGTTTGCGCGGTATATTTTTGTTTTCGGCTAGCGTAGCTTCCGCGTAACCCTTCACTTTTTCCAAGGCACACATCCTTGACAAAACTAGGTCTTCTGATTCATCCACCACTAAGTTATAGTAATCGTTTGCTGTCAGCTGGCCTTGTAGTTGAATCCTTCTTGAGCCGATGATATTTTCCCATGGCAGAACTGCTTTATGTCCATAGACCAGTTTATATGGGGGCACCTGGATTTATCTGTGGCAAGCCATCCAATAGGCCCAAAGTGATTCGGCTAATCGATTGTGCCAAAGCGATCTTTCTCTTTATCAACTTGATCAAGCTTTTATTAGAAGCCTCGGCTTGCCCGTTGGCCTGAGCATAATATGGCGAATAATTTAACAACTTGATTCCCATGCCGTTAGCAAACTGAACAAACTCGTCGGAGACAAAGATAGATCCCTGATCCATAGTTATTGTTTGAGGGACACCGAATCTGCATATGATGTGTTCTTTAACAAACTCGATTGCGTCCCCAGAGTCAACCTTCTTCAACTGAACAAACTCATCGGAGACAAAGATAAATCCCTGATCCATAGTTATTGTTGTGGGACGCCGAATCTTTATATGATGTGTTCTTTAACGACTCGATTGTGTCCCCAGAGTCAACCTTCTTCAAAGGAACTACTTCCATCCACTTGGTAAAATAATCCATTGCCACCAATATAAACTTGTGTCCTTTGCTTGAGGGTGGATTAATTTGGCTGATCATGTTGATTCCCCAACCTTTGAACGGCCAAGGCTTGATGATAGGGTTCATAGCTGATGCTGGTGCCCTCTGGATGGCTCCAAATTTCTGGCAGTCCTGGCATCCCTTGTAGTATTTGGAATAGTCTTCCAGCATCGTCGGCCAAAAGTATCCTGCTCTTCGAAGTAGCCATTTCATCTTGTGAGCCGATTCATGCGTGCCACAAATCCCTTCATGCACTTCTCCGATTGCAACCTTGGCTTGATCGGCACTGAGACATTTGAGCAGCACACCATCAATCGTCCAGTAATATAAGTCTTCGTCGAGCAAAACATATCTCAAAGCCTTGTAGCACAATTTCCTTGAAGCCACTGGGAAGGATTTTGCAAGTAGTTGTAGACATCAAACCTCCAGTCGTTGGCTGTTATGGTGGCGATCTCCACTTCAACATCTTTTATCATCAGCGTATAGCCTGATGCCCTTGAGCTAAATCATTGGCTTGTGCGTTTTGTTCCCAATGGATATGCTTTAATGTCACTAGCCAAAAGCTGTCCATCAATTCTCGGCACTTTTGATAGTAGACCATCAGTGCGTCGTTCTTGCATTCATATTCCCCTGACAACTGGCTGATGACCAACAGTGAATCTCCCATTATCTCCATGGCGTCGGCTTCCACCTCCTTGAGCAGTTGTAGTCCTTTAAACATGACTCCATACTCGGCTTGGTTGTTTGTGGCGTGGCGTGTGATTAAAAAAGCAAACTCAAAACTTGCCCCCTTGGAGAAATTATTACCAAGCCGATTCCGCATCCGTTGGTGCAAACCGAGCCATCAAAAGTTAAAGTCCAAGGCATAATTTCCACTGAGCCGATTGAATCATCTCTGTGTTCCACTATGAAATCGTCTATAGCTTGTCCTTTTACTGCCTTGGGTGCCTGATATCGTAGATCGAATTCTGTTAAGGCAAATATCCACTTCCCAACCCATCCTTTCAGTACTGGGGCCGATAGCATGCAGTTTACTACATTGGCTTTGCATACCACGATGCATTCATTGGATAATAAGAAATGCCTTAACTTTGTACATGAAAAAAACAGGCAAAGACACAATTTCTCCACTGGTGAATACCTTGTTTCGGCATCCAGAAGCCGTCGGCTGAGGTAAAATATAGCCTTTTCTTTTCCTTCGACCTCCTGAATTAAAACTAAGCCGATGGACTTTTCATCGGCTGACAGATATAACCTGAATGGTATCCCTTTTTGTGGAGGAATCAAGGAGACTGCAGGTGAGCTTAAATAATCCTTGATATTGTCCAACGCTTTCTGCTACTCTGCACCCCAGGTGAATGCTTGATCAGCCTTCAGCGGAAGCAATGGTGTGAATGGCTCCATCTTCTCTGACAGATTGCCTATGAATCGCCTGATAAAATTGATTTTGCCGATCAGAGACTGTAGATCCTTCTTGTTCTTGGGAGGCTGAATCATCTTGATTGCGTTAACGCTCCTTGGTGTGACTTCAATTCCTCTTTCGTTAACAAGAAATCGTAAAAATTGCCCGGCCGACACGCTGAACGCACACTTCAAGGGGTTCATCTTCAGGCCATATTTTCTCGTTCTCTCCAAAACCTGCCTTAGATCGGCTATATGGTCTTCAACTTCCCAGGATTTAACAACGACGTCATCAATGTAGAATTCTACTAGGGAGCCGATCATATAATGGAAAATGTAGTTCATGGCCCTTTGATACGTAGCTCCAGCGTTTTTCAAGTCAAACATCATGACGACCCATTCATATAGGCCGATTGCTCCTAGGCATCTCAAAGGTGTCTTGTGGATGTCTTCCTCGGCAATAAAGATCTGGTTGTAACCTGCATTGCCGTCCATGAAACTTATAACTTTGTGGCCGGAGACGGCATCCACTGGCAGATCGGCTATAGGCATTGGGTACTCGTCCTTGGGGCTAACCTTGTTCAGATCTCTGAAGTCGATGCATACCCTAAGTTTGCCGGTTTTCTTTAGCACTGGAACTATGTTGGAAACCCACTCTGCATATCGACAGGGCCGAATAAACCTAGCATCGTACAACCAAATGATCTCGGCTTTGATCGCATCATACATATCGGCTTTAAATCTCCTGGGAGGCTGTTTGTACTGCTGATATCCAGGCTTTATAGGTAACCGATGCACAACAATTGATGGGCTAAGACCAGGCATCAAAATACTCCCAAGCAAAACAATCTTTATATTCCTTTAATAAATCAATAAGATTTGCCCTAAAACGAGAAGACATGTTTTTACTAATATATGTCAGCTTAGGCCTATCACCTGGACCTATATCAACCTCTTCTAGCTCGTCGGCCGACATGAACCCTTGCCCGAGTTTTCCGTCGTTGTCGTCCACGGTGTCCTTGTTGTAGACGCTCGAGCCCTCCACGACGCCTTCAAAGTAGCAATTGAGGCTCCTCGTCTCCAATGGGTTGTATATCAGAATCAGACACCTTTAGAAAATCGGCTTGCCAGATTTTGTCGGACAGGCAATCAATACCATCGATTTCCCAGAGTGGCAAATCGACATTAGCAACATTGACTGACCTGTCGGCTGGCACGATCTCTATCTTGTCACCTTGGCACTGGATCAGACTTTGGTGCATTGTAGAAGGGATGCAGCAGTTGGCGTGAATCCAATCCCTTCCTAGCAGCAGGCTATATGATCCCTTCCCGTCGATGACGAAAAATGTCATGGGCATGGTCTTGTTGCCGATGGTGAGCTCGACATTTAAAACTCCCATGGCCTCAGAAGGGTTGTCGCCGAAGTCATTGAGAATCATATTTGTCTTGATCATTGCTTCGGCGCTCCTGACGAACCCGCGGGAACCCTTGGTCCCAACGACGATCTCTTCTCCATCAATCGTATCCTCCTCTGCTCCTGCTAGCGCTCCGACAGCCGACTATGCCGAGGTAAGTTTACATCGGCTAAATCTCTTTTCTTCCCTGCTCATAGCCGAAGATTTGTGTTCTTGGCTCTAAATTGCATTTCTATCTGCTTTTTTATTGTAGCATCTTGCTCATTGGATCGTTGTGCCAAGTCTGCTCAACTCTGATATATACATCCTAGGGCCCATCGGCAACACAGATCCCATGGATATTATTAATGCGAAAACAAACAGAATACCCTATAGGATTCAAAACCCTAGTTTGGCGCCCTGGAACGGAACCTTTAAGTCTTGGCCTTCCACCGATAAATCCTTGCCGACTTGGTACAAGAGGATAGAGGCTAGCAAACATAGTCACTGGGAACAAGTGGGAATAGCCCACTGCCTATCACTCCCAATAGCTGACCAGCCCAAAGATGAACCGCTAATATCCGTTGCATGCTACTTCTTGAATAACACATTCAACGCTTTCCTCTTCCAGCAAGGACCTATGACCCCCACACTAGCCGATGTCTTTATGATAACTGGTCTATATATTTTGTCATCAGCTAACCCTAATCAGCTGGATAGCAAGGACCAATACTCTTTCAAGACAAAAGCCATTGGAGGCTGGAATGGATATATCAACATGAACAATGGCACCGGATCTGTCAGCCCCAGGGAACACACGGCCTTTCTGATGATGTGGCTGGAGAAGTTTGTCTTCTGTGGATCTAGTTGTGGCCCCACAACCAACTGGCAGGTTGTAGCCGAAGCCTTGGTATCAAAGACCCAGATCTCCGTGGGCAAAATTCTTATCGGGTTATCTCTATCGAACTCTCAACAAGTCATCGGCCAAGATAGCAGCCGATTCAGCTATAGGCACTGGAGGCCCTTGGTGGTTTTTGCAACTCTGGCTAGTGTTCCTTACGCAGAAAATTTTTGGAAGACCCAATCTGGCCAATGCTGAATTCCCATTGGTAGAGCCGATTGAGGATGACGAACGAGAGGAAGTGACTACACGCAGGTGTATGTCCTTTGGAGAAGCTGCTGCTGTTCACTCCGGGTCTAAGTTATCAAGTGAACTCTTAGCCGATTGGTTCACACTTTTCTATGATGGATTTGCCAAGAACAATCGGACATGGTTATTCTATGGAAACTGCCCGGAGTTTGAACTCCCCATCAAACTGAATTTTGATGAGCTCAACTCAGAAGAATATCAATAACCAAGGGAGATCTTCACTGCAGCCATCTCCCCTTGTATCCTTCCAATCGGCATTCACCAGGGCCGAAATATTGTCAAGTCTTATGAGTTTTACTACCTTGTATCGGCCGCCAGACAACTCGGACTTGGACAATTGCCGATTGGACTGTATTATGCTGACAAGATCCAAACGAGAGGGGAAATAACTTGAAGGATAATGATGGATCGGTTGATGAGCATTGAGGGCCCCACTCTCGGCAGTATTGGGACATTGGAGTTGGCCTACAAATGAAGCTCAGTATACAACAGATGGTGGATTGAGATCAAGAAAGACATTTTGCATCAGCCATCGTCGATGTATCTGACCATCCTTTGCCCTGATGCAATCCCTACTGTAAGTATTTCTCTCTTTGTCCATTTTCTTATTCAAGTAATCGGCTGCCATTATTCAATATTTAACCACTTTTTAATTGCAAACAACCGATTCAGATCCTTCTGCTGTGAGTAACTCAGGGGCTGAAATAAACTATGCTCTGGGGATAATCCCAAATTGTGGAGGACATGCTCCATCCATCATCGGCTTTAATGCACCGAAGGTGGGGACTTTACTCCATGGCCAGACCCGTTAAGCTGTGGCAAGGAAGAAAAGATAGGCCTTGTCGGCTGCGGGTCCATCGGCTGCACCAGCCAAGAAGCAGAAGAAGCCAAAGCCTGCCACACCAGCCGACGATGTGCCCCCTCTCGATCCAAGCATGGAAGAAGCCATCGACAAAGAGGCCATGGAGGAAGAAATCTCCAAGTTTGTTGAAGAGGCGGCGGCCGAGTCAGGCAGCTCAAGTCATAATGCATCCACACAGCCAGCCGACGATCAACCTCAAAGGACTCCTTCACCTCCTAGGTGCGCTCCTCGTCCACTGGTATGTACTCTGGCTCCTGAAGCATGATTCCAAATCATAATTATTTCACTCTTAACCAAACTCCATCTCCTTGCAGTACAAAAGATTAGCACATCAGCCTCCACGTCTAGCTTCACCAGTAAACCTTGACTTTATGTTTTCTTGATTACTCTTCACCTAGCCGATTCAGACTAACACTTGTTACTTTTTGTAGCCTCCTCAATCTCCATCGACTGCCCCCCATGAATCAAGCGAGAGAACTCCATCGGCTAGGGGTAGTCGTAACATCGAGGAAGAAGAGCAAGCGCCAGTCCTTGCCATCAGAGTAAGAAAACTTCTTCTTCAAGAATAACATCGGCTTATTGTACTTGTCCGGGTCTTGATACTTCAACTTATTGCTTGCAAACTTTAGCCGACATACTTCCATTTGATGTCAAAGAATTCATCGGCAAGGATGAAGAGGTCACGAGCCAAACACAAACTTTGATAGCCGACGATCTCAAAGAGAAACTTTCAGACATCACTCGTCGACTGGACATCACCTTGGATCAGCTGGTTACAGACTGTGGGCCTATCAAAGCCAGGTTCAATGAAATAGAGAGTCAGCTCCCAGAAGACCTTGCCGATATAATTTCTCAAGTCGCTCACATCGACCAATATCGACACAAGCTGGAACGAGCTATGCAGTGCATGATTAATAGGAAAGCGCAAGCCGGTTTGGAGACAATGTTTGAAACCAACCGCCAGGGCGTCATCACCGAGAAGGCCAAGCTGGATGAAATGGTCGCCGGTCCGTCGGCCACTCAGCTCAAGATCGATCGGCTAAAGCAAGAGAGAGCCGAACTGGTCACCAAGTTGGAGAAGTGTGATGTCGACATCATCGCCGAAGAACAGAAACTGGTTGATCTCCCAAGGCCACCGAAAACCAAAGAGCCAAGCTGCCATCATCCATCAAGTACTTGGGGGATTTAAGTAAATTGTCCAAGGCGATCCCGGGCACCGACGAAGCCCATAATGCAACAATCGACCAGATTGAAGATATCAAGCAAAAAGCAACATCGGCTATCAAGAACTTCCTTGGAATGTAATAGGCTAGTTTCTAAAACTTTGCAAACACTTCGTAACATATAACTTTTGTTGTCGGCAGTTGTTGAAACTTGGTTTCGGCAATAGAAATTTGGGGGTGCAGTCAAGATCGCCAAGCACAATGGGTTAAGTGGAAAAAAGGGTTTCCACAGGTTCTAGCCCTCTCGTGAGGTAATACCCTACTCCTGTTTCGGGGATTCGATCCGCCGAGTGTTGTATTGATCTCAAGATCTTGTGTATCGCACAAATCAGATCTGTCGCTCTTGTGTCTGATATGTCTGATATCCCTCAAGGGACGCCTCTACCCTCCTTATATAGTCTTGGAAGACGGGCTTACAAGTCGAAAACCCTATCGTACTCTAAGTCGGTTTCCTCAATCTTACCAAGTTATGACTACGAGTCGCTGTCTTATCTAATCGGCAATGTAACACCCAAGTCACAGCTGGTTTACACAATCCTTACGCGTAACCTATCCCTATTACCAGTCGGACAAGCTTGCCATGAGGGTATCCGATTGCCATAATCTCCACAGTAGCCCCCGAGACCTTCACAGTCGACGAGATAACTTCGCCTTGAACCAAAGCAACACACAGCCAAATGACCCCTTGGCTGAGTGCTTCTGGTGCCGAGTGGTTCCATCATCTCTGCCTGAACCTCCCGAGTGCTTTATCATCTGATAAAAATACTGTGAAGGGCTGGAAAACATCTAAAAAATTCTCAAAAAATAAATACCTAGGTGCATCTCCTGATGCACCTAATCAGGTGTAGCCCCCGACTATGTGGTTAGTCAAGAACAGACTAAACATATAGTGAAGAACTATAAAAAATCGTACTCACATAAATGCTTAGCTCAAGCTAAAGCAATCATAAAAAATCATATAACACATCACTCGGCAAGCTCATGCTTATCCGAGTAAATTCGCCCGAGTCGTCTCGGAACAAATAATTTAATTAACCCTCATGGGTAAGAAATCAATTCACTCGGCAATGCTCATGCTCATCCGAGTTGGTTTGCCCGAGTCATCTCGAAACAAATAGATCAATCGACCCTCGTGGGTAAAAAACACTTGGCAAGCTCATGCTTACCTGAGTTAACTTGCCCGAGTCATCTCGAAACAAATAATTTAATCGACCCTCATGGGTAAACAAATTTATCAGTCATCTGAAAAATATGACCAAAATATTAAATAGCTCTTGCCATAATATTAGTCTTAATCTGAAAATATCTTCACCAAGATGGAAAAATAATAGCATTGATATAATCATTTAATCAAATGCTTAAAAACCAAATAGTCCCTATCATCAGGACAGCCATGACAAGCTTAACTGTTTGTCACCTTTCAAATTGCATCGTGCCAACTTCTCATGAAGTTGCGCAAACCGTGGTATGAAAGAATTTTAAAGGTATTGGGCTATGTGACAC
This sequence comes from Oryza australiensis, assembly GCA_019925245.2. Taxonomy (NCBI): domain Eukaryota; kingdom Viridiplantae; phylum Streptophyta; class Magnoliopsida; order Poales; family Poaceae; genus Oryza; species Oryza australiensis. The sequence continues at coordinate 286,050 of JAIFGZ020000674.1, read as the reverse complement.
GTGCATATTGCCAGAGCAAATCTGCTTAAGTCCATCCACTTAAGTCCCTAAGGACACGCATCAGGCCACACCTTAGCCGGGCCGCAAGTATCTCATGGGCTCGGCCCAATCGCGAGATGACTTAGCTAAAAACCCTCAAGTCTTTTTACGAAGCCTCGAGGTCATCCCCGCCTCTTCGTCTTCCCCAAAATTTCCCTCTTTCGCAGCACTGTTCACCAGCTCTCCGAGGAGAACCCTAAACTCGCACGCGCCCAAATCCATCGATCTAGGAACTCTCACTTCACCACAAGCCATCTTCCACATCCAGCCTCCAAAATTCCCCTGTCAAAATCCCATCTCCCGTATCAGATCTTTTCTCCCGCAAACCGCGTCCATGGGGGGAGAGAAAAAAATCCCCTTCGAGCAATGGGTGACCTCAGACGTCAAGGAGTCGACTCTTCGGGAGATGGTGAAGAATGGAGTTCTTCCTCCCAAGGAAATCATCGGCTGGTGCCCGGCGGCCGGTGAAGAGTTCCCCACTCCAAACACCGGTGAGATTGTCGTTTTCACCTCTTTTTTCTATTGTGGCTTCGGCCTCCCTACCTCTGAGTTCTTTCGAGGTCTTCTTGAGTATTACGGTCTTCAACTCTATCACTTGAATCCCAACTCCATTCTTCACATCACAATCTTTATTCACGTCTGTGAAGCCTTCCTTGGCATCCTTCCCCACTTCCAGCTTTTTCGGCGCATGTTTTATCTTAAGCCACATGCAAACAAGGATGATCCCTGCGTCGTTGGTGGGGCCGGCTTTCAACTTCGCGGAACCCTCCGCAAAGATTATTTCTCTCCCCCTTGAAATCTTCCAACAAAGGCTGGCATGCGAACTAGTTTTATATCTCAAATCTTGAACCCAGTATGCCCAACTTTGTCGGCCTTCCTCCAGTTCCAAGGCCTAACTGGAGCACTGTGCTGGTGGCCCAAGATTGGGATGAAGCCAACAAACTCTTGGCCAATATCCTGGAGATGAAGAAAAAGGGCCTTCGGGGAGAACAAATCACTCGGCACTTCATCAAGAACCGACTGGCATCCATTAAAGAAAGATCTAAGCCTGCGTTTGAATATGAGGGTGAAAGGGACCCCAATCGGGAAGACCGTGATTCCTTGAGCTACGAGACCGTGAAGACTCGTATCTATAAAATGTTTTCTTCTGGGATCGCGGTTGAGCGCAGCCTCATGTTGTCGGTTCTCCGATATAGCTTGTACCATCCTCCTCCTCCGGTAAGCTGACTCAACTTCTTTAATGTCTTTCAATCTTAATATTGCATCTCTTAGTGTATAATGAATCCCCCTTGCAGGAAAAATGCTTCCATCATCTCTAAGCCATACAAGGTGCATCATGACGATGCGCCAGCTCGGCCTGCCAAGAAGCCAGCCGGTGGTGTCAAGATCAGCAGTGATCCAGTCGGCAAAAGGGCTGCTACTGATGAGGATGTCAGCAAGCGGGCGAGCAAAAGGAGGATGGTGATTGATGACTCGGATGACGATGATCCAGCCCCTCAAGCTGAAGTGACCCCTCCGAGGCCGTCTCCCAAGTCCGCACCTAAGATTCGTCGATCAACCAGGTATGTCTTGAAATCATGTCCTTGTTGAGAATCTTTCTTCCTTTGTCCCGATTGTTCCCATCTTTCTTGTCGCAGGAAGCCTCAGAACACTGATCCCGCCGGGAAGAGTGAGGCCTCAAAGCCATCTGCAGCGGCTAAAGAAACAAAGCCCGCAGAACAAGGGTCTCAGGGCCCTCTCCCGAGTGAGAGCGCTCCGAGTGAGAAGCCCCCACCTCCTAGCGAAGATATCCCGGCGGAGGAGCCCCCGACTGCCAGCCAGGAGACCTCTGCTAGAAACCAGTCGATGGAAGAAGAAATCCCGACTGCCGCTCAAAGAGCCCCGACTGAGAGCCAACCGGGTGTGAACCAAGAAAAAGGCAGCCGGAAAGTACCAATCGAGGGTTCGACCACTGATGCTGGTAAGCTCTAAAGCAGTCTTCTGACTTTAGTCTTCAATCTGTCTTTTCTTTGTCTTCATTTGCCTTATTTAAATCGATCAGCAAAAGAGGAGGAGATCCCCCGGCTGTAATCTTCCGAGACCTGGGTCCCTCTGATCAAAATAGAGTGGTGCGACTCCGAGGGCTTGAAGCAGGGCATCATCTTGAACAAGCAGAAAGAAAATGAAGAAAGAGACATGCTTGTGGACAGCCTAAATGAAGCTACCCGGCTGCTAAATGTAAGCATCGCTCTTCTCTGTTATAGCCTTATGGTTTCCTTTAGTCGACTAACCCTGAACTCGTGTGCAGAGGGTATATTGCCGATCGATGGCCAAGTCGCGTCCTCGGCTGGTCCCCCACTTGAATTCCACTGGAAAACATCCGGTAGGAGCTCAAGGCCACTCGGGAGGAGGCTGCGTCGAGAGAGCCTGCCTTGCAGAGAGAGATGGCCACGCTCCGGGAAGAGAACCTTGACCTCCGGTGTTCAGTCGGGAGTAAGTTTAATCATTTCGGTCTCTTTATGCCTCTACTTGTACTCTGTCTTGATCTTGATGTCAGCAAATTTTCTTGTTGCAGAGAACTCATCAGAAGTATACATACACCAGACCCAGCTAGAAGAAGCTAATGCCAACAAAGCCGAGTTGGAATCTGAGTTTTAAGGTAAATTCTTTTAAGATAGCATTTTTTTGTTTTGCTTCGTCTTCGAGTGTCTGTGTAATCATGTGTCTCTTGCAGCTTATAAAGTCAAGACCTGAGCGTAATTCGATGTCTTCGTCGAAAGGGTCCGAAGAGCCGAAGGCGTAAGGGACGACATTGCTAATGCGGCCACACCGATCCTCTTGTCGCTGTTCCAGCATGGGCTCGGGACCAGCCATTGGATGCCGTCGAGGTCTTCGACAAGCTCAGGAGGGCCCCGGATCAATACATAGCTAATATCTCAGAAGTGGCCACCATGGGAGCAGGCTTCGCCCTTGCGCAGGCCAAGTCACTCTATCCTCGGATAGATGTTGACTCAATCGGGAAAGGCTTCGCTGACGGCACCTCGGATGAGCGGGCCTTAGAGTTGATCAATGAAGCACAGGAGTCGGCCAAGAAAGTAGCTGCTAATGTAGTCAACAACTTTCGATCCTGATTATTTTGTAGACTTTGTATGTAACTTCTGGTGTGAACTTGTAAATATTTAGCTTATTTATGCTAATGCCTTGATCCGAGTCTTTATGTCAAATTTCTTAAGTAATTCTCGTCCGACTGTCACCAAGCCTAAGCTTGATTAGGTCATCAAAAAATTCTCAGTCCTTATCTATTGAACTCAAATCAAAACATTAAACAATGATAAACCAAATATGAACAAGTTGTCGAAGAAAACCATGCTTTATTGACACATGTATAGCCCCCGACTGTCAACTCAAGAAGTCATCTTGCTTGAGGTTGGCAGTCAAGAATAACATGGAACTTAAAGTAATTTAAGCATAGTATCGTCGAAGATGTTCGATGTTCCAAGAGTTCTCCACCATGGATCCATCTTCACGCTTTAGTCGATAAGCTCCTGGCCGAGTCACCTCAGCGATTATGTATGGTCCTTCCCATAGTGGAGATAATTTGTGATTGTCCTTGGTGGTTTGAATCTTGCGTAGGACCAAATCGCCGAAAATGAAGGCTCGCGCCCGAACATTGCGACTATGGTAACGTTGAAGTCCTTGAAGATACCTTGCCGACTAGATCAGTGCTGCCTCACGGGCCACCTCCAGTCGGGTCAGGTCATCCACTCGATCTTGGTCATAGCGCTCGTCGTTGAAACTACGGACTCTAAGAGATTCATATTCCATTTCATTCGGCAACATGGCTTCTGCCCCATAAAGCAGGAAGAAAGGAGTTTGGCCGGTAGCCCGACTGGGCATAGTCGATAGAGACCATAAAACCGAGGGCAGCTCTTGAACCCTTTTGCTGGCATAAGGATTTAACCTGTCGAACACTCGGGCCTTGATGCCTTGAAGAACCATGCCATTGGCACGTTCAACTTGTTCGTTGCTTTTAGGGTGTGCGACCAATGCGTAGCCGATTTTGATGCCGAAATCTTCACAGAATTCCTTGAAATGCCTCCAGTGAATTGAGTCACATTGTCGGTTATAATTCTGTTTGGGACACCAAACCGGTGCACGATGTTGAGGATGAAGTCTCGTGCCTTGTCAACAGTGATCGTAGCAATCGGCTTAGCTTCAATCCACTTGGAAAACTTGTCGATTGGAACGAACAAATGAGTGAATGCTCCTAGGGCCTTCTTGAAGGGGCCGACCATATCCAAGCCCCATACCGCAAATGGCCAAGATAATGGAATCGTTTGTAGCTCTTGGGCTGGAACATGGCTCTGCCGAGCAAAGAACTGGCAACCTTCACATGTGCGAACCACTTTGTCGGTGCCGGAAACCGCCGTGAGCGAGAATAAACCTTGTCTATAGGCTTTGCCTACCAAGGTGCGTGCCGCCGCGTGACTTCCCCATATACCCGAGTGGATATCTTGGTGTAGTTGCCGTCCTTCCTCAGGCGTGATAAATCTCATTAGGACTCCAGAAGGGCTTCTCTTGTATAATTCGGAGTCGACCATGACATAGCCCTGACAACGACGTCGGACTCGTTCTCCCTTATCCCTGTCTTCCGGTAGCTCTTGCTAAGTTAAAAATTTGATGAGCGGTATCCTCCAGTCGGCGTCGAGCATGGCGACTTGATTTGCAGCTTGCTCATTGGGAGTTGGACGTTGTAGCAACCAGGTCCTCAGGTCGACGCTTGCGATCTTTCTGGCCCTGATTGTTGTTGCCGTTATCTTTCTTAGGATGCCGGCTGCCTCCCGACTGCTTGTCGTCCCTTTTGTCGTGCTGCCTTGATCACGTCATTGGATTTTGCATAGGAGTTCGCTGTCTTGAACATTTATTTCACCGTCTTCGGTGGCTTACACCCAAATTTTCCTATTAGCAACTCGTCACGGACACCCTTCTGGAAGGCGGCAATTATGATGTCGTTGGTGATGTTGGGGATCTTGTTGCGCTTTTTCGAGAAGCGCCGGATGTAGTCCTTCAGCGGCTTGTCTGGCTTCTAGATGACATTGTAGAGATCAAAGTGGGTCCCAGGTCTTTCAAAAGTGCCCTGGAATTTGGCGATGAAGTGGTCCCGGAGCTCGCTCCACGAGCTAATTGAGCCTCCAGGCAAGCTCGTGAGCCAGTTCCTAGCTGAGTTGGCGAGGGCGAGAGGTAAATAATTGGCCAAGGCCTTGTTGTTTCCTCCTACTGCACGGATGGTCAGGGTGTACACGGTCAGCCTCGACTCGGGGTCGGTCTTTCCGTCGTACTTCTCGATTCCTGTGGGCTTGAAACCACTCGGCCAATCCACTCGGTGCAGGTCCCGAGTGAACGCAGGCACTCCGTCGTCGTTGCAGTCGGGCGATCTCCTACGGTCTTCATAGGAGTGCTCACGCTCACGATGGCGTCGGTCAAGGACTTCCCACAGATCACTCGGTGGGGTTCTTTGTAGGCTGCTACGGTAGTCAGAGTTGTAGCTGCGGTGGATCCGGTCGTGGACGGGTGGTCGTCCATGTCATTTTTCACGAGAGTCGGCCGATTGCTCTAGGTGCCTCCGTGTTGTCTCGTGGCGGGTGTCTCTTGACCTAGTGGCCGTCTTGGTTTGCTCGGGCCTCCTGTAGTCTTTCGACCGTAGCGGCGGAAGTCGACTTCCGTTGGATATTTCAGCGACGGACTCAGTCGGCCTTCGTACCAAGGTGGAGGGAGAGCAATTGGCTGTAGACGCGATGATGGTCTTGATCTTGTCCAGGATTGGTGTTACCGTAGCGGGTGCCGCTTCGATAACAGTGTCGAGGAGGGTGAGGGCGACAACGGCGTTCTGCTGAGGCGTCTGGAAGATGTTGGTGTTGTCTACTCGTGTCTGAAGTATGGCCTCTCGAGCGGATCGCGCAGTCACCCTCAGGTCTCGTTTTCTTCTGTCGGCTTCCTCCTTGCGCCTATTCTCCTCCTCCGCCAGCTTGCGCTCCTGCTCAAGCCTGGTTTGTTCTTCTTCTGCGATTCTGCGGGCCATGGCCGAGTCGGTCTCGGCCACCTCAGCCATGAGAACGTCGAAGCACCTTGGATCGTAATCCTTGTCGAAGTCGAAGTCGTTGGCCTCGTCCGTGGAGATGCCATAGAGGTCATCAAAATCTGAAGAGCTGAGGTACTCATCGAGCTCTGTGGATGAGCATGATCCGAACGGTTGCAGGATGACGGCGACTTCCCTTGAGCCCGGATCGCTTGAATCTGGATCGTTCCAGTCCGGGTCGTAGCTTGATGATGACGGTTCTTCCGAGTGACTTGATTTCAACTCAGAAGAAAGGAGATTGCAATAGGTCTTAGCGGCATTTGGTAATCCAAACGGTGCCGAGAGGGTTTTGCCTCCCGGGTGGTTGAATCTCAACTCGGAAGATAGAAAATTGCGGTAGATCTTAGCGTCATTTGGTAATCCGAACAGCGCTGAGTGGATTCCTCCTTCCAAGTGGGTGGATTCCATCTCGGAAGTCAGAACGTTGTAGTAGATCTCAGCATCGTTTGGTAACCCGAACGGCGCCTAGTGGGCTCCCCCTCCCGACTGGTCCGAATCCGAGTCGAGGAGGGAGATCTTGTCGAATCTTTTGGCGGCAAAGTCGTCGATGCCTGATGAAGATCCCATCGTGCTTGCTGGCAAGATTGAAGAAGAAGTCTTGACGCGCGGGCCCCTACCTGGCGCGCCAACTTTCGAAACGTGGTTTCGGCAATAGAAATTTGGTGGTGCAGTCAACATCGCCAAGCACAATGGGTTAAGTGGAAAAAAGGGTTTAGACAGGTTCAGGCCCTCTCGTGAGGTAATACCCTACTCCTGTTTCGGAGATTCGATCCGCCGAGTGTTGTATTGATCTCAAGATCTTGTGTATCGCACAAATCAGATCTGTTGCTCTTGTGTCTCATATGTCTTATATCCCTCAAGGGACGCCTCTACCCTCGTTATATAGTCTTGGAGGACGGGCTTACAAGTCGGAAACCCTATCATACTGTAAGTCGGTTTTCTCAATCTTACCAAGTTATGAATACGAGCCGTTGCCTTATCTAATCGGCAACGTAACACCCAAGTCACAGCCGGTTTACACAATCCTTGGGCGTAACCTATCCCTATTACCAGTTGGACAAGCTTGCCATGAGGGTATCCGATTGCCATAATCTCCACAGCAGTCTCATGTATTTTGAACGTTGTAATATATTCTCCGTCGATTCCTAAGATCTTCATGTCTTGAAAGTTTTCAAAGTCCCAAAAAATTGAACTCCTCTAATTTTGATTTTATATGGTATATGTCCCCCTAATTTTTCAATGTTGCCTTCATCATTGACAAAATTATAGAATCACACCAACTAGCACATGTCGGCTATGCCCAGCCGATTCGAAAAATCAAAGGGGAGAAAAACTTGTAGTTAAATTCTCCTAAAGGCGATGTGCGTAATCTCGAAACACATTGGCTAACATGCATCGGCATAGACTTAGCCGAATCATGAGTTGATCCACATACTGGGATAATATTTCTTCAGATATTTGCCGTTAAGAGCCCTTTCAAACACTTCTCCATCTAATACTTCTAGCACGTAGGCTCCTTTGGAAACTCATTTGTGGATCTTGAAATACCCTTCCCAATTAGGTGATCACTTGCCGAACTTATTATCCCTTTACCAATCGACAGTATTAACTTCCATACTAACTCATCTTCTTCAAAAGATTTAGGCACAACCTTCTTATTATAATAACGAGCCACTCTATCTTTATCCGTAGTCACCTTTTCGAAAGCACGCATCCTTGATAAAACCAAATCCGTCGATTCGTCCATCATCAGGTTGTGATAATCATCGGTTGTTAACTCATCTTGCAGTTGAATCCTTCTTGAGCCAATGACACTTTCCCACGGTAGAACGGCTTCATGTCCATATACTAGTTTATAAGGAGGCACTTGGATAGATCCATGACAGGCCATCGAATAGGACCACAATGATTCGGCCAATCGGCTATGCCATTGCTTTGGATACTCAGAGATCTTCATCTTTATCAACTTGATCAAAATCTTGTTAGAGGCCTCTGCCTATCCATTAGCATGGGCATAATATGGTGAAGAATTTAATAGCTTGATTCCCATGCTGTCGGCAAGCTGAACAAACTCATCTGAGACAAAGATAGATCCCTGATTGATCGTAATAGTTTGAGGGACGCCAAATCTGTAAATGATGTACTCTTTGACAAACTCGATTGCATCCACAGAGTCAACCTTCTTCAAAGGAATTGCTTCCACCCACTTGGTAAAATAATCGGTTGCACCAATATAAATTTTTGTCCTTTGCTTGAGGGTGGATTGATCTGGCCAATCATGTCGATTCCCCATCCACTGAACGACCAAGGCTTGATAATTGGATTCATAGCCGATGTTGGTGCTCTCTGGATAGCTCCAAACTTCTGACAATCTTGACAACCCTTATAATATTTGAAGCAACCTTCCAGCATAGTCGGCCAAAAATATCCAGCTCTCCGAAGTAGCCACTTCATTTTATGAGCTGATTGATGAGTGCCACAGATCCCATCATGCACTTCTCCCATGACTAGCTTGGCTTGATCAGCACTTAGGCATTTGAGTAGCACGCCATCAAATCGTCCGATAACACAAATCATCGTCGAGAAAACCATATCTTAAAGCCTTATAACGCAATTTCCATGAAGCCGACTAGGAAGGATTTTGTAAATAATTATGAACCACGTACCTCGAGTCATCGGCTGAGATGTCTGTAATTTCCACTTCGACATCTTTTGTCTTCAGCTTATAGCCTAATACCTCTTCAGCCAAATCATTTCCTTTTGAATTTTGCTCCCTAGGGATATGTTTTAATGTAACTAGCCAAAAACTATCCATCAACTCTCGACATTTTTGATAATAGATCATCAACTTGTCATTTTTGCATTCATATTCTGCTGACACCTAGCTGATGACCAAAACTGAATCGCCCATAATCTCCACAGCATCGGCTTTAACCTCCTTCAACAGCTGTAAACCCTTGAGGACAGCCTCATACTCAGCTTGATTATTTGTAGCATAAGGTGCAATTGTAAAAGCAAATTCAAAACTTGCCCCTGTAGGTGAGATTATTACCAAGCCGATGCCACATCCATGTGTGCAAACCGATCCATTGAAACTTAGCGTCTAGGGCATGATGTCGATCGAGTCGTCTCTATGCTCAACAATGAAATCGGCTATAGCCTACCCTTTAACTGCTTTGGGTGCCTGATATCTCAAGTCAAACTCTGTCAAGGCAAAAATCTACTTCCCAACTCGTCCCTTCAGAACTGGAGCCGATAGCATATACTTAACTATGTTGGCTTTGCAAACTATGGTGCACTCGTTGGATAATAAATAATGCATCAACTTCGTACAAGAAAAATATAGACACAAGCACAACTTTTCCACAGGAAAGTACCTTATTTCCGCATCCAAAAGCCTTCTGCTGAGATAAAATATTGCTTTCTCCTTTCCTTCAAACTCTTGGATCAAAATTGAGCCGATATACTTCTCGTCGGCTAATAGATATAACTTGAAAGGCACTCCCTTTTGTGAAGGGATCAATACTGGAGGGGAGCTTAAATAATTCTTGATGTTGTCCAAAGCCTTCTGTTGCTCTGCCCCCCAAGTAAATGCTTGATCGGCTTTCAACCTTAACAAAGGTGTAAAAGGCTCCATCTTCTCAGATAGATTTGCAATGAAACGCCTGATGAAATTAACCTTGCCAATCAAAGACTGCAACTGCTTCTTGTCATGCGAAGGCTGAGTATTTTTGATTTCGTTGATGCTCCTCTGTGTTACTTCAATCCCCCTCTCGTGAACAAAAAAAACCCAAGACTTGTCCAGCCGATACACCAAAAGGCACTTAGTGGGATTCATCTTCAGACCATATTTTCTTGTTTTCTGCAAAACTTTTCTCAAATCGGCTATGTGATCTTCAACCTCTTTAGATTTGACAACCACATCATCAATGTAGATTTTAACCATGAAGCCGATTAAGTCATAAAAAATATAGTTCATGGCCCTCTAACAGGTAGCTCCAGCATTTTTCGAACCAAACGTCATAACAACCGATTCATACAAGCCGATTGCACCTGGACACCTAAAAGCAGTCGTATGAATATCTTCTTCGGCCATAAAAATTTGATTATATCCAGCATTGCAATCCGTAAAACTTATGATTTTGTGTCCTGAGGCTGCATCAACAAGCAAATCGACTATTGGCATGGGGTATTCGTCCTTAGGGGTAGGCTTATTTAATTCTCTGAAATCGATACACACCCCAAGTTTGCCATTTTTCTTGACTACTGGAACTATGTTGGAAACCCATTCAGCGTATCGGCATGGCTGAATAAAACCAACATCGTATAGCCGAGTTATTTCGGCCTTGATTGCATCATACATATTGGCCTTAAACCTCCTAGGAGGCTGTTTGTATTGCCGATACCCTGGCTTAATAGGGAGCTGATGTTCAACAATCGATCGGCTATGACCTGGCATCTCAAAATACTCCCAAGCAAAACAATCTTTATATTCCTTTAATAAATTAATAAGCTTGGTTCTAAAATGAGAAGACAAATTTTTACTAATGTATGTCGGCCTAGGCCTATCTCCTGGACCTATATCAACCTCTTCAAGCTCGTCGGCCGACATAAAACCATGCCCAAGTTTGCCATCCAGATCATCCACGGTGTCCTTGGTGTAGACGCTCGAGCCCTCCACGACGCCCTCAAAGTAATAATTGAGGCTCTTCGTCCCCAATTGGCTGTATATCAGAAAATCAGCCTGCCAAACTTTGTCATACAGGCAATCAATGCCATCGACATCCCATAAGGTTAAGTCGGCGTTGGCTACGTTCACTGACATGTCGGCGGGCATGATTTCGATCTTGTCGCCTTGCCACTGGATTAAACTCTGATGCATTGTTGAAGGGATGCAGCAGTTGGTGTGGATCCAATCCCTTCCTAACAGCAGGCTATACGATCCCTTCCCGTCGATGACAAAGAATGTAGTGGGCACGGTTTTGCTGTCAACGGTTTGCTCGACGTTGGGGACCCCTTTGGCCTCCGATGGGTTCCCGCCAAAATCCTTAAGCACCATGTTCGTCTTTATCAGATCGCGGCTCCTTTGCCTAGTTTCCTGAAAATAGTGTTTACACCCAAATTTGGCACCTAGGATTGGAATATGGAAAATTGCCAATATTTTGGAAATCCGCTAGTTTCCTTCAGAGGGCCGGTCTGGCCGCCATCTATAGGTCGGTTAGACCGGGCCTAAGGGACGGTCAGATCGACGGCATGTGGCCGGTCTGACCGGCAGAGTTCAAAACTAGGACGATCTTATCGGTACTCGGGTTTTTTGCTACATAAGATATGTTTCCAGTTTTTTGAGATGTTTATCCCGAATTGGACATGGAGGAGGGCCTGTAGAGGGCAAGATCAACCCCTATTTAAGGGCTAGGGCTGGTTCAATTGGCAATAGAAACACACAACATACAAGATCCAATCTAGTTTCTAGTTTTTAGCCAATTGAATTGTTCTTTTATTTTAGTTCGTCCATCTTTGTAACTCGTCCACAGACGCAGCAAGAGTGTGACACCTCTTTGTAGGTTTGTCCTGAAAACCTCTCGTTTGCCCACAAGACGGTTATTTATCCATCGTTCTACTCGAATTGGTTTCGCTCGCCGGTTCAATCTACAAAACCCATCTTGGTTTAGTTTTTTGCTAGATTGAGGTGGTTGACGACTCCATATCACCGCAAGGCGTTTAGGTGTCCCGATCGTGATTGTCTTCTTGCCAAAAAGGTTGCCAACAAGTAGCATTGGGCATCAAATTGACAGCGGCCCCTCCATCGACTAGCATCTTGGACATCAGCTTTCCATTGACAAATCCTTTCACATATAGTGGCTTAAGGTACCGATGTTCAGTCCCCTCGGGTTTTTCAAATGTGGCTTGTTCCGGGGAGAGTACCAACTTGGCCAAAGTTTCCTCGACCGTATCTGCATCGGCCTGGGCAGCCTCAAAATCGGTTGGCAACATGAAGACCATATTGACCGATGCAGCAGTTACTGCTTTTCCTTTGGCCGCCCTCTTCGCCTTGTCGGCTAGGCTCTCATCGGCTGGGGCGGCGTCTTTCTTCACGCGCCATTGCTTTTTTGCCTCATTGCAGCGGATGGTTGATTTCATTATGGACTTCTTCCTCCTGCCCGTTGTTTTTCATCCTTTGAGTCCTCCTCTTTTGGCTTTTTGTGAATATTCCACAGGGGCTCCATTGGGGGTTGGCTGGCTATTCATCCTCATCATCTTCCTCGATTTCCTGGAAGAAGTCCTAGTGAATTGGGCCCAGTCTTTGATGGATAGGGAGATTCCTTTGGTTAAGCCGAACAACCCTAGGAACAAATCGGCTTGAGCTCTCCTAACCGATCATGCGTCCTTTGATAAACTTTGTTGCTTCGGCCCTCTTCTTCCTAAAATTCCTTCATAAATCTGAATTGGTTGTCCGTTCTCCTGGACCGATGATCGGCTGGTTCACCACTAGCGTACACCATGTTAACAGGAAAAGGATTCCCATCAACCTTCATCGGCTTCTTGGAATCTTCAAATTTGATTTTACCTGCTTCAATAGCCTACTAGAAAACCCCCCCTGTAGCTACGCCAGATTTAGAGTTAGACACGCTTTATTTCGTCTCTATGTCAATGTAGACACGTTTCCATAAAGCGTGTTAGAAGCGTCTTCGTACGTAGCGCGTCAGGCCTTGTAGATATGAATTCTTTAAGCGTTGCTACGAAAAGAAAGAGACATTTCATAAACACGTTATATGCATATCTAAAAATATAGATAAAATTTTGCAGACACATGTATAAAACGTCTCTAGTGGTGTAGTTACGTAGTAATGTAACGCTTCATTGCGTGTTAAGAAACATAGACACAATTTATAGATACATATACAAAACATGCCTACTAATACAGACGTGTTTTGTAATGACGCCTTATAACGCAGCAATTGTAGAGCGTTACAGATGACATGGCACGTGACATGGCGGATGATGTGGCACGTGACATGGCGGATGATGTGGCACATGACATGGCACGTGACATGGCGAATGATTTGGCGGGTGATGCGGCACGTGACATGGCAGATGATGTGGCACGTGACATGGTGGGACGTTTCATAGTAACACCAAAATGCGTATTAACAAAAGTAGAAACAATATTGTACATACATTTTTATTACGCGTCTACGGATAAAGACACATTTTATAGTTACACCATATTGTGTATTAAGAATTGTAGAGACGATTTATAGATACATCTATTTTCGTGTGTACTAATATATAATGATTCTTTTATTTGCATTTATAATTGTAATATATCTTTATATTTTCTAATTGGCTAATAATTTATAAATAAATGATCCATGACATTGCATTGACAATCAATTCTTTGCTTCACCAAAAATAAACTGAGTACTTTGAACCAACAAGTATAGTACTTGAGATACTTTGGACAGGACAATTGTCTTGATAAAGAAACACAAAAAGTGGCAGTAACATAGAAATAGTTCAAAATCTTGCACTAACAAATAAAACCTATGCTTCATTGTCCGTTCTTGCCCTTCTCCATCGCAGCTTCACTTCTCCCTTGAGAACTAGTAACTTTCTTCACCTGCAACGTGACATGGGGTTAGATAAATGACACTATTTGAAGAAACAATAAAACTGTAGGTTTAATCTTTTGAAAAAAACTTACATGTGAACGGGGCCAAGGAATAGTATAGCCAATAGCATCTAGTAGTGTATGAATCTCAAAAATAGGCCTTGGTATCAGCTCATCTCCTTGATTTCTAATGTCAATGTTTTCAAGTCCTTCAACATAAACCCCAACATATTCCTTTCCAAGGATGGTTCCTCCAATCTCTCGTCTGCAATCATTAGTCACTAACTGCGCTTTGGCCACAATTCTTCCTTTATTTCTTAGGGAAAGAAGATAGACTGGAAAATGTCTCTACCATTTTGCAAAACATGAAGACAAGAGTCTTATACATTTAACTAATTTAATTACGAAAGAAACAAACAGAATAGAAGCATACCGATTCTAATGGTTTCAAACTATTGGCTTTAATTCTTAGAGTCCTCTAGAATAGGCAGAACTTATATTAGTCAAAATACAACATCACTAAAGCAAGTTAACTCATTATAAACAATATTGCAATGTTAGCACAGACATACCATGTTTACCAATATTGGATCTTCTGGAAAATTTGGGGCTGCATTACCATTATCTTCATGAATTGATCTATGAAAATGTGCTTCCTGCAGTAAAAAAGGTTGAGTCAAAAACCAGTCATGGACATTTCAGATTGTCATAGATTGACATATCAGGTGGAGTCAAAAACCAGTCAAGAACAACTAGCACAGTGTTATAGATGCATGTTTTCTGTATTAGCGAGCGTGATTAGTACATAGATATTGCACTTAACTGTGCTTGTTTTGCTTCGATTGCAAAAACCAGTCATATATATAGCATGCAATAGTCAGTATAAAAATGCATCCCCCTAGTAATAATATAGTTTCCATTCACATTGCCATGTTGCCTGATAGGTTATACAATAGAAGTCTAAACATGCTACAATAATAATGCTAAGGGCATTAAGCTGTAACATGCACACATGTATGTCTAAAATACAAGAAACTGTAACATGCACATGTATGTCTAAAATAGAAGCACATTTAACTTGGTCTACAATGGCAAAATGAAAGATTACCTTGGCAACTGTTTGCTCTCTAGGTAAAGACGTACGGGCTTCGCTGGATGTCTCATGCTGCAAAGTGTCATCGGTCATATTACATAATACATTGGCAAAAACTTTAATATTATTACTGTAGCTGAGTACATTAGAAATAAAGTATGTATTCTATTACCTGCACTTCAATTGTGCGAGAGTGCACATTACCAATTGAGTGTGTAGGGCTGTGATCAGTATGACTTTCTGGTTCTACAAGTTCATCCTTGAAAAAAATTAAGAGAGAGATGAATTACTTCTAGGTGGTAGGCATATATATAGTTCATTGTAACATGAAAGGTCACATATATGTAAAAGTAATAGATTGAACCATTAAGATGTTTAGAACATAATAGCATGTCTAATCATTGTTATCAATGAGAAAAAAGATGTAGCTGTCATTCTCAAGAAGGAACGGATGCTTACTTCATCATCATGTAGATCCGCTACCATTTCCTTTATGAAATCCTCTTCAGGAAACTTTTTTAACATGAAACCAACCCAGTGCTTCATGATACCACCCATGCGTTGCATCTTATTCTCCATTTCATTCACTTTCTCTTGGTAGCTCCTTTCTTCCGCATTTTGAGTAACAAAAGTTAGACCTTGAGACAGTCGAACTTCACTCCAGTACTTATCATCATAGTACCCCCGTGCTTTTAACTCCTTAGCAACTATCTCATTGAACACCTCATTAAAATCTTGAGTTGAAAGACTACCATTGTTGTTTTGTTGCCTTATTTCTAATTCCTCATATGATGCATTCTATAGAAATAAAAACGGTGCACTGTCACAAAATGGTAAACAGAAATTCAGAGCGAATATAAATGCTTAGAATCAGAAAATATACCATTACTGCATCCACTTTGTGGGTAGTGTAACTGCCATTCTTTTTCTTGTGAGAAGCCTCCCATAATTCAAGCCTATTAATCTTCCTTTTATGGTTATCTTCCTGCACAAGAGAGTAAATTGAGGCTCATTACAAAACTCAATTAGATGATTCTGAATAAAATAATTAACTTCAGATGAATATATTTCACCATCTCTTTTTTTAGCCTAGCATGGCTTTTTCTGCCTGATGTGTGTGTATTCTTCTGTTCTTTTGCGATCCTAGAGTTTGTCGCACATAGTTTCTACAAGGATAAAAGAGTGATGAAGTGTTGTTACACTCGTTGATTTGAAACTGCATATAAATAATAAATAAAATGATGGCACCTTATGTGGTTCTCGGCACCAAAATCCGACAAGAGCTTTCCACTGAAGTTGATTCACTTTGTTTGGTTTCTCATTTATGATTTCATCTAGAGATCTCTCTTCACGATTGAAATATTGTTTCTTCAACTTCGATTTGTAGGATCGCCACCTATTGTTAACAGTCCTTAGCACCCAGTCCCTTGTAAGATTCAGTGTTTGGCGAGGGAACTGAAAGTGTTCCTATAAAGACTAGAGGTAGATGTTACTAGATAGATGAAACTTGAGGTATTTGATTGAACTAGGTACTAAGATTAAATTTACCTCCACATCCTTGATTATTTGTTGCTTCTGAATATTGAACATATCATTGTCCCATCTTTCAATGTGTAAAGGAGCTAATGATGGTTTTTCTGCTATCTGTCCAAGGTACTGACCAAGAATGGAGGCTGACCTTTCATTGGGGACACCATTTTCCTCAGTCCCTACAATTACCTTTCCTCCTTGTAACTCCACTAGATTTGAAGCTCTGAAATCCCCTAAAACTTGTCTCACCTCTCCATTTGGCCCTACATATAGGAAATAGATTGATTTGACACTACATTTCGATATCAAAGAAAAAAACATGAACTTACATATTATCTGTTAGTGATATGCCCTAGAGGCAACATGGAGATGTTGGATATCACGTCAATGTTTGTGTATTTGTGAATAAAGTGTTATTCAGTTCCATGAAATAGACATCTTGTATTGATCAATAAGTACGTGACTTATTTATGAGACTCTTGATGTATGAATCTATTTCTAAACGATCCCTGATCATATATCATATTGTTGGAACAAATATGATTCTAAGATCGGCATGTTTATTGATTGATGATCATGTCTCATAGATCATGGGTATGGAGATACCAAATCAATAAACATGGACACATGTGTTGGAGAACACATTGTTGGATAGACCCATCATGAGACACTACAGGAATTAATGTGCCATTAGTTGGTCTCAGGTAGTGTTGGTACAAAGTCCTTAGACCTGAGATCACCATGGATTCCAACATGTGTAGTAGCCTACTTTGGGACTACCAAACGCTATTCCGTAATCGGGTAGTTATAAAGGTAGTTTTCGGGTTTGCTATGAAACATGGAGTGGGATGTGAGTGATCAAGATGGAATTTGCCCCTCCTTTGGAGAGATATCTCTGGGCCCCTCGAGGTAATGGATTATGGAAATGCATGGCCATGCTAAGTTGATTGAGGAGTCAATCAACAGACAAATAATCCAATACGGTTCGAGTGAATGGTTAAGCTATTGAAGGGATGGCACACATCTTGCCCATAGCTTAACTGGTATCGTGAGGCAAAGGGATTTGTGTACACATTAAGTTCGAGCCGATATTATATTCTTGTATACTATGGTGTCAATATGTGCTGCTAGGCGCCGCGGATGTGTCGGCAGAGTTGGACTCGGAGCCGACGATCGGCTAAGTTAGACTATAGCCGAAACCGAGTATACCTGAACCTACAGGGTCGCACGCTTAAGGGGATAAGAACAGGCATTCGAGTTGGACTCGGATACGGCTCGATCCGATAGGGATCCGATCGGATAGAGTCCTATGGGCTTACGACGTATGGGCGGCCAACTCTATGAGATACGGATGAGATCCGATTCAAAATAGAGTCCTAATCGGCCACTAGTCCCAGTCGGCCAACTCTATATAAAGGAGGGAGGGGTGGAGAGCTGCGGTACGTCAATTGCATCGCGTGCAACAGAAGTCGCCGAGATCAATCTCCACGGAAACCCTCCCCACCTTCGAGCCAAACCCTAGCCTTGCATCGCGTGCTAGCACACGGGTGTACGGCGTTTTGTCCCCGGACGTGTGGATACCGGTAGAGGCGCTGCTACATTGCACG
The DNA here is from genome assembly GCA_019925245.2 of Oryza australiensis. NCBI lineage: Eukaryota > Viridiplantae > Streptophyta > Magnoliopsida > Poales > Poaceae > Oryza > Oryza australiensis. The sequence goes on along the minus strand of JAIFGZ020000674.1, from coordinate 268,054 downwards.
CTGTTGATCGGCTTCGGATCGGCTGCAATCGGAGCGATCGGCTATGGTGGAATCGGCTGCGGTCGGGCGCATCGGAGCGAGGCGTGAGAACGCGGCCGGACGACTCGAATCGGCTGATTGGCGAATCGGCTGTCTCCGGGAATCGGCTACACTGTTCCGGATCGGATTGCCCTGATTGGCTATTCCGCTGCACTCTACTCCAATCGGTAACGATCTATCGGCCCTTACTTGCAAGTGTTCCTGGTTTGCGCGGTTAAAATTTTTGTTTTCGGCTAGCGTAGCCTCCGCGCAACCCTTCATTATCTTAATGGGGGTTCGTGTCTGTTGGCTTCGGAGGCGAGGTAATAAGCCATCAACATCAGGAGGACCTTGTAGGTCATCATCCTGCTCATTTTCTGGTAAGTTGTCCTGCCCATTCTCATTCTCTGGTATGTTCTCGTGACCATTCTCAGTAGGTTCTACATCATGTTCTTCTTGAAGGTTCAAGTTCCTTAACCGTCAAAGTGGTCTTACCATGATTTCTTCTGCATACACATAAAAGAATAAAAACCTTAGCTTGCTAGTTAGTTGGCATAGGACAGGGACAATATGCAGATAAATATAAATTCATTACTCCCCTGAGCAATACAAAAACTATCTACTATAATATAAACAGTTAACAGACACACTACATATATGTTGCTCCTCAACGAGAAAATTAGACATCAACAGAAACAATTTTTATTTAGGCCACCCATGATAATTTTTTAGCTTTCTCTACAGAGATTTCGTAAAGCCTTCTGGGACGATCGAGCTAGGTGATCTGCGAGTAAAAAGGCGAGAGCAAACTATAATCGACTTCAATATAGGGATAAATAATTGATGCACGAGTTATTACCAGCATTCAATATAGGGATAAACAATTGATGCACAAGTAAAAAGGCGAGAGCAAACTATAATCGACTTCAAGAAAATCAATTAATGCAACTGGAAAAACACACTCCCCATTCATAAAAAGGTTATATTCCTAGGTTGTATATCAGAAAACAAAGTTTGAGAAGAAAAACCTATATTACCCCTTATTAAATAATGTGTGATTGGAAATGTAGCATGGTCGAGGTTGAGATGGGGAGAAATTTAAATGCAAAGTTATTAAATTTTGAATTATTTTTGGGACGGAGCGTGAAATTAATAAATTGACTTGTTAACTTCCAAAGGGTAAAATTAGGATTTTATTTAGTGCTACACCTACTTGTTAGCTCACTCCATTCGAACTATTTTATACTTTGACCTAGCACATAGAACGATAGAGCGATGAACAAGATGACGAGTGTTTTTTAGGCTTTTGGAGTTGAAGATAACAGAGCTTTTGGGATGCTTTTGAAGGACCACGGCAGAGGATGTTTCGCCTAGTGCGAAGGTTCAGAAATTTGTGGCATGCAAAGAATGAGGTTTGATGGGTTACTGAACATGAATTGAGTATAAGTCTGGATCATGCAATAGGCTTGTATCTTCTGTATGGGACTTCTTTAAATCCTTCCTCCACAATTAACGGAAACATCCCTTTTCACTACCTATCAATATAATCATGTGAGCTTTTATGATCCTGATACTAAGCTCACACCAGACAAATTGCTCAACTTGGCACTTTTGAACAATTTATCCCATACGGAATCAGTGGCGGCAGAGTACTCTGTCGTGGGGAGAAGATGGGAAAAGATTGGGTACCTCGATTGGCTATGATGATTCTTGTGTGGTCGCTGCTCACTCCGGTCGGCGGCGGCGGCGACGCACCTCCTGCCGACGTCCCTCCCTCCGGCCGATCGGTGTTCCTGCGGATGCGTTCTTGAGGAAGAGATGGGGAAGAGGAGGAGGAGAAAATGGTTACTGCAGAAGGTTGCGGAAGTTTTGCAGGAGGTTGAGGATTTTCGGGAGATGTAAGCGCCAGCGCCAAAAATTTCGGCGCGCTGCCGCCAGCGCCAAAAATCATTGGAACAGTACAGTGGTACGATTGAACTATATCGCAGCGCCAAAAATTATAACCATGAAGAATCAATAGCGCAGTGGTAGAACTACGTAGGCTATAAGCCACCGACCCGAGTTCGAATCTGGGGCCTCCAATTTTTCCCCGTTTTTAGCTTTTGCCTCAGTTTTTTCCCTATTTTGTTTTTAGCTTTTGCCTCAGTTTTCCCCTATTTTTAATATAATTTTAGCATGCAATACAAATTAAAATTGGGTATTTTATCTTAGCAAACATTACACAAATTTTGTTCATAATATTAATATGTATTTTTTAATATTTCCAACATATTGTTTTATCATCCTTTACATTTTTAAAATTAGTACCTTAATATTTTATTAATTTTTATCACCATTGTGAGATAAAACCATATAAACCTTTATATTTTATATGACCTAATGTTTTTCCCCTATTTTTACTATATTTTTAGCCTTGCCTCTATTTTTTTCTATTATTAATATGATTCTAGCATGCAATACAAAATAAAATCAAGTATTTTATATTAGCAAACATTACACAAATTTAGTTCGTAATGTTAATATGTCTTATTTTAACATTTCCATCATATTATTTTATTATCTTTTGCATTTTTAAAATTAGTACCTCCATATTTTATGAATTTTTATTACCATTGTGAGATAAAACCATATAAACCTTTTTATTTATATGACCTAATGTTCATAACCTTTGTGGTATGTATGAAACCATATATCAATGCCTTTATGGACCTAATGGGAGTAAATATATGGACCGAAATAATGTTTATTGGACGCCTTTATCTATATTTTAGTTTATAGCACCTAATGCTTATAAGCATTGCCGGACGGAACCATATCGTTCTTTATATTTTCAATATCACCTAATGTTTATTGGACAACTTTATGTATATTATATTTCAGATTCACTTAATGCTTATTATTCGTCAGGATCCGGCCTTTGTCTTCCCCGTCGCCGTCGTCACCGCTGGCGGTGTAGCAGTGCGCGGCTTCTCCGCGAACGTATCCGATTCGTCTTCCCTCCCGCTTCCAACGCTCGTGAACTTGTAATCTAGCTGTATGAGATGTAAATGCTTACTTTCGTGTTATCGCAATTGGATGATGGCATGACATGCGATCATAGCAGGGAAGGCCTTCATGTGGTTGATAGGTCGTCATTGATGTTTGGTGAAAATTCGTTAGACATTTGTAAATATATCAAATGCTGCAATCTAATCTGAAAAGTAATAAATTTGGATGTATCCTCTATTTCAGTACTGTTTTGTACATTATATATACTAATAAATATGCCTGTGCATTGCAACGGGCGTCATTTTCCATATAAGCCTTTTTTTCAGCATTAGGGACTATGGGTTATTTTAAAAACACTCAAAGAATTTTGTATAAAATAGTCAGGCGGACGAAAATTTTATGTAGAAACCCTACATCTATATCTATATCTATAACTATCTATAAAGCAAATAGTGTTTCTACTCAAAATTTTCGTCCACCTGACTATTTTGCATAAAACCCCTTGAGCTTTTATAAAATTAACTCACAGTCCCAATGCTGAAAAGAAAGGGAGGGCTTGGATAAAAAAAAGACCTCCGGCGCTCCTTTCTCCGTACGCCCCTCCCTCCCGTCCCATCCGCACCGCGCCTGCACCCCTCCCTCCCGTCGCTGCTCGACGCTCTCGCGCCGCATCTCGCGTCGCGCTTGTGCCCCTCCCTCCACTCCCTATCCGCGCCATACCCTGATTTCACCCATTGTAACGCAAAGACATAGTTGCTAGTATTTTATAAATAGTTATAATTATAGATTTAGTCGTGTACAGCTGAAAAAATAAAAATGTTGCCCGAAACGAACTTGGCCTCCTCTCGTCCTAACAACCCGTCCTATCTCCCGTACGTGTGCACATTCTCTCCGTCGCTTCTCTCCCTACCCGGAGGCGGCGCGAACGGAGGGCGGGAGGAGGAGGAGGAGGAGGCGGCGGCGCGAGGCGGCGCACGGAGCGTGGCCCAACAGGGACACCCCCTCTTGTGCTCTAACCGGCCCAAACAACAAAGAACAAGCAAGACTCACGAGCTAGGGTTATAAAGCGCACGACACACCAACGGCAGCTAGGCGAGCGGGCGGCGGCGGCTGCGGGCGGTGGCCGGCGAGCGCGAGCGGCGGCGGCGGCTGCGCTGCGCCGTGGCGGGTAGGGCGGCGGGCTACGGCGGCCGCCGGCGGGCTGCGCAGGCGGCGGGCTTCGAGGGGCGCGCGCGCGGGCTTTTGCATTGCGGGGCTTCGGCGGGGCGGCAGAGACGAGACGTAGTAAGTTGGATTTGAGTTTGAGCAGCACAAATGTTGGTGACCCCATCCGTAGTACGCATCCCTCTTCCTCCTACCTAGTATGCTGCTATTATTACGCTACTAGATAGATGATCATGAATGTACGAAAAGCTTATTCTAATGAGATTTTCTCACAAATTTCCTTTCACTGCTTCATCGGGTTACATGTCACCATACCTTTATATACAAGATGAGAAACCATTCCATTCTAGTGCTGTTTGTGCTACAGCAATACATTCAATTACTGTTCCATTTAGATTGCAACGAATGGGCCCGAGTTCAGACTTAGCACATTCATCCGGTAATCTTGACATTGGCGAACTTGTGCACATTTTATCTTATCAAGGTCGGCAAAACATGGTTACGCTCGGATGTAGTGATGCATGCCCCTTCTTTGACAGTACACAACAAAACATATGCACTACTGTTATACCAACATTGGATGGAAATTTAATCTTGCTTGCTAATTGCATACTTGTAATTTGCAGATAGAGATGCTATGGGGAACATAAAGACTGAACTCTTTGACCCCTGAAATCAGCAATGAGGATGAAGATCCCTATTCAGTTAAATCCCTAGAGTTGTGAACTTGTGATTTGAACTATATTTTTCCTAATTAATATCCTCTATTCAAGACTTAAGAGTGTAAACTTTTGTGTGTTATCTATCATGTATGCTAGCAAAAACAAATGTACTGTTGTGTGTTTTTAATGCTTTGAATTATGAATTTCTGAATGTGTCATGTGTTCTAGCCAAGACAAACGTACTATTGTGTGTTTTAAATGATTTAAAGTTTGAACTATTCATGAACTGTTGTGTGATTTTGAATGTTTTCTATCTATAACATTTACTCCATTTGTAACTTAACATGATGAATTTACTCCATTTGTAACTTAAAATGATAGTTCTATTTATGCGATTATGATTTATGAGTATAAACATGTGCAGTATTTCGAAATAGTTTTTTGGTTTTTGATTGTTTTTTTAAATTTTCGCCCGTATTGGTTCGTTTCCGTACATCCGCATATTCCGATTTCATTTCCGAACCCGATCTTGTTTTTGTCAAAAAATATAGAAACGGAAATAAAAATGGGGTTTTTTCGTCTGTTTTCAACGCTCCACACACATAGTGCCACTGTTGATGGCGGACTCGCATGTATACAGGGAATTGGTCAATCAATCCCTTTTTGAAAAATTTCACGGTTAGGCCAAGTGCCAAAAAAGAAAGAAATTGGATATAAATAACATTTGAGAAATAAATAGTGACTAATCCTTTTTGGTTGATGGAATCTAAAAATAGAGTAAATTTCAGATCTTGTAATTAGTTTTGGTTATCTCGTAATGCAAAACCATAAGTTCTACAATTTGTTTCAAGGAATCAAGTTTCCTCATGCAAGCTAACAAGTTCAATTATATTTTTTTATCCGTGTCAATGATTAAATATAAATTATAAAAATAATACGTTATATGGTATTTGTATTTTTTACAATTCAAATATATTATTTCTTCATCCTTTTCAATGATTACAAAAATTATTTATAATACCAATATATCATTTATTTATCCTTGTCAATGATTAAATAATGTATATGTTATATGATAGTTGTATCTTTTTACCAATTCAAATAAATTGTTTCTTTATCCTTCTCAATGATTACAAAAATTAGATTCTCTTGATCCAAATAAGTGTCATTTCTTTTTCAAATCAAAATTCATATTTACTTGTCTACTGATGGTTATTTGATACACTTTATAACATATCTACATATTCACGGTTCAAAGCATGTCAAATTTTGTATCAATTTGATATGTTTTTCTAATCAAGTCAGAAAGCATCTATATCCAGATATAAATAATTGTTTGATATGCTTTACAACGTGTCTATAGGATAATGACACTTCAAAGCGTGTCTAACTCTGTGTCATTTTCTATTGATGGTTAGTTGATATGTTTTACGACGTATATACATGCTATTCACGGTTGAAAGCTTGTCAAACTTTGTATCAATTCGATACGTTTTTCTAATCAAGTTACAAAGCATCTATACCTGGCTATAGACAATTATTTGATATGCTTTACAACGTGTCTACGGGATAATGACGCTTCAAAGCGTCTCTATCTCCATGTCATTTTGAGACGACTTCAATAGCATGTTAAAAAATGTCTTCATATCACCAGTAACACTATAAGCGTGTCTAATATCGTAACAGTCTGACACATTTTCAAAATTGTGTCAAAAAGCATCTTTACATGTCGAAGTAGAGATGCTTTTAGACTGCGTTACTACTACAACGTATCTATAAGGGGGGTTTTCTAGTAGTGCGATTGTATCTGCTGACGAAACACCTTGTAGTTGTTGGTGGTGTAGGAGCTGGTGTTGTGCCATTTGCAGTATTTTTTCTTCTTCACTCTTCGGCCGATAGGATGACATGATTGACCGAAAGTTGGATCTGTTTCTCCCGAAGTAGCAAATCAAAGATTTTGTCGGCCTTCGTGATGTCAAAGTCGTATTTCTCCTCTTTAGCCGAATTTTTGACCGGTTGACAAGTGATAGTCTTTTTGCTCCTGGCCCACTCGGCTGCTGCTACCTCGGATTCGTTGTCACTTGAGTCGGACTCTGAGGCATAGGCGACATGGCTTACCTTCTTGAAAGCTTTCTTGGCCTCCTGGAAACGCTGCTCGTGCGCCGTGATTTTCTGAGCCAGGTGGGCTAGGCTCTCAAAGTCCTGAGCCGAAAACCTTTCTCTTATGGGCACTAGCAGACCATGGAAGGCTAAATCGACCAATTGTGAATCGGATAGCACAAGTCCATCTTGGTTTATTTTTTTGCTATATTGTGGTGGTTGGCGACTCCATATCACCGCAAGGCATTTAGGTGTCCCGATCGTGATTGTCTTCTTGCCGAAAAAGTTGCCAACACGATTTTTGGCGACTCTGCTGGGGAGATCCGTTCAACGCCATCTCATCTTCGACGCCGCGATGTCGAAGAAAGCCCCACAGGAGGTAAGTCCATCTAATGTCGTCCATATATCATTGGATGATCTTGATGGAGAGGCGCACAATATCATGGAGGAGCGGATCAAGGTAATCACGCAGGAGATTTTGGACAAATCATGCACCAAACTCGTCAAGGCGTTGTCCTCAAATCCAGGAGTCCGCTCAAGGTCGTCCATGACGTGGTTCAATCGGACATAGAGGAAGGACGATTGAAGTTCACTGAGGTCTCAAAGATGAAGCTTGATAGTGATCCTTTTCCTGTTAATCTCATTGACTTCAATGATAAAAAAGTGTTGATTCGGCCGGAACAAGCCTGATCTGCTAAAGGGAAAGGGATTGTGATTGGGGAGTCTAGACCCAAGATGCTTGTGCCCAAGGATCCGGAGGTTGGCGTTTGGAAGAAGAATGAAGGTAAAGCTTCAAGTTCGAGAAACCCCCGAAAGCCGAAGGTCTCTTTTGATATGCTCTTGAACAAATATGAGAAGAGAAGCATGGAGAAGGAGTGTAACAAGGGTAACTGACCAAGATCACCTCCTAGGGAGCGATTTGGTCATTCGCCAAGGGCGTTGGAGCCGCCGTTCCCGCATTATCCTCAGGTCATGCCATGGGGGCCTTGCCCAATGCCGCCGTCGGGATGTCCTTTCCCTTATTTTATGCCATGGGGGTAATTCCACCAATGTATGATCATATGCCTCCAATGCAGTTTCATCAAGGATGGGGAAGGGAGAGGAGATATGTACATGAGCGCATATCTTCGCTGAACGGATGCCGGTTTCAATCTAGGAATCGGTTCGAAGAGAAAAAGAGGGCGCAAAAGCGTATTAAGGCGGAAGAGAGGACTTCGGAGGTGGTTACTCTCAAGATAGGGTCCCATGATGTGCCAATACCATATGAGGAGAAAGCTAAGGTGGTTTTTGGTGATCGAACCGAAGTCGACGCAAGTTCTGTGTAGTAGAGCAGTCAGACCAGGCCGGCTCGCTGGTCTGACCTAAGATCTACAGCCGGTCTGACCAGGCCTGCATGTCGGTCTGACCAAAAGGTTTGCAGCCGGTCTGACCGGGTCCACTGACCGGTCTAACCGCAGGTATAAGACCGGTCCGACCGGTTACTAGCGTCGGTCTGACTGCCAGTCTTCTGGAAGTGGTTCGGGTTTTGCCTCTTCTTCTCGAAGGAACAATGGGGGGCATTACATACCTCCCGGTACGCAACCGAAGCTAAGGTGGATGCCGAAGGATTTGGATTTGATAGCTACACAGAGGAGGAGGTTGCAACGTCTTCGGGATTGTGAGTTGAAAGAAAAAGAGGCCGAAGAATGCAGCGATAAACGATTTGATGAGATGTGACCATTGCCAATGAAGGAATGGAGATCCAAACCATTGAAGGGTGAAGAACCGGTGGTTTTTCAAGAGGAAGAGGAAAAGAAGGAAAATGAACAACCGGCGGAGGTATCGTCACCGAGTGAGAGCATGGACATTAGCATGGTGTGCATGTTGCCCATGGAGTTCTGTGCCTTGGAGAAGACTGAGGTTGCTCAACTTTCAATAGGACCAAGAGATGCGGTTTTTGAGAAACCCGATGAGTCTAACCGTCATATGAAGCCTCTTTATCTCAAAGGCCATATTGACAGGAAGCCGGTCTCGAGGATGCTGGTGGATGGAGGTGCCGCTGTGAACCTGATGCCGTATTTGCTATTTAAGAAGTTGGTTCGCGAAGAAGCTGAATTGAAGAAAACTAATATGATACTCAACGGCTTTAGTGGTGAATCGACGGAGGCCAGGGGAATCCTGTCCGTGGAGCTTACAATGGGAAACAAGACGTTGCCTAACACTTTCTTCATCGTCGAGGTGTAAGGTAATTATAGTGTTATTTTGGGGCATTGTTGGATTCATGCCAACTGTTGTGTTCCTTCTACTTTGCACCAATGCTTGATTCAATGGGACGGCGATGATGTTGAAGTGGTTCAAGCAGATGCATCGGCTGACCTTGCAATGGTCGATGTTTCGATGGGGTGGTAACACGGGAATGTACAATGCTTATCAGCGTTAGATCTTTCTAGCTTTGATTTTATTAGTGTTTGCAAAGATGGCTTTGCACCTATGTCTGTAAAGTTAGCTAGTTTAGCACGGCTAGGTGGTATTACTTTGTATCATGAGTAAGGAAGCTAATTTAGAATGGTCGCAAAGGAGGGTGCAAGAATATCGGTCTACAAAGAACGATATTGGAGAAACTATTAAAGATTTTGACGAAGTAGAGAAACTTGGTCAAGGGTTTACATCGGCGATCCATTAGAAGAAGTGGACATAGGAGATGGAAGTATTCCAAGGCCGACTTTTGTAAACAAAAACATGAAAGCCAATTATAAGGTTAAAATAATCGAGCTGCTTAAAGAATATGTTGATTGTTTTGCGTGGGTGTACCATGAGATGCCGGGACTTAGCCATGATCTTGTTGAGCATCGCCTTCCTATAAAATCAGGATTTAGGCCTCATAAACAACCCCCTCATCACATCAACCCTCTCATATATGATATTGTCAAAGAAGAGATGGACCGATTATTGATGGCGGGGTTTATAAGTCCATGTCGTTATGCGGAGTGGGTGTCCAACATCGTTCCAGTGGAGAAGAAGGGGAGTGGCAAGATTAGAGTATCCATAAATTTTAGAGATTTGAGCAAAGCTACTCCTAAAGATGAATATCCTATGCCTATAGCCGACATGTTGATAAATGATGCTTCGGGCCATAAGGTGATTAGCTTTTTGGATGGCAATGCCGGCTACAATCAAATCTTTATGGCAGAAGAGGATATGTACAAGACGGCTTTTAGGTGTTTGGGATTTGTTGGGTTATTTGAGTGGGTTGTCATGACGTTTGGATTGAAGAATGCCGGTGCAACATATCAAAGGGCGATCAACTTGATTTTCCATGATTTGCTAGGTTTTATCTTAGAAATCTACATTGATGATATTGTTGTCAAATCGGATGGCATGGATGGTCATATAGCCGATTTGAGGTTAGCTTTTGAGAGAATGCGCCGGTATGGTTTGAAGATAAATCCACTCAAGTGTGCTTTCGGTGTGTCGGCGGGAAAGTTCTTAGGATTTACTGTACATGAGAGAGGGATTGAGATTGATCCTAAGAAAGTTGAGAAGATTCAAGATTTTAAAGCACCGACATCAAAAGGGAAGTTCAAAAGTTGCTAGGTAAATTAAATTACTTGAGAAGGTTTATATGTAACCTAGCAAGTAAAATCGATGTTTTTATTCCTAACTTACGTTTGAAAAAAGAATCCTATTTTACTTGGGGGCCAGCACAACAAGAGGTGTTTGAGGGATTGAAGAAATATTTGTCTACTCCACTTGTGGTGCGAGCGCCTAAAGCAGGAATTCTGTTTCGGTTATATATTGCTGCTGAAAACAAAGTCATTGGAGCTGTTTTGACACAAGAGGAAGATGGCAAGAAATACATAATCACATATTTGAGTCGCCGTCTTTTAGATGCCTAAACGAGGTATGTCTTTGTGGAAAGACTTTGTCTTTGCTTGTATTATGCTTGTACAAAGTTGCGACATTACTTGTTATCTACTACTTGCATAGTTGCTTGTCAAACCGATGTTATTAAACATATGTTGCAAAGGCCAATTCTGAGTGGAAGAATTGGTAAATGGGCGTATACGTTGATTGAGTATGATTTGGCTTATGAACCCTTGAAATCCATGAAAGGCATAATTATAGTAGATTTTATAGTAGACCATCATGTAGATATTGCTTATGAAGATGAGGTTTGCTTGCTTAGTGTTATACCTTGGAAGATTTATTTTGATGGTTCTTCATGTAAAGAAGGTCAAGGTATAAGTGTAGTTTTGATTTCGCCCAATGGTCAATGTTTTGAAGCATCGGTTCATCTATAAAATTTTTGTACAAATAATCAAGCCGAATACAATGCTTTATTATCTAGTTTACAAGTGATGGAGATCATTTGGAGAACCACACACACGGAAGCGTTTGGTGACTCAGAGTTGGTGGTGCAACAAGTTGCCGGAGTTTACAAATGCCTTAATGGGTCGCTAAACAGGCACCTTGATCAATGTTTAGATATTATCGCCAATTTCGATGATTTTGCTATTAAACATATTGCTAGGAATGAAAATTCTAGAGCAAATGATTTGGCTCAGCAAGCATCTGGTTATAATGTCAAGAAAGAGATGTTTCTTCTATTAGAAAAACTGGTGCTTGATTATAGTTCTTTGGGCGAAATTGGCGGTGATAAAGATTGCAGGCGGTCTGACCGGTGCATTGCCGTCAGTCTGACCGTGGATGGCAGGTGGTCTGACCGGCGCATTACGTCCGGTCTTACCGGTCTGCCGTGGGTTGTCAGCGGTCTTACCGGCGTTGTTTGGCTAGTCAGACCAGGTTCACAGAAGGTGTTGGGGGCACAATTCATCTGAAATAGAGGCCGAATTAATTTTAAATCCGGACATTGGTGCCCTAGAAACAGCAAAAGAATGGAGAATTCCTTTGATTCAATATTTGAAAGATCCTAGTCTTAAGGTTGATCGAAAAATTCGACGGCAAGTGTTCAAATATACTTTGCTTGATGGAGATTTATATCACCGAAATGTAGATGGGGTGCTATTAAAGTGCTTAGATAATGATCAATCTAAGGTTGTATGGGAGAAGTGCATGAGGGTATTTGTGGAACTCATCAATCGGCCCATAAAATGAATTGGTTGCTTAGGAGAGCAGGATTCTATTGGCCGAAAATTATTGATGATTGTTTCAAGTATTATAGAGGATGCGAAGCTTGTCAACTGTTCGGCAATGTTCAATTGGCACTAGCTGCGGTGTTGAATCCTATTATTAAACCATGGTCGTTCCGAGGTTGGGCTTTGGATTTTATTGGTCAAATTTATCCTTCGTCATCGAAAGGGCATCGGTTTGTGCTAGTTGCGACAGATTACTTTACCATGTGTGATGAAGCCGTGCCGCTCAAGAATATGACTCATACGAAGGTAATTGACTTTATCTTGAAGCATATTATACAAACATTCGGTATTCCTCAAACATTGACTACGGACCAAGGAGCTTCCTTCATGTCCAAAGAGGTGAAAAGTTTTGCCAAATCTTATGGTATCAAATTGTTGAATTCTTCTCCTTACTACGCTCAGGCTAATGGACAAGCCGAGTTGAGTAATAAAATTTGTTAAAATTAGTCAAAAAGAAGATCGAAGAACATCCAAAAAGGTGGCATGAGGTGCTTTCTGAGGCATTGTGGGCGCATAGAATATCTAAACATGGTGCTACTAAGGTAACCCCTTTTGAGTTGGTCTATGGACAAGAAGCCGTTTTACCAGTTGAGGTGAACCTTGGCTCTCTTCTATGTACAAAGAAAGATGATTTGTCGGTTGAAGACTACAAGACCTTGATGGGAGATAATCTTGATGAAGTGATCGATAAGCGTTTGAAGGCTTTGGAGGAAATAGAGAAAGAGAAAAAGAGAGTGGCTAAAGCATATAACAAAAGGGTGAAGGCAAAGACGTTCCAAGTAGGAGATTTGGTAAGGAAAACAATTTTGCCTTTGGGTGATTGATCTAAAGAATTCGGTAAGTGGTCACCAAGTTGGGAAGGGCCTTATCGGATATGCGGAATCGTTCAAGGGAATGCATATTTTTTGGAGACACTTCAAGGATAATGTTTTCAGCGAGCTATTACGGTAAATACCTGAAGAAATACTTCCTGAACGTTTGGCAAGATGCTTAGGAAGTTCTCTGGCCGGTAATTGGATTATCGCCCTAAGACAACATGTTCTATGCTTTTAGATTCACGATGTTCATCATAAAAGGCAGGGGCATGTGTTTACACCCAAATTTGGCATCTAGGATTGGAATAGGGAAAATTGTCAATCTTTAGGAAATATGCCGGTTTCCTTGAGAGGGCCGGTCTGACCAGGCCTAAGGGCCAGTCCGACCGACGGCATGTGGTTGGTGTGACCAGCAGTGTCCGAAACCAGGACGATCTTATCGGTACTCAGGTTTCCTTGCTCCATAAGATATGTTTCGGGTTTTTTGAGATGTTTATCACGAATTGGACGTGGAGGAGGACCTGTAGAGGGCAAGACCAACCCCTGTTTAAGGGCTAAGGCCGGTTCAATTGGCAATAGAAACACACAACATACAAGATCCAATCTAGTTTCTATTTTTTAGCCAATTGAATCATTCTTTTATTTTAGTTCGTCCATCATTGTCGATTTCTGCTGTAAATCGTCCACTGACGCTGCGAGTGTGCGCCACCTCTTTGTAGGTTTGTCATGAAAACCTTCCATTTGCCCATGAGACGGGTACTTATCCATCGTTCTATTTGAATCGGTTTCGCTAGCGGTTCAATATACAAAACCCATCTTGGTTTAGTTTTTTGCTAGATTGAGATGGTTGGCGACTCCATATCACCGCAAGGCATTTAGGTGTCCCGATCATGATTGTCTTCTTGCCAAAAAAGTTGCCAACAAGTAGCATAGGGCATCATATTGACAACGACCCCTCCATCGACTAGCATCTTGGACATCGACTTCCCATTGACAAATCCTTTCACGTATTGTTGCTTAAGGTACCAATGTTCAGTCACCTCAGGTTTTTCAAATATGGCTTGTTCCGGGGAGAGTACCAACTTGGCCAAAGTTTCCTCGACCATATCTGCATCGGCCTGGGCAGCCTCAAACTCGGCTGGCAACATGAAGACCATATTGACCGATGCAGCAGCTACTGCTTTTCATTTGGCCACCCTCTTCGCGTTGTCGGCTGGGCTCTCGTTGGCTGGGGCGGCGTCTTTCTTCACGCGCCATTGCTTTTTGCCCCGTTGCAGCCGATGGTTGATTTCATTCTGGACTTCTTGCTCCTGCCCGTTGCTTTTCATCCTCTGAATCCTCCTCTTTTGGATTTTTGTGAATATTTCAGAGGGGCACCATTGGGGGTTGGCAGACTGTTCGTCCTCATCATCTTCCTCGTCTTCCTGGAAGAAGTCTTGGTGAATTGGGCCCAATCTTTGATGGACAGGGAGTTTCCTTTGGTTAAGCCGAACAGCCCTAGGAACAAATCGGCTTGAGCTCCAGGTCGGCTCCTCCCCGTACTCGCTGCATGCTGGACAATTTTCTAGAGTAGGCAGCCTCATCCCCTACTCATAGCAGAATCTGAAGAACTCGCACCTCCAATGGGGATCGCAGCCGTTGTTGCGATGAAAGTAGGCTACTCCTAGCCGATCGGGCATTCTTTGATAAACTTTGTTGCTTAGGCCCTCTTCTTCCACGAATTCCTTCATAAATCTGAATTGGCTGTCCTTTCTCCTGGGCCAACGATCAGCTGGGTCACCACCAGCATACACCATGTTAATGGGAAAATGATTCTCATCAACCTTCATCGGCTTCTTGGAGTCTTCAAATTTGATTTTACCTACTTCAATAGCCAATTGTATCTGCTGATGAAACACCTTGCAGTCGTTGGTGGTGTGGGAGCCGGTGTTGTGCCATTTGCAGTATTTTTTCTTCTTCAACTCTTTCGCCGATGGAATGACATGATTGGTCGGAAGTTGGATTTGTTTCTCCCGAAGTAGCAGATCGAAGATTTTGTCGTCCTTCGTGATGTCAAAGTCATATTTCTCCTCTTTAGCGGAATTTTTGACCCATTGACAAGTGATAGTCTTTTTGCTCCTGGTCCACTCGGCTGCTGCTACCTTGGATTCGCTGTCGCTTGAGTCAGACTATGTGGCGTAGGCGACATGGCTCACCTTCTTGAAAGCTTTCTTGGCCTCTTGGAATTGCTGCTCGTGCACCGTGATTTTCTGAGCCAAGTGGACTAGGCTCTCAAAGTCCTGAGCTTAAAACCTTTCTCTTATGGGCGCTAGCAGACCATGGAAGGCTAAATTGACCAATTGTGAATCGGACAGCATTAGGCTATAGCACCGGTTCCTCATATCTCTGTATCCTGGATGTAGTCCCAACCGACTCGTCATGCTTCTACCTAATGCTCGTCAGATCTGACAGCTTCATCTCGTGGGTGCCGGAGTAGAAATAACAATGAAACTGCTTCTCGAGATCGGCCCAACTTTGTACTGAATTATATTGGAGAGAAAAGAACCACGTGAAGGCCGATCCTAACAGTGAGAGTGGAAATAACCTGACCCTGAGCGTGTCTGTAGCCGATGCCTCTCCACACTAGGCCAAAAATCGGTTGACGTGTTCATATGTTGAAACGTTGTCTTGCCCAGAGAATTTGGAGAAATCTGGCACCTTGTACTGGTTTGGCAAATGGACCCTTTCGAAGTACTCAGGATAGGGGTACTGGTACATGTTGCCAGAATCCTTTGGTTTGTGGCCGAACTGATCTCGCATCACTTCGGCTATCAGATCGGCCCAAGGCTTGTTCATCTATTGTGCCTCCTCAGCCTATTGATGTTGTATTGGCTCATACTGATCATACTAAAGCGGGCCTTGCCGATACTACATCTGCGGCGAGTGAGGCTGATAATACTGGCCGAAATTGCCTCCTTGATATTTGTGTGGGAACTGAGGCACGGCAGGAGGCGGCTGAGGCATCATTGGAGGCTGTTTCTCAAGGGTAAGCCGAGCACCACCCGGGTTTGAGGAGAACCAGGTGTACAGTTGCCAATCGGCACCTTATTGGTGAGGGGTTGCCGATTGGCGCTGAACACGGCCTCCACCTGCTCCTGGGACACCTTTGGAATCTCGTGGCCTGAATGCTGAGGTTGCTGCCTGATCGAGACCTTGGGATGCGGCTTTGTAGCTGATCACTATGCATTCGGCTGGATTGGAGCCGATCCTGGAGCCTTTGGCTGTCCTGGAGGAGGAATCGACAACCCATCTATCGATAGGGTCCCGTACCCAGGGAATCTGCCATCAGGGAGAAAAACTGGGCCCCTTGCCTGCTGCTCGGCTATCCTGGAGTCCACCACCGTGCTGATCATGTTATTTAAAGTGTTGACCAGTATCCCAGACTGGTTGACAAGAGCGTGATGGACAACATAGTCGATTCTATCATGCAATGTGTGGAGCTTTGGGCCTTCTTCTTCCTGTTTGACTTCCTCCACTTTTTCTTTCCCCTTGTCTTTACTAGAGGTGGCTCCAGTGTCGTGCCGCTCGGGGATCTCAACTTTGTATTTCCGAACGATTGCTCCAGACCTGGTTTTGGTGAAGGATTGCAAGTAATGGGCCTGCAACCGTTCAATCATCTGCTGGTATTTGGCTTGCTGCTCAGGAGTCAGCTTGTCCAGCGTGATGGGGATGACGTTGTCTTGATCCACCTTTGCGGTCTTGATGTCAACCATTGTATTAGACCTAAGTGTTGCAAAGGTCCCACCGGGCGTGCCAAAAGCGTGTTGATGAGAAATTTTCCCACGCACTGGCTTCAGAGATTTGCTTAGCTCTAGTGCTGGTCCAAATTGGATTGCCTTCGGGATTCATGGCATGCTAGTTGGTTTGATCCTGTAACCAACAAGAAACAAAAAATAGGCAATTCGGTTAAGATTAGATCCTACTCGATCGGCTATAGATATTCACAATATATAAACGCTATTCCAAAGTGTATTTAGATTAAGTGACTTGGATAGATCGGTAGCATATCGAGACAGTATAATCACTTATATCTGAAAGCACATTAGGATAATAATTATATATATCTATAGCCTAGCCGATGTCGTAGATCAAATGTGAATCGGCTAGTACTCTGATACAAATAATCTGAGCTAAATATACTAAACAAGAATCAACCGGTTGTTAGTATAGCTTAACAGATAGATAACAAGCTTAGTACATTTAACTATATTAGGATCTTAACATAAAGGGCAACTTTAACACATCTAGAAGAAACAAATCATGTAAGATGGCTAAAACAGGTAAGATCGGCTGAAACTCTAATACTATCTCTAATAGCAGTCATTGTGTCGAATAGATCTATATGGTTCTAAGAGGGACTTAATAGATCAAACTGATGCAACATTAAGTACAGAAAGAAACATGAGATCTAGGCAAACCAATGAAAACCTTTCAAGATGGTAGATACACTATATAACCCGAATCGACCCCAAGATCTAACCCTATCGGCTGTTATCTTAAAAAGATGCTAGCTGATCGTGGGGTAGATCGAGATATTGATCTAGATTGTATATGATAAATTAAGCAGATTGCAATAACGAGATTAGAGTATCATGATGATGGAAGCACTAACACCAAGAACACAAACCGCTTGTAACAAGGATTTACCTTGCTTTGGAGATCAAAACCTGATGTAGCCCAATACGAGGCAAGAACTTGTCAAGATTACAAGTAAGAGAAAAAAGAGTGGCGATGCGCCGAATGCCCAATATGTATGCTGCCTCCCCTAAGTCTTTCATGGAAAAACTATTTTTCAATGAAGACTTGACGGATTCTAACATAGGGATATCATTTTCAATCAACAATATGTCATCCACATATAAGATTAGAAATACAATTGCGCTCCCATTGACCTTTTTGTAAACACAGGCCTCCTCTTCGTTTTTGTTGAAACCAAGCCCTTTGATTACTTCATCAAAATGAATATTCCAACTCCGAGATGCTTGCTTCAATCCATAAATGGATTTCTGTAGCTTGCATATCTTTCCAGGCGATTGTGGATACGACAAAACCCGAGGTTGTATCATGTATACATCCTCGCTTAGGTTTCCATTTAAGAAAGCTGTTTTGACATCCATCTCGCCACATCTCATAATCGAAATATGCAGCAATCGCTAGGATAATCCGAATAGATTTAAGCATTGCGACGGGCGAGAAGGTTTCATCATAATCAACTCCTTGAATCTGTTTAAAACCTTTCGCCACCAATCGCGCCTTATAGATGTGAACATTTCCATCCATGTCGGCCTTTTCTTAAAAACCCATTTACACTCAATGGTTTTGACACCATCAGTGGATCAACCAAGTTCCAAACTTGATTATCATACATGGATTCTATTTCGGATTTCATGGCTCCAAGCCACTTGTTAGAATCGGGTCCCACCATCGCTTCCTCATAGGTCTTACCGTTCATCGTTGTCCAACAACAATATATCACGTTGTTCCGCACCTGTGTACCTGTCAGGTGCACGACGTGATCTTTTAGACCTCCGTGGGGCTGGTGTATCTACAACTGGTGGCGCAACACTTTGCACCTCCTGTTGTGGTTCTGTGGTCGCTGAAACATTTTCTGGTGTTTCTTGAACTTCTTCAAGATGCACCCTGCTCCCACTAACCCTTCTTGAAAGAAACTCTTTCTCCAAGAAGACACCGTGTCGGGCGACAAACACTTTGCCTTGTTCCCGATTATAAAAGTAATATCCCTTAGTTTCCTTAGGATATCCCACAAAGAAGCACTTGTCAGATTTGGGTGTGAGCTTGTCAGACTGTAAACGTTTTACATAAGCTTCGCATCCCCAAATTTTGAGAAAAGACAAACTAGGGGGTTGCCCTGTCCATATCTCATATGGTGTCTTTTCAACTGACTTAGATGGAACTCTATTTAGTGTGAGCGCAGCTGTTTCAAGAGCATATCCCCAGAAGGATAACGAAAGATCACTTTGGCTCATCATCGACTGCACCATGTCCAACAAGGTGCGATTTCTCCGTTCGGACACTTCGTTCCATTGTGGAGTTCTGGTGGAGTCAACGTGGAACAATTCCATAATCTTTCGATGATTACCAAACTCTTGGCTCAAGTATTCACCTCCACAATCTGATCGTAGAAACTTGATTGTTTTCCCTAAATGATTCTGTACTTCATTCGGAATTCTTTGAACTTTTCAAAGGATTCGGATTTATGGCTCATTAAGTAGATATAACCACATCTACTAAAGTCATCGGTAAAGATAATGAAGTACTGATAAACATCTCGGCCGTTGAGCTCATTGGTCCACATACATCGTATGTACGAGTGCCAACAAGTCACTTGCTCTCTCACTATGTCCCATGAAAGGTGCCTTTGTCATCTTACCAAGTAAACAAGACTCACATGTCTCAAATGATTCAAAATCAAAAGAGTGAAGCAATCCATCCTTATGGAGCTTCTCCACGCGTTTCTTATTTATATGGCCTAAGCGACAATGCCGGATAAACGTCGGGTTTGTATCATTAGAGAGTTGCCTTTCTGTATTAATGTCATAGATGGGAGACGCTTCAAGATTCAAAACGTATAATCCAATCACCAATGGAGCATGAAAATAGAACATATCTCTCGAGATATATTGAACAACCATTGTCCATTGATCTAAATTCATATCCTTCCGCTTGCAAACATGAAGCGAAAATAACGTTTTGACATAGTCTTGGAACACAATAACAATTATTCAATTCCAAAACTAATCCCGAAGGTAGATGAAGTGGTACTGTGCCGACACAGCAACCGTAGCTACGCTTGCTCCATTGCCGACGCGCAGGTTCACCTCGCCCCTTCTTAAGCCTCTACTTCTTCTCATTCCCTGCAACGATTTGCAAATATGAGCTACGATCCGATATCAAATACCCAAGAGTCGGTAGGTGAGGTAGCAAGATTAATGTCTATAACATTAATACCGCGAAGTCGTACTTTGCTTCTTTTTGAGATCCTCCATGTACTTCTTGCGTTCCTTTTCCAGTGGCTGTCTCCTTGCAATAAAAGCAAACGGCATTTGATGTCGCCGACCCCTTTTGCCCTTCTTTGCATTAGAGGCACTCGCGATCTCATCGGGAGTTAACGTCCTCTTGGTGCAAAGTTTCTTGACAGTGGTTTGTGCTTAGCCTTCGCATCATCATCACATGATGATCGTTTTTCTGGATACTCTCCTCACTGTCTTTAGCATCCCATGCAATTCAGCCAAGGTCTTATCCATACTATTCATGTGATAATTCAATATGAATGGCTCGAAGCTCGGAGGGAGCGACCGGAGAATCACATCGTAGCCAACTCTTGGCTAACGGGAAAACCTAGTTTTCCGGACTCTCAATGTAGCCAATCATTTTTATCACATGCGGATCGACGGATTCCCCTCAACAAGCCACGCACGCAAACAAGGACTTTGCGGTGTTGAACCTCTTGGCCCAAGCTTGGTTCTCAAACATACCATGCAGTCCCTGAATAATAGTGTGAGCATCGCTGCTCTCATATTGCTTCAAGCTCGGGGGACATTGTAGCAAGCATGAGACAGCTTATACCTAGGGCATCATTAGTGTGCTTCTCGTAAGCTCTCCGTGCGTGCGGTGGCATTATTAGGCAAATCCTCGGGATAGGATACTTCAAGAACGTACTCCTTACGCTCTTGCTTGAGAACAATTCTCAAGTTGCGATACCAATCCATAAAGTTTGTTCCGTTTAATTTTTCTTTCTTGAGAATAGATCACAAATTAAAAGTACGGTGTAGTATTAGCCGCCATTTATTCTACAACAGAAAAAGCAAAGTTTAGCACAATGTTTATGCTATGTCTTTTGTTAAACAATTTAACATTAGACTCCCATTATGTATTTGGCTCCTTCCCTCTAGGTTACGTATTGGGTCAAGATCCACATATGAATTAATTATCTAGTTAGCTTTGGCATCACTACTAGAAAATTAACAACATCGTTAAGCAACACCTTGCTAATCACATCTCTACGTGACTCTTGTTGTTGGTGTTGCATCTCCATGCCCCGGCCCCAACCTATGCCCCAAGACCCAAAACTGTTTTGATAGCCTTGTTAAGTAAACCAAATCCTCCGCTGTATATGTCCGACATATACCCCTCATGTTATGATAGAGAACGACACTCTGCTTTGGCGACCCACCATTGACGAGCATAACGGTGACGGGATGCAACATTTGGAAGGGCATCATTACACTTAATTTTGTGAGGGATGCTATCCTATCAAACAAACATATCACATATATGAAAACATGTAGAATAGCATGAAATAGTATGGCCCCCTTCACATGGTGATCTCCATCTCCATGCCGGTGTAGAGGATCTCCATCTTCATCACCGTTCTTCCGACTGCCGAATGCTTGATTTCTTCAAACTAAGCTACTACTGTAGAAGCTTTAATTGAAGATTACATCAACTCATAGGTCATGAAAGAATATTACAAGCATTGCACGTATCAAAGAATATTACAGGATTGCACATATGAAAGAATATTACATGCATCACATGCATCTCATACATACAATAGGGCCATACCATCTCAAAGCATTCTCTGCAAAAACAAGTTAGGCGTAGAAACGTTTTCTACCTATCGCAGAGATACGACATTGAGACGACCTGTAAGGGGGACACCACACGAAATTCATAGATCCAATCTATGAAATCGCTTACGGAAACCATGTCGGCATAATCATATTATGCCGTCCCGATACACTATCAAGGGAGATGGTTTGCGTAGGCGCGAGGCAGCTAACAAGATCGGACTACGAGATAGCTTCGGCATAATCACATTATACCGTTCTGATACACTATCAAGGAACACTATCTCGAAGCCGACTCAAACCGAGTTCTATGGATATTGCTTCGACGTAATCACATTACTCCGTTTCGATACACTATCAAGGAACGCAATTACCATCTAGTCTCCTCAACAGATCCCGTAAAACCGATTGATCTAATCAACCCGTGCGCAAGACTTGTTCCAGATCCAATCTAAAACCCGAACTAAGCAAGATTATCTCTGATACCACTGAAGGGTTAAGCGGAAGCTACGCTAGCCGAAAACAAAAACTTTTCTACCGCGCAAACCAGGAACACTTGCAAGTAAGGGCCGATAGATTGTTACCAATTGTAGTATGCGCGGAAATACCAATCGGGCTATCCGATCTAGAACTGTGCTGGCCGATGACATGATTCCCGGGACAACCGATTCACCATTCACTCGAACCGTATTGGATTATCCGTCTTGATTGACTCCTCAATCAACTTAGCATGGCCATGCATTTCCATAATCCATTACCTCGAGGGGCCCAGAGATATCTTTCCAAAGGAGGGGCAAATTCCATCTTGATCACTCACATCCCACTCCATGTTTCATAGCAAACCCGAAAACTACCTTTATAACTACCCAGTCACGGAATAGCGTTTGGTAGTCCCAAAGTAGGCTACTACACATGTTGGAATCCATGGAGATCTCAGGTCTAAGGACGTTGTACCAACACTACCTGAGACCAACTTATGGCACATTAATTCCTGTAGTGTCTCATGGTGGGTCTATCCAACAATGTGTTCTCTAACACATATGTCCATGTTTATTGATTTGTTATCTCCATACCCATGATGTATGAGACATGATCATCAATCAATAAACATGCCGATCTTAGAATCATATTAGTTTCAATAATATGATATATGATCAGGGATCATTTAGAAATAGATTCATACATATCGAGTCTCATAAACAAGTCACGTACTTATTGATCAATACAAGATGTCTATTTCATGGAACTGAATAACACTTTATTCATAAATACATAAACATTGACGTGATATCCAACATCTCCATGTTGCCTCTAGGGCATATCAGTAACACTAACTATCTCCTGTCCTGCAGACCATAGCCGATCTTTTGGATTTCAACCTCTCTGAGTTTCTGGACCCTGATGAGGATGCTAACAAGGCCATGGTGTTGTCGGATGAGGACCTATGGGCTACCGTGTTCGACATAGCCAAGCGGCTAGAGTGCTCCCTCGACTTTTTGGTCACCGACTGCGCTTCCATCCGAAGTTGGTTTGAAGACATCCAAGATCAGCTGCCAGATCAGCTGGCCGATATCATTGCACTGGCCACCTTCATGGAGGCGCATCGGCACAAGTTTGAACGAGCCAAGCAAAGAATAGCCAATCACCGAGAGAACCAAGCGCTAGAGGCCAACATCAAAGCCAGCCAACAAGAAATCATCGCTGAGAATGCCAAGTTTGATGCCTTGAAGAATGAGCCAATTGTTGAGCTCGATCGGCTTCGCAAGCGTCAGGAAGAATTGGCAACTGAACATGCTAAGGTTGAAGCCGACATCCTGGCAAAAGAACAGCGTGTGGACGCTTGCTGAAAGAGATTGAAGACCAATGAGCGAAGATCAAGGCAGTCGTGTCACATTTATCCGATCTGGTCAGGGTGGTGAAGCCGGTCCCAGGGAGCAATGCAGCCAATGCCAAGGCCATCGAAGAAATAGATGAAGTTCGTCGCAAGGCGATATCAGCCATCACTGACTTCCTCTCCCATTGAACTAAATGTAACAGCTAACTAGGCTTCTGTAACTTAAACTCACAGCTCTTTTGTAACTGCCTTGCCAATATTATTTATGGTCAATCATATGCGTACTTGCCGATTGCGTCTTGTTCAAAAATTTGCTAAGTCTGATTTCTGATAGTATATATGTATGCCCCCCTTAATTTTGTTGATGATGTCTTCAACATTAATAAAATTATCAAACAGAATATCGTGCAGCTGTAGGCTAAGCTGAGCTGATGTAGAAAAATTAGGGGAAAAACTTAGCACAAAAAATGACCTAAAGGCGATGTGTATTCCTCTCAATGCATCGGCTAACATGAATCGGCAAAACCTTAGCCGAATCATGAATTGATCCAAACACTGGGGTAATTTTTTCAAATACTTGCCATTGAGGGCCCTTCCAAACACTTCTCCATCCAATCCTTCTAACATGTAGGCTCCTTTAGAGACGCATCTGTGGATCTTGAAAGGCCCTTCCCAGTTAGGCAACCTTGCCGAATTTGTTGTCCCTTGATCCGATCGGCAATATTAACTTCCAAATGAGCTCGTCCTCTTCAACAGACTTAGGCACAACTTTCTTATTACAATGACGGGTTACTCGCTCCTTGTCCCTGGTCACTTTTTCCAAGGCATGCATCCTTGATGGAACTAGATCTTCTGATTCATTGCTTCGGATACTCAGCGATCTTTCTTTTTATCAGCTTGATTAAACTATTGTTTGAGGCCTCCGCTTGCCCATTGGCCTGAGCATAGTATGGTGAAGAATTGAGCAACTTGATCCCCTTGCCATGGCCGGAGGAACACTGCCAATCGGCTCATTGGGCATGATTGGCTGCCGATTGGTGTTGAACATGTTGTCCACCTGCTCCTGCGTAGCTGTCGGGGCACCACAGCCCTGCTGCTGAGACTGCTGTCGGACCAGAATCCTGGGATGTGGCTCTGAAGTCAATGCCTGCGCGTTTGGTTGAATTAGACCTCCAACTTGAGGATTCAGCTGTCCCAGTGGCGAGATTGGCAAGCCTTGAGTTGACAGCGCCCTGTAACCTGGGAATTGGCCATCAGTGAAATAGGTCGGCCCCCTTGGTAGTTGCTCGGCTATCTTTGAGTCGACCACAGTGGCTATCATCAATAAAGTCGTTGGCTCCACCATAGGGTGTCCCTCTTGTGTTTCTTGGACTGCTACTCAGGCTATCATCAGATAGGCCTCAAAGCATCCGACCAGGAGAAAACATCTTTCATTACGCCATTCGGGGCCTTCTGTTACACCACGATGGCTTTCAGTCTAAAGAACGCCGGCTTGACTTATCAGCGAGCCGTCCAGTGTTGTTTAGCCAGCCAGATCGGTCGTAACGTTGAAGCTTACTTGGATGACATAGTGATCAAGACACGGATCCCTGCCGATCTTTTGCCTGATATAGAAGAGACCATAGCGAACTTGCACAAGTACCGATGGAAGCTAAATCCCGAGAAGTGCATATTTGGCATGCCCTTCGGGGAGCTTCTCGCTTTTGTCATCTCCGAGCGAGGAATCGAGCCCAACCCTGAGAAGATCTCTGCGATCCTGAAATTGCGGAAGCCGTCAATTGTAAAGGACGTGCAAAAGCTCATGGGAAGCATGACATCTCTCGAAAGATTCATTTCCCGGCTTGGCGAGCGCGGAGCGCCATTCTTCAAGTTGGTTAGGAAGGGCAAAGACTTCTAGTGGATGGCAAATGCCGACAAGGCATTTGCCAACTTCAATCACCTTTTGACTACACCGCTAGTCCTCACAGCTCTGAACCCCGACGAACGGCTACTCCTGTACGTCGCCGCGACCACTACTGTTGTTAGCACGGTGTTGGTCGTCGAGCGCACGGAGGAAGGGCGTGCCTATCCGATCCAGAGGCCCGTATATTTTGTATCCGAGGTCTTCGGGCCGTCGAAGACGTGCTATCCCCAAGTGCAAAAGCTGTTGTACGCTGTCCTTGTCACCACTCGAAAGCTGTGACATTATTTCCAAGCCCACAAAGTGGTGGTGGTGACGGGGTTTCCCCTCAGGGACATCATTCGAAATCGCGAGGCTACTGGGCGGATAGTCAATTGGGCCTTGGAAATGGGCGAATTCTCCATCGATTACAAGCCGTGCAACGCCATCAAGTCGCAGGTCTTAGCCGACTTCGTGGCCGAATGGACAGAGATCCAGCTCCCGCCGACATTCGAGTAGCGCCCGACCTGGACCATGTATTTTGACAGCTCCCTTACCATTGACGGAGCTGGGGCTGGCGCTATTAGTCTCCCCAAAGGGTGAGCACGTCAAGTACGTCCTCCAGTTACTGTTCAAGGTGTTCAATAATGCCGCCGAATATGAGGCTCTCCTCCATGGTCTCCGGATCGCCAAATCCATTGGCGTTGAGTACCTTATGGTTTATGGGGATTAGAAGCTAGTCATTAGACAAGTCAACAAGGACTGGTCCTATTTGGGAGAGAAGATGGATGCCTATTGTGCCGAGGTCCGCAAGCTCGAGGGCAAGTTCGCTGACCAGCTGGTCAAATTTGGGTCCTCCCGGGCGACGGTGTCGTAGGGGGTCTTCATCCATGAGCTGCACAAGCCGTCGATAGAGGAGCCGGATTCCCCAGAACCGGCCCCAGCGCAACCGGCTGAGTCAATGCTCGCCATTACCAGCACCCTTGATGACTGGCATCAAGAATTCATAGACTACATCACCACCAAGGTGCTCCCGCCCGACGAGGTGAAAGCCGAGCACATCGCCTGACAAAGTAAGCACGTCAGTGTGAGCCACGAGCTTTTCAAACATGCGGCATCCACCCGAGTACTCTTGCTGTGCGTCCCTCGGGGCCATGGCATCCAGATCCTCGATGAGATTAATTTGGGCATCTGCGGTAACTACGCGGGCGCAAGGACGCAGGTCGGCAAGGCTTTTCGGGCAGGATATTACTGGTCGACAGCCAACGAAGACGCCAAGGAATTTGTCTAGTGTTGTCAGGGATGTCAGTTCTTCGCCAAACAACACTACCTCCCGGCACAAGCCCTTCAAACGATCCCGTCATCGTGGCCCTTTGCGTGTTAGGGGCTCGACATGGTCGGCCCGTTCCCTAAGGCACCAGGGCTACACTCATGTTTTTGTCATGATCAATAAATTCACGAAGTGGACTGAAGTGCAGCCGCTGAGAGCTTGCACCGCCTAGAAAGCGGCCGAGTTCATCGAATGCATCACCTTCCGCTTCGGCGTCCCGAGGGAAATCATCACCGACCTCAGGACACAATTCACCGGGAACTTTTTTGGGACTTTTGTGAAGAGAGGTGCATCGAGGTCAAGTATGCCTCAGTGGCGCACCCTCGGGCGAACGAGCAGTGCGAGCATGCGAATGGCATGATCCTACAAGGCTTGAAGGCCCGGGTCTTTGACCCGCTTCAGAAGCATGAAGGTCGCTGGTTGCGGGAGCTCCTGGCCGTGCTCTGGGGGCTCCGCACTCAGCCAAGCCAAGCCACGGGATGGTCCCCATTCTTCCTAGTCTATGGCTCGGAGGCGGTCCTCCCAGTCGACATGCTTCATGAATCCCCAAGGGTTCGATTGTACAATGAAGGGATGGCCGAGCAGAAAATGGCTGAGGATATCGATGGCATTGAAGAAGAGCGTATGGCCGCCGCAATCCAAATGGGTCGGTACCAATAGGCGCTGCACCGATACCACGACTGTGATGTCCAGGTGTTAACGCTAGAATTTGGTAAGCCCCAGAGCCCGAATCGGCTAAGGTGTCCATCAGCTGATACCGAATCGGACAAGGCAAGCCGATGTAGCCGATTCCGGTACGACAACATTGGAGACATCATCGGATCAAGATTATGTGCTTCATGAGGATTGCCATATAAAGATAGAGTCCTAAAAAGGCAAATGTATCTATCAATTAGGAATAGTTTGTTAGTTTCCTATTTTATCTTTAGGAAGGTGTATTAGTGTCCAATAAGGACTCGGTTTGTTTCCTTTTTATCTTTAGGAAAGTTTGGATTGTAATCTGTTAGGATCTTTGTTAGCCCGTGGATATTAATATGTAAGCACGGGGTCATGTATGATATCACAATTCGGCACAACGCCACCATTTACCTTTTCTACTTTATTCATCACCCGACGGGACTTGGCACCCCACGCAGGGCTGCATCGGCCTCGATCTCCGACGAAGGGGTAAGTCCAATGTTCCACTGGCCCAGGTAATTGTATTGGCTACGTCAGCATTGTCAAAGGCTACATCAGTACATTCGACATCTTGGATTATTCTGGTTTGGTTAACATGTTTGCCTGCCTATTTATCATATGCATCTGTTAATATAGTCCTGGTATTTCAATTTAGTTCTATCGGTTGTTTCTTGCTTTAGGGTTTCTATTGATAGCGGCTAAATTGTTTACTAGATTGGATTAGCTTAGGCATCTACCACCCAGAAAATTAGTCAAAGGCTTGATTTTCTAGATATTATGTTTCTTTTCATACTTAGTGCTGCATCAATTTAGTTTGACACACTAAGTCATGATTAGAACCATAATCTCTAGCCTGCCTGTTCGTTGCCACTAAGGGTTTCATCGGGGTTTCAACCGATTAGTTATTTGGATATCACATCGGCTTGCAAGGAATATACACAAGTTGGATCTAGCCGATTGCAGCAGAGGCTTCATTGGATATTTAATCATTTGAATTTAATGACATTGGACTTCCAGCCGATGTGTGTTTTAATCTTTAAATTAGTAACTATTTTATCATGTGGTTGCTTTGCGCCATATGATATTGCTATATTATCATGTTATCATCGGCCGATCACCTTTACATAGATGTTTGCTCAGCATAAAACCGATGGATTGAAACCCTAGCTGCATCGGCTGGCATCAGTATCGGCTGGGATTGCGTCATCGGCTGATTGGCCGATTGGCTATATTGGTTATTGACCTATTGGCTGATATGCTTGACTTCTGGCTGCTTGTATATCTTGTCAGTGGTAGGATCAAACTGACTGGCACGCCGACGCTTCATCGATTCTAGGACCTGCACTGGAGCTAAGCAGATCTCCCAGGCCGACGTGTTGATTTTTCTCGTCAACACATTTTTGGCACGCCTGGTGGGATTGTATTTTGGACAACATATCTTTTTACACAGCTTGGCAGACCCAAAATTGCCGCAAGAGGTCTGATAAAGAAGTCAAGTCCGAGGAAGAACAATCTGTTAGTGATATCCCATAGAGGCATCATGGAGATGTTGGATATCATGGTCAATGTTTATGTATAAATGAATAAAGTGTTATTCAGTTCCATGAAATAGACAACATGTATTGATCAATAAGTACATGACTTATTTATGAGACTCTCTATGTATGAATATATTTTTAAAAAATCCCTGATCACATGTCATATTGTTGGAACAAATATGATTCTAAGATCGGCATGTTTATTGATTGATGATCATGGTATGGAGATACCAAATCAATACACGTGGACATGTGTTAGAGAACACAATGTTGGATAGACCCACCATGAGAGACTACAGGATTCATTCCTTAGACCTGAGATCATCATAGATTCCAATATGTGTAGTAGCCTACTTTGGGACTTCCAAACGTTATTCCATAACTGGGTAGTTATAAAAGTAGTCTTCGGGTTTGCTATGAAACATGGAGTGGGATGTGAGTGATCAAGATGGAATTTTCCCCTCCTTTGGAGAGATATCTATGGGCCCCTCGAGGTAATGGATTATGGAAGTGCATGGCCATGCCGAGTTGATTGAGGAGTCAATCAACAGAAAGATAGTCAAATATGGTTTGAGTGAAAGATTAAGCTATTGAAAGGATGGCACACATCTTGCCTATAGCTTAATTGGTATCGTGAGGCAAAGAGATTTGTGTACACATTACAGGTTCAGAGGCGACATTATATTCTTGTATACTATGGTGTCAATATGTGCTGCTAGGCGCCGCTATCGACAATTGACCGAGTTGGACTTGGGTCGAAGCCGAGTATACCTAAACCTACAGGGTCGCACGCTTAAGGGGATAAGAACAAGCATTCGAGTTGGACTCGGATACGGCTCGATCGGATAGGGATCCAATCGGATAGAGTCCAGATGGGCCTATAGGCCCTGTCGGAAACTCTATATAAAGGGGCGAGGGGTGGAGAGCTATTGCATTGCACTTGAACTAAATCAATCTAATCGTGCGGCTTCAGAAGTCGGTGAGTTTGGGATCTCCACTGAAACCCTCACACTCCCGAGCCAAACCCTAGCCTTGCATCTTGTGCTAGCACAGAGGTGTTGGGCATTCTATCCCTGGACGTGTGGATATCGGTAGAGGCACTGCTACATTGTGGTGCTGTTCGGCGGCTATGAATCGGCTACGATCGGCTAGATTGGTTGTGGTCAGGCGCGTCAGAGAGAGGCGCGCGAACACGGTTTGGCGAATCGGCAAATCGGCTTTGGCAGATCAATCGGTAAATCGGCTGCGGCAGATCAGTTGTGGAATCGGCAAATCAGCTTTACTCGGGAATCTGCTGTGGTCAACAAATTGGCTATGATCTGCCGGTACTGTTCCGGATCGGATAGCTCCTGATTGGCTATATCCGCTGCACTCCACTCCAATCGGTAACGAACTATCGACCCCTACTTGCAAGGTTTCTGGTTTATGTGGATATTTTTTGTGTTATTAGCTATCGTAGCCTGCGCATGGAATACCGCCGTGTGCGTACCCCCTTTTTATGTCGTCTTGATTCAGTATCTCTGCGATAAGTAGAAAATGTAATACGCCTAACTTGTTTTTGCAGAGAATGCTTTGAGATGGTATGGCCCTATTGTATGTATTAGATGCATGTGATGC
Organism: Oryza australiensis; assembly: GCA_019925245.2. Classification (NCBI taxonomy): domain Eukaryota; kingdom Viridiplantae; phylum Streptophyta; class Magnoliopsida; order Poales; family Poaceae; genus Oryza; species Oryza australiensis. The sequence continues at coordinate 237,666 of JAIFGZ020000674.1, read as the reverse complement.
GTGTAATATTCTTCCATATGTGCAATCCCTGTAATATTCTTTCATACGTGCAATGCTTGTAATATTCTTTCATGACCTATGAGTCGATGTAATCTTCAATTATAGCTTCTATGTAGTAGCTTAGTTTGAAGAAATCAAGCATTAAGCACTCGGAAGAATGGTGATTAAGATGAAGATCCTCTACACCAGCATGGAGATGGAGATCACCATGTGAAGGGGGCCATATTATTTCATTAATTGTTATTCTACCTACTTTCATGTATTGATATGTTTGTTTGATAGGATAGTATCCCTCACAAAATTAAATGGTAATGATGCCCTTCCAAAAGTTGCACCCGTCACCAGTGTTTTCCTAAACAGGTCTTGCTAAACAGTCATGACCTAAAGTTTAGCGTTTAAACGGTTTACATGAATTTAGATGGTGTTTAGACGCGCTAAACGGTTTGCTACTGTAGCATGATTTTACATGTATAAATAACAAAATCGAACTTCTGATCTTTGATCTTAGCTCATATCATACCAATTTGAACAATCCTTTATGTGTTCAAACTTCAAACAACAAAAATTCCAGCAGCTAGCAAGCATTCAAACATTCATAGAGACATAATTAAACATACACATAAAGTCGCAGGTGACGGAGCGGCGGACGTCACGGGCGGCGGCGCGACGGAGGTGTTGCGGCGGCGGCGGCATGCGTTCTCTTTGAGTTGTGAGGACTTGTGAGCGGTAGGTTGTTTAGGTTTTACCCGCTCGTTGGCTCCATTTTTTGGCTTTTCCCGCGCTGCCCTGAGCAATATCTCCTAGACAATGGATTAAACCGGTTCAAACCGCCTAAAAATCGCCTTGTTTAAGTTTTGTAAACCATTTTTTCTTTCCTGGACCGATTAGACAAGTCAACCGTTTACGAAACTGAATAGGTGCAAAACAGGACACGTAACCGCCGTTTACCATTTAAAACTGTTTAGACGGCTGTTTAATTCCGTTTAGGATAACACTGCCCGTCACCGTTATGCTCATCAATGGTGGGTCTACCAAAGCAGAGTGTCATTCTCTATCATAACACGAGGGGTTATATGTTGGATATATACATGCAGGAGCATTTGGTTTACTTAACAAGGCTATCAAAACAGTTTTGGGCCTTGGGGCATAGGTTGGCGCCGGGGCATGGAGATGCCACACCAACAACAAGAGTCACATAGAGATGTGATTAGCAAGGTGTTGCTTACCGATGTTACTAATTTTCTAGCAGTGATGCCAAAGCTCACTAGAAAATTAACTAACATGTGGATCTTGACCCAATACATAACCTAGAGGGAAGGTATAATACGTAATGGGAGTCTAATGTTAAATTGTTTAACAATAGACATAGCATAAACATTGTGCTAAACTTTGCTTTTTCTGTTGTATAATAAATGGCGGCTAATACTACACACAGTACCTTTAATTTGCGATCTATTCTCGAAAAGGAAAAATTAAATGGAACAAACTTTATGGATTGGTATCGCAACTTGAGAATTGTTCTCAAGCAAGAGCGCAAGGAGTACGTTCTTGAAGTACCCTATCCCGATGAGTTGCCTAATAATGCTACGCTATAGCACGTAGGGCTTATAAGAAGCACACCGATGATTCCCTAGGCATAAGCTGTCTCATGCTTGCTATAATGTCCCCCGAGCTTCGAAGCAATACGAGAGCAGCGATGCTCATACTATTATTCGGGACTGCGTGGCATGTTTGAGAACCAAGCTAGGGCCGAGCACCTCAAAGTCCCCGTTTGCGTGTAGGCTTGTTGAGGGAGTCCCGTCGGTCCGCATGTGATAAAAATGATTGGCTACATTGAGAGTCCGGAAAAACTAGGTTTTTCCCTTAGCCAAGAGTTGGCTACCGATGTGATTCTCCGCCGCTCCCTTCGAGCTTTGAGCCATTCATATTAAATTATCACATGAACAAGATGGATAAGACCTTGGCCGAATTGCATGGCATGCTAAAGACGGCTGAGGAGAGTATCCGAAAAACGGTCATCACGTGATGATGATGCGAAAGCTAAGCGCAAACCACCTATCATGAAACTTTGCACCAAAAGGAAACTAACTCCGATGAGATCGCGAGTGCCTCCAATGCTAAGAAGGGCAAGATGGGGTCGGCGGCATCGATGTCATTTGCTTCTATTGCAAGGAGACATGTCACTGGAAAAGGAACTGCAAGAAATACATGGAGGATCTCAAAAAGAACCAAAGTGTGACTTCGCTTCAAGTATTAATGTTATAGACATTAATCTTGCCACTTCACCTACGAATCTTGGGTATTTGATACCGGATCGCAGCTCATATTCGCAAATCGTTGCGGGGAATGAGAATATGTAGAAGCTTGAGAAGGGCGAGGTGAACCCGCATGTCGGTAATGGAGCAAGCGTTGCTACAATTGCTTGTCGGCACTACATCACTTCATTTACCTTCAGGGATTAGTTTTGGAATTGAATAATTGTTATTGTGTTCCAACACTATGTCAAAACGTTATTTCCGCTTCATGTTTGCAAGTGAAGGATATGATTTTAGATCAATGGACAATGGTTGTTCAGTTTATCTTATAGATATGTTCTATTTTTATACACCATTGGTGAATCGATTATACGTTTTGAATCTTGAAGCGTCTCTATAACATTAATACGGAGAGGCAACACCCAAATTATACAAACCCCATGTTTATCTCGACATTGTCGCTTAGGCCATATAAATTAGAAACGCATGGAGAACCTCCATAAGGATGGATTGCTTCACTCTTTTGATTTTGAATCATTTGAGACATATGAGTCTTGTTTACTTGGTAAGATGACAAAGACACCTTTCACGGGACACAAAGAGAGAGGAAATGATTTGTTGGCACTCCTACATACCGATGTATGTGGACCAATGAGCTCAACGGCCGAGGTGGTTATCGCATTTCATTACCTTCACTAATGACTTTAGTAGATATAGTTATATCTACTTAATGAGGCATAAGTCCGAATCCTTTGAAAGGTTCAAAGAATTTCAGAATGAAGTACATAATCATTTAGGAAAAACAATCAAGTTTTTACGATCAAATCATGGAGCCAAGAGTTTGGTAATCATCCGAAAGATTGTAGAATTGTTCCACGCTGACTCCGCCAGAACTCCATAATGGAATGAGGTGTCCGAACGGAGAAATCGTACCTTGTTGGACATGGTGCGGTCCATGATGAGCCAAAGTGATCTTCCCTTATCCTTCGTGGATATGATCTTGAAACAGCTACATTTACACTAAATAGAGTTCCATCAAAGTCGGTTGAAAAGACACCATATGAGATATGGACAGGGCAACCCCTAGTTTGTCTTTTCTCAAAATTTGGGGATGTGAGGCTTCTGTAAAACGTTTACAATCCGACAAGTTCACACCCAAATCTGACAAGTGTTTCTTTGTGGGATATCCTAAAGAAACTAAGGGATATTACTCTTATAATCGAGAACAAGGCAAAGTGTTTGTCGCATGACACGGTGTCTTCTTGGAGAAAGAGTTTCTTTCAAGAAGCGTTAGTGGGAGCAGGGTGCATATTGAAAATGTTTCAGCTACCATGGAGCCACAACAGAGGAACAAGATATTGCGCCACCGTTGAAGATACACCAGCCCCACGAGAGTCCGAAAGATCACGTCGTGTGCCAAACAGTACACAAGCGGAACAACGTGATATACTCGTTGTTAGACAACGATGAGGCTAAGACCTATGAGGAAGCGATGGTGGGACCCGATTACAACAAGTGGCTTGGAGCCATGAAATCTGAAATAGAATCCATGTATGATAATCAAGTTTGGAACATGGTTGATCCACCGATGGCGTCAAAACCATTGAGTGCAAATGGGGTGTTAAGCAAAAGGCCGACATGGATGGAAATGTTCATATCTATAAGGAGCAATTGGTGGCGAAAGGTTTTAAACAGATTCAACGTGTTGATTATGGTGAAACCTTCTCGCCCGTCGCAATGCTCAAGTCTATTCGGATTATTCTAGCGATTGCTGCATATTTTGATTTTGAGATATGGCGTATGGATGTCAAAACGGCTTTCCTAAAGGGAAACCTAAGTGAGGATGTATATATGATACAACCCGAGGGTTTCCTCGATCCATAGTTGCCTCGGAAAGATATACAAGCTATAGAAATCCATTTATGGATTGAAGCAAGCATCTCGGTGTTGGAATATTCATTTTGATGAAGTAATCAAAGGGTTTGGTTTCACCAAAAATGAAGAGGAGGCATGTATTTACAAAAAGGTCAGTGGGAGCGCAATTGTATTTCTAATCTTATATGTCCATGACATATCTTAGGGGAGGCAGCATACATATTGGGCATTCGGATCTATAAAGATAGATCCAAGAGGCTAATTGGATTAAGCCAAAGTACATATATTGACAAGGTGTTGAAAAGGTTCAAAATGCATGATTCCAAGAAAGGTTTCTTGCCCATGTCATATGGCAATAATCTTAGCAAAAATCAGTGTCCTCGGACACATGATGAGCGGAATATGATGGGTATGGCTCCGTATGCTTCAAGAATTGGATCCATCATGTATGTCATGCTTTGTACACGTCCAGATGTCTCGTACGCTTTGAGTGCTACGAGCAGATACTATCCAAGTGAAGGTCACTGGATTGTCGTAAAGAGTATCCTTAAGTACTTGAGAAGAACTAAGGATATGTTCCTAGTCTATGGAGGTGAAGAAGAGCTCGTTGTAAGTGGTTACACCGATGCTAGCTTCCAAACGGACAAGGATGATTATAGATCGCAATCTGGGTTCGTGTTCTGCCTGAACGGAGGCGCAGTCAACTGGAAGAGTTCCAAGCAGGATACTGTTGCTGATTCTACAACGGAGGCCGAGTACATTGCTGCTTCAAAAGCTGCAAAGGAGGTTGTTTGGATCAAGAAATTTGTTTCTGAGCTTGGTGTGATGACTAGTACGACTGGTCCAATGTCTCTCTATTGTGATAATAGTGGAGCCATTGCGCAAGCCAAGGAGCCGAGATCACATCAGAAGTCCAAACACATACTTCGGCGATATCATCTCATCCGCGAGATTGTGGACAGAGGTGATGTCAAGATATGCAAAGTGCACACGGATCTCAACATAGCCGATCCGCTGACAAAACCTCTCCCTCAGCCGAAACATGAGGCGCACACAAGAGCAATGGGTATTAGATACTTACATGATTGACTCTAGTGCAAGTGGGAGATTGTTAGTGATATGTCCTAGAGGCAACATGGAGATGTTGGATATCACGTCAATGTTTATGTATTTATGAATAAAGTGTTATTCAGTTCCATGAAATAGACATCTTGTATTGATCAATAAGTACGTGACTTATTTATGAGACTCTCTATGTATGAATTTATTTCTAAACGATCCCTAATCACATGTCATATTGTTGGCACAAATATGATTCTAAGATCGGCATGTTTATTGATTGATGATCATGTCTCATAGATCATGGTATGGAAATACCAAATCAATATACGTGGACATGTGTTAAAGAACACATTGTTGGATAGACCCACCATGATTAATGTGTCATTAGTTGGTCTCAAGTAGGGTTGGTGCAAAGTCCTTAGACCTGAGATCATCATAGATTCCAACATGTGTAGTAGCCTACTTTGGGACTACCAAACGCTATTCTCAGAATCGGGTAGTTATAAAAGTAGTCTTCGGGTTTGCTATGAAACATGGAGTGGGATGTGAGTGATCAAGATGGAATTTGCCCCTCCTTTGGAGAGATATCTCTAGGCCCCTCGAGGTAATGGATTATGGAAGTGTATGGCCATGCCGAGTTGATTGAGGAGTCAATCAACGGACATATAATCCAATACGGTTCAAGTGAATGATTAAGCTATTGACAGGATGGCACACATCTTTCCTATAGCTTAATTGGTATCGTGAGGCAAATGGATTTGTGTACACATTACAGGTTCAGAGCCGATATTATATTCTTGTATACAATGGTGTCAATATGTGCTACTGGGTGCGGCTATTGACAGTCGGCCGAGTTGGACTTGGGTCGAAGCCGAGTATACCTGAACCTATAGGGTCGCACGCTTAAGGAGATAAGAACAAGCATTCGAGTTGGACTCAGATACGGCTCGATCGGATAGGGATCCGATCGGATAGAGTCCCGATGGGCCTATAGGCCCAGTCGGCAACTCTATATAAAGGGGCGAGGGGTGGAGAGCTATGGCATTGCACTTGAACCGAATCAATCTAATCATGCGGCTTGAGAAGTCGGCGAGTTAGAGATCTCCACGGAAACCCTCCCCACTCCCGAGCCAAACCCTTGCCTTGCATCTTGTGCTAGCACACGGGTGTTGGGCGTTTTATCCCTGGATGTGTGGATACCGGTAGAGGCACTGCTACATTGCTGTGCTGTTTGGCAGCTACGAATAGGCTACAATCGGCTAGATCGGTTGTGGTTGGGCGTATTGCAGCGAGGCGCGTGAGCACGGTTTCGCGAATCGGCAAATCGGCTATGGCAGATCAATCGGTAAATCGACTACGGCCGATTGGCTGTGGAATCGGCAAATCCGCTGTACTCGGGAATCGGCTGTGATTGGTCAGTACTGTTCCGGATCGGGTAGCTCCTGATTGGCTATTTTCGTTGCACTCCACTCCAATCGGTAACGATCTATTGACCCTTACTTGCAAGGTTCCTGGTTTGTGCGATAGATTTTTTTGTTATTAGCTATCGTAGGCTCCGCGTAACCCTTCACAATCTCCCAAGCTGATGAATAAGACAGGGAACAATCTACTGAGTCGATGGATGATGAGACACTTCAAGAGATTGTTGATAACATCATTCATCGTGTTGTGTTCGATCAATCTGGAGTTTTGATGAGTGCATTGCATGATTTGATAGAGGAAACAGTTCGCAGGGTGATTGCCTTAAGAAATCAGCATGGGAGGCAAATTGGCAAGCAATCCCAGCATCATTGGCAACAACAATATTGGCTCGGGGGGCAAGTTGATCAATATCAGTATGAAGAGCCACATCAGCAATATTGGTGAGAGGAAACTCAAAGATATCTGACCAAAGAGGATTGGGCCGAAATAATTGCAAATGTGATGGAGGAGCAGTTTGGAATTAAACGCAAAGATCAAATTTCTATGTAGTGGCTGCCATATCCTGAGTGGTTTGATATGGTTCCACTTCCAACCCGGTATAAGGTTCCATATTTCTCTATGTTTTCAGGGCAGGATGGTGTGTCTACAATGAAGCATATTTGCCGATTCTTAGCTCAATGTGGGGAGACATCGGCTGAAGAAGCCTTGAAAGTTGGATTTTTTCCGATGTCTTTGACTCGATCGGCCTTCACATGGTTTTCGTCATTACCACCAAATTCTATCAGAAGTTGGGCTGATCTTGAGAAACAGTTTCATATGTACTTTTTTGCTGGGATTAGTGAATTGAAGCTTGCAGACTTGGTATCGGTTAGATAGAGAGAAGGGGAATCGGCTAAGGAATACATTCAGAGGTTTCGTAATGTTCACAGCCGATGTTATGGTTTGAGTCTAGGTGATGAGCAGCTAGCAGACCTCGCATTCCAAGGGTTGTCAATACCGATCAAAAATAGATTTTTCTTCCATGAGTTTGATAGCCTGGCTCATCTAATGCAAAAGGTATCAGCTTACGAGAGCCGATGTCAAGAAGAAAGGAAGAATCGGTTTTGGGGTGATCAAGACAACGATAATTTTGAAGCATGACTTCTCATACTACAAAATTGGGGGGCCTGTGTTAACGCCAGAATTTGGTAAGCCCCGAAGCCCGAATTAGATAAGGTGTCCATCGGCTGATATCGAATCGGACAAGGCAAGCCGATGTAGCCGATTCCGGTATGACAACATTGGAGACACCGTCAGATCAAGATGATGTGCTTCATGGGGATTGCCATATAAGGATAGAGTCCTAAAAAGGCAATTGTATCTATGAATTAGGAAAACTTTGTTAGTTTCCTATTTAATCTTTACGAAAGTGTATTAGTGTCCAATAAGGACTCGGTCTGTTTCCTTTTTATCCTTAGGAAAGCTCGGATTGTAATCTGTTAGGATCTTTGTTAGCCCGTCGGTATAAATATGTAAGCTTGGGGGTCATGTTTGATATCTCTCGATCAATACAATTCGGTGCATCGCCACCCTTTACCTTTTCTACTTTATGCATCACCCGACAGGATTTGGCACCTGATGCAGGGCTACATCGGCCTCGATCTCCGGCGAAGGAGTAAGTCCAATGTTTCGCCGTCCCAGGCAATTATATTGGCTACGTCAGCATTGTCCAAGGCTGCATCAGTACATTCGACCTCTTGGATTATTCCGGTTTGGTTAACATGTTTGCCTGCATATTTATCATATGCATCTGTTAATATAGTCCTGGTATTTCAATTTAGTTATATCAGTTGTCTCTCGCTTTAGGGTTTCTATTGATACCGGCTAAATTGTTTACTAGATTGGATTAGCTTAGGCATCTTCCACCCTGACAATCAGTCAAAGGCTTGATTTTCTAGATATTGTGTTTCTTTTCATACTTAGTGTTGCATCAATTCAGTTTGACCCACTAAGTCGTGATTAGAACCATAATCTCTAGCCTGCCTGTTGGTTGCCACCAAGGGTTTCATGGGGGTTTCAGCCGATGAGTTATTTGGATATCGCATCGGCTTGCAAGGAATGTACACAAGTTGGATCTAGCCGATTGCAGCAGAGGCTTCATTGGATATTTAATCATTTGGATTTAATGACATCGGACTTCCAGCCGATGTGTGTTTTAATCTTTAAATCAGTATCTATTTTATCATGTGATTGCTTTGTGCCATATTATATTGCTATATAATCATGTCATCGTCGGCCGATCACCTTTACATAGATGTTTGCTCAGTATACAGCCAATGGATTGAAACCCTAGCTGCATCGGCTGGCGTCAGTATCGGCTGGAATCGCGTCATCGGTGTATTGGCCGATCGGCTATATTGGTTATTGACCTATTGGCTGATATGCTTTACTTCTGTCTGCTTTGTATATATTGTCAGTTGCAGGATCAAACTGACTAGCACGCCCACGCTTCATCGATTCTAGGACTTGCACTGGAGCTAAGCAGATCTCTCAGACCGGCATGTTGATTTTTCTCGTCAACACCAAGGGAGACCCTTCAAAGTCAGCGACCTGGTTCTTCGAAGAGTACAGTCTACCGCTGACATGAACAAGCTCTCACCATCATGGGAAGGCCCCTTCATCGTCTCCTCTGTCACCCATCTAGGCTCGTACAGGCTGATTCGCATGGATGGATAGGAAGTGCCGAATTCCTAGAACATTGAGCACCTACGTCGATTCTACGCTTGAACAGCTAAGTACCTAGACCAGATCCCTTCAGTTTTACAACTCTTGAATTTCTCTAGAACTTACCTCCAGATTGTATGCCTGACCCGCGACAAGGCTCAGGGGCTCGGAAGCCTTCCCAAGCAGTATCGCTCACCGCGTTGATCCCTTCTCACGCAGATACCCTCATGCCAAGGCCTAAGTGGAGCGGCCCTTAATTAAGAATTTTAGAGAAGTTGTGTCGCCTGTTGTGCTTGACCTGCTCAGGGGCTCATTCATTATCCGGGGTTGGCTAGGGTCGGGCAGGCCGTGTTTCGGTCAAGTGCCGGCGAATGAGCTCCGGGCTCGAAAACGTCCGAATCCTGTGTATACAACTAAGACGCTAAGAGCTCGACCTGGGCTACCCGGACAATGTCTGTCGATGACCCGACTCGCTCTACTTCGAGGGTTAGACACACAGAGATTGGACGAACGTCGACGACCTTGCGTTTACCCGATGCATACACAACTAAGTGACTTTGCTTGACCAAATGTTGCGCCCTTGAAATAGCCATCGGGCATAATCGGGATCCATCCCGCCAACTTCCGCCGCTTAGTCATGAGAGTTATAGGCGTATCAAGTGATCGTCGATCCTCATCCACCCCCTATTCATCTTGCACTCGGCTGAGTCGATCCGAGTAGACTCCTTCAGATCCGTCTGTTAAGGCCCGTAGAACGCTCGGCATCGGAGGCCAGTCAGGAGACGAATAGAAGGATATCTCCTCTCGTTCGAACCCACTATGAAGGAGAAGGATCTTCCTAGAGTTTTATCGATAGCCCTCCGAACTAGGTCCGTCGATGGCCGAGAGTATGACTGGAAGCCTTTCAGCTGAAAGTTCATAGATGGCCATGGTCACTCGATGTAAGCTATCCTAAGGTGGTAGCCCATTCCGAGTTTTGACCATTTCACCCTCCGAACTCAGACTGTTGAAGGACGAGGTTGCTCGGACAATCTGTCGCATAGCGGAGTGTTGGGTGCCCAAGAAAATATTAAAAAGCTACATTGGACATATCGCAAGTCGAAGGCAGCATACGAAGAAAACTAACAAAAGTTTTCTTCATTTCTCGCGGAGTGACGATCATACATAGGGCCCGAGGTCCCCCTAACATACAACAGCATCGACGCGGCGACTTCTTTTACTATCGATTCCACAGATCGGGCCGAGGGTGCGCACATGCTGGAATGATTGGAACAACAAGGCCAAAGGTTTTCCTAACCTATAGGACTATGTTGTTCACAATCTTATCCGCCACTGACTCTACGAAAGCGTCGATGTCCGTCCCAGGGGTACAACTTCTATACAATGCCAAGGACATGCGTCACCACCGTCTTGGCTACCGCCTGAGCATAGCGTTGGAGAAGTTCCCGACCGCTCAACGCTTAAAGCACGTCATCATTCGGGATGAGCGATGACGTGTCTGGATCGATCTCGACGAGGAGCGTTTGGGCTGCCTCCGGACAGATTTCCCATCGCCGGTCAATCATCTTCAGGCTGTCCCTGAGTCGATGAAGTGATCAACTGGCTCCCGCCAGTTGGCCTCGTCACGAAACAGGTTGGCTGAAGCACACTCCCACTTCGAGAACAAAGAAATTGAAAAAGAGTAGCACTTACGGACAGCCTCTGCCAGCGCGGCCTGGTCCTCAGCCATTTTGGCCAAGGCTTCATCCCTGGCCACCTCGGCGGCTGCCAACTTCTCCTCCAGCTTGGCCGTCGCTGCCTCCGACGCTAACGCGTTCGCCAGCGCGTCGTCGAGCGCCCCGGTCAAGTCTTGGATGGGGGCTTGGGTGTGCTCTGAAGTGGCCGCAGACACTTCAACTCCGCCAGCAGATGACAGCCTGACAAGATGAGGGTCAGCCCGAGATGGCTTCCTGTTAGCAATTGCATTTAGTGGGGGTAGTGCCAGAAAAGAAAATACGACCATGGTCCTCACCTGGTGGATGCTGTGAACCTCACAGCACCTCGACGAGCAATCTTGGGGACAGGTCCTGATGCTTGCCCAACCGCCTCCCCGTGGATGCTCGGCCCTGCCTCTATGGAAGCAGTTAGCTTTCGTTTCCCTTTCTGGTGGGAAGGCGTATCTCTGTAATTTCCAGCTTTGGAGTAACTCAAGATTCCTGCCAAGGCATTGACACCAGGCAGGTGAAGCTCCACTATGGGAATGGAGGAAACGTTTAGGCAAGGAAGTAAGGCTAAGCCTACCTGCCGCTGCTGATTCTCGGGAGGCCCAATCGAACTCCAACCTTCACTAGAACTCAACGACGAGGCCATGAGCCAAAGACTGCTTAGAGAAAGGAGAAGGTTGCAGAGCGGAGGCGGGAGAACCGAGAAATTTTCTCTTCCTCAAAGTGGATATGTAAGATGGTGTAAGGAGAAGAGCCCGCTGCAATGGGGTTTATATAGGGAGATGGGGGTAGGCTCGCAGGCATGGTTTTCAAAAAACGTGCAGTCTCATTCATGGCCAGCACGAAGCATCTGAAACACCTCTTGCCCATCCATTTCCTTGGCTTGACACGTCAACTTTGGACAAAATCTGGGTCGTCGAATCTTCGAAAGGACGAATGGCATCTCCACAACTTCCGTCATCCACTCCGAAGAGCTCGTTGAATCGTCACTCCACCTTTCCCATCTCAACTGTCAGCGCCGCCTGACACATGGGAGAGGGAGGGGTGCCAAAAGATTTGATGTGATGCAGCTGCGCTCCCTATCCTCGCGCCATATTCAAGAAGTAGCAGAAAATGTTAGGAGGCTTTGCTTTGATACTAGTAAAACCCCATTTGGGTCGGGTTCATCTCGACTCAGGGCGGGCTTCCGAGCTAGCCCACAAGCGAGGTCGGGGCTACCATACGCCCTCGGGCGGCAGTCTCAAATCATAACCTCAATTCCCATTTCCTCCGGGCGATGAACTTCTCGACTCAGACTGGGCTTTCGAGCTAGTCCACAAGTGAGGCCAGGGCTACCTCGATCCCTAGGGCCCATACCCCCGCACACCTCACCCATCGTCACCCCTTCGTGCAGTGAACTCTCCGACTCGGGGGTCGAAGGCGAAGTGGTATCCCCCTTGGTCGAAGTAGGGACTACCAAACACCTCTGGGCGGCAGACCTGTTCATCTCGGCTAACCCCTCTTTCTTGGTGGATATCGAGCGTCGCTCAGATCATCGGGAGTTTGGTAAAACACCCTCGATGATTTGACCCTAGGCTCGGATATACCATCCAACCCTAGCCTCAGGGGCTACACCTGCCAGGTGCACCTAGGCGGTGCACCGACAGATCATCGACTCACAAGAACTACTAGGGATCGACACCTTGGAAGAAAACTTGACCCTAAGGCCGAATGTTCCATTTTACCTTAGGCTCGGGGGCTACACCTAGCAGGTGCACCTGGGCGGTGCACCTACCAAAATCTTGGCTCGAAGCTCCAAGGATTACGAGAAGGCATTGCTCCGAAGGAACTCTAACCCTAAGGAAGGATGCTTCGTCCCTCCTTAGGCTCGGGGGCTGCTGTGGGAGGCATCACCCCAGGGTGCCTCAAAAACCCGGATTGAACCTCAACAAAAGTCAGACCGAGTGTCCTCGGGATGTGACCAAGAGCCCAACTCCCCCGGGGTCGGACATGCCGACCTTCCCCGGGGTCCAACCTCGGCCCCTTCTCTCGATTCCGACTCGACGCTCGACCTCGAGCATCCTCGGGAGGAAACTTCACAGGCAAGGAGGAAGAGGGACGAGACAACCCGGTAGCGTCTGACACCACCTAGCGACATAGGAACTGGGACCCAGGGCTGGTAGGAGCAAAAGACACCCATGGTGTGCAGGACCTGGCAGACCAGCATGTACTTTATCGGATATTCTTCGTACCCGACTGTTTGTCTCTCTTAGTCTTAGCTTTCTTGCCCCCAAGTTCATTTGTTCCTGCCCCCCTTGAAATATAAAAGGGAGGGCAGGGGGAGCCAGGGGAGGAAAAGGTTTTTCCAGATTCCTTCTCGCGCTTGTAACTCTTGTTCATCATCCACCCTAGAGAAAGAACACCACACACTAGACGTAGGTCTATTCCTTGGGGAGGGATGAACCAGTATAAACCCTTGCGTCTTGTTTCTTGGCTCCTCTTAGGATTTGAGTCGACCATCGGATCCATCGGAGGAGAGCTTCTCCACCACATTGCCAGCTTCCATTGCTTTAGGGCAATGGATTTTGAGGATTCATGCGTGGGCCTTTGAGCTAGCCCACCGTTGGGGTCGAGACTACAACAGGCCTTCGAGCGGTAGTCCCGACCGCCCCAAGTACCTTAGGGTAGTGGAAATCACCAACACAGGGGCTGGCTTCCCGGGCCGACCCCCGGCTAGATTTGGGACTACCGGAAGCCTCCAGGCAGTAGTCCCGGCCATGTTGCTGGCTTCTGTTGCTTCAGGGCAATGGATTTCGAGGATTCATACGTGGGCTTCCGAGATAGCCCATCGCCGGGGCCAGGACCACTGTAAGCCTCCGGGCGGTAGTCCCGACCGAATGGCTGACCTCCGTTACCCCGGAGCAGTGGCTTCTGGGCCCCGATGGGGACAACACGAGGACTACTGTATGCTCCCGGAAAGTGAGCCCGTCGGTTCCAAAAGAGCCTTCATTAGGTCATCGGGCTATACTCAAGTTAGAAGGCCAACGGAGGACACTTCAAGCGACTTGACCCCAGGTTTGGATGTGTCATCCGACCTTAGGCTCAGGGGCTACACCTTCCAGGTGCACCTGAAGAGTGCACCTGTAAAACCGAGAATTCCCAGAACCTTGACGACCTGCAACGGACAAGGACTTTGGAAGGAAACTTGACCCTAAGGCCGAATGTTCCATTCGCCCTTAGGCTCGGGGGCTACACCTGGCAGGTGCACCTGGGTGGTGCACCTGCCAAAACCTTGGCTCTATGCTTTGAGGATCCTTTGAAGACGGTGGCAAAGAAGAAACTCTGATCCCAAGGATGGATGTTCCATTCCTCCATAAGCTCGGGAGCTGCTGGGGGGGTGTCACCCCGGGGTACCCTAAGAACTAGAATCTATGTCCCACTGAAGTGAAGACCGAGAGTCCTCGGGACGTGGTCGATGGCCTGACCCCCTCCTGTGGGGTCGGACGTCCCAACTTTACCCCGAGTCTGACCTCGGTTCTCCTCTCTCAACCCCGTCAACCACGGCCTGACCTCGGCCATCCTCAGGAGAAGACTTGGCACGCAAGAAGGAAGAGGGAGGGGACAGCCCAAGCAGAGACTGACAACACCCGACAACACAGTACAGGCATCTCAGGTGGAGGAGGAATCCCAAGGCAAGAGAGAAAGAGCGCAAGATGCCCATGGTGTATAGGACCTAGCAGACCGTTTTGTACCTTTTCAGATGTTGTTTGTACTCACCTTTTAGCACATTAGACGTAGCTTCCTTGGCCCCCAAGTTCTCCTGTAACTGCCCCCCTTGAGCTATAAAAGGGAGGGCAGGGCGAGGGGGCCAAGAGGAAGAAAAGAGGAAGAGGAGAGGAGGAATAGAGGGAGAGAATTCCCAGTTCTTGGCCAACTTGGTTCAAGCCCCAATAACTCCTTGTAACTCTTGTTCATCATACACCCCAACAAAGAATACTGGACGTAGGCCTATTATCCTTTGGGAGGGCTGAACCAGTATAACTCCCTGTGCCTTTCCTCTTTGGCTCGTCGCAGGACTCGAGTCGACCATCGGATCCGTCGGGGAACAGCTTCTCTTCTCTTTTACCTCTTTGTGCACCCCCCTTTGAGGACTGCCGACCCACCCATCGACACGTAGTGGGAGTCTTTTGTTAAATTTTTAATAAAAGACAACGCATAAACATTGTGCTAAATTGTGCATATCTTTTTTTTCTAGATTATGACAGCTAAAACTGCAACCAGTTCTTTTAATTTGTGATCTATACTTGAGAAAGAAAAGATGAATTGAACAAACTTTATGGATTGGTATCAAAACTTGAGAATTATTCTCAAGCAAGAGCGAAAGGAATATGTTATTGAAATTTCTTATCCTGATGATTTGCCTGATAATGCTAATGCTGCTGCACAGAGTGCTTATGAGAAGCACACTAATGATTCCCTTGATATAAGCTGTCTAATGCTTGGCACAATGCCTCCAAGCTTCAGAAGCAATACGAGAGCAGTGATGCTCACAGTATTATTGAGGGTCTACGTCGCATGTTTGAGAACAAAGCTATTGCCGAGAGGTTCAACACTTCAAAGTCCTTGTTTGTGTGAGGGCTTGTAGAGGGAAATCCCGTCAGTCCACACGTGATAAAGATGATTGGTTGTATTGAGAGTATCGAAAAACTAGGTTTTCCTCTTAGCCAAGAGTTGGCTACAGGTGTGATTCTCCAGTTGCCCCCTCTGAACTTTGAGCCATTCATACTAAATTATCACATGAACAACATGGATAAAACCTTGGCCGAATTTCATGGGATGATGATGCAGACTGATGAGGAGAGTTTCAAGAAAAATGGTCATCATGTGATGATGATGCAGAAAGCTAAGCACAAATCCCTATCAAGAAAGTTTGCACCAAAAGGAACTTAACTCCTGATGAGAGCGCGAGTGCTTCCAAAGCAAAGAAAGGCAAGAAGGAGTCGGCGACGGCAGGTGTTGTTTGCTTTTTTGCAAGAAGGCAAGTCACTGGAAGAGGAACTGCAAGAAGTACATGGAGGATCTAAAAAAGAAGAAAAGTGAGACTTCTGCTTAAGGTATTAATGTTATAGAAATCAATCTTGCTACATCATCTACTAACTCATGGGTATTTGATACTGGATCAGTAGCTCACATATGCAAATCGTTGCAGCGTCTGAGAGGAAGTAGAAGCTTGAGAAGGGGCGATGTGAACCCACAGGTCGGCAATGGAGCAAGAGTTGCTACAGTCCCGTCGGCACTGTTCCACTTCACTTACCTTCAGGATTAGTTTTGGAATTAAATAATTGTTATTGTGTTCCAACTCTATGTCAAAACGTAATTCTCACTTCATGTTTGCAAGCGGAAGGATATGATTTTAGATCAGTAGACAATGGTTGTTCAATTTATCTTGCACATATGTTCTATTTTCATACTTCATTGGTGAATGGATTATACATTTTGGATCTTTAAGCGTCTCCCATCTATAACATTAATACAGAGAGGCAACTCCCAAATGATATAAAATCCCCATTTATTTGGCATTGTCGCCTATGCCATATAAATGAGAAACGCATGGAGAAGCTCCATAAAAATGGTCTGCTACACTCTTTTGATTTTGAATTATTTGAGACATGCGAATCTTGTTTACTTGGTATGATGACAAGAGCACCTTTCACGGGTCACAGTGAAAGGGCATCCGACTTGTTGGCACTCATACATACGAATATATGTGGACCAATGAGTTCAGCAGCAAAAGCAGGGTTTCAGTACTTCATAACTTTTACCAACGACTTTAGTAGATATGGTCATATCTACTTAATGAGGCATAAGTCTGAATCCTTTGAAAAGTTCAAAGAATATCATATTGAAGTACAGAATCATTTAGGGAAAACAGTTACGTTTCTATAGTCACACTGTGGTGGGGAATACTTAAGCCAGTAATTTGGTAATCATCTAGAAGATTGTGGAATCGTTCCACAGTTGACTCCACCAGGAACTCCTCAAGGAAACGAGGTGTCCGAATGGAGAAATCGTACCTTGTTGGACATGGTGGGGTCCATGATGAGCCAATGTGATCTTCCATTATCCTTCTGGAGATATGTTCTTGAAACAGCTGCGTTGACACTAAATAAAGTTTCATCTAAGTGGAAAAGACACCATATGAGATATGGACAGGGCAGCCCCCTAGCTTGTCTTTTCTCAAAATTTGGGGATGTGAAGCTTATGTAAAGCGTTTACAATCCGACAAGCTTACACCCAAATCTGACAAATGCTTCTTTGTGGGGTATCCTAAGGAAACAAAAGGTATTATTTTTATAATCGGGAAAACGACAAAGTATTTGTCGCTCGACATGCTTTTTTTGGAGAAAGAGTTTCTTTCAAGAAAGGTCAGTGGGAGCACTGTGCATCTTGTCTTGAAGAAATTGAAGAAACACCAGAAAATGTTTCAGCTACCACTAGACTACAACACGATGAACAAGATGTTGCACCATCTGTTGTAGATACACCAGCCCCACGTAGGTCCAAAAGAGCACGTCGTGCGCCTGAAAGATACACATGCACTGAACAATGTGATATATTGTTGTTAGATAATGATGAACCTAAGACCCTTGAGGAAGCGATGGTGGGACCACATTCCAACAAATGTCTTGGAGCCATGAAATTTGAAATAGAATCCATGTATAATAATCAAGTTGGAAACTTTGTTGATCCACCTGATGGTGTCAAAACCATTGAGTGCAAATGGGTTTTTAAGACAAATGCAGACATGGATGGAAATGTTCACATCTATAAGGTGTGATTGGTGGCGAAAGGTTTTAAACAGATTCAAGGTGTTGATTCTGATGAAACCTTCTCGCCCTTCGCAATGCTAAAGTCTATTAGGATTATTCTAGCGATCGCTGCATATTTCGATTATGAGATATGACGGATGGATGTCAAAATGGCTTTCCTAAATGGAAACCTAAGTGAGGAGCCTGAAGGTTTTGTCGATCCATAATCGCCTGGAAAGAGATGAGAGCTACAGAAATCCATTTATGGATTGAAGCAGGCATCTCAGAGTTGGAATATTCATTTTGATGAGGTAATCAAAGGGTTTGGATTCATGAAAAATAAAGAGGATGCTTGTGTTCATCATAATCAACACCTTGAATATGTTTAAAATCTTTCATCACCAATCGCGCTTTATAGATGTGAACATTTCCATCCATGTCTGCATTTTTCTTAAAAACCCATTTGCACTTAATGGTTTTGACTCCATGAGGTGGATCAACCAAGTTCCAAACCTAATTATCATACATGAATTCTATTTCAAATTTCATGGCTCCAAGCCATTTGTTGGAATCTGGTCCCACCATCGCTTCCTCATAGGTCTTACGTTCATCGTTGTCTAACATAAATATGTCACGTTGTTCTGCGCCTTTGTATCTTTCAGGCACACGACGTGCTCTTTCGGACCTACATGGCGCTGGTGTATCTACAACAGATGGTGTAACATCTTGTTCATCCTATTGTAGTCTAGTGATAGCTGAAACATTTTTTGGTGTTTCTTGAATTTCTTCAAGATGCACAGTGCTCTCATTAACCTTTCTTGAAAGAAACTATTTCTCCGAGAAAACACAATGTCGGGCGACAAACACCTTTCCTTGTTCCCGATTATAAAAATAATACCCTTTGTTTCTTAGGATACCCCACAAAGAAGCATTAGTCAGATTTGGGTCTAAGCTTGTCAGATTGTAAACGCTTTACATAAGCTTCACATACCAAATGTTCAGAAAAGACAAGCTAGGGGGCTGCCCAGACCATATCTCATATGGTGTCTTTTCCACTGACTTAGATGGAACTCTATTTAGTGTGAATGTAGCTGTTTCAAGAGCATATCCCCAGAAGGATAATGAAAGATCACATTGGCTCATCAAGGACCGCACCATGTCCAACAAGGTATGATTCCTCCGTTCGGACACCCCGTTCCATTGAGGAGTTCCTGGTGGAGTCAACTGTGGAACGATTCCATAGTATTTTAGATGATTACCAAATTACTGGCTTAAGTATTCCCCACCATGATCAGATTGTAGAAACTTAATTGTTTTCCCTAAATGATTCTGTACTTCATTCTATAATTCTTTCAACTTTTCAAAGGATTCGGACTTATGCCTCATTAAGTAGATATGACCTACTAAAGTCGTCGGTAAAAGTTATTAAGTACGGAAACCCTCATTTGGTTGTTGAACTCATTGGTCCACATACATCCGTATGTATGAGTGCCAACAAGTCGGATGCCCTTTCACTGTGACCCGTGAAAGGTGCTCTTGTCATCTTACCAAGTAAACAAGATTCGCATGTCTCAGATGATTCAAAATCAAAAGAATGTAGCAGACCATCTTTATGGAGCTTCTCTATGCGTTTCTCATTTATATGACCTAGATGACAATGCCAAATAAATGTGGGGTTTATATCATTTGGAAGTTGCCTCTCTGTATTAATGTTATAGATGGGAGACGCTTTAAGATCTAAAACGTATAATCCATTCACCAATGAAGTATGAAAATAGAACATATCTCTAAGATAAATTGAACAACCATTGTCCACTGATCTAAAATCATATCTTTTGCTTGCAAAGATGAAGTGGACATTATGTTTTTACATAGAGTTGGAACACAATAGCAATTATTTAATTCCAAAACTAATCCTAAAGGTAAGTGAAGTGGCATTGTGCCAACAGCAACTGTAGCAACCCTTGCTCCATTGTCGACCCGCAGGTTCACCTCGCCCCATCTCAAGCTTCTACTCCTTCTCAGGCCCTGCAATGATTGCATATGTGAGCTACTGATCCGGTATCAAATACCCAAGAGTCAATAGATGAAGTAGCAAGATTGACTTCTATAATATTAATAACTGAAGTACAAGTCTCACTTTGCTTTTTTTTGAGGTTCTCCAAGTACTTCTTGCAGTTCCTCTTCTGGTGTCCTACCTCCTTGCAATAAAAGCAAATAGCATCTGCCGTCGCCAACCCCCTCTTGCCTTTCTTTTCTCTCGAAGCACTCGCGATCTCATCAGGAGTTAACTTCCTTTTGGTGCAAAGTTTCTGGACAGGGGGTTTGCACCTAGCTTTCTGCATCATCACATGATGACCGTTTTTCTTGATACTCTCCTTAGCAGTCTTTAGCATCTCATGCAATTCGGCCAAGGTTTTATCCCTGCTGTTCATGTGAGCAACTGGAGAATCAAATCTGTAGTCAACTCCTGGCTAAGAGGAAAACCTAGTCAATTATCTTTATCATGTATGGACTGATGGGATTTCCCACTACAATCCTGCACACAAACAAGGACTTTGATGTGTTGAACCTCTCAGCCCTAGCTTGGTTCTCAAACATGCCACGTGGACCATGAATAATACTGTGAGCATCACTGCTCTCGTATTACTTCTGAAGCTCAGAAGACATTGTGGCAAGCATGAGAGAACTTATATCTAGGGAATCGTTAGTGTGCTTATCATAAGCCCTCCGTGCCGCAGCATTAGCATTATCAGGCAAATCATCAGGATAAGAAACTTCAATAACGTACTCCTTTCGCTCTTGCTTGAGAACAATTCTCAAGTTTTGATACCAATCCATAAAGTTTGTTCCATTCAATTTTTCTTTCTCAAGTATAGATCGCAAATTAAAAGAACTGGGTGCAGTATTAGCTGCCATAATCTATAACAGAAAACATATGCAAAGTTTAGCACAATGTTTATGTGTTGTCTTTTATTAAACAATTTAACAAAGGACTCCCACTACGTGTTTTAAACCTTCCCTCTAGGTTACGTATTGGGTCAAGATCCACATTTTAATTAATTTGTAGTGAGCTTTGGTATCACTGCTAGAAGGTTAGTAACATGGGTAAGCAACACCTTGCTAATCACATCCCTATGTGACTCTTGTTCGTTGGGTGGCATCATCATGCTTCGGCCCAAACCTATGCCCAAAGGCCCAAAACTATTTTGATTGCCTTATTAAGTAACCAAATGCTCTTGCATGTATATGTCTGACATATACCCCATCGTGTTATGATAGACAATGGCACTCTTGTTTGGCAGACCTACCAATTGATGATCAAAATCGTGATAGGTGCAACATTTGGAGGGCATCATTACTACTTAATTTTTCTGAGGGATACTATCCTATCAAACAAACATATCACAACATATGAAAGGAAGAAGAGTAAAATTATTAATAAAATAGTATGATCCTTTCACATGGTGATCTCCATGTCAGTGTAGAGGATATCCATCTTCATCACTGTTCACCCGATTGTCTGAGGCTGAATTTCTTCAAATTAAGCTACTACTACAGAAGCTATAAATTGAAGATTATATCGACATGCAGGTCGTGAAAGAATATTACATGCATCACATGCATCTCATACATATAATAGGGCCATACCATCTGAAAGCATTCACTGCAAAAACAAGTTCGACGTAGAACGTTTTCTACATATCACAGGGATACGATACCGAGATGAAATAAAGGGGGGTACGCACACGGTGGTCTCGCTAGCCGGTTAGCAGGTGGGGACACCCCATTCCATTGAGGAGTTCCTGGTGGAATCAATTGTGGAACGATTCGACAATCTTTTAGATGATTACCAAATTCTTGGCCTAAGTATTCGCCGCCACGATCTGATCATAGAAACTTAATTGCTTTATTTAAATGTTTCTGTACTTCATTCTGGATATCTTTAAACTTTTCAAAGGACTTAGACTTATGCCTCATTAAGTAGATATAGCCATATCTACTAAAGTTGTCGATAAAAGTAATGAAGTTCTAAAATCCACCTCTCGCTTTTGAACTCATTGGTCCACATACATCAGTATGTACAAGTCCCAACAAGTCATTTGCCCTCTCACTTTGACCCATGAAAGGTGCCCTTGTCATCTTACCAATTAAACAAGACTCGCATGTCTCAAATGATTCAAAATCAAATTAATATAGAAGACCATCTTTATGGAGCTTCTCCATGTGTTTTTCATTTATATCGCCCACATGACAATGCCAAATAAATATGGGGTTTAAATCATTTGGGCGTAGCCTCTTTGCATTAATGTTATAGATGGGAGATGCTTCAAGATCCAAAACGTATAATCCATTCACCAATGGAGCATGAAAATAGAACATATCTTTAAGATAAATTGAACAACCATTGTCCACAGATCTATAATCATATCCTTCCGCTTGCAAACATGAAGCAGAAATAACGTTTTGACATAGAGTTGGAACACAATAACAATTATTTAACTCCAAAACTAATCCTGAAGGTAAGTAAAGTGTCTATTGGTATTTCTTACGTTTACAGATAAATCCGCAAGCGCACGGATATGCCATTGTAACAATTCACCTAGAGTATTCCAAGGTATTGTATTTATTTTATCCCAAAGGAAGATAGTGGTCTAGAAGAGAATATTAAGGTACTTGAACCACATATCTAAGCAAGAAGAACTTGAACCACACTTAGATAAACTAGAAGATGGATATATTAATAAGCTCAAAGTCATACAAAGTAAGAAATATACAAAATACATACCCGACTTCTGAAGACGACTCGTGAACCGACTAGAAACTCTAAACTATTTCTACACTCCACTCGGCCGAACCCTAGTCAGCTCCCCTATCCACCGCCTTTCACCAATCACCTCCATGTGGGCCGCTAAGGCAGTTCCCTGGTGTTTTGTCTCACTGTAAGTCAGTTTCACCTAACTTGTGGGCCCTCAATCCGCGGGAAGCTGATGTGGTGAGCATCGATTGGTCGGAGTTGTGCTTCTTCGCCACGCAAGCGTGTCTTCACTTCATTTATTCAAATATGATCCTACATTCTCATAATCTACAAGGACATGTGAAATTTTATTAATTCTAAACCTATATGCATGTAAAGGATGCTAATTCCGAGGTCCGTGATGGTTGGATTTGGTACTTAACGACTGTCAACAAACTCCCCCAAGCATACCCTTTGCTCATCCTCGATCAAAGTCAAGACCTAGGCTCAGTGGATCAGGTGTTGTTACCATGTTTTATTTTCTCTAAAGTACTATGCCTACAACCAAGTATTCTACATTGAATTGAATAAGTTGGCAATGGTAGTCTCACCCTTTTTACCTTAGTCCTCATGGGCCTTTTGGCTTCTACTTGTCCTGGGTGGTTGAGAAAAAGAATGGTAGATGTGAGAGTGCTACTCTCTCACTCCTTGTTCCACTTTCATCAAGAGGTTTTTACAATTTTTAAAAAGAACAGAGAGGAGTTCCTCAAATGATACTCTCGTATCACTTAATGTGTTTCAATTCCTTACAAAGGCATTATTTTGTCTCTTTTCTCTTACTTCTAATAAGGCTTATTTGGGGCTTAAGGTAGAGAAAATCATGAGGCACACTTGCATCAATTATTTTGTAAAGTCAAAAAGTAGATCCTAGAAGAATACTAATCATGCAACGAGGATCAAGCTTGTGCATATATTTGGAAGAGGAAATATAAGTGGAAATGGGAAGAAAGAAATAGAAAGGGATCCTCCTCCCTATCTTTTTATTTTAGTGGACACGCCTATGAATACATACCTCTTTTTTTGTCATGCTCAAGAAGATATATTTCTTCTTTTGTAAGCATCATGAATTTTCTACTACCATTCTGTATGTATCCATTTAGCTCATCTCTCATTTGGCATGGATATGAGGATAGAGGACCATAATTGTATGGAGTCTTTATTTGGTGGATGCAAACTTCCGGAGTAGAAATTAGCATATGGTAGGGAATATATATTTTTTGGCTAAACCTCTAATGTAGCGGGAGAGCAATTTTTTTATGCTGGATATGCACAGGACTATGATCATGAAAGCATGAAAACATGCTAACAAGTGTCTAACTATTTGACCAAACTCAAAATGATTGCAAGCAACATATGTATAGCAACATCTGACCAAACTCAAGAAGGGTTAGTGGGAGCAGGGTGCATATTGAAAATGTTTCAGCTACCACGGAGCCACAATAGGAGGAACAAGATGTTGCGCCACCTGTTGAAGAATACACTAGCCCCACCGAGGTCTGAAAGATCACTGTTGACGAGAAATTTCTCTCACGCGCTGGCCTGGGAGATCTGCTTAACTCCAGTGTAGGTCCTTCTCTGCTACCTATGCTATACAAGGCGTGCCAGTTGGTTTGATCTGTTAACCAACAAGAAAAACAGAGATATGCGTTAAGTATTAAGTTAGATCCTACTGGATCGGATGCAGGAGTCAATTTACATATACCTGCTATTTCGAAGTATATTTAAACTAAGTAACTAGAATAGATCGGCTATACCGAGACAGTATTAGTCACTTAATCCAAATATACAGCAGAATAATAAATACATGCTTTAACAATCTTAGCCGATGTCATAAGTCCAACTGTGAATCGGCTAATACTCCGATTTATCTTATGAAAAGATATTGATCTGAGCTAAATGCGCTAAACCTAGATCGGTCGACTGTTGGCTGTAGCTGACAAACTGATTCTGGCTTAGGGCATTTAACTAGAGCAAGATCTTAATATAAGAGGAAGTTCTAATAATCCTGATAACAAATATCAAAAGAACATTAAAACAGATAAGGCCGGCTGAAACCCCGGCACTGTCTCTAAGCAAAATACATCTAGCTGAACATATCATGAAAGCTCTAAAAACAACTTAATAGTTCAACACTGATGTAACATTAAGTATAAAAAGAACAGTCTGATCTATTGTAGCTAATGTAAATATCTCGAAACGGTGGATATTGCATATAATCCTGGCAAACTTTAGATCTAGCTCTATCGGCTGCCGATTCCTGACAGAAGTGAGTCGATAACGAGACAGATCTAAACATTGTTCTAGATTATATGTGATATATGATAACTAGCGCAGCATAAATCATCGAATTTAGAGTGTCATAACAATGGTAGCACTAAATTCGACGAGATACAACACTAATGTCAAACATTTACTTGAACTTGGGGATCGAAACGATGCAGCCTGAAGCTGGATTAGTTGTTCGTCTGAAGAAAAAGGAGGCGATGCGCCGAAGGTTGAATTGATTGTGATTGAATGTTCTGTTTACAGGGGTCTCGGGTCCTATTTATACCCAAGTACAGCAAAGACCACGCTAAACCCGGCTGCAGCTAAGTACTATATCCATACGACAAAAGCGCGGGAAGCAATCCTTTGCCACCTTTACAATAGGGTTATCTCTAAACAAATCTTTAATTTACATACATTTGCCATTGCAGGGCTTTATCCCTAAATGGCAATATCTCTAACGCGCAATTTGGAATCCGAATCTTCTATTTTATCTCCAAATTTCTGCATCAGAAACGGCTTCAACCCATCAGTAATTACCTTTTTCGGCTAGCGCTTCAGCCCACGAATTTCAGCCGACTTGACTGCCAATACTTTCCTTCCTTTTGCAGCCTCCTCGGTCTCCATCGGCTGCCCCCAAGCGTTGAGCGAGCACACAACGTCGGCTGTGGGCGACCAAGGAGTTTGAGACACCCCAGAACTGGCCGAAGCTAAAGCAGAAGCCAACCCAGCGCCCGCAGCGAAGGTAAGTTCACTCTTACCCTCTTTCCTGCAATACCTTGAGCAATCGGCCATTTGATCTAATCTTGTTGTTCCTCTTGCGCAGTCCCTAGCCGATCTGCTTTCCTTCGACATCAAGGAGTTCCTTGGTGAAGATGAGGGAGAGGCAGCCAGTCCTAGCGAGGCCCCAACCGACGAGCTCAAGGAAAGGCTCGAAGATATACGCCGTCGGCTGGACATCAATATCGACAGGCTCGTGGAGGAATGTGGAACGGCCAGGCGCCGATTCTTCGAGATCGAGGGCCAACTCCCAGACGACCTAGCTGCCAAGATCTTGGCCAAAGTCTGCATTGACATACACCGGTCATGGCTTGGACGCGCCATGCAGCGTATGGTTGAAAGGCTTGCCCAAGCCGACATAACCGCCAAGATCCGAGACACGGTCAGGACTGTGGAGGCCGAAAAGGCAAAACTGAATGAACTGGAGGCCGGCCCAAGCACCCTCCAGGTCCGGATTGCTAATCTGAAGGAGAAAGAGGTCGACTTGATGAAGCAACTGGAGGATTACCGCGCCGAGATCGCCGCCGAGGAGAAAGCACTGGCCGACTTGCCCAAGACTACCGAAGACCAAAAGGGCAAGTTGACAGCCACGATCAAGTATTTGAAAGAACTCCACAAATCGACAAAAGTGTTCCCAGGCTCCAATACTGAAGATCAAGCCGTCGTCGACGAAGTCAATGCGATAAAGGTCGCGGCAATATCAGCCATAGACACATTTTTGGCTCAATAGCCGATGTAATAATCAGCTTGAAACTTTTATAATCGGCTTCAGCCTTCTATGAATATTTACCAACTTTTGCAATCGGCGTCGTCTCTTTGAACACTTAATATAACTCGCTAACTTCCAAAATGGTGTTTGTGAATGAAATCTGCCTCGGCCTTATGTATCGTCTTTAATTTAACCGTCGCACTTATACCGAAACTTAGGGATTTCGTCCTTTTGCGTTAGATCATGTTTGCCAATTCCGAAATCGCACTGCGGCCATCGTTCCCAACACTTGCATTATGGCCGCCGATTCGAAAATTTTTTTACGTCCACCTTTCTGTAATCGGCTCGAATCTTGTGTGTGTATATGCCCCCCTAATTTTGTTGATGTCTTCGATGTCAACAAAATTATGAACTCAATGCAACTTTCACTTCGTTGTAGTCGGTGTCGGCCAATAGCAGCCGATTATAGAAATTAGGGGAATATCATGCCATAAAAATGGCCTAAAGGCGATGCCTGACTGAAACAGGACATCGGCTAGCACGAATCGGCTAAGCAAACAGCCGAATCATGAGTCGATCCATACGCTTGGGTAGTATTTTTTTCAAGTATTTTCCATTAAGAGCCCTTCCAAACACTTCTCCATCTAGACCTTGTACCATATAAGGTCCTTTAGAGATGCATGTGTGGATCTTGAAAGGCCCTTCCCAATTTGGTGACCACTTGCCGAATTTATTGTCTCTGGATCCAATCGGTAGTATCAATTTCCAAACGCGTTTGCCCTCTTCAAAAGATTTAGGCACAACTTTTTTGTTATAATGTCTGGCTACTCGTTCTTTATCCCTTGTAACTTTTTCCAAGGCCCTCATCCTGGATAAAACTAAATCTTCTGATTCGTCCACCATCAAGTGATAATAATCATCAGCTGTGAGTTGATCCTGTAGTTGAATGCGCCTTGAGCCGATGACGCTTTCCCATGGTAGCACTGCCTCATGCCCGTAGACTAGGTTATATGGAGGGACTTGAATTGATCCATGGCATGCCATCCGATATGCCCACAGTGATTCGGCTAATCGGATGTGCCATTGCTTGGGGTACTCAGATAAGTTTCTTTTAATCAATTTAATCAAACTCTTATTTGAAGCTTCGGCTTGCCCGTTGACCTGTGTGTAGTACGGCGAAGAATTAAGTACCTTGATCCCCATGCCGTCGGCAAACTAAACAAATTCGTCTGATATAAATATAGATCCCTGGTCCATTGTAATTGTCTGTGGAATGCCAAATCGGTAGATAATATGTTCTTTAATAAACTCGATCACGTCTTTAGAGTCAACTTTCTTTAAGGGAACTGCTTCCACCCATTTTGTAAAATAGTCTATTGCCACCAGAATAAACTTATGCCCTTTGCTTGAGGGTGGATTGATCTGGCCGATCATGTCAATGCCCCATCCTCTGAACGGCCAAGGTTTGATGATTGGATTCCTGGCCGATGCTGGTGCTCGTTGTATGGCGCCAAATTTTTGACAATCCTGGCAACCCTTGTAATACTTGAAATAGTCCTCCAGCATTGTCAGCCAGAAATATCCTGTTCGCCGAAGTAGCCATTTCATCTTATGAGCCGATTGATGCGTGCAGCAAATCCCTTCGTGCCCCTCTCCGATAGCCACTGTGGCTTGATCGGCTCCCAAACACTTAGGCAGCACACCATCAATCGTTCGATAATACAGATCTTCATCCAACAAAACATATCTTAGTGTCGTGTATCGCAGTTTACTTGTAGCCAATTGAGAGGGGCTCTTGAGATAGTTGTAGACTTCAAACCTCCAATCATCGGCTGTAATGGTAGCAACTTCGATGTCAATATCTTTTATCATCGGCCTATAGCAGGATGCCCCTTGAGCTAAATTATTGGCCTCAATATTCTGTTCTCTGGGGATATGCTTCAACGTGACTAGCCGAAAACCTTCCATCAATTCTCGGCATTGTTGATAGTATATCATGAGCACATCGTTTTTGCATTCGTACTCTCCTAACAACTGGCTGATGACCAATTGTGAATCTCCCATAATTTCGATGGCGTCGGCTTCAACTTCCTTGAGAAGATGCAATCCTTTAAGTATGGCTTCAACTTCCTTGAGAAGATCCACCGTGATGAGGAGTGGTATAACGGAGCTTCTGACTTGGCCCCTGTTGTGCCTTGAAGTTTGCCATGCAACGCTTGAGACTATCGAGTTCTTTATTCTTGGCTTCCTGGCGGATAGACTTGTCCACCAAACGCTGGAAATCGACATAGTCACTGGAGATCAACTGTACCGACAGCTCGGGGTTGAGTCCTGAGAGAAACTTTTCCTGCTTATCTTCATCTTCGCGTACTTCCTCTGGGGCATATCTGGCAAGACGGTTGAATTCTTGCAAATATTTTGTTACTGAGTGGTTGCCTTGCTTTAGATCCCGAAACTCTCGCTTCTTCAAAGCCATAATACCAGGCGGCACATGAGACTTTCTAAATGCGGCGTTGAAGCGACCCCAAGTGATAGGCTTCGCAGGTTGGGTGGCTTGAACCTGGTCCCACCATTCGAAGCGGGTCCTTGGAGTTGGTGGGCAGCGAAGGCAACTTTTTCAGCATCGGTGCACTGGATTAGGTCAAGTTTCTTGTTGAGGGTGTGCAGCCAATCTATAGCATCTACGGGGTTGGAGGTGCTAGAGAAAGTGGGTGGGCGAATACGTAGGAATTCGCGAGCTTGACTGGGGAGGGGAGGTGGTGGAGCGTTAGCGGCATTCAGTTTTGGATATGATGGAGAAGAGCAGCCATCATATTTGTTTGTTGAGCTAGTATCTTGGTGAGAATGGGATTGTCATGAGGTGGGGGTGGTGGGGGGCGGTGGTGTGTTCTCATGATCACGTGCATTGCCTTACGCCTGTGCTCATCACCGCGCGACCTCCGGTGTTCACCATCCGACCGAACCAAGCAAGAGAAGGATAAGGAGACGAAAAGAAAAGCAAGAGCCAAACTATTAACCCAACTTATTTAGATTTTTATTATACGATGTTGGTGAGATAGCTCAAGTTTTAACAGGGCGAAGCTATACCACAACGGGCCGGTATAGGCTGCGCCCACTCACACCAAAGAGCCATAAGACAAACGAGGAAAACACACGCGCCCGAAGCTATTCGTCTGCCGCGGAGGAGTGCTACCACCGCCGGAGGCGTCGGCTGAGGGGCCTTGAGTCGAACCTTGCCTTCGCCGGGGCCTTGTGAACGAGGGACGACCTGGTGGTGCTCTTGCGGATGGTGATCTTCAGTGCTGCGGCGACACGACGACGCTTGGGAGGCGTCCCGGCCGTTGGCGAGCTTGAGCCGACGCATTTCCTCCTCCAAGGCGTCGAGCTCCTTCTTGAGACTCGGGTTTTCTGGCGCAGCTCGGATTCGCAGGTTGTTCTCCACCAACCCGCGCTTCACGAGCCTATGGAAGTTGATGCGAGCAGTGTCGTAGGCCTCCACTATCCGAGCAAGGTGACGAACGGTGGTGTCGTCCTCCAAGCGGGTCCCCCGAAGCGGCGTAGTCGCTCGGGTCCATGCGACGAGGGTGGTAGCGGTACGGAGTGTGCTGTAGCTCGTAGTTGTACGTCATCCCCAGCATGCCGATGAGGAGAAGCGCCGTGCTCGGCAAGCCTCCACAAATGTGTCTCCTTCAGCCGAGGCGATCGGCGGAGCGATTGGGGTGGCTGGAAAGGAGGGTAGCCGTGACCTCCCATTCTGCTGGGAGCGTCGTCGTTGCTTGGTAGTAGGAAGCTTCACTCCCGTGTACTCCACCTCATTGGTGTAGCCGAGATGAAGGCAAAGGTGACGCAGCTCCGAACGAAACCATCCCGCCCATATCCGAGACGGGTCAAGGGGAGGGCCATCTACAAAATTTTGAAAATGAAAGGTCGGAAGAAATTTTTTAAAAGAGTGAGTAGGTAAAGATAGAATACAAGTTTTCGTAAATAGGGACGAAATTTTAAAAAAAAATTCTAGGGGTTGTCTCGCTCGTCCTAGGGTCAAAGGAGGCTCTGATACCAACTTGTCATGCCCGGAAAATAGAACACTATATTCCGATAGTGAGTGCATAAATCCTTGTCCCAGGAGGCAAGGTACACATTACATAGTTGGTAAATAACGAGTAAACAAGCGGAAGCGTAGATAGAGTACTTTATTACATGGGCGACCAAAGGCCCAACACCGAAAGATAGACAAATAAAAGACGACGGCTAAGACGGGCCACCACAGGGCGCTTTGACGGCGACACGAGCTAGACACCAAAGCCTTCAACCTCGAAACACTCCTCCGCTGGAAGGGAAAAAGGAGCAAGGCTGAGTACAACCACCGTACTCAACAAGCCATGCCGGAAAAATGCAAATATAATGCAAGGGAGTACAAGGAATTTATATATAAAGCTATTTTGCACAAAAACAACATTTCAAGCATTTAAATATTTAAAGGTATTTAATGAAAACACGAGCCTATCTCTAATCATATTATTATCAACCGCGCACCAACGCGATCTTGCCTTAACCCAGACCAACAAGTGCTATCTTTAACTATTTCAGTTTTAAATAGGATTAAAGTCTAACTTGGGTACATTGCTTGGCTTGCCCATAACCGAGGGCGCGGCTATTCGAATAGATTTACTCTGATCAGAGGTGTACATCTTTACCCACCAGACATGTCTTCCTCACGTGTTGCGACGTGCCACATGCCACCATGGCATACGGACGGAAGCCATGACATAACTCATCGCTTAGTACTGCCCTAAACAAAGAAGACCGACATAGACTTCCCCCGCCAGGTGCCCTGGGTCGAGCAGACAGCCTATGCCCCCAGGCATCTCGACTCGTTCTGAGCCTACACTTGCCAGAGACGTCAGCCCATGGGCTTCAACCCTTCCTAGGGCTTCATCCATCCCTATCCGTGTCTTGTTTGTTTCTGACCATACTAGTCGACGTGTTAAGCCTTACCCATTAGACAGGTGGTAGTACGGAATATGCCTTGCAACAGAGGCCCGAAGACCGGTCATTATGGCGGCCGAGGTGCGACTAACAAAACCATGCACCTCGTGCCCAGCCGAAAACATGGTTGGGGAAATTTTGAAGGGGAAATTTATTGTCAAAGCTAAACAACCAATATTTCCATTATTTACAAATTAGTTCTTAGTCTAATTATTGAAAACATCTAACTGTTTCTATTTAAGCAAGGCTAAGCATATTCCTAAATTTTTACTAGTAAGCACCACAAATATAAAGTACTCACTAGTCTTATTTTTCCTAGGGTTACCAAGGTTGATAATAATACAATTAATAAGGCTATAACAAGGAGAATCGGTAAGGCTAAATAAAACAGTGATACACGCAGAAATTTAATAAAGCAAAATGCAATAATTTAAATAAAAATAATTTTATAAATTGGGGCAACAATATGATCAAGATGACATGACTTGCCTTGCTCGCTACCAAAGTCTTCAAGGTCGACCTCGAGGTAGAGCGGCTCTTCCGGATCTACAAGACGCGACGAACGCAAAAGAAAAAGGCCAAAAGATAAATAACAACCATATAAGATACCAAAACAAAGCACAAAAATGGGTTCTACACTGTTTAGGAAAAAAAATTAGCAATTTGAACGGGTCGATTCCGGGTTCAAACGGTCAAGATATGGCCGTTTGAATTTTAGGCGTTGTTTGAATAGCGATTTACGAATTCGTGAATTATTTTCGCAATTTGAACCACTGCTGCTGCTTGAGAGGGAGACATGAAAACAGAGGAAAGGGAGAGATGGCAGTGGGTGACGGCAAGCTCACCGGAGCAGCGAGAACGGCGAGGAGACGACGAAGAAATGTCGGTGGTAAGGAAGAGGCGGGCCGACAGCTTCGGATTGCTAGCGATGTCGTTGTTCCCGTGGTTCCTTGCGCTCAACAGAGAAGTGAATGAGGGAGAGGGAAGGGAGGATGGTGTGAGGAAGAAAGGAGGGGGCTGGGCACCCTTTTATAGGCCGGGGAGGGAGAGGGACGCCGGGGAGAGGAAAAGGAGGGGTCAGCCGGAGGGAGAAACGGCGCCGGCCATTCATGGCGTCGGTTCACCGGAGATGAACATGCATCGATTCAAGACTCATTAGTGCACGATTGGGGTTGATTCAAGAGGGGAAATAATGAGGAGGTGAAGGGGAATCGATTTTTGCAATCAAATGGGAGGGAAATCGACCGGGAAGCAGATCAATTGATGGCTGCACTAGGGTTTTTCACGGGAGAGAGAAAAGTCGAACTGGCTGCTGCCTGGCTGGAGGTTGAAGATGCACTGTAGCGCCAGGGAGGCAAAGTAGACTTTTTGTTCAAAACTTCCTTGAATTTTTATCTAAACTTCCAATGCTCAAATAATTCCAAGAAAAATCCTGAAATTAGATGAACACTCAAATTATTTAATAAAAATTCAAACATATTATTTAATGATTAATTATTTTATTTAAATAATTACTTAAATGCTCTTTGTATTATTAAAATTATTTCGAGCTCCAAAATTTCACCAAAAATTTCGGAGAGTACATTAGGGCATGGAGAATATTTTAAAAATATTTCCAGACATGATTTTTAAAGTAAATTTTTATTTCCTTAATACTTTCACTTAATTAATAAGCTTTTCATTTTATTTAATTTCTAGAAAATGAATTATTTAATGATTTTTAATCCCGAACGAAAATCGGGCGTGACAAACCTACCCCCTTACAGGAATCTCGACCCCGAGATTCGGAAGCACCGCCGAAGAGATGGGGATGGGCCGACTTCAACTCGTCTTCGCGCTCCCAGTGGCTTCTTCTTCAGAATGATTGCTCCACTGAACCTTGCAAAAACGGATGACTCGACTGCGTGTATGCCTTTCTGAGATGTCCAAGATCTTGATTGGCTTCTCCACATAAGTTAAATCCTCTTGGATCTCGATCTGCGTAGGATCGGCTTGCTCTATCGGCACTCGGAGACATTTCTTGAGTTGGGAGACATGGAACACGTCGTGGACACTTCCCAATGTAACTGGCAAGTCGAGCTGATAGGCAACTTCTCCTCTTCTGCTCAAGATCTTGTACGGTCCAACATATCTCGGTGCAAGCTTCCCTTTCGTGTTGAATCTTTGAACTCCCCTAAGTGGAGTGACTCGTAAATACACATAATCACCGGCTTCGAAAGTAAGATCTCGACGACGATTGTCTGCATAGCTCTTCTGTCTAGACTGGGCCACTTTCAAGTTCTTTTGGATGATCCTAACTTTTTCCTCAGCTTCTCTAAGAACATCTGTACCAAAAACATGTCGTTCCCCTGTCTGATCCCAAAGGAGTGGGGTTCTACACTTTCGGCCATACAAAGCTTCATACGGAGCCATTTGTAGACTGGACTGATAACTGTTGTTGTATGAAAATTCTGCATAAGGGAGGCTCTTATCCCAAGTTTTCCTAAAATCAAGGACACAAGCCCGAAGCATGTCTTCAAGAATCTGATTAATTCGTTCTGTCTGGCCATCTGTTTGCGGGTGGTAAGCAGTGCTAAAATTCAATCGTGTTCCCAATTCCTCTTGCAACTTTTGCCAAAACTTGGAAGTAAATTGACTACCTCGGTCAGACACGATCTTCTTCGGAACACCATGAAGACAAACGATGCGAGCAAAATATAGTTCTGCCAATTTGCTGCCTGAGTAAGTAGTTTTGACCGGAATGAAACGTGCCACTTTCGTCAGTCTATCAACGACTACCCAGATTGAGTCATATCCACCTTGAGTTCGGGGAAGACCGGTAATAAAATCCATTCCAATTTCCTCCCATTTCCACTCCGGAATTTGGAGTGGTTGAAGCAATCCTGCTGGTCTCTGGTGTTCTGCTTTGATTCGTTGACATACATCACATAAGGCCACAAATTCAGCTATCTCCCGCTTCATGCTGACCCACCAATACTTGGCTTTCAAGTCTAAATACATCTTGGTACTACCTGGGTGGATGGAGTACTGGCTTTCATGTGCTTCTTGTAGGATGAGCTTCTTTATTTCTGGAATGTTTGGGACACAGATACGATCTCCATTCCAGATTGCTCCGTATTCATCCTCAACAAAACCGGTTGCTTTTCCTCTCCTCATATTTCTCCTGAGTTCTTTAATATCAGTGTCATCTTTCTGGGCTTCGCGAATTTGATCAAGAAGCAAAGGCCTAGCTTCTAAGGTTGCTAGAAAACCTCGCTTGACGATGCCTAGATTCAACGATTCTATCTCCTTGCAAAGAACAGAAGAATACTGCTCGAGATGAACCATGTTGCAGTAGCTTTTTCTACTCAGAGCATCAGCCACCACGTTGGCTTTCCCGGGGTGATAGTGAATTCCCACATCGTAATCCTTGATTAATTCCAACCACCTTCTTTGGCGTAGGTTTAGATCCGGCTGGGTGAAAATATACTTCAAGCTCTTATGATCAGTGTATAGCTCGCAACGATTCCCAACGAGATAATGACGCCAAATTTTTAAAGCATGCACTACGGCTGCCAACTCAAGATCATGAGTGGGGTAATTGTTCTCATGCGGACGTAACTGTCGGGATGCATAAGCCACCACATGTCCTTCTTGCATTAACACACAACCCAAACCTTGACGGGAGGCATCACAATACACTTGGAAATCTTTGTTAATATCTGGCAGAACCAAGACTGGAGAGGACACCAGTTTGTTTTTGAGCAATTGAAATGCCTTCTCGCATTGTGGGGTCCATACAAACTTTTCTTCTTTCTTCAATAACTGAGTCATTGGTCTAGCTATCTTCGAGAAGTTTTCAATGAACCGACGGTAATACCCTGCCAATCCCAGGAAGCTACGAATTTGAGTGACTGTTTTGGGTTGATTCCACTTGATAACTGATTCAACTGTAGTGGGGTCTGCTGCCACTCCTTGAGCAGATATGACATGGCCTAAGAACTTTACTTCTGACAACCAGAATTCACATTTACTAAATTTGGCATACAGTTGATGCGTCCTGAGTTTCTCTAGGGTTAGACGCAAATGTTGCTCATGCTCTTCTTTTGTCTTAGAATAAATCAAAATGTCATCGATGAAGACAACCACGAACTTATCCAGATACTCCATGAAAACTTTGTTCATCAAGTTCATAAAGAAAGCGAGCATTGGTCAACCCGAATGACATTCGTACATTCATATAGACCATATCGGTGGTGAAGGCCGTCTTGGGGATATCTTCTTCACGGATTCGTAGCTGGTGATATCCTGATCGAAGATCAATCTTGGAGAATACGGCGGCTCCCTTCAATTGATCAAACAAATCATCGATCCGAGGTAATGGGTATTCGTTCTTGATAGTGACTTCATTGAGCCCACGATAATCGATACACATTCGTTTGGTCTTGTCTTTCTTCTCAACAAAGATTACCGGTGCTCCCCATGGGGATGTGCTGGGACGAATATACCCTTTCTCTTTCAATTCATCCACTTGCTTCTTTACTTCGGCCAATTCGTTGGCGCCCATCCGATACGGTCTTTTGGAGATAGGTGCGACTGTGTACTAGATCAATTCGAAACTCAATCTCTCTTTTGGGGGCATTCTGGCAAGTCTTCGGGAACACATCCGCGTAATCCTTGACTATTGAGATTCCTTCAAGACGGACTCGATGCGAACTTGCGCGGCGAGTCGGGTGGGATGAGCATAGGCGATGACTAGCCGGTCGGGACCATTGTGTAACGTGATGGTTCTACGGGCACAATCCAATACCACTTGATGGCGAGCAAGAAAGTTCATTCCAAGGATGACATCTAGATCTTTGGATTCCAGAAGAATGAGATTTGCTAGAAAAGGAATCCCTTGGATTTCTATGGACACTGATGGACTGAACTGCTGAGCTGGCATTTGACCACCGGGGGTAGTAATTAGCATAGCATTGCTAAGGCTTTCTACCCTCAAGTTATGTTGCGCCACAAATTTTCTTGATATGAATGAGTGTGTTGCTCCGAATCAAATAAAACGATGCACAAACGAATTAACCGAAACGTACCAATGATAACTTCCGGAGCTGCTGCACATCCTTTGCGGTGACGTGGTTCACACGTCCCCGATCATGTTGTTGCTGTCACCATTGTTATGGATCGGTGCCGGCCTTGCGGCGCTTTGGCTTCGGGCATTTGTTAGCAAAATGCCCCGGTTCATGGCAGTTGAAGCATAGGAGGACTTTTCCATCACGGTCTTTGTTGGTTGGCACTCTTGGTGCTGCTGTTGGAGTAGGACGAGGTGCACGGTTTATCGCCTGGTTCTGCTGTTGCGATGAAGACCTGTTGACAAATTGCATAGAGGAAGCTGGGCGGAACTGTGAGTTGGAGGAAGATCCACCGTGATGAGGAGTGGTATAACGGAGCTTCTGACTTGGCCCCTGTTGTGCCTTGAAGTTTGCCATGCGACGCTTGAGACTATCGAGTTCTTTGTTCTTGGCTTCCTGGCGGATAGACTTGTCCACCAAACGCTGGAAATCGACATAGTCACTGGAGATCAACTGTACCGACAGCTCGGGGTTGAGTCCTGAGAGAAACTTTTCCTGCTTATCTTCATCTTCGCGTACTTCCTCTGGGGCATATCTGGCAAGACGGTTGAATTCTTGCAAATATTCTGTTACTGAGTGGTTGCCTTGCTTTAGATCCCGGAACTCTCGCTTCTTCAAAGCCATAATACCAGCTGGCACATGAGACTTTCTAAATGCGGCGTTGAAGCGACCCCAAGTGATAGGCTGTTCTGCAGGTTGGGTGGCTTGGAACTGGTCCCACCATTCAGAAGCGGGTCCTTGGAGTTGGTGGGCAGCGAAGGCAACTTTTTCAGCATCGGTGCACTGGATTAGGTCAAGTTTCTTGTTGAGGGTGTGCAGCCAATCTATAGCATCTACGGGGTTGGAGGTGCTAGAGAAAGTGGGTGGGCGAATACGTAGGAATTCTGCGAGCTTGGACTGGGGAGGGGGAGGTGGTGGAGCGTTAGCGGCATTCTGGTTTTGGATATGATGGAGAAGAGCAGCCATCATATTTGTTTGTTGAGCTAGTATCTTGGTGAGAATGGGATTGTCATGAGGTGGGGGTGGTGGAGGGGGCGGTGGTGCGTTCTCATGATCACGTGCATTGCCTTCTGCCCTGTGCTCATCAGCTGCTGACCTCCTGGTGTTCACCATATGACCGAACCAAGCAAGAGAAGGATAAGGAGACAGAAAAGAAAAGCAAGAGCCAAACTATTAACCCAACTTATTTAGATTTTTATTATACTGATGTTGGTGAGATAGCTCAAGTTTTAACAGGGCGAAGCTATACCACAACGGGCCGGTATAGGCTGCGCCCACTCACACCAAAGAGCCATAAGACAAACGAGGAAAAACACACGCGCCCTGAAGCTATTCGTCTGCTGCCGGAGGAGTGCTACCACCGCCGGAGGCGTTGCTGCGAGGGCCTTCGAGTCGAACCTTGCCTTCCGCCGGGCCTTGCGAACGAGGGACGGCTGGTGGTGCTCTTGCGGATGGTGATCTTCGTGCCGCGGCGCACACGACGACGCTTGGGAGAGGCGTCCTGGCCGTTGGCGAGCTTGAGCTGACGCATTTCCTCCTCCAAGGCGTCGAGCTCCTTCTTGAGACTCAGGTTTTCCTGGCGCAGGCTCAGGATTCGCAGGTTGTTCTCCACCAACCCGCGCTTCACGAGCCTATGGAAGTCGATGCGAGCAGTGTCGTAGGCCTCCACTATCCGAGCAAGGTGACGAACGGTGGTGTCGTCCTCCAAGCGGGTCCCCCTGAAGCTGGCGTAGTCGCTCGGGTCCATGCGACGAGGGTGGTAGCGGTACGGAGTGTGCTGTAGCTCGTAGTTGTACGTCATCCCCAGCATGCCGATGAGGAGAAGCGCCGTGCTCTGGCAAGCCTCCACAAATGTGTCTCCTTCAGCCGAGGCAGTCAGCGAGGAGCGATTGGGGTGGCTGGAAAGGAGGGTAGCCGTGACCTCCCATTCTGCCTGGGGAGCGTCGTCGTTGCTGGTAGTAGGAAGCTTCACTCCCGTGTACTCCACCTCATTGGTGTAGCCGAGATGAAGGCAAAGGTGACGCAGCTCCAGAGCGAAACCATCCTGCCCATATCCGAGACGGGTCAAGGGGAGGGCCATCTACAAAATTTTTGAAAATGAAAGGTCAGTAAGAAATTTTTAAAAGAGTGAGTAGGTAAAGATAGAATACAAGTTTTCGTAAATAGGGACGAAATTTTAAAAAAAAATTCTAGGGGTTGTCTCGCTCGTCCTAGGGTCAAAGGAGGCTCTGATACCAACTTGTCACGCCCGGAAGATAGAACACTATATTTCGATTGTGAGTGCATAAATCCTTGTCCCAGGAGGCAAGGTACACATTACATAGTTGGTAAATAACAGAGTAATCAAGCGGAAGCGTAGATAGAGTACTTTATTACATGGGCGACCAAAGGCCCAACACTGAAAGATAGACAAATAAAAGACGACAGCTAAGACGGGCCACCACAGGCGCTTTGACGGCAGGCACGAGCTAGACACCAAAGCCTTCAACCTCGAAACACTCCTCTGCTGGAAGGGAAAAAGGAGCAAGGCTGAGTACAACCACCGTACTCAACAAGCCATGCCGAAAAAATGCAAATATAATGCAAGGGAGTACAAGGAATTTATATATAAAGCTATTTTGCACAAAAACAACATTTCAAGCATTTAAATATTTAAAGGTATTTAATGAAAACACGAGCCTATCTCTAATCATATTATTATCAACCGCGCACCAACGCGATCTTGCCTTAACCCAGACCAACAAGTGCTATCTTTAACTATTTCAGTTTTAAATAGGATTAAAGTCTAACTTGGGTACATTGCTTGGCTTTCCCATAATCGAGGGCGCGGCTATTCGAATAGATTTACTCTGATCAGAGGTGTACATCTTTACCCACCAGACATGTCTTCCTCACGTGTTGCGACGTGCCACATGCCACCATGGCATACGGACGGAAGCCATGACATAACTCATCGCTTAGTACTGCCCTAAACAAAGAAGACCGACATAGACTTCCCCCGCCAGGTGCCCTGGGTCGAGCAGACAGCCTATGCCCCCAGGCATCTCGACTCGTTCTGAGCCTACACTTGCCAGAGACGTCAGCCCATGGGCTTCAAGACGCGACGAACGCAAAAGAAAAAGGCCAAAAGATAAATAACAACCATATAAGATACCAAAACAAAGCACAAAAATGGGTTCTACACTGTTTAGGAAAAAAATTAGCAATTTGAACGGGTCGATTCCGAGTTCAAACGGTCAAGATATGACCGTTTGAATTTTAGGCGTTGTTTGAATAGCGATTTACGAATTCGTGAATTATTTTCGCAATTTGAACCACTGCTGCTGCTTGAGAGGGAGACATGAAAACAGAGGAAAGGAGAGATGGCAGTGGGTGACGGCAAGCTCACCGGAGCAGCGAGAACGGCGAGGAGACGACAAAGAAATGTCGGTGGTGAGGAAGAGGCGGCTGACAGCTTCGGATTGCTAGCGATGTCGTTGTTCCCATGGTTCCTTGCGCTCAACAGAGAAGTGAATGAGGGAGAGGGAAGGGAGGATGGTGTGGGGAAGAAAGGAGGGGGCTGGGCACCCTTTTATAGGCCGGGGGAGGGAGAGGGACGCCGGGGAGAGGAAAAGGAGGGGTCAGCCGGAGGGAGAAACGGCGCCGGCCATTCATGGCGTCGGTTCACCGGAGATGAACATGCATCGATTCAAGACTCATTAGTGCACGATTGGGGTTGATTCAAGAGGGGAAATAATGAGGAGGTGAAGGGGAATCGATTTTTGCAATCAAATGGGAGAGAAATCGACCGGGGAAGCAGATCAATTGATGGCTGCACTAGGGTTTTTCACGGGAGAGAGAAAAGTCGAACTGGCTGCTGCCTGGCTGGAGGTTGAAGATGCACTGTAGCGCCAGGGAGGCAAAGTAGACTTTTTGTTCAAAACTTCCTTGAATTTTTATCTAAACATCCAGTGCTCAAATAATTCCAAGAAAAATCCTGAAATTAGATGAATACTCAAATTATTTAATAAAAATTCAAACATATTATTTAATGATTAATTATTTTATTTAAATAATTACTTAAATGCTCTTTGTATTATTAAAATTATTTCTGGAGCTCTAAAATTTCACGAAAAATTTCGGAGAGTACATTAGGGCATGGAGAATATTTTAAAAATATTTCTAGACATGATTTTTAAAGTAAATTTTTATTTCCTTAATACTTTCACTTAATTAATAAGCTTTTCATTTTATTTAATTTCTAGAAAATGAATTATTTAATGATTTTTAATCCAGAACGAAAATCGGGGCGTGACACTAAGTTTGTCGTTCTTTTTCAACACTGGGACAATGTTTGAGACCCACTCGGTGTATCAGCAAGGCCGAATGAATCCAGCATCGTATAGCCGAGTTATTTCGGCTTTGATCACGTCGTACATATCAGCTTTGAATCTCCTGGGAGGTTGTTTGAACGGCCGATAGCCTGCCTTGATTGGCAGTTGATGAACGATAATAGATCGGCTAAGACCGGGCATCTCGAAGTACTCCCAAGCAAAACAATCTTTATATTCTTTTAACAAATTAATGAGTTGGGACCTACAACGAGCAGATAGATTTTTGCTAATATACGTCAGCCTCGGCTTATCACCAGAGCTGATGTCAACTTCTTCTGCGGTGTCCATGCCTGAGCTTGCCTGAGCTTGCCATCGTCTTCGTCTGCGGTGTCCATGCCGAACACGCTTGAGCCCTCCGCCATGTCTTGTTCCAAGCAGCAGCTGCAGCTCGTCATCTCCAATCGGCTGTATTGTGGAATTGGACACATTTAGAAAATCGGCTTGCCAGATTTTCCCAGACAAACAATCAATGCCTTCGATTTCCCAAAGTGGCAAATCGGCACTGATGATGCTAACTGACCTGTCGCCTGGTACGATCTCGATCTTGTCGCCGTCCCATTGGATCAGGCTCTGATGCATTGTGGAAGGAACGCAACAGTCGCCGTCCCTTTCGAGCAGCAGGCTGTAAGACCCCTTCCCGTTGATGACAAAGAAGGTTGTGGGCATGGTCTTATTGTCAATGGTCAGTTCGATGTTTAGGACACCCTTGGTTTCTGACGGGTTGCCGCCGAAGTCCTTGAGCACCATATTGGTCTTGATCTGGTCTTCAGCCCCTTTGCCTAGTTTTCTGAATCTCGCGTAAGGTATTAGGTTGACTGCGGCTCCCCCATCAACTAGCATCTTGGACATAGGCTTGCTGTTGACGAATCCTTTAATGTACAACGGCTTCAGGTTCCAATTTTCGGTCCCCTCGGGTTTGTCGAAAGTAGCTTCGTCCAGGGACAGTGCTTGTTTCACCAAGTCGTCTTTGATAGTGTCTGCATCGGCTTCAGGGGCACCGAATTCGGTTGGCAATATGAATACCATGTTGATCGATGCAGAAACTTTACCTTTCCCTTTGGCTGCTCTCCTGGCTTGATCGGATGAACTCTCCTTGGCTTGCTCCTCGTCAGCTGTGGCGGTTTTCTCTTTGGGGATCCATCGCCTTTTGATTTTACCCAGCCGACGGCAGTGTTCTTGGATCATCTGCCGAACCTCTTCTTCCCTTGCTTCACGCTTTAGCATTTGAATTCTTCGTTTCTGTGTTTTGGTAAAGAGGTCAGAGGGGCACCATTGGGGGTTGGCCGATTCTTCATCATCGGCCTCTTCTTCATCGTAGTAGTAGTCGTTCTTGTTTTCGTCAAAGAAGTCTTGATGAATCGGCCCTAGCCGATCGTGAACGGACTGTCGGTGCCGGTTGAGCTGAACGGGCCTTGGGACGAACCGAGTTGGACTGGTGATCGGTTGGCTTCTATGATCGTCCTCAGGGCGCTCGCTGTAAGCCGGGAGATTTACTAGTGTTGGCAGCCTCATCCCGATATCACAGCAGTGCCTAAAAAATTCGC
The DNA here is from genome assembly GCA_019925245.2 of Oryza australiensis. Taxonomy (NCBI): domain Eukaryota; kingdom Viridiplantae; phylum Streptophyta; class Magnoliopsida; order Poales; family Poaceae; genus Oryza; species Oryza australiensis. The sequence goes on along the minus strand of JAIFGZ020000674.1, from coordinate 195,295 downwards.
AATGCCTATGGGGATCGGCACTGCTGTGATTCTCATTGTACCGGTGGCCTCGTGTTTCTCGTTCTTGCCGATAAAACCTTTCAAACCGGGCCTCCTCCTGCCACAATTGCTGTTGGGGACGGCGTTGGCCGTTCGTGTTGATCGGCCGTCGATCAGCCGACCGGGCAACGGGGCGCACCATGTTGATTGGCGCGGCTTGGCTTCCAGTCGGCTCACCTTCTGCATTGACCCCTTTCAATGTTTCGACTAAGCTGTACGTCATTTTGCGCTGCCGATCAGCTTGCCTAGGGCCGGTTTGAACCATGTTGACTGGGAAGGGGTGGCCATCTACCTTCATCGGCCGATTGGAATCAGCGAACTTGAGTTTCCCGGCTTCTATTGCCGACAGGATCTACTGTCTGAACACTTTGCAATCATTAGTGCCATGAGATGTTGAGTTGTGCCACTTGCATTATTTTTTCTTCTTTAGTTCTTCTACCGATGGGATCACGTGGTTCTCGGGAAGCTGGATCTGTTTCTCCTTGAGCAGTAAGTCAAAAACCCTATCGGCCTTGGTGATGTCGAAGTCGTATCTTTCCTCTTTAGCCTGTCTTCAGCAGCAACTGGCAGACGATGGCCTTTTTGTTCTTGGCCCATTCGGCTGCCGCCACCTCTGCGTCATCGTCGTAGGAATCGGAGTCTAACTCAATGATGACTTGAGTTATGTTTTTGACGGCCTTCCTGGTGTCCTGAAATCTTTGTTCTCGAGCCGTCACCTTCTATGTCAGATGCGCCAGGCTGTCGAAGTCCTGAGTGGAGAAATATTCACGGATCGGCGCGATGAGACCATGGAAGGCCAAATCAGCTAGCTAGGCATCCGTCAGCACCAGGCTGTAGCATCGGTTCCTCATTTCCCTGAAGCGTTGAATGTATTCTTCAACTAACTAGTTGTGCTTCTGCCTGATACTTGTTAGTGATATGCACTAGAGGCAACATGGAGATGTTGGATATCACGTCAATGTTTATGTATAAATGAATAAAGTGTTATTTAGTTCCATGAAATAGACATCTTGTATTGATCAATAAGTACGTGACTTATTTATGAGACTCGATATGTATGACTCTATTTCTAAACGATCCCGATCATATGTCATATTGTTGGAACAAATATGATTCTAAGATCGGCATGTTTATTGATTGATGATCATGTCTCGTAGATCATGGGTATGGAGATACCAAATCAATAAACATGGACATATGTGTTAGAGAACACATTGTTGGATAGACCCACCATGAGACACTACAGAATTAATGTGCCATTAGTTGGTCTCGGGTAGTGTTGGTACAAAGTCCTTAGACCCGAGATCACCATGGATTCCAACATGTGTAGTAGCCTACTTTGGGACTACCAAACGCTATTCCGTAATCGGATAGTTATAAAGGTAGTTTTCGGGTTTGCTATGAAACATGGAGTGGGATGTGAGTGATCAAGATGGAATTTGCCCCTCCTTTGGAGAGATATCTCGGGCCCTCGAGGTAATGGATTATGGAAATGCATGGCCATGCTAAGTTGATTGAGGAGTCAATCAACGGACGGATAATCCAATACGGTTCGAGTGAATGGTTAAGCTATTGAAGGGATGGCACACATCTTGCCTATAGCTTAACCGGTATCGTGAGGCAAAGGGATTTGTGTACACATTACGGTTCGAGCCGATATTATATTCTTGTATACTATGGTGTCAATATGTGCGCTAGGCGCCGCTGATGGTCGGCTGAGTTGGACTCGAGCCGACGATCGGCTAAGTTAGACTATAGCCGAAACCGAGTATACCTGAACCTACGGGTCGCACGCTTAAGGGGATAGAATAGATATTCGAGTTGGACTCGGATACGGCTCGATCGGATAGGGATCCGATCGGATAGAGTCCTATGGGCTTACGACGTGTGGGGCGGCCAACTCTATGAGATACGGATGAGATCCAATTCAAAATAGAGTCCTAATCGGCCACTAGTCCCAGTCGGCCAACTCTATATAAAGGAGGGAGGGGTGGAGAGCTGTGACACGTCAATTGCATCGCGTGCAACAGAAGTCGCCGAGATCAATCTCCACGGAAACCCTCCCCACTTTCGAGCCAAACCCTAGCCTTGCATCGCGTGCTAGCACACGGGTGTACGGCGTTCTGTCCCCGGACGTGTGGATACCGGTAGAGGCGCGCTACGTTGCGCGCTCTTGATCGGCCGCGGTCGGGCGCATCGGAGCGAGGCGTGAGAACGCCGCCGGACGACTCGAATCGGCTGATTGGCGAATCGGCTGTCTCCGGGAATCGGCTACACTGTTCCGGATCGGATTGCCCTGATTGGCTATTCCGCTGCACTCTACTCCAATCGGTAACGATCTATCGGCCCTTACTTGCAAGTGTTCCTGGTTTGCGCGGTAGAAATTTTTGTTTTCGGCTAGCGTAGCTTCCGCGTAACCCTTCAGTGGTATCAGAGCTAATCTTGCTTAGTTCGGGTTTTAGATTGGATCTGGAACAAGTTTTGCGCACGGGTTGATTAGATCAATCGGTTTAACGGGATCTCGTTGAGGAGAGTTAATGGTAATTGCGTTCCTTGATAGTGTATCGGAACGGTGTAATGTGATTACGTCGAAGCAATTTCCAAATAACTCGGTTTGAGTTGGGTTCGAGATAGCGTTCCTTGATAGTGTATCGGAACGGTATAATGTGATTATACCGAAGCTATCTCGTAGTCCGACTTTGTTGCTGCCTCGCGCCTACGCAAACCATCTCCCTTGATAGTGTATCGGGACGCAAACCATCTCCCTTGATAGTGTATCGGGACCGCCGTGTGCGTACCCCCTTATAGGTCGTCTCGATGCCGTAGCTCTGCGATAGGTAGAAAACGTTTCTACGCCTAACTTGTTTTTGCAGAGAATGCTTTGAGATGGTATGGCCCTATTGTATGTATGAGATGTATGAGATGCATGTGATGCATGTAATATTCTTTCATATGTGCAATCCCTGTAATATTCTTTCATACGTGCAATGCTTGTAATATTCTTTCACGACCTGCGAGTCGATGTAATCTTCAATTAGAGCTTCTATAGTAGTAGCTTAGTTTGAAGATATCAAGCATTCGACACTTGGAATATGGTGCCGAAGATGGAGATCCTCGCAACGACATGGAGATGGAGATCACCATGTGAAGGGGGCCATACTATTTCATTATATGCTATTCTTCTTGATTTCATATGTGATATGTTTGTTTGATAGGATAGCATCCCTCTCAAAATTAAGTAGTAATGATGCCCTTCCAAATGTTGCACCCGTCACCGTTATGCTCGTCAATGGTGGGTGCCAAAGCGAGTGTCATTCTCTATCATAACACGAGGGGGTATATGTCGACATATACATGCAGGAGCATTTGGTTTACTTAACAAGGCTATCAAAACAGTTTTGGGCCTTGGGGCATAGGTTGGCGCCGGGGCATGGAGATGCCACACCAACAACAAGAGTCACATAGAGATGTGATTAGCAAGGTGTTGCTTACCGATGTTACTAATTTTCTAGCAGTGATGCCAAAGCTCACTAGAAAATTAATTAACATGTGGATCTTGACCCAATACGTAACCTAGAGGGAAGGTGGAAAATACGTAATGGGAGTCTAATGTTAAATTGTTTAACAATAGACATAGCATAAACATTGTGCTAAACTTTGCTTTTTTCGTTGTAGAATAAATGGCGGCTAATACTACACCCAGTACCTTTAATTTGCGATCTATTCTCGAAAAGGAAAAATTAAATGGAACAAACTTTATGGATTGGTATCGCAACTTGAGAATTGTTCTCAAGCAAGAGCGTAAGGAGTACGTTCTTGAAGTACCCTATCCCGAGGATTTGCCAACTAATGCCACTTGCAACCGCACGGAGGGCTTATGAGAAGCACACTAATGATGCCCTAGATATAAGCCGTCTCATGCTTGCTACAATGTCCCCGAGCTTCGAAGCAATATGAGAGCAAGTGATGCTCACACTATTATTCAGGGACTGCGTGGCATGTTTGAGAACCAAGCTCGGGCCGAGAGGTTCAACACCTCAAAGTCCTTGTTTGCGTGCAGCTTGCCGAGGGAATCCCGTCATCCGCATGTGATAAAGATGATTGGCTACATTGAGAGTCCGGAAAACTGGTTTTCCCTTAGCCAAGAGTTGGCTACGATGTGATTCTCCGTCGCTCCTCCGAGCTTCGAGCCATTCATATTAAATTATCACATGAACAATATGGATAGGACCTTGGCTGAATTGCATGGGATGCTAAAGACAGTGAGGAGAGTATCCAGAAAAACGGTCATCATGTGATGATGATGCGAAGGCTAAGCGCAAACCACTGTCAAGAAACTTTGCACCAAGAGAAAGTTAACTCCCGATGAGATCGCGAGTGCCTCTAATGCAAAGAAGGGCAAGAAGGGGTCGGCGGCATCGATGCCGTTTGCTTCTACTGCAAGGAGACAGCCACTGGAAAAGGAACTGCAAGAAGTACATGGAGGATCTCAAGAAGAAGCAAAGTACGACTCGCTCGGGTATTAATGTTATAGACATTAATCTTGCTACTTCACCTACGACTCTTGGGTATTTGATACCGGATCGTAGCTCATATTTGCAAATCGTTGCGGGAATGAGAAGAAGTAGAGGATTGAGAAGGGCGAGGTGAACTGCGCGTCGGCAATGGAGCAAGCGTTGCTACGCTGCCGTCGGCACGATACCACTTCATCTACCTTCGGGATTAGTTTTGGAATTGAATAATTGTTATTGTGTTCCAACACTATGTCAAAACGTTATTTCCGCTTCATGTTTGCAAGCGGAAGGATATGATTTTAGATCAATGAACAATGGTTGTTCAATATATCTCGTAGATATGTTCTATTTTCATGCTCCATTGGTGAATGGATTATACGTTTTGAATCTTGAAGCGTCTCCCATCTATAACATTAATACGAAAGACAACTCTCTAATGATATAAACCCCACGTTTATCCGGCATTGTCGCTTAGGCCATATAAATAAGAAACGCATGGAGAAGCTCCATAAGGATGGATTGCTTCACTCTTTTGATTTTGAATCATTTGAGACATGTGAGTCTTGTTTACTTGGTAAGATGACAAAGGCACCTTTCACGGGACACAGTGAAAGAGCAAGTGACTTGTTGGCACTCGTACATACCGATGTATGTGGACCAATGAGCTCGACGGCCGGAGGTGGTTATCGTACTTCATTACCTTTACCGATGACTTTAGTAGATATGGTTATATCTACTTGATGAGGCATAAGTCCGAATCCTTTGAAAAGTTCAAAGAATTCCAGAATGAAGTACAAAATCATTTAGGGAAAACAATCAAGTTTCTACGATCGGATCGTGGAGGGAATACTTGAGCCAAGAGTTTGGTAATCATCTCGAAAGATTGTGGAATTGTTCCACGCTTAACTCCGCCAGGAACTCCACAATGGAACGGAGTGTCCGAACGGAGAAATCGCACCTTGCTGGACATGGTGCGGTCGATGATGAGCCAAAGTGATCTTCCGTTATCTTTCGGGGATATGCTCTTGAAACAATGCGCTCACACTAAATAGAGTTCCATCTAAGTCGGTTGAAAAGACACCATATGAGATATGGACAGGGCAACCCCTAGTTTGTCTTTTCTCAAAATATGGGGATGCGAAGCTTATGTAAAACGTTTACGTCGACAAGCTCACACCCAAATCGACAAGTGCTTCTTTGTGGGATATCCTAAGGAAACTAAGGGATATTACTTTTATAATCGGGAACAAGGCAAAGTGTTTGTCGCCCGACACGGTGTCTTCTTAGAGAAAGAGTTTCTTTCAAGAAGGGTTAGTGGGAGCAGGGTGCATCTTGAAGAAGTTCAAGAAACACCGAAAATGTTTCGGCGACCACGAACCACAACAGAGGTGCAAAGTGTTGCGCCACCGTTGTAGATACACCAGCCCCACGGAGGTCGAAGATCACGTCGTGCACCGACAGGACACAGTGCGAAACAACGTGATATATTATTGTTGGACAACAATGAACCTAAGACCTATGAGGAAGCGATGGTGGGACCCGATTCCAACAAGTGGCTTGGAGCCATGAAATCCGAAATAGAATCCATGTACGACAATCAAGTTTGGAACTTGGTTGATCCACTCGATGGTGTCAAAACCATTGAGTGTAAATGGGTTTTTAAGAAAAGGCCGATATGGATGGAAATGTTCACATCTATAAGGCGCGATTGGTGGCGAAAGGTTTTAAACAGATTCAAGGAGTTGATTATGATGAAACCTTCTCGCCCGTCGCAATGCTTAAATCTATTCGATTATGCTAGCGATTGCTGCATATTTCGATTATGAGATATGGCGAGATGGATGTCAAAACGGCTTTCCTGAATGGAAACCTAAGCGAGGATGTATACATGATACAACCTCGGGGTTTTGTCGATCCGAATCGCCGGATTGAAGCAAGCATCTCGGAGTTGGAATATTCGTTTTGATGAAGTAATCAAAGGGTTTGGTTTCATCAAAAATGAAGAAGAGGCCTGTGTTTACAAAAAGGTCGTGGGAGCGCAATTGTATTTCTAATCTTATATGTGGATGACATATTACCGATTGGAAATGATATCCCTATGCTTGAATCAGTCAAGTCTTCATTGAAAAATAGTTTTTCCATGAAAGACTTAGGGGAGGCAAGATATATATTGGGCATTCGGATCTATAGAGATAGATCCAAGAGGCTAATTGGATTAAGCCAAAGTACATACATTGACAATGTGTTGAAAAGGTTCAACATGCATGATTCCAAGAAAGGTTTCTTGCCTATGTCACATGGCATCAATCTTAGCAAGAATCGGTGCCCTCGGACACATGATGAGCGGAATAAGATGGGTATGGTTCCATATGCTTCGGCAATTGGATCCATCATGTATGCCATGCTTTGTACACGCCCGCATGTCTCGTACGCTTTGAGTGCTACGAGCAGATACCGAGATCCAGTGAAGGTCACTGGATGCGTAAAGAATATCCTTAAGTACTTGAGAAGAACTAAGGATATGTTCCTAGTCTATGGAGGTGAAGAAGAGCTCGTTGTAAGTGGTTACACCGATGCTAGCTTCCAAACGGACAAGGATGATTATAGATCGCAATGCTGGGTTCGTGTTCGCCCGAACGGAGGCGCAGATCACTGGAAGAGTTCCAAGCGGGATACCGTTGCTGATTCTACAACGGAGGCCGAGTACATTGCTGCTTCGGAAGCCGCAAAGGAGGCTGTTTGGATCAAGAAATTCGTTTCGAGCTTGGTGTGATGACTAGTACGACGGTCCAATGTCTCTCTATTGTGACAATAGTGGAGCCATTGCGCAAGCCAAGGAGCCGAGGTCACATCGAAGTCCGGACACATACTTCGGCGATATCATCTCATCCGCGAGATTGTGGACAGAGGTGATGTCAAGATATGCAAAGTGCACACGGATCTCAACATAGCCGATCCGCCGACAAAACCTCTCCCTCGGCCGAAGCATGAGGCGCACACAAGAGCAATGGGTATTAGATACTTACATGATTGACTCTAGTGCAAGTGGGAGATTGTTAGTGATATGCACTAGAGGCAACATGGAGATGTTGGATATCACGTCAATGTTTATGTATAAATGAATAAAGTGTTATTCAGTTCCATGAAATAGACATCTTGTATTGATCAATAAGTACGTGACTTATTTATGAGACTCGATATGTATGACTCTATTTCTAAACGATCCCGATCATATGTCATATTGTTGGAACAAATATGATTCTAAGATCGGCATGTTTATTGATTGATGATCATGTCTCGTAGATCATGGGTATGGAGATACCAAATCAATAAACATGGACATATGTGTTAGAGAACACATTGTTGGATAGACCCACCATGAGACACTACAGGAATTAATGTGCCATTAGTTGGTCTCGGGTAGTGTTGGTACAAAGTCCTTAGACCTGAGATCACCATGGATTCCAACATGTGTAGTAGCCTACTTTGGGACTACCAAACGCTATTCCGTAGAATGGATAGTTATAAAGGTAGTTTTCGGGTTTGCTATGAAACATGGAGTGGGATGTGAGTGATCAAGATGGAATTTGCCCCTCCTTTGGAGAGATATCTCTGGGCCCTCGAGGTAATGGATTATGGAAATGCATGGCCATGCTAAGTTGATTGAGGAGTCAATCAACGATGATAATCCAATACGGTTCGAGTGAATGGTTAAGCTATTGAAGGGATGGCACACATCTTGCCTATAGCTTAACGGTATCGTGAGGCAAAGGGATTTGTGTACACATTACAGGTTCGAGCCGATATTATATTCTTGTATACTATGGTGTCAATATGTGCTGCTAGGCGCCGCTATTGACAGTCGGCTGAGTTGGACTCGAGCCGACGATCGGCTAAGTTAGACTATAGCCGAAACCGAGTATACCTGAACCTACGGGTCGCACGCTTAAGGGGATAGAATAGATATTCAAGTTGGACTCGGATACGGCTCGATCGGATAGGGATCCGATCGGATAGAGTCCTATGGGCTTACGACGTGTGGGGCGGCCAACTCTATGAGATACGGATGAGATCCGATTCAAAATAGAGTCCTAATCGGCCACTAGTCCCGTCGGCCAACTCTATATAAAGGAGGGAGGGGTGGAGAGTGTGAGACGTCAATTGCATCACGTGCAACGAAGTCGCCGAGATCAATCTCCACGGAAACCCTCCCCACTTTCGAGCCAAACCCTAGCCTTGCATCGCGTGCTAGCACACGGGTGTACGGCGTTCGTCCCCGGACGTGTGGATACCGGTAGAGGCGCTGCTACGTTGCGCGCTCTTGATCGGCTGCGGTCGGGCGCATCAGAGCGAGGCGTGAGAACGCTGCCGGACGACTCGAATCGGCTGATTGGCGAATCGGCTGTCTCCGGGAATAGGCTACAGTGTTCCGGATCGGATTGCCCCGATTGGCTATTCCGCTGCACTCTACTTTAATCGGTAACGATCTATCGGCCCTTACTTGCAAGTGTTCCCGGTTTGCGCGGTAGAAATTTTTGTTTTCGGCTAGCGTAGCTTCCGCGTAACCCTTCAATACTGGTGAGGTCCGACAACTTCATTTCATGGTTGCCGGAGTAGAAGTAGCTATGAAATTGTTTTTCGAGATCGGTCTAGCTCTCAATTGAGTTGTAAGGCAATGAAGAGAACCAGGTAAAAGCCGATCCCGAAAGAGACGGAGGGAACAAACAAACTCTCAAGGCGTCTGTAGCCAATGCTTCTCCGCACTGTGCCAAGAATCGGCTGACATGCCTGTAGGTTGACACATTGTCTTGCCCTGAGAATTTCGAAAAATCTGGGATTTTGTATCGGTTGGGCAATGGAATCCGCTCAAAATGCTCTTGATAAGGATACCGATATATGTTCCCTGAGTCTTTTGGCTTGAGGCCAAATTGATCGCGCATGACGTCTGCAATCAAATCGGCCCAAGTCCGGTTGTCCTGCTGTATCGGCTCATATGGATCGTATGGTGCAGGTGCTTGCCGATACAGTGGTGGCGGCGTCTGGGTCCTGTAGCGATGGTCTTGGTGGCCTCCTTGATATTGGTAGTGGAGTGGATGATCAGCGGGAGGTGGCCAATTTGCCGGTGGTGGCGTTGGTGGGCCCGGTAACAGTTGTCGGCCACCGGCGTTGTACTGTCTGTCTAGGCCAATCTGGGCAACCGGCTCTAACTGCCGATTGTCATCGAACATGTTGGCGATTTGATCTTGGGGCAGCGGTTGCTGTCGGTTCAGCATGGTGATTACTGGGCTCGCAACCGATTCGGACGGATTGGCGGTTGAGGACCCTCCCGGCGGACTGGTTGTGCCGGGCGATGGAATCGGTCGATGCTTTGGGTGGCCAACGTCCGTAACCGTGAAACCGGCCGTCCGTGAAGTACGTCGCCCCCGCCGCAGCCGGTCGGCTATCTTGGCGTCGACCACGGTAGCGATCATGTTGTTAAGGTGTTGACAAGGATGCTACTCGGATTGACCAGCGCGTGATGGACGGCCGAATCAATTCGGTCCGCAAAGTATGCAAGGCCGAATCGTCTTGTTCCTGAATTGGCTCCACCACCCTCTGTTTGCCCTTTGATCCACTGGAAGAGGATGCCTTCAGCTCGTCCATGCTGAACTTGTACTTTTGATGTATGGCCCCGGACCTAGTTTGGGTGAATGATTTTAGGTAGTTGGCCTGGAGCTCTTCTACCATCTTTTTTGTAATCGGCTTGCTGTTCAGCCGATAATTGCTTCATCTTCACAGGCACGATGTTGTCCTGAGAAACACTGGGGCTCTTGGAGTCGACCATCTTGTCAGCTGTGTCGATACGTCCTAACCGAATAGACAGAGAAAGTCCCACTGGGCGTGCCAAGAAGCGTGTTGACGAGAAAGTTTTCTCACGCGCTGGCCTGGGAGATCTGCTTAACTCCAGTGCAGGTACAAGGCGTGCCAGTTGGTTTGATCTGTTAACCAACAAGAAAAACAGAGATATATGAAGGGTTACGCGGAGGCTACGCTAGCCGAAAACAAAACTTTTTACCGTGCAAACCAGGAACACTTGCAAGTAAGGGCCGATAGATCGTTACCGATTGGAGTAGAGTGCAGCGGAATAGCCAATCGTGGCAATCCGATCCGGAACAGTGTAGCCGATTCCCGGAGACGCCGATTCGCCAATCGCCGATTCGAGTCGTCCGGCCGCGCTCTCACGCCTCGCTCCGATGCGCCCGATCGCAGCCGATCGCTCCGATTGCAGCCGATCCGAAGCCTATCAACAGCGCGCAACGTAGCAGCGCCTCTACCGGTATCCACACGTCCGGGGACGAACGCCGAACACCCGTGTGCTAGCACGCGATGCAAGGCTAGGGTTTGGCTCGAAAGTGGGGAGGGTTTCCGTGGAGATTGATCTCGGCGACTTCGTTGCACGCGATGCAATTGACGTGTAGCAGCTCTCCACCCCTCCCTCCTTTATATAGAGTTGGCCGACGGGACTAGTGGCCGATTAGGACTCTATTTTGAATCGGATCTCATCCGTATCTCATAGAGTTGGCCGCCCACACGTCGTAAGCTCATAGGACTCTATCCGATCGGATCCCTATCCGATCGAGCCGTATCCAAGTCCAACTCGAATATCTATTCTATCCCCTTAAGCGTGCGACCACGTAGGTTTAGGTATACTCGGTTTCGGCTATAGTCTAACTTGGCCGATCGTCGGCTCGAGTCTAACTCAGCCGACTTGTCAACAGCGGCGCCTAGCAAGACATATTGACACCATAGTATACAAGAATAATATCGGCTCGAACCTGTAATGTGTACACAAATCCCTTTGCCTCACGATACCGCTTAAGCTATAGGCAAGATGTGTGCCATCCCTTCAATAGCTTAACCATTCACTCGAACCGTATTGGATTATCCGTCCGTTGATTGACTCCTCAATCAACTTAGCATGGCCATGCATTTCCATAATCCATTACCTCGAGGGGCCAGATATCTCTCCAAAGGAGGGGCAAATTCCATCTTGATCACTCACATCCCACTCCATGTTTCATAGCAAACCCGAAAACTACCTTTATAACTACCCGATTACGGAATAGCGTTTGGTAGTCCCAAAGTAGGCTACTACACATGTTGGAATCCATGGTGATCTCGGGTTTAAGGACTTTGTACCAACACTACCCGAGACCAACTAATGGCACATTAATTCCCGTAGTGTCTCATGGTGGGTCTATCCAACAATGTGTTCTCCAACACATGTGTCCATGTTTATTGATTTGGTATCTCCATACCCATGATCTATGAGACATGATCATCAATCAATAAACATGCCGATCTTAGAATCATATTTGTTCCAACAATATGACATATGATCGGGATCGTTTAGAAATAGATTCATACATAAAGAGTCTCATAAATAAGTCACGTACTTATTGATCAATACAAGATGTCTATTTCATGGAACTGAATAACACTTTATTCATAAATACATAAACATTGACGTGATATCCAACATCTCCATGTTGCCTCTAGGGCATATCACTAACAATCTCCCACTTGCACTAGAGTCAATCATGTAAGTATCTAATACCCATTGCTCTTGTGTGCGCCTCATGCTTCGCCGAGGGAGAGGTTTTGTCAGCGGTCGGCTATGTTGAGATCCGTGTGCACTTTGCATATCTTGACATCACCTCTGTCCACTATCTCGCGGATGAGATGATATCGCCGAAGTATGTGTTTGGACTTCCGATGTGACCTCGGCTCCTTGGCTTGCGCAATGGCTCCACTTTATCACAATAGAGAGACATTGGACCAGTGTACTAGTCATCACACCAAGCTCGAAACGAATTTCTTGATCCAAACAGCCTCCTTTGCAGCTTCCGAAGCAGCAATGTACTCGGCCTCCGTTGTAGAATCAGCAACGATCCCGCTTGGAACTCTTCCACTGATCGCGCCTCCGTTCAGCGGAACACGAACCCAGATTGTGATCTATAATCATCCTTGTCCTGTTTGGAAGCTAGCATCGGTGTAACCACTTACAACGAGCTCTTCTTCACCTCCATAGACTAGGAACATATCCTTAGTTCTTCTCAAGTACTTAAGGATATTCTTTACTGGCAGTCCAGTGACCTTCACTGGATCCGACGGTATTTGCTCGTAGATCTCAAAGCGTACGAGACATCCGGGCGTGTACAAAGCATGGCATACATGATAGATCCAATTGCCGAAGCATATGGAACCATACCCATCTTATTCCGCTCATCATGTGTCCGAGGACACCGATTCTTGCTAAGATTAATGCCATGTGACATGGGCAAGAAACCTTTCTTGGAATCATGCATGTTAAACCTTTTCAACACCTTGTCAATGTATGTACTTTGGCTTAATCCAATTAGCCTCTTGGATCTATCTCTATAGATCCGAATGCTAATATATATGTTGCCTCCCCTAAGTCTTTCATGGAAAACTATTTTTCAATGAAGACTTGACGGATTCAAGCATAGGGATATCATTTCCAATCGTAATATGTCATCCACATATAAGATTAGAAATACAATTGCGCTCCCACGACCTTTTTGTAAACACAGCCTCTTCTTCGTTTTTAATGAAACCAAACCCTTTGATTACTTCATCAAAACGAATATTCCAACTCCGAGATGCTTGCTTCAATCCATAAATGGATTTCGTAGCTTGCATATCTTTCCAGCGATTCTGGATCGACAAAACCCCGAGGTTGTATCATGTATACATCCTCGCTTAGGTTTCCATTTAGAAAAGCCGTTTTGACATCCATCCGCCATATCTCATAATCGAAATATGCAAGCAATCGCTAGGATAATCCGAATAGATTTAAGCATTGCGACGGGCGAGAAGGTTTCATCATAATCAACTCCTTGAATCTGTTTAAAACCTTTCGCCACCAATCGCGCCTTATAGATGTGAAGATTTCCATCCATATCGGCCTTTTCTTAAAAACCCATTTACACTCAATGGTTTTGACACCATCAAGTGGATCAACCAAGTTCCAAACTTGATTGTCGTACATGGATTTTATTTCGGATTTCATGGCTCCAAGCCACTTGTTGGAATCGGGTCCCACCATCGCTTCCTCATAGGTCTTAGGTTCATCGTTGTCCAACAACAATATATCACGTTGTTCCGCACTGTGTACTCGTCGGCGCACGACGTGATCTTTCAAACCTCCGTGGGGCTGGTGTATCTACAACCGGTGGCGCAACACTTTGTTCCTCCCGTTGTGGTTCCGTGGTCGCCGAAACGTTTCGGTGTTTCTTGAACTTCTTCAAGATGCACCCGCTCCCACTAACCCTTCTTGAAAGAAACTCTTTCTCCAAGAAGACACCGTGTCGGGCGACAAACACTTTGCCTTGTTCTCGATTATAAAAGTAATATCCCTTAGTTTCCTTAGGATATCCCACAAAGAAGCACTTGTCGATTTGGGTGTGAGCTTGTCGATCGTAAACGTTTTACATAAGCCTCACATCCCCAAATTTTGAGAAAAGACAAACTAGGGGTTGCCCCGTCCATATCTCATATGGTGTCTTTTCAACTGACTTAGATAGAACTCTATTTAGTGTGAGCGCATGCTTTCAAGAGCATATCCCCGTAAGGATAACGGAAGATCACTTTGGCTCATCATCGACCGCACCATGTCCAACAAGGTGCGATTTCTCCGTTCGGACACCCCATTCCATTGTGGAGTTCCCGGCGGAGTCAACTGTGGAACAATTCCACAATCTTTCGATGATTACCAAACTCTTGGCTCAAGTATTCTCCTCCACGATTTGATCGTAGAAACTTGATTGTTTTCCTAAATGATTCTCGTACTTCATTTTGGAATTCTTTGAACTTTTCAAAGGATTCGGACTTATGCCTCATTAAGTAGATATAACCATATCTACTAAAGTCATCGGTAAAGGTAATGAAGTACGATAACCACCTCGGCCGTTGAGCTCATTGGTCCACATACATAAGTATGTACGAGTGCCAATAAGTCACTTGCTCTCTCACTATATCCCGTGAAAGGTGCCTTTGTCATCTTACCAAGTAAACAAGACTCACATGTCTCAAATGATTCAAAATCAAAAGAGTGAAGCAGTCCATCCTTATGGAGCTTCTCCATGCGTTTCTTATTTATATGGCCTAAGCGACAATGCCGATAAACGTGGGGTTTATATCATTAGAGAGTTGCCTTTCTCGTATTAATGTTATAGATGGGAGATGCTTCAAGATTCAAAACGTATAATCCATTCACCAATGGAGCATGAAAATAGAACATATCTCGAGATATATTGAACAACCATTGTTCATTGATCTAAAATCATATCCTTCCGCTTGCAAACATGAAGCGGAAATAACGTTTTGACATAGTGTTGGAACACAATAACAATTATTTAATTCCAAAACTAATCTGAAGGTAGATGAAGTGGTACGGTGCCGACAAAGAATCGTAGCAACGCTTGCTCCATTGCCGACGCGCAGTTCACCTCTCCTCTTCTCAAGCCTCTACTTCTTCTCATTCCCCGCAACGATTTGCAAATATGAGCTACCGATCCGTATCAAATACCCAAGAGTCGTAGGTGAAGTAGCAAGATTAATGTCTATAACATTAATACCTGGCGTAAGTCGTACTTTGCTTCTTTTTGAGATCCTCCATGTACTTCTTGCAGCCCTCTTCCAAAGGCTGTCTCCTTGCAATAGAAGCAAACGGCATCGATGCCGCCGACCCCTTCTTGCCCTTCTTTGCATTGGAGGCACTCGCGATCTCATCGGGAGTTAACTTCCTCTTGGTGCAAAGCTTCTTGACAGTGGTTTGCGCTTAGCCTTCGCATCATCATCACATGATGACCGTTTTTCTAGATACTCTCCTCACTGTCTTTAGCATCCCATGCAATTCAGCCAAGGTCCTATCCATATTGTTCATGTGATAATTTAATATGAATGGCTCGAAGCTCGGAGGGAGCGACCGGAGAATCACATCGCAGCCAACTCGGGCTAAGGGAAAACCCAGCTTTTCCGGACTCTCAATGTAGCCAATCATCTTTATCACATGCGGACCGACGGGATTTCCCTCAACAAGCCTCGCACGCAAACAAGGACTTTGAGGTGTTGAACCTCTCGGCCCGAGCTTGGTTCTCAAACATGCCACGGAGCCCCCGAATAATAGTGTGAGCATCGCGCTCTCATATTGCTTCGAAGCTCGGGGACATTGTAGCAAGCATGAGACAGCTTATATGTAGGGCATCATTAGTGTGCTTCTCATAAGCCCTCCGTGCGCTTGCAAAGTGGCATTATTTGGCAAATCCTCGGGATAGGGTACTTCAAGAACATACTCCTTACGCTCTTGCTTGAGAACAATTCTCAAGTTGCGATACCAATCCATAAAATTTGTTTCATTTAATTTTTCCTTTTCGAGAATAGATCGCAAATTAAAGGTACTGGGTGTAGTATTAGCCGCCATTTATTCTACAACGTAAAAGCAAAGTTTAGCACAATGTTTATGCTATGTCTTTTGTTAAACAATTTAACATTAGACTCCCATTACGTATTTTCCACCTTCCCTCTAGGTTACGTATTGGGTCAAGATCCACATGTTAATTAATTTCTAGTGAGCTTTGGCATCACCGCTAGAAAATTAATAACATCGGTAAGCAACACCTTGCTAATCACATCTCTATGTGACTCTTGTTGTTGGTGTGGCATCTCCATGCCCCGGCCCCAACCTATGCCCCAAGGCCCAAAACTGTTTTGATAGCCTTGTTAAGTAAACCAAATGCTCCCGCATGTATATGTCCGACATATACCCCTCGTGTTATGATAGAGAATGGCACTCGCTTGTGCACCCACCATTGACGAGCATAACGGTGACGGGTGCAACGTTTGGAAGGGCATCATTACTACTTAATTTTGCGAGGGATGCTATCCTATCAAACAAACATATCACATATGAAAGCAAGAAGAATAGCATATAGTGAAATAGTATGGCCCCCTTCACATGGTGATCTCCATCTCCATGCCAGGTGTAAGATCTCCATCTTCATCACCGTTCTTTCGAGTGCCGAATGCTTGATTTCTTCAAACTAAGCTACTACTATAGAAGCTCTAATTGAAGATTACATCGACTCGCAGTCGTGAAAGAATATTACAAGCATTGCACGTATGAAAGAATATTACAGGGATTGCACATATGAAAGAATATTACATGCATCGCATGCATCTCATACATCTCATACATACAATAGGGCCATACCATCTCAAAGCATTCTCTGCAAAAACAAGTTAGGCGTAGAAACGTTTTCTACTTATCACAGAGCTACGGCATCGAGACGACCTATAAGGGGGTACGCACACGGCGGTCCCGTCCCGATACACTATCAAGGGAGATGGTTTGCGTAGGCGCGAGGCAGCTAACAAGATCGGACTACGAGATAGCTTCGGCATAATCACATTATACCGTTCCGATACACTATCAAGGAACGCTATCTCGAACCCAACTCAAACCGAGTTATATGGAAATTGCTTCGACGTAATCACATTACGCCGTTCCGATACACTATCAAGGAACGCAATTACCATTAACTCTCCTCAACAGATCCCGTAAAACCGATTGATCTAATCAACCCATGCGCAAAACTTGTTCCGATCCAATCTAAAACCCGAACTAAGCAAGATTAGCTCGATACCACCGAAGGGTTACGCGGAGGCTACGCTAGCCGAAAACAAAACTTTTTACCGTGCAAACCAGGAACACTTGCAAGTAAGGGCCGATAGATCGTTACCGATTGGAGTAGAGTGCAGCGGAATAGCCAATCAGGGCAATCCGATCCGGAACAGTGTAGCCGATTCCCGGAGACGGCCGATTCGCCAATCAGCCGATTCGAGTCGTCCGGCCGCGTTCTCACGCCTCGCTCCGATGCGCCCGACCGCAGCCGATCGCTCCGATTGCAGCCGATCCGAAGCCGATCAACAGCGCGCAACGTAGCGAGCGCCTCTACCGGTATCCACACGTCCGGGGACAGAACGCCGAACACCCGTGTGCTAGCACGCGATGCAAGGCTAGGGTTTGGCTCGAAAGTGGGGAGGGTTTCCGTGGAGATTGATCTCGGCGACTTCTGTTGCACGCGATGCAATTGACGTGTAGCAGCTCTCCACCCCTCCCTCCTTTATATAGAGTTGGCCGACGGGACTAGTGGCCGATTAGGACTCTATTTTGAATCGGATCTCATCCGTATCTCATAGAGTTGGCCGCCCACACGTCGTAAGCCCATAGGACTCTATCCGATCGGATCCCTATCCGATCGAGCCGTATCCGAGTCCAACTCGAATATCTATTCTATCCCCTTAAGCGTGCGACCCTGTAGGTTCAGGTATACTCGGTTTCGGCTATAGTCTAACTTAGCCGATCGTCGGCTCGAGTCCAACTCAGCCGACCCATCAACAGCGGCGCCTAGCAGCACATATTGACACCATAGTATACAAGAATAATATCGGCTCGAACCTGTAATGTGTACACAAATCCCTTTGCCTCACGATACCGCTAAGCTATAGGCAAGATGTGTGCCATCCCTTCAATAGCTTAACCATTCACTCGAACCGTATTGGATTATCCGTCCGTTGATTGACTCCTCAATCAACTTAGCATGGCCATGCATTTCCATAATCCATTACCTCGAGGGGCCCAGAGATATCTCTCCAAAGGAGGGGCAAATTCCATCTTGATCACTCACATCCCACTCCATGTTTCATAGCAAACCCGAAAACTACCTTTATAACTACCCAGTTAGGGAATAGCGTTTGGTAGTCCCAAAGTAGGCTACTACACATGTTGGAATCCATGGTGATCTCGGGTTTAAGGACTTTGTACCAACACTACCCGAGACCAACTAATGGCACATTAATTCCTGTAGTGTCTCATGGTGGGTCTATCCAACAATGTGTTCTCCAACACATGTGTCCATGTTTATTGATTTGGTATCTCCATACCCATGATCTATGAGACATGATCATCAATCAATAAACATGCCGATCTTAGAATCATATTTGTTCCAACAATATGAAATATGATCAGGGATCGTTTAGAAATAGATTCATACATAAAGAGTCTCATAAATAAGTCACGTACTTATTGATCAATACAAGATGTCTATTTCATGGAACTGAATAACACTTTATTCATAAATACATAAACATTGACGTGATATCCAACATCTCCATGTTGCCTCTAGGGCATATCACTAACAATATATGCGTTAAGTATTAAGTTAGATCCTACTGGATCGGCTGCAGGAGTCAATTTACATATAGCTGCTATTCCGAAGTGCATTCAAACTAAGTGACTAGAATAGATCGGCTATACCGAGACAGTATTAGTCACTTAATCCAAATATACAGCAGAACAATAAATACATTCTTTAACAATCTTAGCCGATGTCATAAGTCCAACTGTGAATCGGCTAATACTCCGATTTATCTTATGAAAAGATATTGATCTGAGCTAAATGCGCTAAACCTAGATCAGTCGGCTATCGGCTGTAGCTGACAAACTGATTCTGGCTTAGGGCATTTAACTAGAGCAAGATCTTAATATAAGAGGCGGTTCAAATAATCTTGATAACAAATATCAAAAAAACATTAAAACAAATAAGGCTGGCTGAAACCCCGGCACTGTCTCTAAGCAAAATACATCTAGCTGAACAGATCATGAAAGCTCTAAAAACGACTTAATAGTTCAACACTGATGCAGCATTAAGTATAAAAAGAACAGTCTGGTCTATTGTAGCTGATGTAAATACCTCGAAACGGTGGATATTGCATATAATCCTGGCAACCTTTAGATCTAGCTCTATCGGCTGCCGATTCCTGACAGAAGTGAGCCGATGACGAGACAGATCTAAACATTCTTCTAGATTATATGTGATATATGATAACTAGCGCAGCATAAATCATCGAATTTAGAGTGTCATAACGATGGAAGCACTAAATTTGACGAGATACACCACTAGTGACAAACATTTACCTGAACTTGGGGATCGAAACGATGCAGCCCGAAGCCGAATCGGTTGTTCGTCTAAGAAAACGGAGGCGATACACCGAAGGTTGAATTGATTGTGATTGAATGTTCTGTTTACAGGGCTCTCGGGTCCTATTTATACCCAAGTGCAACAAAGACCGCGCTAAACACGGCTACAACTAACTACTATATATAAACGACAAAAGCACGGGAAGCAATCCTTTGCCGCCTTTATAATAGGGTTATATCCAAACAAATCTCTAATTTACATACATTTTCCATTGTAGGGCTTTATCCCTAAATGGCAATATATCTAGCGCGCAATTTGGAAACCGAATCTTCTATTTTGTCTCCAAATATCTGCATCAGAAACGGCTTCAACTTATCTGAACTTGAAATCAGCTATCGGTTGTTCTTGTCCGATTCATCCTTAGCCGACGGGCTTCGTAGCCGATCGCATCTCAGCCGACCCGGCCTCTGTTTCTCTGTCAAACCAGCCGATCCGATTCTGCTTCAACTTCAGCTAGGACTTAGGGATTTGGTTACAAATTTAAGCGTTAACAATCACGTCGTGCACCTCACCGGTACATAAGTGCGGAACAACGTGATATATTGTTGTTAGACAATGATGAGCCTAAGACCTATGAGGAAACGATGGTGGGACCCGATTCCAACAAGTGGCTTGGAGCCATGAAGTCCAAAATAGAATCCATGTATGATAATCAAGTTTGGAACTTGGTTGAACCACCTGATGGTGTCAAAACCATTGAGTGCAAATGGGTTTTTAAGAAAAAGGCCGACATGGATGGAAATGTTCACATCTATAAGGCGTGATTGGTGGCGAAAGGTTTTAAACAGATTCAAGGTGTTGATTATGATGAAACCTTCTCGCCCGTTGCAATGCTTAAGTCTATTCAGATTATTCTAGCGATTGCTGCATATTTTGATTTTGAGATATGGCAGATGGATGTCAAAACGGCTTTCCTAAATGGAAACCTAAGTGAGGATGTATACATGATACAACTTGAGGGTTTTGTCGATCCACAGTCGCCTGGAAAGATATGCAAGCTACAGAAATCCATTTATGGATTGAAGCAAGCATCTCGGTGTTGGAATAATCGTTTTGATGAAGTAATCAAAGGGTTTGGTTTCATGAAAAATGAAGAGGAGGCCTGTATTTAAAAAAAGGTCAGTGGGAGCGCAATTGTATTTCTAATCTTATATGTGGATGACATATTACTGATTGAAAATGATATCCCTATGCTAGAATCCGTCAAGTCTCCATTGAAAATAGTTTTTCCATGAAAGACTTAGGGGAGGCAGCATACATATTGGGCATTCGGATCTATAGAGATAGATCCAAGAGGCTAATTGGATTAAGCCAAAGTATATATACTGACAAGGTGTTGAAAAGGTTCAAAATGCATGATTCCAAGAAAGGTTTCTTGCCCATGTCATATGACATTAATATTAGCAAGAATCTGTGTCCTCGGACACATGATGAGCGGAATATGATGGGTATGGTTCCATATGCTTCGGCAATTGGATCCATCATGTATGCCATGCTTTGTACACATCCAGATGTCTCATACGCTTTGAGTGCTACGAGCAGATACTATCCGGGTGAAGGTCACTGGACTGCCGTAAAGAGTATCCTTAAGTACTTGAGAAGAAGTAAGAATATGTTCTTAGTCTGTGGAGGTGAAGAAGAGCTCGTTGTAAGTGGTTACACCGATGCTAGCTTCCAAACAGACAAGGATGATTATAGATCGCAATCTGGGTTCGTGTTCTGCCAAAACGAAGGCGCAGTCAGCTGGAAGAGTTCCAAGCAAGATACTATTGATGATTCTACAACGGAGGCCGAGTATATCGCTGCTTCAGAATCTGCAAAGGAGGTTGTTTGGATCAAGAAATTTGTTTGAGCTGGGTGTGAGGACCAGTGCAACTGGTCCAATGTCTCTCTATTATGATAATAGTGGAGCCATTGCGCAAGCCAAGGAGCCAAGATCACATCAGAAGTCCAAACACATACTTCGGCGATATCATCTCATCCGCAAGATTGTGGACAGAGGTGATGTCAAGATATGCAAAGTGCACACGGATCTCAACATTGCCGATCCGTTGACAAAACCTCTCCCTCAGCCGAAACATGAGACGCACACAAGAGCAATGGTATTAGATACTATCATGATTGACTCTAGTGCAAGTGGGAGACTGTTAGTGATATGCCCTAGAGGCAACATGGAGATGTTGGATATCATGGTCAATGTTTATGTATAAATGAATAAAGTGTTATTCAGTTCCATGAAATAGACAACATGTATTGATCGATAAGTACATGACTTATTTATGAGACTCTTTATGTATGAATCTATTTCTAAACGATCCCTAATCACATGTCATATTGTTGGAACAAATATGATTCTAAGATCAGCATGTTTATTGATTGATGATCATGTCTCATAGATCATGGTATGGAGATACCAAATCAATATACGTGGACAAGCGTTAGAGAACACATTGCTATATAGACCCACCATAAGACACTACAGGAATTAATGTGTCATTAGTTGGTCTCAAGTAGTGTTGGTGCAAAGTCCTTAGACCTGAGATCATCATAGATTCCAACATGCGTAGTAGCCTACTTTGGGACTACCAAACGCTATTCTATAACTGGATAGTTATAAAAGTAGTCTTCGGGTTTGCTATGAAACATGGAGTGGGATGTGAGCGATCAATATGGAATTTGCCCCTTCTTTGGAGAGATATCTCTGGGCCCCTCGAGGTAATGGATTATGGAAGTGCATGGCCATGTCGAGTTGATTGAGGAGTCAATCAACGGACAGATAATCCAATACAGTTCGAGTGAATGATTAAGCTATTGAAAGGATGGCACACATCTTTCCTATAGATTAATTGGTATCGTGAGGCAAAGGGATTTGTGTACACATTACAGGTTCAGAGCCGATATTATATTCTTGTATACTATGGTGTCAATATGTGCTACTGGGTGCCGCTATTGACAGTCGGCCAAGTTGGACTTAGGTCGAAGCCGAGTATACTGAACCTATAGGGTCGCATAATTAAGGGGATAAGAATAAGCGAGTTGGACTCGGATACGGCTCGAGATAGAGATCCGATCGGATAGAGTCCCGATGGGCCCATAGGCCCAGTCGGCAACTCTATATAAAGGGGCGAGGGGTGGAGAGCTATGGCATTGCACTTGAACTGAATCAATCTAATCACGCGGCTTCAGAAGTCGACGAGTTTGAGATCTCCAC
This sequence comes from Oryza australiensis, assembly GCA_019925245.2. Classification (NCBI taxonomy): domain Eukaryota; kingdom Viridiplantae; phylum Streptophyta; class Magnoliopsida; order Poales; family Poaceae; genus Oryza; species Oryza australiensis. The sequence goes on along the minus strand of JAIFGZ020000674.1, from coordinate 172,427 downwards.
AGAAATCCTCCCCACTCCTGAGCAAAACCCTAGCCTTGCATCTTGTGCTAGCAGACGGGTGTTGGGCGTTCTATCCATGGACGTGTGGATACCGGTAGAGGCACTGCTACATTGCGGTGTTGTTCGGCGGCTGCGAATAGGCTACGATCGACTAGATCGGTTGTGGCTAGGCGCGTCGGAGCGAGGCACGTGAGCACGGTTTGGCGAATCGAGAAATCGGCTACGGCAGATCAATCGGTAAATCGACTGCGGCGAATCGGCTGTGGAATCGGCAAATCGGTTGTACTCGGGAATCGGCTGTGGTCAACAAATCGGCTATGATCGGCCAGTACTGTTTCGGATCGGATAGCTCCTGATTGGTTATATCCGCTGCACTCCACTCCAATCGGTAACGATCTATTGACCCTTACTTGCAAGGTTCCTGGTTTGTGCGGTAGATTTTATTTGTTATTAGCTATCGTAGGCTCTGCGTAACCCTTCACAATCTCCCAAGGTGATCAATAAGACAGGGAACAATCTACTTAGTCGATGGATGACGAGACACTTCAAGAGATGGTTGATAACGTCATTCATCGTGTTGTGTTCGATCAATCTGGAGTTTTGATGAGTACATTGCATGATTTGATCGAGGAAACAGTTCCCAGGGTGATTGCCTTAAGAAATCAACATGGGAGGCAAATTGGCAAGCAATCCCAGCATCATTGGCAACAGCAATATTGGCTCGGGGGGCAAGTTGATCAATATCAGTATGAAGAGCCACATCAGCAATATCGGCAAGAGGAAACTCAAAGATATCTGACCAAAGAGGATTGGGCCGAAAGAATTGCAAATGCGATGGAGGAGCAGTTTGGAATTAAACGCAAAGATCAAATTTCTATGTATCGGCTGCCATATCTTGAGTGGGTTGATATGGTTCCACTTCCAAGCCGGTATAAGGTTCCGTATTTCTCTATGTTTTTGCGGCAAGATGGTGTCTCTACAATGGAGCATATTTGCCGATTCTTAGCTCAATGTGGGGAGACATCGGCTGAAGAAGCTCTGAAAGTTTGATTTTTTCCGATGTCTTTGACTCGATCGGCCTTCACATGGTTATCGTCATTACCACCGAATTCTATCAGAAGTTGGGCCGATCTTGAGAAGCAGTTTCATATATACTTTTTTTATTGGGATTAGTGAATTGAATCTTGCAGACTTGGTATCGGTTAGACAGAAAGAAGGGGAATCGGCTAAGGAATACATTCAGAGGTTTCGTAATGTTCGCAGCCGATGTTATGGTTTGAGTCTCGGTGATGAGCAGCTAGCATGACTCACATTCCAAGGGTTGTCAATACCAATCAAAAATAGATTTTTCTTCCATGAGTTTGACAGCCTGGCTCATCTAATACAAAAGGTATCGGCTTACGAGAGCTGATGTCAAGAAGAAAGGAAGAATCGGTTTTGGGGTGACCAAGACAACGATAATTTTGAAGCATGACTTCTCATACTCAAATACCCAAGAGTCAATAGATGAAGTAGCAAGATTGCTATCTATAATATTAATAACTGAAGCAGAATTCTCACTTTGCTTTTTTCTGGAGGTTCTCCAAGTACTTCTTGCAGTTCCTCTTCTAGTGCCCTGCCTCCTTGCAATAAAAGCAAACAGCATCTGCCGTCGCCAACCCCCTCTTGCCTTTCTTTGCTCTAGAAGCACTCGCGATCTCATGAGGAGTTAACTTCCTTTTGGTGCAAAGTTTCTTGACAGGGGTTTGTACTTAGCTTTCTGCATCATCATCACATGATGACTATTTTTCTTGATACTCTCCTTAGCAGTCTTTAGCATCTCATGCAATTCGGCCAAGGTTTTATCCATGCTGTTCATGTGATAATTTAGTATGAATGGCTCAAAGCTCGGAGGGAGCAACTAGAGAATCACATCAGTAGTCAACTCTTGGCTAAGAGGAAAACCTAGTCAATTATCTTTATCACGTATGGACTGATGGGATTTCCCTCTACAAGCATGCGCACAAACAAGGACTTTGATGTATTGAACCTCTCGGCCCCAGCTTGGTTCTCAAACATGCCACGTGGACCATCAATAATACTATGAGCATCACTACTCTCGTATTGCTTCTGAAGCTTAGAGGACATTGTAGCAAGCATGAGATAGCTTATATGTAGGGAATCATTAGTGTGCTTCTCATAAGCCCTCCGTGCCACAACATTAGCATTATCAGGCAAATCATCAGGATAAGAAACTTCAATAACATACTCCTTTCGCTCTTGCTTGAGAACAATTCTCAAGTTTTGATACCAATCCATAAAGTTTGTTCCATTCAATTTTTCTTTCTCAAGTATAGATCGCAAATTAAAAGAAGTGGGTGCAGTATTAGCTGCCATAATCTATAACAGAAAAATATGCAAAGTTTAGCACAATATTTATGTGTTGTCTTTTATTAAACAATTTAACAAAAGACTCCCACTACGTGTTTTAAACCTTCCCTCTAGGTTACGTATTGGGTCAAGATCTACATGTTAATTAATTTCTAGCGAGCTTTGGTATCACTGCTAGAAGGTTAGTAACATGGGTAAGCAACACCTTGATAATCACATCCCTATGTGACTCTTGTTCGTTGGGTGGCATCATCATGCTTCAGCCCCAACCTATGCCAAAAGGCCAAAAACTGTTAAGTAACCAAATGCTCTTGCATGTATATGTCTGACATATACCCCATCATGTTATGATAGACAATGGCACTCTGGTTTGGCAGACCTACCAATTGATGATCAAAATCGTGATAGGTGCAACATTTGGAGGGCATCATTACTACTTAATTTTTCTGAGGGATACTATCCTATCAAACAAACATATCACAACATATGAAAGCAAGAAGAGTAAAATTATTAATGAAATAGTATGATCCTTTTCACATGGTGATCTCCATGTCGGTGTAGAGGATCTCCATCTTCATCACTGTTCACCCGATTGTCTGAGGCTGAATTTCTTCAAACTAAGCTACTACTACAGAAGCTATAAATTGAAGATTACATCGACATGCAGGTCGTGAAAGAATATTACATGCATCACATGCATCTCATACATATAACAGGGCCATACCATCTGAAAGCATTCACTGCAAAAACAAATTAGACGTAGAACGTTTTCTACATATCGCAGGGATACGATACCGAGATGCAATAAAGGGGTTACGCACACGGTGGTCTCGCTAGCCGGTTAGCAGGTGGGGACACCCCATTCCATTGAGGAGTTTCTGGCGAAATCAACTGTGGAATGATTCGACAATCTTCTAGATGATTACCAAATTCTTGGCCTAAGTATTCGCCACCACGATCTGATCGTAGAAACTTAATTGCTCTATCTAAATGTTTCTATACTTCATTCTGGAAATCTTTAAACTCTTCAAAGGACTTAGACTTATGCCTCATTAAGTACATATAGCCATATCTACTAAAGTTGTCGGTAAAAGTAATGAAGTACTAAAATCCACCTCTCACTGTTGAACTCATTGGTCCACATACATCAGTTTGTACAAGTCTCAACAAGTCATTTGCCCTCTCACTTTGACCCATGAAAGGTGCCCTTGTCATCTTACCAATTAAACAAGACTCGCATGTCTCAAATGATTCAAAATCAAATTAATATAGAAGACCATCTTCATGGAGCTTCTCCATGTGTTTTTCATTTATATCGCCCACATGACAATGCCAAATAAATGGGGGTTTAAATCATTTGGGCGTAGCCTATTTGCATTAATGTTGTAGATGGGAGATGCTTCAAGATCCAAAACATATAATCCATTCACCAATGGAGCATGAAAATAGAACATATCTTTAAGATAAATTGAACAACCATTGTCCACAGATCTATAATCATATCCTTCCGCTTGCAAACATGAAGCACAAATAATGTTTTGACATAGAGTTGGAACACAATAACAATTATTTAACTCCAAAACTAATCCTGAAGGTAAATAAAGTGTCTGTTGGTATTTCTTACGTTTACAGATAAATCCGCAAGCGCACGGATATGCCATTGTAACAATTCACCTAGAGTATTCCAAGGTATCGTATTTATTTTATCCCATGGGAAGATAGTGGTCTAGAAGAGAATATTAAGGTACTTGAACCACATATCTAGGCAAGAAGAACTTGAACCACACTTAGATAAACTAGAAGATGGATATATTAATAAGCTCAAAGCGTACAAAGTAAGAAAGATACAAAAGAGATACCCGACTTCTGAAGATGACTCGTGAACCAACTAGAAACTCTAAACTATTTCTACACTCCACTTGGCCGAACCCTAGTCAACTCCCCTCTCAACCGCCTTTCACCGATCACCTCCATGTGGGCCCCTAAGGCAGTTCCCAGGTGTTTTGTCTCACTTTAAGTCAGTTTCACCTAACTTGTGGGCCCTCAATCCATGGGAAGCTGATGTGGCGAGCATCGATTGGTCAGAGTTGTGCTTCTTCGCCATGCAAGCGTGTCTTCACTGCATTTATTCAAATATGTTCGTACATTCTCATAATCTGCAAGGATATGTGAAATTTTATTACTTCTAAACCTATATGCATGTAATGGATGCTAATTTCCTTTTATTTCCGAGGTTCGTGATGGTTGGATTTGGTACTTAACGACCGTCAATAAACTCCCCCAAGCATACACTTTGCTCGTCCTCGAGCAAAGTCAAGACCTAGGCTCAGTGGATCAGGTGTTGTTACCATGTTTTATTTTCTCTAAAGTACTATGCCTACAACCAAGTATTCTACCTTGAATTGAATAAGTTGGCAATGGTAGTCTCACCCTTTTTACCTTAGTCCTCATGGGCTTTTGGCTTCTACTTGTCTTGGGTGGTTGAGAAAAAAAATGGTAGATGTGAGAGTGCTACTCTCTCACTCCTTGTTCCACTTTCATCCAGAGGTTTTCAAAAATTTTAAAAATAAAAGAGAAGAGTTCCTCAAATGATACTCTCATATCACTTAATGTGTTTCAATTCCTTACCAAGGCATTATTTTGCCTCTTTTCTCTTACTTCTAATTAGGCTTATGTGGTGCTTAAGGTAGAGAAAATCATGAGGCACACTTGCATCAATTATTTTGTAAAGTCAAAAAGTAGATCCTAGAAGAATACTTTTGTAAAGTCAAAAAGCATATATTTGGAAGAGGAAATATAAGTGGAAAATTGGAAGAAAGAAAAAGAAAGGGGTTCGTGACTCCTTTTTATATGATTCTCCTCCCTATCTTTTTATTTTAGAGGACAAGCCTATGAATACATACCTCTTTTTTTCGTCATGCTCAAGAAGATATGTTTCTTCTTTTGTAAGCATCATGAATTTTCTACTACCATTTTGTATGTATCCATTTAGCTCATCTCTCATTTGGCATGGATATGAGGATAGAGGACCATAATTGTTTGGAGTCTTTATTTGGTGGATGCAAACTTCCGGGGTAGAAATTAGCATATGGTAGGGAATATATATTTTTTGGCTAAACCTCTAATGTAGAGGGAGAGCAATTTTTTTATGCTGGATATGCACAAGACTATGATCATGAAAGCATGAAAACATTCTAACAAGGGTCTAACTATTTGACCTAATTCAAAATGATTGCAAGCAACATATGTATAGGATATTGCAATTGATTGACATATGGCTCTGGTAGGAATGGCTCATCATTTGAGGAACTCATCATTTTTTGTATTTTTTAAAATAAAATCTTCGGATTCCAGTTTTACTTCGAATAAGATAATAGTTACTCTACTCTACATATCATATTCCACAACAACCTAGACTTAGATCATGCACTTGCTACCCACAAGTTTTCAAGTTCATGGTGATATACTCAAGCAAACAAACTCAAAACATGGAGAATGCTAAGTTGCAAACTAGGCACGAAAAGGAATTAAAACAGAGCAACAATTCATCATATCCATAGTTTTGGAATTAAACATTTCTACCATGCATAGCTACCTTATATTTTTTTTATTTTTTAAATGCAAAGCGGGAAATAAATGGATAAGCGATACGGGTTACCTCGCGTGGGGTCATCCCCCAAGCTTGTTCTTTTGCTTATGATCCGCGATAGGGATTGAATCCCTGTGAACGGAAGTAGGCCATCATGTTTGATTAGCCTTGCTGCAGCGTTGAGCTGATTTCTCTAAGCTGCTCATCGGTCTGCTGCTGCCATTGATGTGTTTCTTGGACATGTTGGTAAAGTGTGTCTTGAATCTCTGTGGTTCTCATGTCCAATTCGCCCATCCTTTGGGTGATCTCCGCAAATCCTTGGTAGCCTCGTGTCAAGAATGAGCGTTGAGCACCAAACGATAGAGGTAGACCACCGGAGCTTGATGACTCCTTGGGCTATCCATGGTACTAGCTAGGTCATTGTGCCCAGTGTTCACTACTAGCTGATTGCCATTTTGAACCTCCAGCCACATAATACTACGGGGGTTGTTGAGGTTCTTCCTCCATAGTGGCCCTTCTCGACCTGCTTCTCGTGACCCTGCCAGACATACTACTCCTGGGAGCAACCTCTCTTAGCTAAAGAGTAATGGTTAGCACCCGACACTTATACAAATGATATTCTGGGTTAGGAAGCCGAATTTCATTTGTATATCCGGGGAAGAAAAACACAAGGGATTTGGTGATGTACAAGACTTGTACATTTCAAAGTATGGCCCTTCACTAAATACTCACGTCTATTATTTCGCGGGGCTTGGTGATGTACAAAACTTGTACATTTCCCAAGGCCCCGACATTAAGAGCAATGCGAGTGATTAGTGAAGTGCATTCAATGGGTCCCTTCATCCTAAATTGTTCTAACCATTATTTGATCATTACTTTCACAAGTGATATTTTTATCTTTTTTACCATGGCATAAAGGATCATCATTTCATCAACTCTAATTGGCATAACATCTTCTCTAGGAAAGATAGTGAATGCTACCCATTTATGCATCAACCTTAAGGTAAGATTATGAATGTCATTAGCTCTTGGCTTACTACAAAAGGTTTCACCAGACATACTTTGCCAAAAACTATGTTTATTAAAATTTGATAACCTTTACTCCCAGTTCACAAAACATTGCTGAGCAAAACAAATAAGGAGACTAAATTCTTTCCATGTGTAATAGTATTCCTTCCCAAAAAATCAAAAAGTAATACCATCTCCTATTTATTTTAGAATACAAAGAAATTGAATGGTAAGAAGGCGTGAACCTTCTTCCCCCACATGTGCACAATTATGTCATCCTATAGTATGCCAAACATTAAGGAAATCAGTATGCATACCTATTTTGGTCAGCAATTCCGGGTTGTATGCTCGGGTGTGGGCAAAGTCGCGGTCCTTGAGAAGGACGTAGGCTTGTCTCTCTTGATCGTCCCTTAGATCAAGATCGGTGTTAGAGAGCAGTGGTGAAGCATGAGCGCTTGCTTCTCCCCTCGATTCAGCGGCTTGCTGGTCATCCTGTCTTGTTGGGCTAGGTCCATAGCCGGTGGATGGAGCTGAGCTTGAATGCCTTGAGCTTGTCCCTGATGCTTTGTGCATAGCACCGAACAACCGCCTGGCACCTTTCTTCATACCTGCAGCTGCAAAAGAACAAGAACACAAGAACACTAGGAATGGGTTAAGGGTTAGTTCAAAACAAGTCAGTCATCCGAGAGTTAGTCGTTCTTGTGGAGCTTGCTTGCCACCACAAATCGTTGTTCTGTGACAACACGCGGAGGAAACTCCAAATGCAAAGTTAATTTGGGAAATATTTTTTTATGAACTTAGGGCAAGAATGGTAGAGAAGTTGTTTCCCGATGGATCCGATGGTCAACTCGAGTCTGGAGATGAGCCAAAGAGTAAAGACACAGGGAATTATACTGGTTTGGCCCTCCCGAAGGCTAATAGGCCTATGTTCAGTGTTCTTTATTGGGGTGTATGATGATCCAGAGTTACAAGGAGCTGTTCTTGGGGCTTGAAGCAAGCTGACCAAGAACAAGGAATGAGAAATACTAGAGTTCGGTCCCCTAGCCCCCTCGCCCTGCCCTCCCTTTTATAGCTCAAGGGGGGCAGTTGCAGGAGAACTTGTGCGCCAAGAAAGCTATGTCTAATGTGCTAAAAGGTGAGTACAAAAAACATCCAAAAAGGTACAAAATGGTCTGCTAGGTCCTATACACCGCGGGCATCTTGTGCTCTCTCCCTCTTGCCTTGGGATCCCTCCTCCACCTGAGATGCCAGTACTGTGTTGTCAGGTGACGTCAGTCTCTGCCGGGGCTGTCTCCTCCCTCTTCCTTCCTGCGTGCCATGTCTTGTCCCGAGGATGGTTGAGGTCGGGCCGTGGTTGACGGGGTTGAGAGAGGAAAACCAAGGTCGGACTTGGGGAAAGGTCGGGACGTCCGACCCTGCAGGAATGGGTCGAGCCATCGACCACGTCCCTAGAACTCTCGGTTTTCAATTTAGTGGGACATAGATTCTTGTCCATAGGGTACCCTGGGGTGACAACCCCCACAGCAGCCCCCAAGCCTAACGAGGAATGGAACATCCATCCTTCGAATTAGAGTTTCTTCTTTGCCACCGTTTTCAAAGGATCCTCAAAGCATTGAGCAAGGTTTTGGCAGGTGCACCGCCCAGGTGCACTTGCCAGGTGTAGCCCCCGAGCGTAAGGGCGAATGGTACATTCGGCCTTAGGGTCAAGTTTCCTTCCAAGGTGCTAGTTCCCTGCAAGTTGTCAAAGTTTTAGAGGTTCTCATTTTTATAGGTGCACCGCCCAGGTGCACCTGGCAGGTGTAGCCCCTGAGCCTAGGGTCGGATGATACATCCGAGCCTAGGGTCAAGTCGTCTGAAAAGTGTCCTTCGTTTGACTTCTGATTTGAGTATAGCACTGTGATCTAACAAAAGCTCTTTTGGATCTGACGAGCTCGCTTCCTGAGAGCGTACAGTAGTCCTTGTGTTGCCCTCATCGTGGCCTGAAGGCCACAGACGGAGTTAAGGATACCACAACCTGAAGGCGAGTGGTATTCGATGTGATGACCAGTTCTACTCCTGGGGATAGCAAGCGGCCCCGGCTCTAACCGGGGATTTCCTGGAAGCCAGCCCCCGAGTGGGTGAATGCCACTACCCCAGGGTAGTGGAGCTCAGCTGTGTGGTCGGAACTACTTCCCAAAAGCTTCTGGTAGTCCCGAGGCTGGCGGGCGTTGGCCCAGAAGCTAGACCCCGAGTTGGTGAATGCCACTACGCTGGGGTAGTGGAGGTCAGCTGTGCGGTCGGGACTACTGCCCAGAGGCTTATGGTAGTCCCGACCACGACGATGGGCTAGCTCGAAAGCCCATGCACGAGTCCTCAAAATCTATTGCCCTGAAACAACGGAAGTCAACAATGTAGTCAGGACTACTACCCGGAGGCTTTTGGTAGTCCCGAACCTGACCGGGGGTTGGACCGGAAGCCAGCCCCAGAGTCGGCGATTGCCACTACCCTTAGGTAGTGGGGGTGGTCGGGATTACAGCCCGAGGGCCTGTAGTAATCCTGACCCCGATGGTGGGCTAGCTCGAAAGCCCACGCACGAGGCTCGAGGAATTCTCCCAGTCAGCGAAGTCAAAGAGGAATTCTCCCGAACCTTATCGCCAGGCAGTTACTTGGCCTTGAGGTCTGCTCCTCGACCATGGCCCCCCTAACAATTTAATCGGGGGGTGACCGTCATGTCTTATGAAGGGACCGCGAAAGTCAAAGTGGCACAACAGCTAACTGTGCTTCCACTTCCCCACTTTTTCCAAAGCGTCAAACGAAGTGGATGGCTGAGGTGAGAGAAAAGTGGAGGCGCTTGCTGGCGATTTCTTTGGATGTTGTAACGACAACTTGACATGTGGCATTACGTGCTCCAGAAAATGGGTAGTCTAGATCAAACGCCAGGGCGGCGTGGCCTATCGAAGAGGAAGGTGAGCGGGCACGCCTCAGATGTTCCACATACGTAATTAACGGTGTCACGTCCTTTCCAAAATTGGCGCCGCCTGACTCATCGTTGCCTCTTTATAAGCCATGCCACCGCCTGGCTTCCTCTTCTCCTTCACACTATTTTTCCCTGTTGAAGAAATCCCAAGAGACTTCTGTGCCTCCCACGCTCGCGCCTCCACCCTGGATCCTCCTTGCTTCAATCGTCAGAATCACCATCCCCATTGTCGGTGCATTGTTTGCTATCGCAAGGGTCACAAACTTTTTTTGGCTATAGTCAATGGCACCAAAGAAGACATTGAAAAAGTAAGCAAAGACTTCGTCGGCTAGCTAGGACGAAGTCGAGGCTATCTCGACCTTCACTCCCTCGTGCGTCGGAAGGGCGATGATAGAGGGGTTGGAGCGATAGGGCGTCCTCCCTGTGGCGCTACACAGGGGGAAACGTTCCGGACCCCAAAAACAGGTTAGTTGGTGCTTCTCTACGCTTTCCTTCTTTGCGGCTTCAGGGTTCCGGCCCATCCCTTTGTCTGAGGCCTGCTCGAGAACTACGACATCGTGCTTTGCAACCTTAACCCAACTCCATCCTCCAAATTTCTATCTTCATCCATCTCTGCGAGGCCTATCTCGGGATAGACCCACATTTTGCTCTTTTTCGTCATTATTTCTATCTGCGGCGAACGGGGAGCAGCGGAGTCGTCGGTGGGGCCAGAATCCAATTTTGGGTAGGGATGTCAGAAAGCTACATCCCAGTTGGCGCGAGCTCATCAAACAAGGGTTGGCACGCTGAGTGGTTTTACATCGGGAACCATGAGTGAGACAACTCTCATCGCCGAAACACACTAGGAGCCAACCCCCAATCCCAACTGGACGTCTGCTCCCGCGCCTACGATCAAGACCAGGTCGATGAACTCGTCGCCTTGGTCGAGGATCTAAAGAAGCAAGGTCTGACCAGCGCCCGAGTGGCATTCAACTTTGTCCTCCGTGACATTCAGCGTTGCATGGATAGGGCCATCCTGGCATATCTGTGCGGGGACGGCCAAGATCCTGAGAGGATAGTCCCCGTCGAGCGCGTGAATCAGTGACTGTCAGGCTTTTTCCATTGCTCGACAGAATTCAGCGTGGGGGGATTGTCGACGGGTGGGTCGGCAGTCCTCAAAGGGTGGTCCCCGAGGAGGAGAAAGAGAGTGTGGTAGAGATGCTGTCCTTCAATGGATCAGATGGTCGAGTCGAGTCCTAGGAAGAGCCAAAGAGAAAAGACACGGTGAGCTATACTGGTTTAGCGCTCCCGAAGGATAATAGGCCTACGACCAATGTGTTATGTTCTTTGATGGGGTGGAGTATCAACTGAGATTACAATGGCATTGGATCTAGAGTCCTCTCAAGGTGTGGACCCCCGATTTTGAGTCGGGAATCTTTCGTGTTCATAGTACCATTTCCCTGGATCATGTAGTTGGTACCCACGAATGCAGTACTGGATAATCAAGTGCGCATGCACGAATAGTCTTACAATACCATTATTACATAAATAGGCCCGAAGGCATTGTTCATCCTACAGACCTTATGGTCCGCATACAATATAAAACAGAGTTTAGATAAGACAAAAGAGGCGGCTTGTCCATTGCCACAGGCAACGACCGGGACTAAGATCTAATATGCGCCGTCAGTTCCCTCGTCCTCCTGGTGGTAAGCATATGGATCTTCCGGCTCTTCAACTCCATCAGCTGGATTTGTGCGTATAGCAAGGGTGAGTACCAACCGTACTCAGCAAGTCAACACAGAATTGATGCATATGACAGGGTTATTCAAAGAACATGGCTAGGGTTATCTTTGCGTAAAGCCAGTTTTCACAATTCTTTTCACAAGCCTATCGTCTAGCCAAAACAAGTTTTAATTTCATAGTTCATTAACCCGGCGACGGTTCTGTCTACCATCCATCGTGATTCCAAGGATGGCTTCCCGCCTCCGGTGCGTCATGATTTTTCGGGAGTCCACCCCTTCTCGCATTCTCGAGAAGTTGATCCACCAAAACAAAATCATCATGCAAACCCATTCCAAGCATTTTTAAGTTCAAAGTCTAGCCAAGCGAAAGTCTTGTCACGATGCTCAATATCCGCGAGCACGGCTATTCGAATAGATTGATTCATTCACACTGCAGTGGATGTACACTTTACCCGTACTCCGCGACAGCCCAACAAATGAGCCTACGCCTCAACACATGAGACGGCCACGGCAAAGCCTTTTGATAACCTCACTTTGGCAGTACCCGCTCCATGAACTTAAGCCCTCATGCACTCTAGCCGTCCTTTTCTAGCAGTGAGAGGAGTTCTGGCGCACCCGGGGTAAGGGAAGACATTTCCAATCTTTAAGTTTAATTAACAATAGTTTAATCCCACCATTCAGAACAAAGGCCGCAGCCTCATCCTCATCCCATAACCACATCATAGAGAACCATCTATGCAAGGATACTCGCTCCGCTCGGCTATCTAGTCGCTAGGTCTATACCCATTCGAGAAGTACGGTTGTACCGGCTCGTTTCCGGCTATCTCATGGCTCGGTCCTTAATTGACCAGGGTCGGCACTTGCCTTTTCCGGAATCCACCCAAATCATCCAGCCGCCCGCTAAAACATTTGTATAGTACTTTCAGTTTTCATCAAACTTAATTCATCATGGTCATGTGGCGCTCATGTCTCCACATGCCGAATCTCAACTACCTTCCCTAAGGTAGTTGCCCAAGCACAAAGCTTTTCCATAAAGTGATGAGTATGCATAAATCTAAGCATGGCTAAGCGGTTTACCAAGTTATGCTTCGGTTATTTGTATCACAACGCGAGTTACAAGGAGTAATTCTAAAGGTACTCAATAGCAAGGAATGGCACAACAAGTATAGGTAACTCGGTAAAGCATGCATGTTTAGAGTTTAAAATAACATCATTTCGCAATTGGGATCAATATGTTCAAAGGGTGTGAAGACTTGCCTTGCTCGCACGCCGGTTGAGTGGGGTCTTCCGCGTAGTCGCGTTCACTTCTTCGGACGCTATCCGTACGTGCGAAAAGAAGGGTTGAATCCAATTAAAATCCAACAATATCAACGAAGAGAAAGAGATCTCGAAATGACCGCGGAAAACGGATTCCAAACACAACCTCAAACTCCGTAAATTTTAATAGCTGAATCAACGGAAAGAAGTCCATAAACCGAGCGAGCCATCTAGTAATAAATATATATTTTGTTCCTAAACTCGAGGATATCCCAAAATAATTATATTTCTAATTTCCATAACTCCAATAATTGATCCTTAATATTGCAATTATATTTGCTAGGGTTTTGAAATTCAAATGGCCGAATAACGACATTCATGCTTAACAAATCTTTAAAAAGGGCTCATGTAAACTCCGATAACAAATTAGAGGTAGGACAATATTTGAATTCATAAAAAGGACAAATTTAATCTAGAAATTACTTTCTCCAAATATTTCTTTTTGGAGGAAAAAAGAATATAATACTCATTCTTAGACAATAATATTTCAAAAACCCTATCTTTTTATCCTAAAATATTTCCAAAACATTTCAAAATATTTTACCCAAATTTTCTTCACTATTTTTCTTTTTTTTTCTATTTCCCTTTTTTTTCTTTTTCCCTTCCTTTTCTTTTTCCCTTTCTTTCCTCCTCTTCCTCTCGTTTCGCTTTCGTTTCCCCGCCGACGGGAGGAGGAGGGTGTGCCGACGGCGAGGAGGGCCGGAGCTAGGGAAAGGAGGGGCGCTACACCATCCCGAGACCACAAGGGTCCCATTTCCTCACACCGAGACCGGGAGCGGCGGAAAGAGCCGGCGACGGCGAGGTGGTTCGCGGCGGTGGCGCTCGTCGGCGGCAAAATCCGGCGAAGCCCGCTAAAGTGAGGGGTCTACGAGCTTCATTGAACCCCGGGATGCTAACGGTGGGGTTGGTTCGGCCGGAGAGGCACTGCAGGCGGGCGACGGCGAGGTGGTTCGGCGGCGAACAGAGGAGTTCAAGGGGTTCGCCGCCGGTGATTTTCCGGCGACCAATTGGCTCGGGAGCTTAGGGGAATTAATACCCTAGAGCACGGGGATGATGATGGTACCTTCAATTCGGGAAGAAATCGGCCGAGGGTGACGACTTTCGGAGTGTCGCACGGGCGGTCGAATTAGGGTTCTTCCGCCGAGCTCCGATCTTTCCCAAAATTCGCGCAATGTAGTGGCTAATCCTTGGGGGAAATTTGGGGGAAAGCACGAGCGAGCACAGGGAGGATTTTCGGTGTTGGGGGCTGGGTCCGAGGAGGCCGATTTATAGGCGGTCGTCGCGAGGTGGTTCGGGCGCCCGGTGCGGTGATAGGCCGACGAGCGCGCGCACGTCGCGCGACGTGCGGCAACGCAGCTAACGCATGCGAGTACGGCGAGCGCGGTGAGGCAATGCGCGAGAGCGGGAGGGCGCGCCGCGGCAAAGGACGGCGTGGTGCGGATCGTGTCGCCGACGCGAGCGGCATGGCGAGCGTGTACGGCGGCGACTTTGGGGACCTTCGGCATGGCGCGACTGCACGGCGACCACCGTGCGTGACCGGAGCCGATGACGCTGGGAACATGCACGCGCGAGGTCTCGGGTCGGCGGGTGACGCGCGCGGCTGCGAACGGGCGGTGTACTCGGTCGAGCACTGCCGAGCTAATGAACAGTGCACTTTTTCATTTATCCCGATTTTAAAATCCTATTTTCCATTTCCATTTCTTTTATCCCTAAAAATTCTAAATGAATTCTAATATTCCCAAAATAACTTTGAGATTATATTTTCAAACTTTTCCCCCACTTTTTATTTTTCAAAATATATTTTTCATATTTTTATTTCTTCTTTTAAAATCAATAAATTGGGGTCTTTAATTAAATTCTAAATTCATATTTCCTTTTCAAAATATTTTTATCATCTAAATCCAAATATTCATTATTTTTCTTCCACCGCTTAGGGTTTAAACCAAAATATATTCTTTTTAAGAATCTTTTGTAAGTCTCCAAAATTAATATGTTTACCCTTCTTCAAATTCATATATATATATTTTGGATTATTTTCCCCAGGGGTCTCAAAGCTTAGGGATTTAATTCAACTTCACTTCAAAGCAATTCCAAGAATTTCTTACGCAACCGAATTGGCAAATAAAATTGAAAAACACGATAAGAAGCAATGATTCCAAAAGTTTTTGCGAGTTCCGATTTTCACGTTCCGAATTCTACTCCTTCGATTTTCGGGATGTTACAAACCTACCCCTAACAATAAATCTCGTCCCCGAGATTTTCTTACCGGTTGCTGAATAGGTGTGGATATTCTGTCCTCGGAATTCTTCGCTCTCCCAGTAGCTTCTTCTTCGGTGTGATTACTCCATTGTACTTTGTACATGCGCCACGACTTGGTTCGTGTCTTCTTTTCGCTTCGTCTAGTATCTTGATTGGATGTTCGGATAGGTAAGATCACTGTGGACATGGATGGCTTCTAAAGGAGCTTGCTCTTCGGTACCCGCAAACATTTCTTCAATTGTGACACGTGGAACACGGGGTGGACATCGGAGAGATTCTCGGGCGTTCTAATTGGTAAGCCACTTCTCCTCTCCTAGCGTTTATCAAGAATGGGCCCACGTATCGTGGTGCGAGTTTCCCTTGACTTTGAACCTCTGTGCTCCCGTAGTGGTGAGACCTTTAGATACACGTAGTCACCCTCTTTGAATTCCAATTCTCTTCGTCGAGTGTCCGCGTAGCTCTTTTGTCGTGATTGAGCACTTGTAGTCGGTCCCGGATCGGCGAACCTTTTCCTCCCCTCCTTGATTATGTCGGGCCCGAATACGGTTCGTTCACCGGTTTCTGACCACATTAATGGGGTTCGACATCGGCGACCAAATAGAGCTTCGTTTGGCGACATCTTCAAACTGGCTTGATAGCTATTATTATAAGAGAACTCGGCGTACGGTAAGCATTTCTCCCAATCCTTGGTGAAATCCAATGCACGAGCTCTCGATATCTTCCAAGACTTGGTTCGTCCTTTCGGTCCGCCCATCGGCCTCGTGGATGGTAGGCGTGCGAAAGCGAGATGACTTCCGAGTGCCTCGTGGACTTTGCTCCAAAAATGAGATGTGAATTGGGTACCACGATCCGATATGATCCTCTTTGGTACACCGTGAAGACATACAATCCTACTCATATATAGTTCCGCTAGCTTGGCGCTGTTGTAGTTAGTTTTCACTGGTATAAATCTGGCAGTCTTGGTGAGCCGATCTACTATTACCCAAATGGAATCGTAGCGCCGTAGTCTTGGGTAGTCCCACTATGAAATCCATGCCTATCTCGTCCCATTTCCATTCGGGAATCTTGAGTGGCGCAGCAAGCCAACCGGGCCGCCGTTGATGCTCGCTTTCACCCTTTGGCACACATCGCACACGGCTACGTATTCGGCTACATCCCTCTTCATATTGGGCCACCAATATTCTCCTTTCAAGTCTTGGTACATTTTCGTGCTTCCGGATGTAACGAATATGCTGATTCATGGGCTTCCTTTAAGATCAATCCCCTCAAACCGCCTCGTTCGTGCACACGATTCTTTTCTTGTACCACAGATTCCCTTGTCATCCACCGAAAACTCCCGAGCGCGTCCAGCGCCATGCGTTCCTTGATTTCCGGGTTTCCTCATTCCCTTTTGGGCTTCCTCTATTTGAGTTCTCGTAGGGGTTGGATTTCCAATGAGTTCACTTCTCCGTGAGGAATCAGGTGCAGATTGAGTCTGGCCATTTCTTCTTGAAGTTCGCTGGCCATACCCCCCAATTCCATGTGATTGCATTGGGCTTTGCGGCTCAGCGCATCGGCCACTACATTTGCCTTGCCGGGATGATAATGGATTCCTAGACTGTAATCCTTGATCAACTCCAGCCATCGCCTCTGTCGTAGATTGAGATCAGGCTGAGTAAAGAAATATTTTAGGCTCTTGTGATCGGTATACACATCACAGTGGTTCCCGATCAGATAGTGCCTCCAAATCTTCAATGCGTGTACAACTGCGGCTAATTCCAGGTCGTGTGTGGGATAATTCTCTTCGTGGGGTCGTAACTGTCGCGAGGCATACGCCACGACCTTCCCCTCCTGCATCAATACTCCTCCCAATCCTTGCCGGGATGCATCACAGTACATCACGAAGTCCTTCCGGTTGTCGGGTAAGGTCAAGATTGGGGCAGTGGTTAACTTTTCTTTTAATTGGTCGAAGGCTTTTTGGCACTTCTCATTCCATTCAAACTTCTTTTCCTTCTTCAGAAGTTGAGTCATAGGTCGGGCTACAGTGGAAAACCCTTCAATAAACCGTCGGTAATAACCGGCCAAGCCCAAGAAACTCCGAACTTCTGTCACTGACTTGGGTGCCTTCCATCCCGTAACGGCTTCGACCTTGGCGGGGTCTACGGCTACTCCTCCGGCTGAAACCACGTGACCAAGAAAAGCGACTTCCTTGAGCCAGAACTCGCATTTGCTGAATTTTGCATACAGCTGGTGCTCTCGTAACTTTTCCAAGATGAGTCGTAGATGCTCCGCGTGTCCTCATCGTTCTTGGAGTAGATAAGTATATCATCGATGAACACCACCACGAATTTGTCCAGGTATTCCATGAATACCTTGTTCATCAGTTTCATAAAGTACGCAGGGGCATTGGTTAATCCAAAGGACATCACCGTGAACTCGTATAAGCCGTAACGTGTAGAGAACGCCGTCTTAGGAATGTCTCCGGCTCTAATCTTCAACTGATGATATCCTGACCGTAGATCAATCTTTGAGAACACCTGTGCACCCTTAAGTTGATCGAATAGGTCATCGATCCGGGGCAGCGAGTACTTGTTCTTGATGGTTACTTCATTCAGCGATCGGTAGTCCACACACATTCTCATACTCCCATCCTTCTTTTTGACAAAGAGTACGGGGCTCCCAGGGAGAAGAGTGGGGCGTACGAATCCCTTCTCTTGTAGTTCCCGTATCTCGCTTCTTGAGTTCCTCTAACTCGTTGGCTGGCATTCGATAAGGTCTCTTGGATATGGGGGCAGTACCAGGCATTAAGTCGATGATAAACTCTACATCGCGATCCGGGGGCATTCCGGGTAATTCCTCGGGAAATACATCCGGGTATTCTTGTACTACGGGCATTCCTCCTAAGGGTAGCATGGTGAACACTCCCGCAGCTTGCTCACATAGCTTTGGGTTTTGATCCATAGTTATGCTCATCGGTGATCCCCATGGGGTGGATACCGTGACTTCCCTTCGATCGCAGCCTATAATCCCATTATTTTTGGTCAACCAATCCATCCCGAGTATGACATCTATGGTTTGGGGAGATAACACCATAAGGTTTGAGAGAAACACCACGTCTCTAATCCGTATGGGCACATTAATGCAGGCATGGGGTACGGTTATGTCTCCCCCCGGTGAGTGTACCAACATCGGCCTCTTAAGTGCTACTTGGTGTAGGTGGTGTTGTTTGCTTACTTGGGAAGATATGAATGAATGCGAGGCTCCAGAATCGAATAAAACTTTAATCGGTGCAGAGTTGATAGAGAACATACCCATCACTACGCTCCGGTCCTCCCGAGCTTCTTCCGCCCGCACATGATTCACCCGACCACGTCGAAATCCGGTGGGCACCTCGTTGGGTAGCGGGGTCCCGAATGCACCCTCGTCCCGCCGCAGGGGTGGGGTTCCTCCGACGGGCGTTGCATTGGCGCCGGTGCGTACGGGCGTTGCGTGGTTTTGGGCAGCTATTGGAGTAGTGCCCGAATTCTCCGCAATTAAAACGCTCACATTCCTTCTTCCGGAGCGCTAGGGTTGGTGTGGGCGTACGGAACCGAGGTGTAGCCGACTGTTGACATGGTCGGAAGCGGGAGAACGTCCGGTTGCCGGGACGTTTGGCTTCCATCCAGACGGAGTGGCTCCTTTGGGGCGTTGTGGCGTTCCCTGAAATGGGCGAGCCATAGCGAGCCTCCTCTTGCGGTTATTGTCTACCACCTTTTGGTCATGCTCAAGCCGGACGACCTTGTTGATGAGGCTTTGAAACCGGTGTGGTCCCGCCCGATCATTGGTCCCCTCGGTTCGTCATTTAGCCCTCAATGAATTTGTCTATCTTTTCTTCTTCGTCCGCTGTCACCGGTGGCGTAACGGGCAAGCCGGGTGAACTTGTTCGATATTCTTGTACTGAGGTGTTCCCTTGACGCAGCCTGCGGAACTCGTTCTTCTTCATCCTCATCACTGCAGCTGGCACAAAATTCTCTCGGAATGCTGCCGTGAATTCCTCCCATGTTGGCTCGCCGGCGTCTTCGGCTCGTGTCTCCTTGTAGGTGTCCCACCGCCACTCGCGGGACCCTCCTGGTTAGTAGCGAAGATAACTCTATCAGCTTCTCGGACTCTGACGAGGGTTAACTTCTTCTCTATCACTCTTAACCAATCTTCAGCGTCCATAGGTTCTTCGGCCGTGGAAAAAGTGGGCGGCTTAGCTCTCATGAATTCCCCCAGACTCGATCCTCCTCGACCTCCTTGATTATTGGCAATCGCTTGGAGTAGCTGGGTCTGCATAGCCATGACCTCCGCCAGGGTGGAGGGGTTGGGTTCCGGCGGGTTTTCGTTGGTTGCCGCGGCTCTGCGACGATGTGCCATCTGAAGAAGGGAGATGAATTTAAGAGAGCGGACTAGTTTAGGTTATGGTTCACAGGGAAATTTTTCTTCAAGTTCTTTCGAATGATCTTCAATCAACAGACAAGGTGAAATAATAATAAGCATACGAATTAAGACATCGCAAGGCGATGCCCAGGTTCATCATATTACATAAGGGGGTACATGGACCGTACATACACAGTCCTTCATGCCAGGATAGCAATAATAACTATATCGTCCAACTAGATCGACTAATTAGGGGTAAATAGGAAGTGCTGCCGAGCTGGGAAGGTCCTTCCGCCTAGTCATCCAACCACCCGCAAGAGCCGGGCGCCGGAAGTGGGTGGTCTCGTCTGAAGCAAACCGAAGTCCCCACGGCTCGGAGGTGGTGGCCTCGAGTCACGCCGAATCTTTCCGACTCGGTGGCCGCGTACTCTTGCGAGCAGTCTGGCGGGTGAGGGGGCCTCCCGTGTGAGTCAGGCGACGAGGGGGAACTTCCTCCTCCATTGAGTCGGTGTCGCTAGACTCCCATTTGATCTCCATGGGCTCTGCCTCAGACTCCGTATCGGTGTAGATCTGGATGGGGTTACCCTCTCCTGATCCCGGCTCGGATGGTACTGGTACGGAGCTCGGGGTGGGTCCCATGGATGTAGCAGCAGTGGGGTCGACCAGGTACGGTGCAGGCTCTGTGCTCAACATGAAAGCTTGCTCCATCATAGCTTGAAAAGTATCTAAGCTTTGCTGGAGTCATATGGTAATAGTGGTCGGGCACAGGGCGGGAGGTGACGGTACAGGCTCGGTGGAAGTACTGCAGCGTAGACAGACGAGTGCGCACTGCTCCTCTAGCCGGTTGATCTCGCTCGCTTGCTCTTCCCGAGCTGCTCTTCCAGCTCTACCAGGCCTCCCCTCGGGCCATGTAGCGGTCCGAGAGTTGCTCGTACTCGAGCACCATTGGCTCGCAGTGAGTCGCAAGCATGCTTATCTGGTCTCCGCAGCCTTGGTGGTGTTGACCGATCATTGAGGCGTGATCGCTGATCATTGATCTCGAGAAGGGCCTCCTCGTAGCAGCCGTCTCTGTCTCGCCCAACGCGATAGACGCGTGACCATCGGGTTGTAACAGCAGGGGGTAGCCTCCACAGCGTGCATCGGGTTGCCCTCTTCGCGGTAAGGATGATGCACGAACTCGTCATTGTGAGTTCGGCACGGTGTTCCGCATTAAGGCGAAGGAAGGCCTCGCGAGCCGCATCCCGAATAGCCGCTTCGCTAGGTCCCGGTGGTAGCGGGTATGGAAGCGAAGAAGATGTCTCGCTTCCCATACGGGCTTCTATGGATACAATGCCTCCCGGCCGGATACATCTCGGAGCCATGTCTTTTGGTGTGATAAGTGGGCGGTTCCGGTACCTCAAGCACCATAGTAGGGACTGGAGTTGGACCACGAACCCCTCGTCCCGCGAATGCTGACTTCCCAAGTTCCGTCGTGGTTTGACATCTCGCTTACTGTGCAACTTAGGGTTAGCGGGAGGGAGCTATCATAATCATTTGTTAAAAATAAAATACGATGTAGAAAGGATATATTTGCATTTTCGGAAATAATTAGTTTAAAACTGGTCCTACCGTAGGGATATTTCCCTTTAGCCATCTAGTTAGGGGTAGGGCGCCATTTGGTCTTAGCCTACGGTCGCATGGCTCGATACCACTCGTGGACCCTCGATTTTGAGTCGGGAATCTTTCGTGTTCATAGTACCATTTCCCTGGATCAAGTAGTTGGTACCCACGAATGCGATCGATAATCAAGTGCGCATGCACGAATAGTCTTACAATACCATTATTACATAAATAGGCCCGAAGGCATTGTTCATCCTACAGACCTTATGGTCCGCATACAATATAAAAACGAGTTTAGATAAGACATGGCGGAAAGAGGCGCGGCTTGTCCATTGCCACAGGCAACGACCGGGACTAAGATCTAATATGCGCCGTCAGTTCCCTCGTCCTCCTGGTGGTAAGCATATGGATCTTCCGGCTCTTCAACTCCATCAGCTGGGTTTGTGCGTATAGCAAGGGTGAGTACCAACCGTACTCAGCAAGTCAACACAGAATTGATGCATATGACAGGGTTATTCAAAGAACATGGCTAGGGTTATCTTTGCGTAAAGCCAGTTTTCACAATTCTTTTCACAAGCCTATCGTCTAGCCAAAACAAGTTTTAATTTCATAGTTCATTAACCCGGCGACGGTTCTGTCTACCATCCATCGTGATTCCAAGGATGGCTTCCCGCCTCCGGTGCGTCATGATTTTTCTGGGGAGTCCACCCCTTCTCGCATTCTCGAGAAGTTGATCCACCAGCGAACAAAATCATCATGCAAACCCATTCCAGCATTTTTAAGTTCAAAGTCTAGCCAAGCGAAAGTCTTGTCACGATGCTCAATATCCGCGAGCACGGCTATTCGAATAGATTGATTCATTCACACTGCAGTGGATGTACACTTTACCCGTACTCCGCGACAGCCCAACAAATGAGCCTACGCCTCAACACATGAGACGGCCACGGCAAAGCCTTTTGATAACCTCACTTTGGCAGTACCCGCTCCATGAACTTAAGCCCTCATGCACTCTAGCCGTCCTTTTCTAGCAGTGAGAGGAGTTCTGGCGCACCCGGGGTAAGGGAAGACATTTCCAATCTTTAAGTTTAATTAACAATAGTTTAATCCCACCATTCAGAACAAAGGCCGCAGCCTCATCCTCATCCCATAACCACATCATAGAGAACCATCTATGCAAGGATACCGCCTCCGCTCGGCTATCTAGTCGGCTAGGTCTATACCCATTCGAGAAGTACGGTTGTACCGGCTCGTTTCCGGCTATCTCATGGCTCGGTCCTTAACTGACCGGGTCGGCACTTGCCTTTTCCGGAATCCACCCAAATCATCCAGCCGCCCAGCTAAAACATTTGTATAGTACTTTCGCATCAAACTTAATTCATCATGGTCATGTGGCGCTCATGTCTCCACATGCCGAATCTCAACTACCTTCCCTAAGGTAGTTGCCCAAGCACAAAGCTTTTCCATAAAGTCATGAGTATGCATAAATCTAAGCATGGCTAAGTAGTTTACCGAAGTTATGCTTCGGTTATTTGTATCACAACGCGAGTTACAAGGAGTAATTCTAAAGGTACTCAATAGCAAGGAATGGCACAACAAGTATAGGTAACTCGGTAAAGCATGCATGTTTAGAGTTTAAAATAACATCATTTCGCAATTGGGATCAATATGTTCAAAGGGTGTGAAGACTTGCCTTGCTCGCACGCCGGTTGAGTGGGGTCTTCCGCGTAGTCGGCGTTCACTTCTTCGGACGCTATCCGTACGTGCGAAAAGAAGGGTTGAATCCAATTAAAATCCAACAATATCAACGAAGAGAAAGAGATCTCGAAATGACCGCGGAAAACGGATTCCAAACACAACCTCAAACTCCGTAAATTTTAATAGCTGAATCAACGGAAAGAAGTCCAAATTAAACCGAGCGAGCCATCTAGTAATAAATATATATTTTGTTCCTAAACTCGAGGATATCCCAAAATAATTATATTTCTAATTTCCATAACTCCAATAATTGATCCTTAATATTGCAATTATATTTGCTAGGGTTTTGAAATTCAAATGGCCGAATAACGACATTCATGCTTAACAAATCTTTAAAAAGGGCTCATGTAAACTCCGATAACAAATTAGAGGTAGGACAATATTTGAATTCATAAAAAGGACAAATTTAATCTAGAAATTACTTTCTCCAAATATTTCTTTTTGGAGGAAAAAAGAATATAATACTCATTCTTAGACAATAATATTTCAAAAACCCTATCTTTTTATCCTAAAATATTTCCAAAACATTTCAAAATATTTTACCCAAATTTTCTTCACTATTTTTTTTCTATTTCCCTTTTTTTTTCTTTTCCCCTTCCTTTTTCTTTTTCCCTTTCTTTCCTCCTCTTCCTCGTTTCGCTCTGTTTCCCCCGGCCGACGGTGAGGGAGGGTGTGCCGACGGCTAGGGAGGGCCGGAGCTAGGGAAAGGAGGGGCGCTACACCATCTTGAGACCACAAGGGTCCCATTTCCTCACACGGCCGAGACCGGGAGCGGCGGAAAGAGCGCGACGGCGAGGTGGTTCAGCGGCGGTGGCGCTCGTCGGCGGCAAAATCCGGCGAAGCCCGGCTAAAGTGAGGGGTCTACGAGCTTCAGTGAACCCGTGGATGCTAACGGTGGGGTTGGTTCGGCCGGAGAGGCACCGCAGCGGGCCGGCGATGGCGAGGTGGTTCGGCGGCCGAAACAGAGAGTTCAAGGGGTTCGCCGCCGGCGATTTTCCGGCGACCAATTGGCTCGGGGAGCTTAGGGGAATTAATACCTAGAGCACGGGGATGATGATGGTACCTTCAATTCGGGAAGAAATCGGCCGAGGGTGACGAATTTCGGAGTGTCGCACGGGCGGTCGAATTAGGGTTCTTCCGGCCGAGCTCCGATCTTTCCCAAAATTCGCGCAATGTAGTGGCTAATCCTTGGGGGAAATTTGGGGGAAAGCACGAGCGAGCACAGAGGAGGATTTTCGGTGTTGGGGGCTGGGTCTGAGGAGGCCGATTTATAGGCGGTCGTCGGCGAGGTGGTTCGGGCGCCCCAGTGCAGTGATAGGCCGACGAGCGCGCGCACGTCGCGGCGACGTGCGGCAACTGCAGCTAACGCATGCGAGTACGGCGAGCGCGGTGAGGCAGTGCGCGAGAGCGGGAGGGCAGGCGCCGCGGCAAAGGACGGCGTGGTGCGGATCGTGTACGCGCGCGCCGACGCGAGCGGCATGGCGAGCGTGTACGGCGGCGACTTTGGGGACCTTCGGCATGGCGCGACTCGTACGGCGACCACCGTGCGTGACCGGAGCCGATGACGCCGGGAACATGCACGCGCGAGGTCTTGGGTACGGCGGGTGACGCGCGGCGGCTGCGAACGGGCGGTGTACTGGTCGAACACTCGCCGAGCTAATGAACAGTGCACTTTTTCATTTATCCCGATTTTAAAATCCTATTTTCCATTTCCATTTCTTTTATC
Organism: Oryza australiensis; assembly: GCA_019925245.2. Lineage (NCBI taxonomy): Eukaryota > Viridiplantae > Streptophyta > Magnoliopsida > Poales > Poaceae > Oryza > Oryza australiensis. The sequence goes on along the minus strand of JAIFGZ020000674.1, from coordinate 147,750 downwards.
CCTAAAAATTCTAAATGAATTCTAATATTCCCAAAATAACTTTGAGATTATATTTTCAAACTTTTCCCCCACTTTTTATTTTTCAAAATATATTTTTCATATTTTTATTTCTTCTTTTAAAATCAATAAATTGGGGTCTTTAATTAAATTCTAAATTCATATTTCCTTTTCAAAATATTTTTATCATCTAAATCCAAATATTCATTATTTTTCTTCCACCGTTAGGGTTTAAACCAAAATATATTCTTTTTAAGAATCTTTTGTAAGTCTCCAAAATTAATATGTTTACCCTTCTTCAAATTCATATATATATATTTTGGATTATTTTCCCCCCAAGGGTCTCAAAGCTTAGGGATTTAATTCAACTTCACTTCAAAGCAATTCCGTAAGAATTTCTTACGCAACTGAATTGGCAAATAAAATTGAAAAACATGATAAGAAGCAATGATTCCAAAAAGTTTTTGCGAGTTCCGATTTTCACGTTCCGAATTCTACTCCTTCGATTTTCAGGATGTTACACAAGGTCTCTCTTCCTTCGAATGTTGCCCTCACCTAGCCCCGGTTCTCTGCCCTCCCTTTTATAGATCAAGAGGGGCAGGAACAGATGAGCTTCGGCGCCAAGGAAGCTATATCTATTGAGCTAAAAGGTGGGTACAAAGAATATATGAAAAGGTACATGATGGTCTGCTAGGTCCTATACACCGTGGGCATCTTGTGACCTCTGTAGCTTTGGGGTCCTCCTTCTGTGCTGTTAGGTGGTGTCAGACTCTGCTGGGTTGTCTCCTCTCTCTTCCTCCTTGTGTGCCAAGTCTTGTCCCGAGGAAGCTCGAGGTCGGGCGACGTGTCGGGGTCGGACTCGGGGGAAGGTCGAAATGGCCGATCCTGCCAAGGGGGCCGGGTCCTCGACCACATCTCGAGTACTCTCGACTTTGGTTGGGATTTGATTCTGGTCTTTGAGGTACCGCGGGGTGACACTCCCCACAGTAGCCCCTGAGCCTAAGGAGGAATGAAACATCCATCCTTAGGATCAGAGTTCTTCTTCGTTGGGGTCTCCGAAGGATCCTCAAAGCTTCGAGCAAAGGATATGGCAGGTGCACCGCCCAGGTGCACCTACCAGGTGTAGCCCCCAAGCCTAAGAGTGAATGGTTCATTTGGCCTTAGGGTCATTTTATTTTTCTAGGGTGTTTGTTCCTAGCAGGTGTGTTTGCAGTTCGAGATTCCGCAGGTGCACCACCTAGGTGCACCTGTCAAGTGTAGCCCCCGAGCCTAGGGTTGAATGGCACATCCGAACCTAGGATCAAATCATCCAGAGTGTTCTTTCAATCACCAAACAATCTAAACGGTGCTCGAGGTCAAAAAAGGCCGTGAAATCAAAAGGTCTACCACCCAAAGGCATTAGGTAGCTTCTGCTTCGACCGAGAGGAAGGCGGCTTAGCTGCCAGCCCCCGAGTCACGAAAACCATTGGCCAAGAGCAGTGGTGGCTAGCGAGGTGTTCGGATCTATAGGCTCGGAGGCGCTAAGTAGTCCCGACCCCGCCGATGGACTACCTTGGAGGCCCACATTCGAGTCGTTGAAGTCACCACCTTGAAGCAGTGAAGATTGTGATTGCGACGACGCTACCGCCCGAGGGCTCGTAGCAGTCCCAACCTCGACCGGGGACTAGCTTGGAAGTCCACTCCGAGTCGAAGAATCCATTTCCCTTAAGAAATGGAGGTCACAGGTGCAGTCGAGACTACTGCTCGGAGGCTGACTAGAGTCCCGACCCCAATAGGGAGCTAGCTAGGAAGCCTCCCTACCCGGGGTGTTGAAGTCACTACCCTAAAGTCTAGTGAAGGTTTAGCGAAATCGTAGGGGAAGTTCTCTTGAACCTCATCGCCAAAAAGTTGCTTGGTCTCGAGGTATTCTCCGCACTTGTGGCCCCACCGGACAACCTGAACTGGACACCTGCCATGTTTCGTCAGGGATCCATGAAAATCGGAGCGACACGATGGCTAATCCTGTTCCCACTTTCCACTTTCCCTGAAGCGTCGGGCGGAGCCAAAGGTTGGGATGAGAAAAATAGGAAGAACTACCAGCAATATCTTTGGAAGTTTTAACGGACACAACAAGGACGCCATTGCACTCTCAGGAAGATGAACAGTCCAGATTTGTCCTCCAAGCAACATGGTTTGATAAGGATATAAAGAGATGAGAATGCCTTGGGGGCTCTGCACACGCCATTAAAGGCATTGCCCGTCCTTCGAGATTTGCATTGTCAGCGTCATCATTGCCCTTTTATAAGCTCTGCCGCCACCTGACTTCCACTCTTCTTTATGCTTCCCAGTCACCGAAGAATTTCAAACCTCCAAGCGTCCACAACCTTCCTCTGGCTCCGTCTCGCTCCAACTCATAGAACCGCCACCCTTACTATCGCTGCGAAGTCTGCATGCACAAGGGTCGCCTGCTGTTCTTGTTGAAGATCATGGCGCCAAAGAAACTAACAAAGAAGGCAGCAAAGACTTTGGTGGTGAGCGAGGATGAGGTCGAGACAAGCTCGGCCTTCGTTCCTTCACGCGCGCGGGAGGTCGATGATCTAGGAGCTGGTGCGGCTCGGCGTCCTCCCCTCACCATAGCATCTCTGCATGGTGCGCTGCACAGGGAGACGTTCCCAACCCCAGACTCCGGGGAGTTGGTTGTTTTCTCTACCTTCATCTTGCGCGACTTTGGGGTGCCAGCCCATCCTTTCATCCGGGGTCTGCTGGAGTACTATGACATAGTACTCTGCAACCTCATTCCGAACTCGATTCCCCAGATCTCCATCTTCATCCACCTATGCGAGGCCAACCTTGGGGTAGACCCGCACTTCGATCTTTTTCACCACTACTTCTGCATGCGTCAATCGGGGAGTGGCGGCGTCATCGGCGGGGCCGGAATTCAGCTCCGGGGAGGGATGTTGGACAGCTACATCCCCGTCGGCATGACGTCTTCCAACAAAGGGTGGCATGCCGAGTCGTTCTACATCACGAACCACTAGCCACCCCTCGGCAAGGACATCCACAAGGAGCCGACCCAATGTCAACTGGGCGGCCACCGGTCGCCCCTGTGACTACGACCAGGTTGACGAACTCGTCGACTTGGTCGAGGACCTGAGGAGGCAGGGCCTGACTGGCGCCCATGTGGTACATGACTTCACGCTCCGTGACATCCAGCCCTGCAAAAGCAGGGATCACGCGGCGTACGAGTGCCCGGCCAGCGTGGCAGTCCCCGTCGAACGTGTGCGTCATCGGTTGTAGGGCTTTTTCCAAAGCTCAGCCAGCTCCAGCGAAGGGGTGCCGGCACCTTTTACCGTGGATAACCCTCGCCCTGTGGTGAGCTCGACCTCCTTTTCTTTTCTTCTTTGTTTTTCTTTTGAAAGCTTTTTCTGTGCTCGATGCCTCACTTTCCAGGGGTTGGCGCTGACAGGGTCGAGAGTCGCACGTTTCTCTCGCACTGATCCCTAGGGTGCACTCGGTCGAAAGGCTGAGGGACCGCAGGCCTCCAGCAAGGCCGGAGGGGAAGGAGAGGGGCAGGAGCTTAAGCTCCAGGAACGGCAGGATGAGACCAGCACCGCGACATCGGGAGGCATCAAGTGGAAGTTGGTCATCCACTCCTCCTCTGAGGAGATGTACAGCGACTCATCCGACTCGGACGTGTCAAAGTCGAGGCCCGCATCGCCACCAAAGAAGCAGTTCGGCTTCAAGCTCAGGACGTTCTCCACGTATGCGTAATATTTGAACCCGACAAGGCTCCTCTCCTTCCTTTTATATTGAGAATTTCTTCTCAATCAGGCCCATCAGAGACGTCGAGCCTTGCACCGAGGCGGTCCTGGGGAAAACCAAGGTCTCCACACCGGGCATGGCAGGGGAGAGAGGATTCTGCCCCACTGGCCGGGGGCTCGTAGGCCGCAGCGCTGGTGGTCGATCTGAGGGAGGAGCACCCACTGGTAGAGGCTGCCGGCAAGGCCAAGGGGGAGGCGACCAAGAGTGTGGTTGTGCTGGCGGCCAAAATGACCATTGAGGCCGAAGGGCAGCCAATGCGGCTGCCGATGTGGAGCAGGTGGTGATGGCGATTATCGAGGCCGAGGTTGCCAGTTGGACGGTGCAGGCTGCAACCGGCATGACCAAGCCGGCCGCCAACGCTGTCACTGAGGCCGTGGCCGGCCAGTTGGCAAAAGGAGGAGAGGGATCGTCCGGCATCAGCTGGGGCCAGCTCGACAACCTAATAAATGATGAAGTCGTGATCGAGCTGTGCACCGAAGGGCCCACGGTTCCACCACCGGTCGACGTCGAGGAGCTTCCCACGCCGGGGTCGAAGTGCCCGGTATTGGCAAAATTGCCAACGCAGGAACCCTCGCAGGCGCGCCGATGGTCGGGGAAGGCTCCGAGACACAAGCCAGGTGCTTGCCAGAGTTCGAGCACCACTTCACCTGCCTACGAGAGATATTCCTGGTAAGACTCGGATCCCTCACCCTCTTTCCTGAATTCATGCTGACTATTCGCCATCCTAGGGGAGCCCTCAACTGTCCATGCCATCGGCGACCGTGTGGGAGCTGGAGGAGAAGCTGGCGAAGGCTTGTTGCTATAAGTTCACTTATCTTTCCCTTCTTCTCCTCACTCAAACCCTGAAATGACTATAAATATTCTTCCAGGTGCTAGGGACGCCCTCGAGCAGGCCGAAGTCCTCCGTGCCAAGCAAGACAGTGCTCGTGAGTCCCTCGGGCTCTCGGACAATGCTCGAAGGGCCACCGAGGAAGCTCGGGGTTTGCTGGGGATGCAACTCGGGGAGGCTTGGGCTGAGATGGAAAGGATATCTCGGGCCAAGGCCTACGCTAAGACGGCTAAGGCCAAAGCAGAGTCGGCTAAGGTCGAGGCGGAGGCTGCCAAGGCCAGGGCGGAGGTTGCGAGGACCGACGCGGAGGCAGCAAGGGCCACGATGGGGAAGGAGCTTTTTGCCATGGAAAATTCGATGGCCAAGTTGGCAATGGAGCTGAAGGTGACAAGGACTTCTGCAGATGGTAAGGACCATACTCGGCATCCTCTTTCATCCTCATGGTTCTCCTTGCTCACCTCGAATTTTACCTCTTGACCCCACCAGGCACAGAGGGCGCGTTGATCTCCAGCCGACAGATCGGGCTAATCAAGGAGCTGCTAGAAGTGGCCGAGGCTTGGCTAGCCGAGGTTCAAGAAGGGGCTCTTGCCATTCTGAACAAGGCTGACCTCAAGCTTCTGCTGACCCAAGAGACTCGAACCGAGTTCCTCAATCGCATGCGGGATGGCCCCCGTCGCCTTAACATCTTCGTAAAAGATGTTGCAAAGGCTAGCACGAGGGTGGCCCTTGGCATCCTCAGCCGCCGTTACCCAGAGGTGAGGGTCACCGACCTCAGCCAAGGATTGCCGGAAGGCATGCAAACCAGCGATATCGAGAACATCATTGCCGAGGTCGAGGAGACCACAGAAAAGATCATCGACCTTGTGGTGTTTTGAGAATCCTTTGCTGTAAAGGTCCCTAATTAGGAAGAACAAATTAACTTGTGTTAACATTGACGTTCTAAACCCTCTCTTTTGCATTGTTCGTGCCGAGGAAAGTTCGACCGGTACATGCGTAGAGATAGCTTCGCCTATTCGTGTTATTCCTAACAATTTGGCTCTAGATGACAGTCTTTGCCTACAACATCCAGGAGAATTCTCTCACCAGAACTCGAAAGGCTTCAGACTGATCTTTTGCGTAGTTGTCATTCATTTCACGGAATAGGCAAAATAAAAGGTCTTGAAAGACCGAGTTTCCCAAGTAGATTGATCATACGTTGAGCCATTGCGCGTTGAGATCCGACCCAAGTCCAACTCCGGGAAGGAAAATCCTCTGATCGAAGGGCATGGGATCGAGTGACAACACCGGGCAGGGACGGATCAATCCGATACTCGGGGAACAAACCGAACCGGAAAGTAGTCACTGACTCAGTTGATATCCTTCCCTCGGAGAAAACTCCGGCATTTGGGGCACTCCTTTCAGAGCTTCCCCTCACTCTCTAATCTATTCACTAGGCCTTTGGAGTGAAGCTTTAATCTTCTTGGTGGTGTGTTGAAATGGATGAAGTGCCCTCCTTAAATAGGTAGTTAAGGCGGTTGTATGGAGATTATAAACCGCCATACCCACCTAACCGTCATTAGAGACCAATTAGGGACTGCCACGTGGAAGCTAGAGAAGAGGGGAGGTCGGCCTAGTTCTGCCGAACCCTGGCTGGCGCCCCTCACAACCGCCTTTCTCCGGTGACTTCTAGGTACGCCCTTATGACGGTTCCCAGGTGTTTGGTCCCACTTTAAGGCGGTTTCACCCGACTTGTGGTCCTCCGATCCGCGGGAAGCTGACGTGGCGATCGCTGATTGGTTGGAGTTGTGTTCATCGCCATGAAAGCACACTTTTCACTTCAATTTGACACAAGAGTCACCTGCATACATTAATTTACCAACACTTGTGGAGACGGTTAGTTTATAACCCCTACTGCTACGTTGATATGCCAAGTTTGTTCCACTTATGCAGGAATTGACGGTCGGATTTTAGGTGATAGTGACCGTCAATAGTATGTTTCGGAATAACTTGCATGTTAGCATTGTACCAAAAGAAATCTGGATACTCTAAAGTACTAAACCTTTACTCGAGGACAAGCAAAGCACTAAGTGTGGCGGAGCATGTTGACGGTCCTTAACTGCTGAAATCAAACCATCAATTCCCGCATAAAATGAACAAAGGATGAACATCAATGTAACGTTAGGATTATTTACTAATCCTTTCCACAAGTGTTGGTGATAATTTGATGCAAGTGAATAACACATCGAAATGAAGTGAAAACACGGTATCGTGGCGAAGAAACACAACTCCGACCAATCGACGCTTGCCACGTAAGCATCCCACGGATTGAGGGGGCCACAAGTCAGCTTAAACCGACTTAAAGTGGGACCAATCCACCCTCAACCGCCTTAGGGGCCCACATGGAAGTCACTGGTGAAAGCGGTGGAGAGAGGTAGTGTCAAGGGTTCGGCCGAACCAAGTCTGGATCCCCTTTTCTCCACCAACCACATGGCACATCCTCATCCATCCACAATGACGGCTATGAGCATTTGGTTGTTATAAACCGACTTATGAACCACCATTGGAAGGCTATAAAAGGAGGGAGCTCCACTTCATTCAACACACAACACAAGAAGATCAAAGCTCCATTCCAAAGGCGTAGCTCTACTTCTCTAGTGCTTGGAAAATAGGGTAGAGAGTGAGGGGTAGTTCAAAGGAGTGTTGGGTATCTTGGCACCAACCTCCGATCTTGTACCTTGATGGATGCTTATTCAAATCAAGTAAGTGTTCATGATTTACTATGGTTGCTTTACTTTACTCAGAGTAATTACTTTACTGCATTTACTTATGGGATCATCGTCCAATCGTAGGTTCTCTAGTCTAACACCCCTGATGAGGATGGGTTCTTGGCCAAGACTAGAGTAGTAATCATTAGTGTAGACGTGGTGTCTAGGTTAGTGTTTACCTTTGTTTGTCACGTACTCCATTGGTTGCAGAGGTAGGCGGTAGGTGGTGATAGCCCTATTCATCCTTTGTAATCCTTCACATTTGGGTACATCGTAGAGCTTGTAGGCTAGAGTCACTCAATAGACCAAGTGTAAGATGGTGCCCGAAGTAAGTAATTAGAGTAAGGCAATTACCGTGTATCTAGAGCCATAATCATAGAAATCCTATCTATACCCTAGCCTACATTTCGTCGCATGGTGGATGTGTTTTCATCCAAAAATCACCTACATACATATATTTAGCAACACTAGTGGAATCGATTAGTAATAAACCCCTACCATTAATATTGATATTATATTTTGTATTATTTTATGCAAGGGCTAACCAACTCGCTATATGGAATGGGATAAATTATCCAGGCATGTAGAAGTTTCAAGGCCTCCTTTTTCACGACCTCTCTCATGGCATTATTTAGTCTTCGTTGCGGCTCTCTAGAGGGCACACAAGAAGGGTCTAAGGGAATGCGATGCGTACAGAGGGCTGGACTAATTCCTTTGAGGTCTTGGAGCGAGTAGCCTAGAACAAAGCGATGCTTTTCTACATGGCTGTGAGTTTGGAAGTCTTGTCATTGGAAATGTTGTCACTTGAGATGACGGGTGACTCTGTATCACCGTGCAGAAGTGCATAGCGAAGGCCTGGAGGTAGAGGTTTAACCTCAATCGGAGGTCGTGAAGGCAGATCAATTTTGGGAAACTCCATTATCTCTCCAGAATCGTCCACCTCTTCGATGAATGCATTGGCATCATCTTCAAGGAAAGATTCTAGGACTCAAAAGGATGGCCAACACTTCATTGATTGGCTTGGACTCGGGAATAGGCTCCGTCAAAGAATTTTTGGACCGCAAGATTGGGAGAAGAAACATCATTTTCCCAAGTTTTATGTTGAGGACTCTAGTTTGAGACACATATATGACAATTTTTTCTATAGGATGGCCAATGAGGAGATCGAAGTTTGGGACTTCGAACATGTGAAACTCCACGATAGCCTCAACATCATTGTGCCTTATTGCCACTCTGCGAATAATCCCATAACCTTCGATGAAGGGACTAGATGGGCTTCGTAACACCACGAAAATCGGAGAATTTAAAATCGGGAATTAAAAATGGGAACATACAAAAACTTTTGGTATTTTTGCATCTCGTCGTGTTTATTGCCTCTTATTTGCCGCTTTGTTGCGTGAAATTAATAAAGAGAAATTTATCTAAAAGATTGAGAAAACAAAATAATTTAAAAATCCCAAAGGAAAAGAAATTACAAAATATAGGTTTGAAAATAAAGATTATAAAAAGATATAAAGGGAAAATGAATTAAATAAAATATATAAAATATAATATAATATAATAAAAATGGGCAAAACGGTTGGAAATGTAGGTTAAAATTTACTTTTTGAAGGGGTTAGGTCATATTTTAATTTTAAATGTGAAGGGAAAAAGAAATGGGAGAAAATAGAAATTAAATCAGGAAAAAGAAAAATGATACTGTTCATCCGTCACCAACGCTTCGACGCCGTACCGGGCCCCGGACCGCCTCGCCACCGCGCGCCGCGTGTCATGCCCGCAGCGCCGCGCCCCACGCCACCGTACCGTGCCCATGCCGCGCCGCTGGGCCATCGCGTCGCCGCACTGTGCCGCGCCGAGCCGACGAAAGCCACGCCGCGCCGTACCGCCGCGCCCACTACGCCGTACGCACACGCGCGTACCCACGTGCCCCGACGTCAACGCTGCCGTCACACCCGCGCCTATGCACCGCGTCAGCCACGTGCGCCCACGTCGAGCCATCCCATCGCCGCAAGTGTAGCCTCGCCACGCCGCCGTCAGCCGCTCCCGCGCGCCCACGCCCCTGACGCCACGCCAGTGCGCGCCATGCCGCCGGCAGCCTATAAAACGACCACCTCGAGCCAAGCTTCCAATGCAAAATTTCTTCCTCATCACTCCCTCTAGCTTCCCCCCAAATTTCCCCTGACTTTCCTCCACCGCATTGCTCGAATTTTGTAAGAATCCAACGAGCGGCCGAGAACCCTAACGTCGAGCCGCCCGGAGCAATCCTTTGAAATTTGCTGCACTCGGTTGAATTCCCATCGAATTGAAGGTAAGTTCACCTTCTACACATCTAGAGCTCCCATTCCCCTAGCTTTCCCGAGCCAAACACCCACCGGAGTCCGTCGTCGACAAGCCCGGCCATGCCGCTCTGTTCGGCCGCCGCCGTGCGCACGCCGCTAGCTCACCCCGATGCTTCCCTGGCCAAATGAATCCCCTAGCTAGCTTCCTCGTACCCCTATGATGCTCCCAGAACCTTCACCGTGGCCGTTCCATCGCTGGTTAGCCACCGCGACGTGCGCCACCACCGCCATGGCCGCCTCGCCGTCACCAGCCCTCCCGGTCGCCTCCCCGGCCCAGGCGAGCCCCAAAGTACGTTCCCCGTAGTTCGTAGATGGTGCATGGCCCTTTAGTTCCCGAGCTCCGGTCCTCCTCGCCGTCGTTCGGCTGTGCCGCGCCGTCAGCCTCGCGGGGAAGAAGAAGAGAGGAAAGAAGGAAGAAAAAGAAAGAGAGGGGGAAGATAGATGAGGTGGGCTTGGTAGCCTAGTGGCTTGAGCCGAGCCAAGAGAGATGGAGGGCACTAGATCTATTCCCAGTCGAACCAAATTTTTGAAATTTTTTTATCTTATTTCTTTTAAGGAATTAAAATTAGGAGAAGCCTACTAAAAATCATAAAAAAATTATATTTACTCTTTTGAATCCCTAAACATTATTTACAAGAAATTTTACATCTTTTCAAGGGATTATTATTTATTCTTTTCCAAAATTTCTTTTACAAATAAGAATGAACTTTATATTAAAACTTCTTAACCTATTCCCTCTCCAAAAAATTCTTACCTTTTGTGAAACCCATTTATTCACCTATACATTATGTTTCCAAATGGGAACCTTTATAAGAATTTTAAAACCATCTTTATAACTCCTAATCAACCCTTCCCTAAATATACATATATATATATATACATATATGTTTTATATTTAATCCTTCCCAACCAAATTATCGGTAGACCACGACACCAAGCTCACCGGAGGGTTAAGAATTCAACCAGGAAATCGATGTAAACACTCTCGTTACCCTTTCGTCAAAATAGACAATTTCGGATCATCGGTTATAACGCCGATAGACTTACTTTAACTGGGGATAAGGCCATCCCATATAAATTAAATCAAAGAAAACCTAAAAGTTCAAATTAATGCAACTCACTCGTTTCGACTCAGACTTTTCCCGATCATTAATCCGTTTACGACAATAGAGTCAACGTAGGGACCGCTTTTGCGATTTATTTGGTTTTGATGGTTTTTATTTGAATTCTGATCGAATTCAATTGGATATCTCGCACGTATGTATATAATCCATGGGAGCCGTTGAGTACGCTGAAGACACAAGACAAGAAGGTCACGAGCAAGGCAAGTCATCACTCCCTTTGAACATGTTGATCCTAATCGCGAAACGATATTGATTTAAACTTCAAATATGCATGCTATATACGAATTACCTATGCTTGATATGCCATACCTTGATATTGCTTACCCTTGGATATAATCTTTGTAACCCTCGATGTGATATAACAAGGAAACCTTCGATAAAATGCTTAGCCACGCTTATACTAGAATCTTGCATAGTCATACTTTTACAAAGGCTATATGCTTGGGCAACTACCTTAGGGAAGGTAGTTGAGATACGACATGTGGAGACATGAGCGCCACATTGCCTTGAACATGATGAAATAAGTTTTGCTGGAGAAATGAAAACATAAAACCAACATTTTAGACTGGGGCAGACAGATGGATTTGGGTGGATTCTGGCAAAGGCAAGTACCGTCCCTGGTCAATTAAGGACCGAGCCATGAGAATTTTAACATGGAACGAGTCAGTACAAACCGTACTTCTCGAATGGGTATAGACCTAGCGGAGTAGATAGCCGAGCGGAGGCAGTATACCTGCATTGTGGTTCAGGTGTAGGCGTTGAGGTAAGGGCCTACCGGTGGGGGCTCACCACTAGTGGGTGCCTGGACGGAAGTTAAGGGCCTACCGGTGGGGGGTTTACCACTGGTCGGTACCTGGGCAGAGATCGGGCATGCGATCAACATGAAGAAATGAAGAAATGAAGAAAGGAACATGAAGGTTGAAAGATCAAAGATGGAGCAAGTCTTTCTCTTACCCCGGGAGTGCCAGAACTCCTCTCACTGCAAGGAAAGGACAGCTAGAGTGCATGAGGATTTAAATTCATGGAGCGGGTACTGCCAAAGTAAGGTTATCGAAAGGCTTTGCCGTGACGGTCCCATATAGAGGGATGTAGGCTCATTCAATGGGCAGTTGCGGAGTGTGGGTAAAGTGTACATCTAATGCAGTGTGAGTAAATCAATCTATTCGAATAGCCGTGCTCGCGGATAATGAGCGGCGTGACAAGTTTCTCTTGTGGCTAGACTCAAATTTTAAAATGATGGGTTGGTATGCATAATGATTTTTTTTGTGTGCTGGTGGACTCAACTTCTCGACATGCGAGAAGGGGTAGATTCCCCAGAAAACCATGATGACTCGGAGGCGGGAAACCATCCTTGGTATCACGATGGATGGTAGACAGAACCGTCGCGGACTTAATGTACTCTGGAACTAAAACTTGACTTGGCTAGATGTTAGGCTTGTGAAATGATTTATGAAAATTGGCTTTGCGCAAATAAACCTCAGCCATCCTTTGAGTAACCCTATCATGTGCATCATCCCGTGTTGGCTTGCTGAGTACGTTGGGTACTCATCCTTGCTATACGCACAAACCTTCAGATGGTGGGAACGAAGAACTGGAGGACCCCTATGCTTACTGCCAGGTGCGCGAAGAAGAAGAAGGCGCCTACTAGGTCTTAGTCCCTAGTCGTTGCCTGTAGGCGATCGACATGCCACTGCCTTCCGTCTGCTATCTTATCTAATCTTTGATTTTTGTTGTATCCGGACCGGTAGGTCCTATATGTATTGGATATTGCCTTTGGGTCTATTATTGTAATACTTTTGGTGTAAGACTATTCGTGCACTTTGCACCTGATAATACAGTACTTATTCGTGGGTACCAAACTACTCGATCCAGGGAAATGGTACTATGAACACGAATGATTCCCGTTCCGAAAACGGGGGTTTACAACTTCGAAGGTTTTGTCTATAGGCTCCAATGGTTCGTCGCCTGAGCACGTTAATGCGCAGGGTGCGGACATAATGTTTGCACCGAAAGTGGGATTATAAAGAGTTTTCACCATGGCCTTTTTCATGAGACATGGAATAGTTAAGGACAAGGAGCTAATCTGAATTGCTTTTGAGGAAAGCTCCACCTGCCTTAACCACCCATCGCTCATGATGATAGTTAAATTCCTGCACCTTCTCTTTGAGGAAATTTCCTTTGAGTGGCTCAGGTGAACTGCACGGGACTGATGGTCTCTTTTGGCAGGAATAGTTTGAGGTGTTTCCATAATCTTCAAAAACATCACCCTCAAACAAGAAAAGGAATCCAGAAGGCTTAATTTCTTCTTCCTCCGGTTCCCGTGGTAGGGTGAGGATTCAACAATCGAATCTTGGGATGTGGTGGTAGTAGGCTCTAATTCGACTGTTGATGTTTCCTCGTGTGTATAATTGATTTCCAACACTGTTTCACAACGAACGAAGGAGGTCTTCTCCAGGATGCGATCCAAGAGATCCCTTTCTTTTGATATTGTTTTGTGTGCGAACGAACCTTCGGCGGAAGTATCAAGATGCACGATAGACTCCTTGTATAAACTCGAATAAAAGTGTTGTAACAACAGGTGATCAGGTAGAGACAAGCCTCGCCCGGTTTGAGTTAACAAGGTGAACCACACCTAGGCTGCACCGACGGATTCCTTCTCATTTTACCAGAAGTTGAGAACCTCTTTACGTAGGGAGACTATAGGGGTTAACGGGAAAAAAAAGCAAGGAAGAACCTGCTTTTTAGTTCCTCCCATTCATCATGCAGTTTTCTCACGGTATGGGTGTATCATTGCTTTGCCTCCTCTGTAAGAGAGAAGGGAAACAACTTCCACTTTAAGGTGTCATGCATCATGCCCACGATTGTCAGGCATGAACACAATTGCTCAAACTCTAACAGATGAGGAAGAACCAAGTTCGAAGATGATACAACAATTGTTTTCTGGCAACAACGCCAGAAATTCTTGTTAGTATTTTTTACGATCACAAATAAATCTGCAAGCGCACGGATACCACTGTAGCACTTTACATTAGAGTAATCCAGGGGTATCAAATCACAGGAAACATGTGTATATCTAGGAACAACATTTTATCCAAGGACAACAACGAATGGTAGGCTAGGCTAGAGAGGATTCCTATGGTTTAATTTTTAAACTTAAATTAAAGGAAAAACTCTATCGATTGCTTCGAGCACTGACTCTCCCTTGGTCTGGCAAGCTAGGTCTAGCCTATAGCTCTATGGTGTACTCGTACGTGGAGGGATGCAAAGGACGGACAGGGCTGTCACCACCTGCCGACTACCTCACTTTTTGTGGAGCACACAATTAACGAAGATAACCACGAACCTAGACACCACGACTAAGCTATTAATTACTACCCTAGCCTCGCATAGGAACTTTTTTCTTTATCCGAGTCCTAATACTAGTCATAATAATACTAAGCGACGAACCCGCAACAATGGGAATATGTCTCACTCAAGCAAATAAATTAAATACCATAAAGAAGTCTCAAACACTTACTTTATTAAAAGAAGCATTTGGAGAGGTACAAGCGAGAGAGGAGGGTCGACAACTCTGATGCTCCTTTGGAACACCGGTGGAAGAATGTCGACAAATATGACATTCCTCCAGAACTTCCCAAATAGAACTCTGATATTTGGGGCACTCCTTCTAGAGCATCCCCTGACTCTCTACCTACTTCCACGTATTAAAGTGATGTCTAAAATATGAAAGTGAGTTGTACTTCATTTTGTTGTGCAAATTGTAGGTCAATTGTTAAGTTGGTAAACACCCTTAACCGTCATTGGGGACCAATAAGGAGGCCCCATGTGGAAGATGGTGGTCGAGGCCGCCAGGGCTGGTTTGGCCGAACCTCCTCCACCGCCTCTTGCCACTGACTATGCTTAGTGCATGACAGGTGGGCCCTTATGACCGTTGAGGATGGTTTGGCTCCACTTTAAGTTGGTTTTGACTAACATGTGGGCCCTCAAGTCCTTGTGCTCATGTATGATTGGTCGGACGTACATTTTGTCGCATGGTGAGTGTGTTTTCATCCAGAAATCACCTGCATACATTTATTTAGTAACACTAGGGGAAATGGTTACTAATAAACCCCTACCACTAAGTTTTATTTTATATTTTGTATTGTTTTATGCAGGAGTTGACGGTTAAAGTTTAAACTTTACCCCCACACTTATCCTTTACTCGTCCCTGAGTACATCTCATGTATTTCAAGAGAGTAATGACTTCATGTGTAATGATACAAACACACATTGTATCCCATGCCATACCTATACTTGTGAACTTTGAACTGTCTACCATACTATCCTAGGTGATTGAAAAATGGAACGGCCTTGACTCAAATCAACTTTACTCCTTCTGATGAATTGCCTTGGGGTTTTATTTTTGCTCACAAAAACATAACTTTACCTTTACTCCTCAATTGATTCCCTCAAATCACTCAAAGTGTTTAATCCTCGTCGAGGCATTTATGTTGCCCATTTTATCCTACCTTTCTGGTATATTGTAGAAGAATACCAGTCAGATCAAGTTGTGCATATATGTGTGGAAAGTGATATGTATATGGAAAGGTGGAAAATTGGGATGATGACTCGTTTTTTTGTATATCCTACTCCTTGCACTTTATTTGGAGAACATGGCTATTTTTTATATCCTCTTTTTTTCATCATGCTCGAGAATATTTTGTCTCCTTCACTTGTGAGTATTTTGTTTTTCTATCATCATTTTTTCGCTCATGTCTCATTTGGCATGGATAATTGTCACAACCCGATTTTCGTTCGGGATTAAAAATCATCAAATAAATCATTTTCCAAGATATTAAATAAAAAGGCAAAATCATTTACCAAGTGAAATAAAAAAGGAAATTAAAATTCCCTTTAAAAATCATGGCTGGAAATATTTTTGAAATATTTTCCACGTCCTAAAGTATCCTCTGAAATTTTTTATGAAATTTTGGAGCTCCAAAAATAATTTTAACAATACAAATAACATTTCAATAAAAATTTAATAAATAAATTAATCACTAAATGGTCTGGTTATATTTTTAGAAAATACTTTGAGTGTTCATCTATTTTCATGAATTTTCTTGGAATTATATGAGCACTTGAAGTATTTATAAAAATTCAAGGATCATTTATGTTATTAATTTAAAAGAAAAACCAATTAAAAATCATCCTCCTGTTCTCGGGCAGGTTTCGGCTCTCCTTGAACTCCGCTTTGCCTCCCAACCCGTGAGCGCCCTCACTTCTCTCTCTCGTGGGCCGGCCTTGAGGCCAAGGCTTGTCTCCATCGCGCGTGCGCAAAAGTTCATCCGGCCTCCCTCCTTCCCTTAGCCGATGACAGGTGGGGCTGACCGCCATTGCCGCCGACCTCGCACGACCTCGCTGCCGCAAATCCTGCCACCCTATTCGTCCCGTGCCCGCCCTAAAGCCATGCAATCAAGCCGCCGGCCTTCCCCCTTAATTTCCACCAAATCTTGCCGCCATAAATCGTCGCCTTTAACCCCGCGCCTTAACGCCACTGGCCACCGCCTCCACCTTGATTTCCGCCGCCCTCGGCCACCCTCGCCCCTTCCCGTGCCTATAAAATCGACCGCCGAGCTCCCTCTCCCATCGTCCCCAAACCCCCGAGCTCGTCGTGCTCTCCTCGCCTCTCCCCGCCACTTCCCGCTGCCTCGCCGCTCCCCGAGCCGCGTCGCCTCCTTCATCGGCTCCGCCGTGCCCCTCCGAGCGTCTATCATCCCTCCGCCATCGCCAATCATGGCCGGACCACCATCCGCTGCCGCCGCCTCTCACCGCCGTTTGCCCGCGCGTCGCCCTTTTTCGCCGTGCAGGTGAGCTCCCCCTCTTTTCCGCCTCCTCCGTCGCCCTCCGCTGCTTGCGCTGCCGTCGCGCCGTCGCCGGCCGTTGTGGGCTGTCGCCGCCCCTCCGCTGCCCGATCTGCCTTGTGGCAGATCGTGGCCGTCCATCTGGCCGCCCATGTGGCTGCCGCGTGGCCACCGCGTGGCTGCCACATCGGCGCCATGCGTGCGCCACATGGCGTGCCCGCCCGTGGACCGCCGTGGACTTGGTCCACTTTGGACCGGCCCACGGACTGCGCCGGCGCCGCCCGCTGATGTCAGCCATGGCCGCTGACGACAACGCCGTCCTGCTGACTTCAGCCCTAGCCCTTTTTCCTTTAAAAAATAATTAAAAATTGTGCAATAAATCTAATTAATTTCTAGAATTCATTTAAATGGTTCAAAAATTTTAAAATTCATATATAATTCATACAAACTCCAAATTGGGTCATTCAAATTGCAAAATTCATCTAAAATTAAGCTCTACATGTTGGTTTACTTTTCATGTACTGTTATTTGGTTTTATTAGGGTTTTTCCTCTTTTTGTGTGCCAGCAAGTAGTTTCCGTTGTTCCGAAGTTCGCGCGTGCGAAGAGTTTGAAGGTTGGTTGGAAGAAGCAAGGAAAGTCACACTTTCCTTGAATTATATTGAACCTATTTTACAAATGTTTTGCGGTTTGCGAATAAAATTGCATTGGTTTGCTAATTACCTTGGGTGATAATTTGACTAGCTTTAGTTAGTTACGTGACTTTTGCAACAATTATATGCTTAGCCAAGCTTAATTACCACTAGCTCACTGAAAGGGACAATCAACCTATCTAAACTTAGCTCAGATGAGCTGCAAGCTCAGAACACCTGGCCATATCTTTTTGGTCATAATTATCCCAACTAAAATATAACTAAATGGTGGGCTGTAGGTGCATAGTTTTGGCTTGTCGCACCCATGGCGATTAAGGACCGGTTCAAGGGAAACCCTGGAAGACTTATAGTGCTTACCACAAGCAAGAATGGGCAACTACTGGATTCGTAGTATAGCTTTTCTCTAGCCAATGATCCCTGGCAAGGGTGAGCGTGATGGAGTTGCAGTCGGCCCCGGTACAAGGGTTGTTGGACTGTCGGATTCACCGAGGCACTCGGGGGGGCTGCCCACTGCCTAGGAACGGGAGTGTGGACGAAACCTTGGTGTGGTTCGCTTGGTTAAGGGGAAGTTAACCTATAGGTCTTCTCACGAGTCCCCCCCTTTGCAGTATCATGGCGATACTTCGGGGGCATGGCAACATGTGTGGAATTGTGTCTTGTGGGTAAAGTAGCGCACCTTGGATCAGAGTAAAAACTATTCGAATAGCCGTGCCCACGGTTATGGGCCTGGTTAGGTGGGAATGGTTGGGCCTGTTCAACGTGGGGATAACGTTGTTCAGTGGAGGATTAATATTGACCAAACTACTCAACAATTTTCCTAGTTTCCAAAATAAAGTGTTTTGCAATCGCCTTTCCGCAAAGTAGCCCCAAGCCTCTCCTTGCCTTCCCTCGCATTTTTGCATTCCTTGGTGTGGCTTGTTGAGTACGTTGGTTGTACTTAGCCTTGCAAATTCTTCCCCCTTCAAAAGTGTAGTGCTTCTGAGTTGAAGACGGTGTTTGTGGACCTAGGCTCGGACCCCAGTTGAGTTTGCCTATGGAGTGAAACTGAAGCCCTGCTAGGATCATCTTTCCCGCTGTCGCTGTTTTCTTTCGAGTGGGAGGACTAAGTGCCTCTTTTCCTGTAAGTATTTGTACACTTTATTTATACATATGGATCTATGTATTGATTTGTCATTTTGTGTACCCTGTTTGATGCCTGGATAGGGATTAAATACACAAAATAGTCTGTAAATTCGGGTTTGAATTTCTGGGCGTGATAAGTTGGTATCAGAGCCATCTCGACTGTAGGTTGAGCCAAATGGTCAAAAACCTTAAGGACTAGTTTTTTAAAAACCTTATCTACGAAAATATTTTTTTCTATCCCTCTGGAGTCTTTGAAAAATGATTTGTCAAATTTCTCTCCTCCCCCATCCAACTCTCTAGTTGTTAAGTCTTGAGTGCCAACTAGAAGATCAGGTCGAGCCTCAAGCTTCAAGCAAGAAGACCAAGCCGAGCAGCCTGAGTCAGCACTCCTCAAGGATCAAGTGAAGTCGTCCTAGAGTTTGCCTAAACCCAATCCTTCCCGGAAGAATAGTATCGGTAGTTTTTTTAGGTCGTGTGTTGTTTGCTGTGTGCAGATGTATGGTTTACATGAGTGGTGGGGATGTGACCATACTAGGTTGTTTGCTTAATCAACTTGAACAATAAAAGTACACCCACATCATATCAGAAGTCAAGTGGGTTAAGGTCTCATCGTTAGTTTAACCTCTTCTTTTCCCTCTCCCTTCTTCTCCGGCAACAGATGGGTAAAGTCAGGGGTAGTGTCAGTAGATCAAGACCACGGCAGTCCCCAGGATCAGCTCAGAGCAACCCTGCGAGCACTCCATTTCCTTCTCCCTGGAATCCCACCCAAGCCCAGGTAGTGGCAAATCAGACGCAGTTAGTGGCCACGATGATGCAATTGATACAATGGCAGTATCAACAGCAGCAGCGGATGCAAGCCTTGGTGACTCCCGCCAGCATACCATTAGATTTTCAGGAGACGAGGGCACCAACCCTGCCATCAGACCAAAGAGAAACGCATGCCGTCTGCCAGGATTATAAGGAGAAAGATTGTAATGCAAGGGAATGCTTCGCGGGAAGTGTACACCAGGACACGGATTGTAAATGGGATGCAGTGTCTCGGAAGGAAGGAAGCATCCGGTCAGCTAAACAACCAAGATTTCGGTACACCACCGTCCAACTCAAAGAAGAGAAAGGCACCATAATGGAATACAAGATGTGCCAGCAAGATGATCATCACTGGTATAGAGTTTACTCCCAAAGATGCGGAGAAGATTCCTCGACGCCTGAGAAGAAATACTTTTCGTGGTGCACGCAAGCTAACCCGTCATCTCAGGTTTTATGGTCCACCCAAACTAGAGGGTGATGATTCAGAAGAGGTATCCTCCGAGGGGGATGGGGAAGCAATCTCTGAAGACGTCTGTAAAAAAGAAATGGAGCCCAAAGGGTGTACTCACTGTGGAGAAGTTGGACACACTGCGAGCATGTGCAACCACACCTGCCTTTGTGGTGATGACGCCCATGTACCAGAAGAACTCCCCATGAGCAAGGTCACATGTTTCTTGTGTGATGGAACAGATCATGTGCCCAAGAGCTGTCGGTCGAATTCGGTTCTAACCAAAGACGAGGAAGACCATTGGACAACCCGACAGTCTGTCGGTCCACTTGTGGTTGGTACCATCAATGGCGATCCTGCTCCTGGTCATCAACCAACTCCGGCCCCTGCGAAGACCACCAGTAGTA
Source organism: Oryza australiensis (assembly GCA_019925245.2). Lineage (NCBI taxonomy): Eukaryota > Viridiplantae > Streptophyta > Magnoliopsida > Poales > Poaceae > Oryza > Oryza australiensis. The sequence goes on along the minus strand of JAIFGZ020000674.1, from coordinate 127,638 downwards.
ACAAAGGCATGGAAAACAAGGCTCGCAAGCCAGTGTACATTCCAGTTCCAGTTGTGAGTCTGCAGACCCAGAAGAGTGCACACCGTGATAAAACGGGTCACATTTGTTTCAACTGTTGCAATCAAGGACATTACTTCAACAAATGCCCATTTCCAAGACCAGCAAAAGATGCTCGTCGTTGCTTCAACTGTGGGGAAACGGGTCATGTACACAGAAGATGTTTAGTGCCCAAGCGCCACCATCCTCTAAGTACCGTCACTGTCTGCAACACTAGTATTATGGAAGCTGTTTCAGTTCCAGCACAGCGGGGTCGAATCCAACCGAAAGGCGCCCGTAAGCCAAAGGATACCAGTCGTCTCCCATACCTGCAACCTCCACCACAACGGATTGTCATTAAAGACAGCAACAAATGTTCAATGGTTCAACCGCCAACCTACCCTCAAGCTGTAGAGCCAACAACAGCAGGGAAAGCAATGCCGAGGAAGCAATGATTCACCCCAACTGACAAGAAACGATACTCTCCTTCAGCAGGAACCGCAGCAATTGTCGGCAGCACCAGGTCATGGTTACCGTGAAGACCAGCAAGGCACCCCGTATTACCTTGGCTTAGATGTTTGGCAATCAATTGAGCAAGAACCACACCTCAAGCAGAAGGGTCTACCTACAACAGCTACTAAGAAGGTAGAAATGTTTGTATGCGAAACAGTACCCTGTTGGAACACCAGTATGTAAGCATGGGCAGATCAAGTCAACCAGGCCAGAATCACAGGAGAAAAGGTCCCGCCGGTCAAGACATCTGCTAGTCAAACCGGCAACAGCCTACAAGTGTGTAATCCTTGAGAAGATTTGTTATTGTATATAGAAGTTTCATGGCAATTATGTAATAAGAAGGCAATATGGAATAAAGATTGAGATGTACAGTTCCTTTCCTGATATGATACATCTTGAGCATCCAAAAGCAAGTTAGCTTGTACGATTGCCAATGTTATATGATACCTAGAGTTTCATTCTTCCCGTTCAGTCCAGTTTTGGTTAGACCCCAAGACATGATTGCTACCCACGAGGAGTAAATGGTCAATCAAGGAAATGTGAATTGTTAGGCCATTAAAACCTTCAATATGAGGTGATACATCAAAAGGGCCATATGATGGACACCTGAAGAGTATGGGAAGGTGCACAGAATATTCAAGTGGAACATCATATAAGGATTACCAGAACTCTTTAACCTCGAAAGTCATGTGGAAATAGTAAGTGGCAGTAGCACTCTGGTGGTGTGAACATGAATCAAGGAAATGTGTGCGTTCAGACCACAGTAATATTCAACATTATACGATTTCTTTAAAAGTCGGAATTAGTGGCACCTCAAGGAAATGAGAAGAATGACGAAAGTTTGGTGATAACATCACTGGAGAAATGTCCGCACTCTCATTCTTGGAAACTTCTCCAGAAAATAGTAGGTGCAACTGCACCCTAGCGATGAATATGGATCGAGAATGGTTGACCTTAGTTCAAGGCGACCGTTACAACTCTCAAAAACCACCTCGATGTCTCCTAGGAAATGACATTAGAAAATTTCCCATCGCCCTACTCAGAGTCAAATGGATCCAAATGTCAAGCTAGAACATCCAACCATCCAATTGTGATACGGAGAATCCGTCATGGTCAACCATCCTCACCCAAGGGTTGAAAGTGAGCCTGCGAAATGAACAATAGGAACCGTTGGTTGTTTCAAAGGCAGTTCCCATCGGTTCACTAATCTCGACATTTGTGGGAAAGCAACGTCAAACTTTGGGTCTCGTCAGTCTTCAAAGCTAGCAAACGGTACGAGAACGAACGAAATAAGAAGTTGTTAGAGTACAATTTCGGACGTGGTTTGGTAAGTGGCTAGTGCTTGCTCCACAGGCCAACTGCTAAGCAACCTAGGCAGAAGGTTGACCACCTCAGTCAAGCCAGAAGCAGAAGAGTCATGTCAGTAGTTACAACTGATAGGGAAATCAATCAAGAGCCAGTATGCTCGAAAGTTGCATGAGAGTCACACTTAGGAAAGACTTCCAGTCATCGGTTGAGTGTTGACTCCCAGGAGTCGCTGGACTGAAAGTGCACAACCTTTGCCTCTTTTCATTGACCAATGGAGTATCCCATTTTTAATGTCAAGGTTCGTAGTAAGTAAGGGAAAATGGGGACAACCTCAACGATGGCAGTGTGTTGGTTCGTGGTCAGTCGAAAACACCACTGCTCGTTGCAAGGGTGAACTAGAATCACTTTTATGAGGAATTTCCCGTTGTCAATTGGATGCTATATTCTCAGCCTTCTCGAAATAAAAGAGCTTTGACAGTACTTCATTTTGATGGAATGACGACAATCAGTTCTATGGATCGAAGCTCCCTAGAAACCATAGAGGTGAATAAATCTCAAGGGCAGTAGTCTCACTGGTCACAGTCGGACGAAAGCCCATCTACCTTGGTGAAGCGAGCTTGAAGTCAAAATTGGTTTACCTCGTAACCGTTTTTCTTGGAGGTTCAACCCTGTGAAGCAGATAGGGTTGTAATCAAAGAACTCAGTGGTGAGTCATTTGCAGAGTTACTTCAATCCTAAGTTAACAAGCTCGAATCTAAGGCACACCCCAAGCAATAATGTCAATAGTTCTGCCAAAGGAAGCAAAGCTCAAGGCACACACAGTTCACTAAGGGAAGAAAGAGGTTTGAAACTCATGCATCAAGGTCAGGGTCAGAATGTTCATAACCAGCCAGTGCAGTTTTGGCAAAGGCAAGAAAACACCAAGTTGGGTGTCGGCAGGTTCAGCTGTCCAAGTTTGATCAGAATCAGTCAAGCGTGAGCCGAAAAAGGAAACCGTAGAAGTCAACAGGCCAACCCAACCCCACCCTACCTCCTTTCTTTCTAGCCCCGAATCTCGAGACGAGATTCCTATAAGGGAGGTAGATTTGTCACAACCCCTTTTTCGTTCGGGATTAAAAATCATTAAATAAATCATTTTCCAAGAAATTAAATAAAAAGGCAAAATCATTTACCAAGTGAAATAAAGAATGAAATTAAAATTTCCTTTAAAAATCATGGTTGAAAATTTTTTGAAATATTTTCCATGCCCTAAAGTATCCTCTGAAATTTTGTGTGAAATTTTGGAGCTCCAGAAATAATTTTAACAATACAAAGAACATTTCAGTAAAAATTTAATAAATAAATTAATCACTAAATGGTCTGGTTATATTTTTATTAAATACTTTGAGTGTTCCTCTATTTTTAAGAATTTTTTAGAATTATTTGAGCACTCGAAGTATTTATAAAAATTCAAGGATCATTTATGTGATTAATTTAAAAGAAAAACCAATTAAAAATCCTCCTCCTGTTCTCGGGCCGGTTTCGGCCCAACTCCTTGAAGTCCGCTTTGCCTCCCTACCTGCGCACGCCCTCCCTTCTCTCTCTCGTGGGCCGGCCTTGAGGCCAAGGCCTGTCTCCATCGCGTGCGCCCGCAAAAGTTCATCCGGCCCACCTATCATCTTCCTCCTCAGGCAGACCGCCATTGCCACCGAATCTCGCCGCCCCGCTCATCCCGCGCCCGCTCTAAAGCCTCGCAATAAAGCCACCGGCCTTCCCTTAATTTCCCCAAATCATGCCGCCTGAAATCGTCGCCTTTAACCCCGCGCCTTAACGTCGCTGACCACCGCCTCCACCTTGATTTCCGTCGCCCTCGGCCACCCTCGCCCCTCCCCGCGCCTATAAAATTGATCGCTGAGCACCCCTCTCCCATTGCCCAAACCCCCGAGCTCGCCGTGCTCTCCTCGCCTCTCCCTGCGCCTCCCCTTGCTCCTCTGCTCGCGGCCATCCTTCGGCCACACGCCGCCGCCGTTCCAAGCGTCGTTGCCACATGCCAAGGCCTCCGCCACCCTCCCCGCGTCCCGCCGCACCCGGCCATCGCTCCCCACCCTTGGTCCGTCGTCGGAACTCCTCCCCGCCGCGCGACCGAGCCGTCGCTGCCATAGCCGCTCTCCGGCCGCCATTTTCTGCCGCCTTGCCGCTCCCCGAGCCGCGTCGCCTTCTCCATCGGCTCCGCCGTGCCGATGGCCGTCGCCGGCGACCATCGGGCCACGAGCGCCGCCGCCGCATCGTCGGCCGTCGCTGCCCTCCGCCGCCCGATCGCCTCGTGGCCGATCGTGGCCGGCCCATCCGGCAGCCCACGTGGCCGCCGCGTGGCCACCGCGTGGCTGCCACGTCGGCGCCACGCGTGCGCCATGTGGCGCGCCTGCCTGTGGACCGCCGTGGTCTTGGTCCACGGTGGACCAACCCATGGACCACGCCGGCGCCGCCCACTGACGTCAGTCTGACGTCAACCCGTGGCCGCTGACGTCAGCGTCGCCCTACTAACGTCGCCCTAGCCCTTTTTCCTTTGAAAGATAATTAAAAATTGTGCAATAAATTTAATTAATTTCTAGAATTCATTTAAATGATCCAAAACTTTTAAAATTCATATCTAATTCATATGAACTCCAAATTGGGCCATTCAAATTGCAAAATTCATCTAAAATTGAGCTCTACATGTTGGTTTACGTTTCATGTACTCTTATTTGGTTTTTATTAGGGTTTTCCTAGTTTCCCGTGCCAGCATGTAGTTTCCCTCGTTTTGGAGTTCGCGCGCGCGAAGAGTTCGAAGGTTGCTTGGAAGAAGCAAGGCAAGTCACACTTTCCTTGAAACATATTGAACCTATTTAACAAATGTTTTATGGTTTGCGAATAAAATTTCATTGGTTTGCTAATTACATGGAATGATGGGATTACCTATATGCGTGCTTGTGCCATATCTTTTGATATCCGTCCTTTGTTAACCTTGGGTGATAATTTGCCTAGCCTTAGTCACTTACGTGACTTTTGCTAGAATTATATGCTTAGCCATGCTTAATTACCACTAGCTCACTGAAAGGAATAATCAACCTATCTAAACTTAGTTCAGATGAGATGCAAGCTCGGAACACCTAGCCATATCTTTTTGGTCATAATTATCCCAACTAAAATGTGACTAAATGGTGGGCTGTGGGTGCATAGTTTTGGCTTGTCGCGCCCATGGCAATTAAGGACTGGTTCATGGGAAACCCTAGAAGACTTACAGTGCTTACCACAAGCAAGAATGGGCAACTGCTGGATCCATAGTATAGCTTTTCTCTAGCCAACGATCACAGGCAAGGGTTAGCGTGATGGAGTTGGAGTCGGCCCCGGTGTAAGGGTTGCTGGGCTGCCGGATTCACTGAGGCACTCGGGGGGGGCTGCCCACTGCCTAGGAACGGGAGTGGGGGCGAAACCCTAGTGTGGTTCGCTTGGTTAAGGGGAAGTTATGCTATAGGTCTTCTCGCGATTCCTCCCTTTGCAGTATCATGGCGATACTTCGGGGGCATGGCAACATGTGTGGAATCCTGTCTTGTGGGTAAAGTAGCGCACCTCTGATCATTGTAAAAACTATTTGAATAGCCATGCCCACGGTTATGGGCGATCGACCAGATTCACCATGATTAGTCCCACCGTAATAATTGAACTTAATAATCTAGATTAGATTTGGTGGGAATGGTTGGGCCTGTTCAACATGGGGATAACTTTGTCTAGTGGAGGATTAATATTGACCTAACTATTCAACAGTTTTCCCAGTTTCCGAAATAAAGTGTTTTGCAATCGCCTTTCCGCAAAGTAGCCCCAAGCCTCTCCTTGCCTTCCCTTGCATTTATGCATTCCTTGGTGTGGCTTGTTGAGTACGTTGGTTGTACTCAGCCTTGCAAATTCTTCCCCCTTCAGAAGTGTAGTGCTTCTGAGTTGAAGACGGTGTTTGTGGACCTAGGCTCAGACCCCAGTTGAGTTTGCCTGTGGAGTGAAGCTGAAGCCCCGCTAGGATCGTCTTTTCCCGCTGTCGCTGTTTTCTTTCGAGTAGGAGGACTAAATGCCTCTTTTCCTGTAAGTATTTATACACTTTATTTATACATATGGATCTGTGTATTGATTTGTCATTTTGTGTACCCTGGTTGATGCCTGGACAGGGATTAAATACACAAAATTGTATGGAAATTCGGGTTTGAATTTTTGGGTGTGACAATAGTAGGAGAAGAGAATCATAATCATGTCGAGTCTTTATTTGGGGGATGGATAATGGTGGATGACTTTCGGTGTATAAGTTTAGCATATGGTGGGTGGATAGAATATTTTTGCTCCAGTGTAGAGTGATAGCAATATATTTGGTGAATGTGCTAAGACCCTGATTGTGAAAGCATGAAGTAATCTAACAAGGGTCTCAATCATTTGACCAAACTCAAAATGATAACAAGCAACATATGTACATGGTTTATCAATAAGATCGACATATGACTCTGGTAGGAATAAAACCTCAATGAGGAGTAGGTAGAGTTATAATGTTTTCTTATAAAATTTTCAAGGGTCTAACAGAATAGAACAAGGGTCATATTGTCAGGCAATCTTTCATTCATCAGTTACTTAGATAGCATATGTTCCTAATTGTGGGGGATATCACCCCGGGGTAGCCCACGCAAGGGAAAGAAGACCGGCAGGAGTGGACCGATGGACCTCAGGCCGGGGTCGGCAGCCCGACGTCATACAAGGTCGAGCGTCCCGACCCCCGCCGCCGGGTCCGACCTTAGTCCGCTCCTCTTGACCTCAACTCTTTGTCCCGACCCTAAAAGGGACGCCCCGTCCTCGGGAGCGAGGCTTCCTTGGTAAGCCTCGCGGACAGGACAAGCAGGAGACCACCCGACAGGGAACACATCATCAGACAACACTATGCGCAGGACACTGGCAGACGGCGGATCCTGAGGGAAGGCAGCGCGCAAGATGCCCATGGGGAACAGAGTACAAGACGATTTGGTTACATTTTTCAGGAGATCTCTGTATTTGCTTTTACTTTATGACCAAGCTTTCTTGAGCCCCAATTCCCCTTTGTAACTGCCCCCTTGGACTATAAAAGGGATGGCAGAGAGAGTTCACGAGGACACTTAGTTCAGAGAGAGTTCAGGAGGGGGTTGGAGGGTTTTTGGCTCAGGATTCTGTTTGGTTTCCTCTTGTAAACTTTGATCGTACTCCACCCCAACAAAAAACACTAGACGTAGGCCTATTATCCTCCGAGATGGCTGAACTGGTATAAAAATCCCTTTGTCTCTTGGCTCGCTTAGTGTTCGAGTTGACCATCAGACCCATCGGTGAGACGCCCCGACCACTCTTTCGCCTCCTTGGGTAACCCCCTCGGAGGACCGCCGACAATCCTGTCGGCACTAATCATATATGTTCACATGCACCAAGTAGCAAGTGAGGAATAAAGAGTATGTAAGACATTTGCAAGCAAGCCATATGCTCTAATTGAAATATCCAAGCTCATTTTAAAAGTTGAGTTTATTTTTCAAAGATGTTTTCATAATAAGATTTGTCAAACTTAAAATATAGGGAGATGAGAGCATAAACGTGCAAACCATCATACAGTGAATGTGAAGATAGCAACCGTTGTGCCATGGATGCTATGTTTCATCTCTTGAATGTGCAAGCGTCACGGTGTAGCATGGACATGGGTAATCTTGGTATGTGAGTGTATAGTGTGAACACAAGGTCACCCCCACACTTGTTCTTGTACCTAGGTTGCTTCAAAGACACAAAATACAAAAGTAAAAGCAAATGGGCTCAACCGGTAAAAACCCGGTGAGTCTTTTATTTTATTTCATTTTATTGAATGGAAGAAAAATTACCTTGGAAGGGGGCCACTGCAGGCCACGTGGGAAATGGCCAGGAGGTGGTGGCGCTAGCCCTGGCTCGGCCGAACTGGGGTTCGATCAAAACCTGGTGGGCCCCACTTTCCTAAGGTGAGAAGTCAAGATAATTGGGCTTCGGCTAGATAGGCTCCAACCTTGAAAGTTCTGGGACAATTTCAGGAAAGACGTGAAAATTGACCAAATTCACCACGTCTAATTCCTAATATGAATTTTTGACCGATTCTAGAAAAACTTTTAAACGATGGCCATTTACCTTGAAGACATTACCTTCATTGTCCCGAAGCATGACCGCTCCATGTGATAAAGTATCGACGATTGTATATGGCCCTAGCTATTTGCTACATAGTTTTCCATGCCCGAAGAGCTTCAACGGGGAGTTGAAGAGCAACACCTTCCTTGTCTCCTGCCTTGAATTCCATTATCTTAATTTGCCTGTCATGCTATCTTTTTGTTCTTTCCTTACAAATTTTGGCATTGTGATAGGTTTTATCCTTCCATTCCTCTAACTCTAATACTTTTAGCTATCTGTGTTGTCTGGCTTGTCCTAGGTCTATGTTTCATGTCCGGATGGCCCAGTGTGCCCTATGTTCAAACTCGATAGGTAGATGGCAAGTTTTTTCATATATGAGCTGGTAGGGTGACATGCCGATGGCCGTCTTATATGCGGTTCTATATGCCCAGAGTGCATCAGGTAGCTTGCTCTTCCATGACTTCCCCATCTCATGTACGGTCTTCTACATAATGTTCTTGACCTATTTGTTGGATGTTTTTGCTTGACCACTTGTTTGGAGGTGGTATGGAGTTGCAATGTTATGCTGCATCCCAAGCTCCAAAGTTCCGGAAGGTCTTATCAATGAAATGAGACCCTCCGTCGCTTATTACCATCCGCAGTGTTCCAAACTGTGGGAAGATGACCGCCTAGAACATCTTGTGGTCGTGCTTGGCATCAACGACATGGCATGGCATCGCTTCCACCCACTTGGACACATAGTCGATAGCCACCAGGATGTACTCACAATCATGAGACTTTTGAAAAGGTCCCATGTAATCGATTCCCCATACATCAAATAATTCCACTTGAAGGTTGTACGCTAGGGGCATCGCATTGTGAGCGGTGATACCTCCATGCTTTCAGCATCTTGCACATCTCCGAATGAATTCTTTTATATCTTCATAAATTGTTGGCCAGAAGAATTCACTCTGCAATATCTTTGCCTGCATGTGGACACACCATAATGGCTGCCATACGATGATGCATGGCATTTCTCAATGATCTGTGTGCCTTTAGCTGTCGGTATACATCTCCTACGCAAGCCATCTGCACAGACTTCCTATAAGTATGGCTCATCCCGTAAGTGCCTTCTACTCTCATAGATGAGTCTCCTTTATTTTCCCCAAGTGGTACATATCATGCAACCATGAAGCTCACGATGTTTGCGTACTAGGGGTCTGAGTCTGTCACCTTTAGTAGCATGTCATATTGTAGAAAATCATTTATCGGCAGCTCCTACATGTTAGTAATTTGCATGCATGATAAATGATCTGCTATAGAATTTTATACTCCCTTTTTATCTTTAGTTTCAAGATCAAATTCTTGGAGTAGAAGAACGCATCTAATTAACCATGGTTTTGCATCTTTCTTAGTGAGAAGGTATTTAAGATTAGCATGATCCATGTAAACGATAACGTTAGCTCCAACTAAGTAAGACTTGAACTTGTCGATTGCAAAAACAATGGCCAAGAGCTCTTTTCAGTTGTGGCATAATTAAGTTGAGCTCCTATCAACGTTTTACTAGCATATGTGATTGCATGGTGTTTCTTGTCTTTAGTTTGGCCGAGAACAACTCCTACAACATAAACACTAGCATCGCACATGATTTCAAACAGAAAGGACCAATCAGGGGGTTGATTGATTGGTGCTGAAATGAGTGCTTCTTTTAGGATGCTAAAAGATTTTAAGGAATATCCTTAGCTAACAAGCTGGTTAGGGGTCTAGCGACTAAAGAGAAATCTTTAATAAACCGACAGTAGAACACCACATGACCCAGAAAGCTACGGACTCCTTTAACATTGATGGGAGGTGGAAGCTATTGGATTACTTAAATTTTAGCTTTGTCCACCTCTACTCCCCTTTCGGAGACTCAATGTCCTAGGACTATTCCTTCATGAACCATGAAGAGGCACATCTCCCAATTAAGTTCCAAGTCCTTTTCTTGACATCGTTGCAAGACTTTGTCTATATTTTCTAGACAATGATCAAAAGTTTTTCCATAGACGGAGAAGTCGTGTTGATGAGAAAATTTCCCACGCACTGGCCTGAGAGATCTGCTTAACTCTAGTGCAGGTTCAAATTATTGCTTCAAGGTTCGTAGGCATGCTAGTTGATTTGATCCTACAATCAACAAGAAACAATAGAAAGAATTAGCTTGCCAACGATAGTCGATCGGCTGGTGGCCTATGGCGTATCATCTAGGGTTAAGCCGATGCAATGCATAGTGTATCGGCAACCATTAGACTTGTCTGATCGGCTGCATATGTTAACAGAATACAATCCAAATCTTAAAGTATATTTAAACCAAGTGACTGCGATAGATCAATAGTATACCGAGACAGTATAAATCACTTAGATCTAAAAAACCATAAGGCAAGGATTATACTTGTTCACAGCATAGTCGAAGAGATTAATCTAACATGTATCGGCTAGTACTCTGATACTGCTTTATACTAAGATATTGTTACTAACAAATATATTAAACAGGGACCAATCATATGCTAAAATGACTTAATAAATCGATTACAAGCCTAATATATTTAATTGTAAAGAGATTAATATAAAGGGGGCTTCAACATATCAAGTAAATATTAACATACGAGATAGTTAAAACAAATAAGACCGGTTGAAACTCTGATACTATCTCTAGTAATGATCATAAAACAAGATAAATCTGTTATGATTCTAAAGGCGACTCAATAGATCGAACCTAATCGATGCAGCATTAAGTACCAAAAGAAGCATAAAATCTATACGAGTCTATGAACATCTTTCAAGATGGTAGATATACTATACAATCAAGATTAACATTGAAATCTAAACCTATCGGCTATCATCTAGCAATTAATGCTAGCCGATTAGGGTTTGGACCACAATGTCGATCTAAATTATATAGCATATATGATGACTATGAAGATTACGAAGATAGGATTAGAGTATCAAGATGATGGAAGCACTAACCCCGATAACCGAAGCCGCTGTGACAAGAATTACCTTTTCGCTGCAAATCAAACGATGCAGCCCAAGTAGAAGCAAGAGCTCATCGAAAACTATTAAAGGAAAAAGGTGGCGATGCGCCGAGATTGTATTGATTGTGTATTGATTCTAAATTACATAGTCTCGGGTCATATTTATACCCAATTACAAACAGAGTCCTTGTAGGATTCGACCCTTATCTCTAACTGCTATTTAAAATACGACAAGTATCTGAGACAGAGCCCCCTGTCGTGATTCTCAAGGAAACTATACAAATATTCTAAATTAACGATACAATTGGCTTTTTAGGACTTTATCCATAGATGGCAATATCTCTGAAGCACTTGGAAACCGAATCTAATCATGATCTTCATATCTTTCTTCCGAGATCGGTCATATCTGCTATCCCAATCGGAATCGGCTATGCCAGATATCCTCATTCGACTTGGTCTCAGCCGACTAACCCCTCGGCCGATTCAAACTCAGCCGAGGCGCACTCTGTTCCCGGGAATCACACACTCCAATTCCGCTTCGATTGTAACTTCAAACCCGGGGATCTGTCTTACCAAATTTGGTCGTTAACACATTCCTCCCAAGTCCGCGATATTGATAATGTTGGATTTTGCACGATTCTATCCTTTGAGAAAACCTAGATCATTTCCGTTTTGGCCGTTATCACGCCTCTTTAAATAACGCCTAAATGCACCAAAAAACTTATGCCGTTACTTGCGCACTCAACAGCATCAGCTAGAGAATCCCCAAAATCTCTCTGGCGACCTCCTTGGAGCTCCCAACAAGCTTGCGGCGATTTTCCTTTCCGGCGACGAGCTCTTCTCCTTCAATGGCATCCTCATCTGCTCCTTCCGACGCCCCATCGGCCGAGCTCGCCGAGGTAAGTCTTATTGGTTGAATCCCTTTTCCTTTCTGCTCATAGCTGTAGATTTGTGTTCTTGGCTTCTAAAACTTGTTTTTCTTCCCCCTTCTCATTGTAGCATCTTGCTCACTAAATTGTTGTTCCCAGTTTGCTTAACAATGATAGGTACTTTCTAGGGCCTATCAGCAACATAGATCCCACAAAAATTATCAATGTCGAAACCAATAGGATGCCCTACATGATTTCAACCCCTAGCACAGTACATGGGAACGGAACTTTCATGTCTTGGCCCTCAACGGACAAATCTTGGCCGACTTGGTACCGAAGGATGGTTGCCAGCAAACAAGCTCATTGGGAAGAAATAGGAATAGCTCAGTGCTTGGCTCTCACAATAGCCGATTTCTGGAATAACACCTTCAATGCCTTTCTTTTCCAACAAGGACCCATGACCCCACTCTAGCCGATGTATTCATGATAACTGGTTTGGACATAATGTCATCGGCCAACCCTAACCGTTTTGATGGCAAATGCCAATTTTTTTAAGGACCAAGTCCATTGGGGGATGGAACGGGAATATCCATCTGAACATGGACATTGGATCTGTCAGCCCCAAAGAACATCATGTTTTCTTAATGATGTAGCTAGAGAAGTTCATCTTTTGTGGATCTAGCTGTGGCCCTACAGCCAACTGGCAGCTTATAGCCAAAGCCTTAGTGTCAAAGACCCAAGTCCCTTTGGGCAAATTTCTGTTGGGCTACTTGTACCAAACCCTTAACCAAGCATCGGCTAAGATTGCAGCCGATCTGGTCATAGGAACTGGGGGTCCCTGGTGGTTTCTACAGTTATGGCTAATCCTGCTTACTCAAAAGATCACTGGCAGACCCAATCTGACTGATGCTGAATTCCCAAGAGTAGAGCCGATTGAGGATGATGAAGGAGAAGAAGTGACTACACGTAGGTGTATGTCCTTTGGAGAAGCTGGTGCTGTCCACCCTGGCTCAAGCTGTCTAGCGAACTCTTAGCCGATTGGTTCACATTATTTTATGATGGATTTGCAAAGAACAATCGGACTTGGTTCTTCTATTCAGGCTGCCCAGAGTTTGAACTCCCCACAGATTTCAACTTCGATGAGCTCAACTCAGAAGAATTTCCAAGACCAAGGGAAAATTTCACCACAGCCATCACCCCCTGCATCTTGCCAATCGACATTCATCAAGTCTTATGAATTCTACTATCCAGCATCGGCTGCCAGACAGATTGGGTTAGGACAACTATCGATTGGGTTATACTTCTCAGACAAAATCCAAACAAGGGGCGAGATCACCTCCAGACTTATGATGGATTGGCTGATGAACATAGAGGCCTTCCCTCTTGTCAGCATAGGCACTTTGAAATTGGCCTTAAGGAGGAGTTCAGCCTTCGACAGATGGTGGGCTGAATTGAAAAAGCACATCTTCCATCTACCATCTTCCATGTTCCTGACTACACTCCTTCTAGAGTCAATTCCTTATGTGAGTACTTCTCCCCTTTGTCGATTTTTAATGCTATCGGCTATCACCTGATTAATATTTAACCAATGTCTTCTTTCTTTGCAGACAACTGATTCCGCTCCCCCCCATGAGAGCAACTCAGGGGTCGAGATCATCTTTGCCACAGGGCGAATTCCAAGCGGAGGACTTGCCCCATCCATCATCGGCTTTAATGCGCCGAAGGTGGGCACTTTACTTCATGGCCAAACCCGTGAAGCACTATTGAGGAAGAAAATGCCAAAACCATCGGTCGTTGGTCCATCGGCCGCTCCTACAAAGAAGCCAAAGAAGCAGAAGACTACTCCACCATCCGATGATTTGCCTTCTTTAGATCCAAGCCTGAAGAGGCCCTCAATCAAGAGGCCATGGAGGAAGAAATTGATCAAGCCATTGAGGAAGCTGCAGCTGAATCCAGCCACTCAAGCAAGTATGCACAAACGCCATCGGCTGATGATCAAGCTCAACAAACACTTCCTCCCCAACGTCCTGCTCACCCTCAACAAGTACACATCTTTCCTTTCTTGAAGTCTTGGCAATTTAGATTTTCTTGAAGTCTCTTTATTCTTAACCAAAACTCTTTTATTTGTAGTTCAAAAGATTGGCAAATCGGCCTCCATGCGCAGCTTCACCAGTAACTTCCAAATTCGCCTCTCTTTCTTTATTGTTACCTCGCCTAATCTAACATTTGTCCTTTTTGTGTAGCCTCCTTGGTCTCCGTCGACTGCACCCCATGTATCAAGTGAACATACTCCATCGGCTAGGGGTAGCCAGCACATCGAAGAAGAAGAGCAAGCAGCAGCTCCCAAAGTAAGAAATTCTTCCCAAAAATCAGCTACTTAAACCTTTTCATGCTTTAATACTCTTGAACTGTATCTTGCAAGCTTTAGCCGACATGTTCTCTTTCGACATAAGGGAATATGTTGGTGAAGATGAAGGCGTCACCAGTCAAGCTCAAGCTCCAATAGTCGACGAGCTTAAACAAAATCTTGCAAACATCGTCTGTCAGTTGGACAGCTCCATGGATTACTTGGTCACCGATTGCGGGTCAATCAAGGCAAGGTTCGAAGAAATAGCAAGCCAAGTTCCTGATGATATTGCCGACATGGTTTCTCAAGTTGCTTATCTTGACTTGCATTGGCACAAGCTTGAGAGGGCCAGGCAAAGGATGGCCGATCGGAAGGCGAAGGACAGCCTTGATGCAATGATCGAGAGCAATCGGCTAGACGTCCTTGCCGAAAAGGCCAAATTAGATGAACTGGTCGCCGGGCCATCGGCTACCCAACTCAAGATTGATCGACTGAAGCAACAGAAGGCCAAACTCGCCGTCGAGATGAAGAAGTGTGATACTGAGCTAGCGGCCGAAGAACAGAAGCTGGCTGATCTCCCAAAGGCCACTGAAGAACAAATAGCTAAGTTAGCATCTTCGATAAAGTATTTGGGAGATCTGAGCAAGTCATCGAAGCCGATTCCAGGAACCGATGCAGCTGACACCGAGACAATCGACAAGATCGAGCAAATCTGGCAACGAGCGATATCGGTCATCAACAACTTCATCAGCAACTGAGCTGATTTTTGTAATAGGCCTAGCTTCTATGTCTTTGAAAAACACTTTGCAATATTTTCCTTTTGTAATCGGAAAACTTTTGTAATATCTGCCGATTTCTGAAATCTCCATTATCTTGAAAATTTTAAAAGCGCACACAAATTTTGAAGTCCTCTTAATTTTGACTTTGTATATGTATATGTCCTCAATGTGAGCCGATCATTTACAAAATTACATCTCGAGGACAACACACAAAATTGGCCAACATGTATACGTTAAATCATAACCGATCATGATAAGAATAAAATGACTAAGGGCGATATAACTTATATCAGCCATCACACATCGGCAGCGCACAACTAATTATGATAATAATAATATGACTAAGGGCGATATGAGTCATATCGGTCATCTAAAGGCGATGTAAACACATCGGCTACCATGTATGGGCTTAATACAGCCGAATCATGAGTTGATCCATATACTGGGATAATACTTCAAATATTTTCCGTTTAAAGCCCTTCCAAACACCTCTCCATCTAATCTTTCTAGCATGTAAGCTCCCTTGGAAACGCATTTGTGTATCTTAAAGGGCCCTTCCCAGTTAGGTGACCACTTGCCGAATTTATTATCTCTAGTACTAATCGACAATATCAATTTCCAAACTAGCTCGCCTTCTGAAAATGATTTAGGTACAACTTTCTTGTTATAATGATGAGCAACCCTTTGTTTGTCCCTGTTCAACTTTTTCAAAGCATGCATTCTGGATAAAACGAAGTCTTCCAATTCATCCACCATTAGGTTGTGATAATCATCGGTTGTCAACTCATCTTGCAATTGAATCCTCCTTTAACCGATGACACTTTCCCATGGTAGTACAACTTCATGCCCATATACCAATTTGTAAGGAGGCACTTGGATTGATCCATGACAAGCCATCCGATAATACCATAAAGATTCAGCTAATTGGCTATGCCATTGCTTTGGATATTTAGAGATCTTCCTGTTTATCAACTTAATCAAACTTTTGTTGGATGCTTCTACCTGTCCATTAGCTTGTGCACAACATGGTGAGGAATCTAACAACTTAATCCCCATGTTTTCCGCAACTGGACAAACTCAACTGAGACAAAGATAGACCCCTGATTAGTTATAATTGTTTGAGGTACACCAAATCAGTAAATAATGTGTTCTTTGACAAACTCGATTGCATCTCCAGAATCAACTTTTTTCAAGGGAATTGCTTCCACCCATTTTGTAAAATAATTGGTTGCCACCAAAATGAACTTGAGTCCTTTACTCGAGGGTTGATAAATCTGGCTGATCATATCAATTCCCCATCCACTGAACGGCCAAGGCTTGATAATGGGGTTCATAGCCGATGCTGGTGCTCGTTGGGTCGCTCCAAATCTCTGACAATCTTGGCATCCCTTGTAATATTTGAAATAATATTCCAGCATTGTCGCCCAAAAATACTCAGCTTGTCGAAGTAACCATTTCATCTTGTAAGCCGATTGATGAGTGCCGCAAATGCCTTCATGCACTTCTCCCATTACAAATTTTGCCTGATCGGCACTAAAACACTTGAGTAGCCCTCCATCAGTCGTCCGATAGTAGAGATCATCGTCGAGCAGAACATATCTCAAAGCCTTGTAACACAACTTCCTCAAAGCCGATTGGGAAGGATTCTGCAAATAATTAAAAACATCATACCTCCAATCATCGGCTATGATTGCTGCAACTTCAACTCCCACATCTTTGGTCATCGGCTTGTAGTCTGACACCCCTTGAGCCAAATCGTTTGCCTCAGCATTCTGCTCTCGAGGGATATGTTTGAACGTTACTAGCCGATGCCACATCAATGGGTCCAAACTGATGGCAAGGAAACTATACAAAATATTATAAATTAAAGATACAATTACCTTTTCAAGACTTTATCTTTAGATGGTAATATCTCTGAAGCACTTGGAAACCGAACCTAATGATGATCTTCATATCTCCCTTCCGAGATCGGTCATACCTTTTATCCTAATCGGAATCGGCTATGCTAGATATCCTCATCCGACATGGTCTCAGCCGAATGACCCCTCAACCGATTCAAACTCAGTCGACGTGCACTCTGTTCTCGGGAATCATGCACTTCAATTTCGCTTTGAATTTGGTCGTTAACAAGTCATCCATGAAAACTTCCATGATTTTCTCGGTCATGTTATAGAGAATAGACATTATGCATCGTTGGAATGAGGCGGGTGCGTTATACAACACGAACGACATCCATCGGTAGGCATACGTTACGTATGGGCTTGTGAATGTTGTCTAGCTTTGATCATCGGAATGGATGGGAATTTGGTGATAGCAAGAATAGCCATCAAGGAAACCGAAAAAGGAGTGATTCACATGCCGCTCAAACATCTCGTCAATGAAAAGCAACAGGAAATGGTCCTTCCTATTAGCCTTGTTGAGCTTTCTATAGTCCATACACATTCTCCATCCTGTGACAGTTCGTTGTGGGATTAACTCAATTTTAGAGTTTTCAACGACTGTCATACCTTTCTTTTTAGGCACAACCTAGACAAGGCTGACCCACTGTAACACCCTGAAAATCAGAGATTTAAAAATCAAAATCTAAAAAATTTGGAACTTCAAAAACTTTTGGGATTGTCGCATCTTGTCATACTATTTGGCTCTTATTTGCAAGTTTTATTACGTGTTATAAATAAAGAAATATTTAATTGAAAGACGAAAAAGTCGAAAAGGTTTCAAAAACCCCAAAAAGGAAAAGAAATTGCAAAATAAATAATAGAAATAAAAGTTATAAAAATATACAATTGGAAAAGCTATGGTTGACAAAAATTACTTTTGGAACCAAAATGTTATTTTTGGAAAATATAAAATTAGTATTTAATTGTAAATAAAAAAGAAAATATTATATAAATATGTGTATACAAATAATAATTATAACATTGGATAAAAGATTAAAATTTTAAAATTAAATTAAATTTACAATTGGGCCAAAGTTATATTTTTAATTTTTGGGTGAAATGCAAAATGGACAAAAAATAAAATATATAAAAATAAAAAAAGAAAATAAAAAAGGTGTTCGATCGGGCCGCTAGGTGTTCGACCCGGCACCCGGGGCCCCGTCCCCATCGACCGTGCGCGTCGCGCCCACGCGCACGCTCGCACCGTCCGCGCCCGCACCCCACTACCCACGCCGGCCCCCTCCCCCTCGCCGCCGCGTCACACCCGCATGCGCACGCCGTCGCATCGCCCACGCCATGCGTCACCGCCCGCGCCGCCCTATCCCCAGCCCTCCTCTCACATGCGCACGCCCGTCGCCGTGTCCCCACGCCGCGCCGTCGCACGCCCACGCCGTGCATCTCCGCCCGCGCCGCCCTAACCCCGGCCCCGTCCCTCGCCGCGTCGTCCACCCCTGCGCCCTCTCTCCCTCACCGCGCCCTCCCTCCCCTTCTTGTCGTGCGCCGACCCGTGCCATTGCCTCTGTGCTACCCGAAGCCCCCTCTTCTCCTTCCCCCTAGCCAACCGCCCCCACGCGCTTGCCTTGCGCCGGCTCGGTCGAGCCAGAGAGAGGAGAGGAAACAGAGCAGAGGAGGAAGAGAGAGGGGAAAAGAATGAGAAAAAGAAAAGAGAGAGAAAAGAGAAAAAGAAAAGAGAAAAAGAAAAGGAAAAATAAAATTTTGGGAAAATTTTTGCGTAAAATATATTCTTTTCTCGGAATCAAATTTTTATTTTGGAGATGAATAAAGACTAAATAAAATAACGAGAATATTCCATTATCAAAAAAATTAATTATCATACGAATTTATTTCTAAAATTTAACCTTCAGATTATTTGAAATTGCATCAACTTTAGAGTTATTTATTCGCGGACCCGACTATTTTAACTCTAGAGATTGTCGGTCCAATAAAATTTGGAAATATGATAGAATTAATCATTTTGGTATAATATTATTGAATCATAGATTTTAATATTTCAAAAATTTTAAAGTAAATTAACTTGGAATTTTTTCACCACATAATAAATTCAATCGAGGAATAGCAAAACTTTAAATTACTATAACTCGCTTGTTTTAACTCGGATTTCATCGGAATCGAACCTAAATTTGTCTAAAATTGTAGACTAGTTTTAGGAGCTGCTTTTGCGATTTATTTGGCTTTTGGTGATTTTTATTTGAATTATAATTGAATTCAATTGGATTTCTCGCACGTATGAATAGAGTCTGAGGGAGCTGTTGATTGCATCGAAGACCCCGGTCAACAAGGGTGCGAGCAAGGCAAGTCATCACTACCTTTGAACATATTGAGCCCACTCGCGAACTTATGTTTGTTTAAAATCAAAAGTGCATGATATACACATATGAACTCCCCTACTTGTTATATGCCATGCCTTGATATTGATCACCTATATATATGTATATTCTTTGTAACCTACGACATGATGTGCCCAAAGGAAATCCTCGGTATTGCTTAGCCATGCTAAATTAGATTCTTGTATATTCATATTTATCAAAGGCTATATGCTTGGGCAACTACCTTGGGGAGGGTGGTTGATATTCGGCATGTGGAGACATAAGCGCCACTTTGCCTTGACAATGATGACATGAATATTTGATGAAAAGTAAAAACAAACAAATATTTAGACTGGGGTGGCTAGATGATTTGGGTGGATTCTAGAAAAGGCAAGTGCCGACCCTGGTCAATTAAGGACCGAGCCATGAGATAGCCGGGAAACGAGCTAGTACAACCGTACTTCTCGAATGAGTATAGACCTAGCGGAGTAGATAGCCGAGTGGAGGCGATACTCCCGCATAGTGGTTCTTATGTCTGAGATGCGGCTGAGAATGGATGATTGAAAATCGAAATTAATTACAACTTGAATAATGAAGTTTTCACTTACCCCGGGAGTGCCAAAACTCCTCACACTGCTAGGAAATGACGGCTAGAGTGCAAGAGGATCTACGTTCATGGAGCGGGTACTGCAAAAGTGAGCTTATCGAAAGGCTTTGTCGTGATCGTCTCATGTGTTGGGACGTAGGCTCATTTGTTGGGCAGTCACGGAGTATGGGTAAAGTGTACATCCACTGCAGTGTGAATGAATCAATCTATTCGAATAGCCGTGCTCGTGGATATGGAGCATCGTGAAAAGACTTTCGCTTGGCTAGACTCAAAATTTTAAAATGATAGGATGGGCATGCGTAATGATTTTTATGTATAGGTGGCTCAACATCTCGAAAGACGAGAAGGGGTAGATCCACAGAAAATCATGACGAACCGGTGGCGGGAAGCTATGCTTGGAATTACAATGGATGGTGGACAGAACCGTCACCGATTTAATGAACTATGGAAATAAAACTTGGTCAGGATTAGGTCTTAGGCTTGTGAAAAGAAATGCAAAACTGGCTTTATCCAAAAGAACCACAGCCATTCTTTGGTTAACCCCTATCATATGCATCCTTGTTGTGGTGACTTGCTGAGTACGGTTGGTACACACCCTTGCTATACGCACATACATTCAGATGTGGGTGATGAAGACCCTGAAAACCCGTACGCGTACTACCAGGAGGGTGTGGAAGATGATGGCGTCCAGTAGGTCTTAGCTCCGGTCGTTGCCTGTGGCAATGGCGTGCTGCTGCCTTCCCTCCGCTGCCTTATCCAAACTCTGTTTTTGATTGTATTTCGGACCGTTGGGTCCTATGTTCTAGATATTGCCTTTGGACCCTATATTGTAATATTTTGTGTAAGTCGATGGTTGTATTGTGCACTGGATGATTCAGCAATATATTCGTGGGTACCAAACTACTCCATCCAGGGAAATGGTACTATGAACACGATTGATTCCTGTTGCAAAAACGGGGGTCTACACCCACTCGCTATATGGAATGGGATAAATTATCCCGGCATGTAGGAGTTTCAAGGCCTCCTTTTTCATCATCTCTCTCATGGCATTATTAAGTCTTCATTGCGGCTCTCTAGAGGGCACACAAGAATGGTCTAAGGGAATGTGATGGGTACAGAGGGCCGAACTAATCCCTTTGAGGTCTTGGAGCGAGTAGCCTAAAACAAAGCGATGCTTTTCTAACACGGCTGTGAGTTTGGAGGTCTCGCCATTCGAAAGCTTTTCACTTATGATGACCGGCGACTCCGTAACCACGCAGAAGTGCATAGCGATGGCCTAGAGGTCGTGAAAGCAGATTGGTTTTGGGCAACTCAATCATCTCTCCAGGATCGTCTTCCTCTTCAATGAATGCATTGGCATCATCTTCAAGGATGGATTCTAGGACTCAAAAGGAGAGATGGCCAACACTTTTTCGATTGGCTCGGACTCGGGAATAGGTTCCATCAAAGAATTTTTTGATCGCAAGATTGGACGAAAAAAGTCATTTTCCCAAGTTGGGATGGCCTATGAGAAATTTTTCTGTAGCATGGCCTATGAGGAGATCAAAGTTGGGGACTTCGAACACATGAAAGTCCACGATAGCCTCGACATCATTGTGCCTTATTGGTACTCTGCGAATAATTCCATAACCTTAATGCAAAAGTAGCAGACGTAATGTTTGCACCGACAGTGAGATTATAAAAAGTTTTCACCATGGCCTTTTCCTCTAGATAAGGAATAGTTAAGGACGGGGAGTTAATCTGAATTGCATCACAGGAAAAGTCCACCTCCCTTAACTACTCGTTGCTCATGATGATAGTTAATTCCTGCACTGTCTCTTTTAGGAAATTTCCTTCGAATGGCTCAGGCGAACTACACGGGACCGGTGGTCTCTTTTGGCAGGAATAGTTGGAGGTGTTTCTATAATCTTCAAAAATATCACCCTAAAACTAGAATTTCTTCTTCTCGTGGTAGGGTGAGGATTCAACGGTCGAATCTTGGGATGTGGAGGTTGTAGGCAGTCATTCGACGGTTGATGGTTCCTCATGTGTATCATCGATTTCTAGGATGGTTTCGCAACAAACAAAAGAGGTGTTCTCCATGATACGATCCAAGAGATATCTTCCTTCTTATGTCGTTTTGTGTGTGAGCGAACCTCGGACGGAAGTATCGAGATACACAATAGACTCCTTGTATAAACTCAAACATAAATGTTCTAACAACACGTGATAAGGTAGAGACAAGTCTTGGCCGGTTTGAGTTAACAAGGAGAACCATGCCTAGACCGTACCGACAGATTCCTTCTCATTTATCCGGAAGTTGAGAACCTCCTTACGTAGAGAGGCTATACGGGTTAACGGGAAGAAAGCAAAGCAGAACCTGCTTTTTAATTCATCCCATTCATCATGCAATTTTCTCATGGTATGGGTGTATCATTGCTTTGCCCTAATAAGAGAGAAGGGATAGAACTTCCACTTTAAGGTGTCTTGTGTCATGCCCGTGATTCTCAGGCATGAACATATTTGCTCAAACTCTCGCAAGTGATCGTAGGGGTTTTTGCTTCTGCTCCACGAGAAAGATTGTTCCCGAACCAAGGCTATAAAGCTAGGACGGAGTTTATAGCTAGATGAACGAACAGGATTTGATGGAAGTATGGCTCAAAGAACTCACCCTTTAGAGCAGAAAGGTTTTGAATAGATAGGTGTTCCATCCTAGGTAACAAGAGAAAGGAAAAAAAAGAAAAGAAAAGATATGAGGATAAACCAAGTTCGAAAAATGATACAGCAACCTTTTTCGGGCAATGGCACCAGAAATGCTTGTTAGTATTTCTTACGATCACAGATAAATCTGCAAGCGTACGGATACCGCGGTAGCTCTTCACGTTAGAGTAGTACAAGGATATCGAATCACGCGAAATGTGTGTATATCTAGGAATAGGATTTTATCCAAGGACAACGACGAATGGTAGGCTAGGCTGGAGAGGATTCCTATGGTTTAATTTATTAAGCTTAAGTTAAAGGTAAAACCCTATCGATTGCTTTGGGCGTCGGCTCTCTCCTGATCTGCCAAGCTGAGTCCAGCCTGTAGCTCTATGATGTACCCGAACGTGGAGGGATGCAAAGAACAGACAGGGCTATCACCAGCTGTCGACTAACTCGCTTTCTGTGGAGAACACAACAAACAAAGGTAACTGCTAACCTAGACACCATGTCTAAGCTATTGATTACTACTCTAGCCTCGCACAAGAACTTCTTTCTTTTTCCAGAGTCCTAGTACTAGAGCACTTAATAATAATACTAAGTGACGAACCCGCAACAATGGGAATGTTTCTCACTTAAGCAAATAAATTAAATACCATAAAGAAGTCTCAGACACTTACTTTTATTAAAAATAAGCATCCATGGAGGTACAAGCAAGAGAGGAAGGCCGACAACTCCAGTGCTTCTCTAGAACACCAGTGGAAGAATGTCGACAAATACGACACTCCTCTGGAACTTCCCAAAGAGAACTCAGACATCTGGGCACTCCTTCCAGAGCTTCCCCTCTCTCTACCTAATTATACATATTAAAGTGATGCCTAAAATATGAAAGTGACTTGTACTTCACTTTGTAGTTCAAATTTGATGTGAGAGCTTATCCTCCTTTTATAGCAGCTCAATGATGGTTGTTGGTCAGAGTTAAGTCGGTAAACACCCGTAACCGTCATTGGAGAACAATACGGAGGCACCACATGGAAGATGGTCGCTGAGGGCGCCAGGGCTGGTTTGGCCGAACCACCTCCACCGCCTCTAGCCACCAACTTTGCCCAGTGCAAGAGTGGACCCTTTATGGCCATTGAGGATGGTTTTGCCCTATTTTAAGTCAATTTTGACTGACATGTGGGCCCTCCATTCCTTGTGCTCGCGATGATTAGTCAGAGGTACATTTTGTCGCATGGCAGCTGTGTTTTCATCCAGAAATCACCTACGTACATATATTTACCAACACTAGTGAAAACAGTAAGTAATAAACCCCTACCACTGAGTTTGATATTGTATGTTGTATTATTCTATGCAGGAGTTGACAATTAAAGTTTGTACTTAACGACCATCAACATTTATCTAATTATTTGAGTTTATATCAGACCTATAGCCAATTGATCAGAACCCTATTGACATTGGCTAACCATGGTACATCACATCGGCTCCTTGATCTTATACGATCTTGCAGGATAGAACTAATTGGCACGCCCAAACCACATCAAATTTAGGACCTGCACGTGAGCCAACCAGATCTCCCAGGCCTTCTTCTGTCACCACAAATTTTACGTCAACACACTTTTGTCATATGTTGATCATATTGAAAAATCTTATACATATGTTGCTTGTTGTCATGTTGAGTTTGGTCAAATTGTTGAGACACTTGTTAGATTCTTTTTATACTTTCATGATCAAGATCACGTATACCCACCATATATGCTCATCCTCTAACTGGAGGTTGGCAAAAACATCACATCCATCTATCATATGCTATACTTCTACACTGAAAGTCATCATTAGTCATCCATCCACAAAATAAAGACTCCACATGCTTATGATCCTCCCTGCAACTATCCATGCAAAATGAGACATGAGCTAGAAAAAAATGATGATGAGAAAAAAGAGATATGCTCACAAAGAGGAGACAAAATATTCTTGAGCAGAAAATGAGAGAGAGAGAAATAGCCATGTTCTCCAAGTAAAAGTGCAAGGAGGTGGATCATAAAAAAGGAGTTACCGTTCCACTTTCCATATTACCACACACATGCACATATTGATCATGATTGTATGATTAATTGTCTTTTTGGATCTGTTTTTGACTTTACAATATATGTGATACAAGTATGTCATTTTTATTTCCTACACTGAGCTCCACATAAGCCTTATTAGAGGCAAGATAAGAAAAAGGCAAAATCAATGTGATCCGAGAGAATCAATTGAGGAGTAAAGTAAGGTTATGTTTTTATGAGAAAAAACAAGGTAGAGGAGAGAAGGTAACTTGAATCAAGGCCGTTCCATTTTTCAATCATCCAACATGACATGGTAGACACTTAAAGATTCACAAGTACAGGTGTATGGCTGGGAATAACTTATATGCTGGTATCGTTCCAAGAGAATCATATCTGTATTGTAATCCATAATCTTTACTCAGGAACGAGTAAAGGCTAAGTGTGGGGGTGTTGTTGACAGTCCTTAAATACCAAATCTAAACATCAATTATTGTATAAAAGTAAATAATATGAAATATCGAACATAGTGGTAGGGTTTATTACTAACCAATTTCACAAGTGTTGGTGAATATTTGTATGGAGGCAATTATGGATGAAAATACACATGCCATGCGAAGAAACAAACTTTCAGCCAATTAGACGAGAGTATACGGATTGGATGGGCCACAAATTAGTGCAAAACCAACATATTTGAGGCTAATTCATCGTGCACCGTCAGAGGGGCCCACCTGCCAGCTTGACAACAAAGGTCGGTGGTCATAGGTGGTGGAGGTGGTTCGGTAAAACCACCAATAGCACCCCTAACTGCCAGCTTCCACGTGGCGGCTCCCATGAGCTCCCAATGGCGATTGAGGGTGAAACCAACTTAACCATTGACTCCACAACCGCCATTGGACACTATAAAAGGATGTGTTCATTCCATTTTCAAGACATACAATAAAGTGAAGTACAACTCACTTTCATATTTAGGCTACTCTCTATTAGCGTTAGAATATAGGAAGAAAGTTAGGACAGTGATGGCGGGGTTCGATTCTTTCTCTTGAGGGTGCCATAGCAACTGGGGCACCGAGGAGACAAAAGAGGCAGAGGAGGCACCACTTAGATCTGGGATCTTCCTGGCCCGATCCAGAGAGGAGTTGTGGTGCGGTTTGGAGTGTGGTGAATGCGTCCACTTCTGCTTATCCAATAAGGAATGACAACATGGACTAGAGTAGAGGTAGGAGATGGCATGGTGGTGTCTGCTTATGCATCCTGGTCTGGCGTTCCCATGGACAAATCCAATCCCTTTCTCGGTGAGGATGATGGTAGGAGGCACACGTGATGAGGTCTGATGTGGTGCGGGCATGGACGGCGGCCTGGGTGGTGGCGAGGTAGACCCAACAAGGCCAGAGCTGGTAGCTCCAGCATGTGGGCAATGTCCTACGAGGCAGCGGTGATGCGAGGTGTTGGCGGCATGAGCAGATGGCATGAGACGGAGCTTCACTGGCTTGAGACGATAGGATGGCTAGGGCAGCAGCGTGAGGTGTTGGCTGGAGTTGCCGAGACTAGATCTAGCACTCCAGTGGGTGGGTGGTGTCCAGTGAGGTAATGATAGTGTGGATGTTGCGCTGCGATGCGGGGACAATGCAGAGGGGTTGCTACACCCAGTGCCGTGCAAGTACATTGGCGGAACATGGCGGTGACGGGGCTCGCGAGGTTGGTACACCTAGTGGCATGGGGGCTGACGGTGGCTGGCATGGCGACTACTCTCTAGTTTAGCAGCGTGCGGGCCATCGATGCTCCCGATAATAGGTGGGAGATGGGGCGATGGTATAGAGGCCAGGTGCTGAAGTTGTTCAAATGGTGGCAATCGATGGGAATGATAAGGACACGACAACAGGTGAGAGAAGGATGTGTTTGGGCGAAAGCCAGGCCTATATCTGGGCCGGCGACACTTTTGCGCGTTGTGACCCTCTTGGACGTTATCGTGGCTCCTTCGTCTCTCTAATGGAATCCTTCAGGTGGAAACAGTGTCCAAGTTTACTTGGGTGGGCGATGGCGGCATCCTGAGCGTTTTTCAAGAGACGTCATTTTGAAGTCCATTTCCTATCGATCTCTTCCACCGATGGTTTGTCGTCCTCTTACGGTTGCAGGTGAGGAAGAATGGATCCATCTTCTTTCTCACCCTTTCCCTCTCCAACCCAAAGACATGGATGGTGTTGAGTACAGTCGGGACGCTGCACTCATGTTTATTCCTCAATGGGTTGATTTTTTTAGGTGTGTGGTGTGACTTGTCGTTTCTGTTTTTTCCCCTTGATTGTAGCCTCTTGTGCTATGGTGTTGCAATTCTTTTCTGCTATATGAATATAAAACCTAGCATGTGCAGTCATTTGAAAAAAGAAACGATCAACCGAGTGCGATTATAAATATTTGGGAAAAAAAGTTGCCACTTGCACTAAGTAAAAAGAAATGGTGGAAGTAAGATACAATGCAATGACGCTGCAATTACACAAGTTGGTGCCGTTTATCATTGTATAACGTTATAAGTTGCTTTGAATGATTTGAGTTCGTGCTACATTTTTCAATATAACTCGTCGTACGCAATTTTAGAGTAAACAAGTACAAAATCCATATAATATCATAAACGTCTGTCATAATAAACGTGACAAAATAACTCAAATGATTGTATAACATCTACTTAGTGCTGAAATAACCTTTGTTTTCTTTAAACAAATGAAAAGGATATTGATGATTAAAATAGGACAATGGGACCGGGGGGAGAGGTCAACATGGAATTTAAAAGCTGACTTATAAGGTTTCTTATGGACCTTGATTAAATTCAATTACTCATTTTACCTTGAAATGTACTTTCACACATATAATATATATATTCACATTGAAGGTTGAATGTTATTTCTTGATATAAAATAAGTTTGCTCTTGTGTGCTCGAAATCGGCCAATCAAAACTCAAGTCAACAAATTTCGTGATAAAACAAATGTATAATTGTAGCTAGCTATCAGGGATCTGTCTAACCACAACGGGAAAGCCCATGTTTGTCGAGTGTAAAATTGTTTGCCGAGAGCATTATATCGGGCACTCGGCGAATAATCTCTTTGCCGAGCGGGCTCTCGGCAAAAAAACCACTCAGCAAAAAGGACACTTTGCCGAGTGTTTACACTCAGTTAACAAAAACACTCGGCAAAAAATCCCTTTTGCCGAGTGCCTCCACAGGGCCCTCGGCAAAAGTACAATTTTGCCAAGTGCCAATAAGGCACACTCGGCAAAACAGTAACCGCCATCAACGAACCACCGTTTGGCAACATGTTTGCCGAGTGCCAGGGCTAGGCACTTGGCAAAAACTTCTTTGCCGAGTGCCAGGGCTAGGCTCTCGGCAAGACACCACCTTTGCCGAGTGTATGGGCTAGGCGCTCGGCAAAATGCCCCCTTTGCCGAGTGTCTTTCCCTCGCACTCGGCAAACATGTAAAAATTTTACCTCATCTATCCTCCAAACTTTCTCTATTACGTAAATACAACATGTAATCCCTAATTATCAAATTTGGTAATTTTTCGATTGGTTTTGCCATATTTCTTTGATTTATTGTATTTTCATGATTTTTTGGCAAGTCTCAAATTAGAAGTGCAAGTGGTTAAAAAATAAAAAAATTAGTGCAAAAATTATATTCATGTTATTTAGACCCTTTTGAGTCATTATGTGGTAAATGAACAGAAATTTCAAAATTTTTCTTCATGCAACATGGTTAGGAACGATTTCAAAATTGTAAAAATAGCAAACGAAGTCAGAAAATCATAAAATTTGTTAGGATGTCATGATATCATACGTCGAGGCTGGGGTAAAAAATCGTGAAGGTTTCGAATATTTTATCAGGTACGACGCTCATAAAACCGAAGATTCTCTTAAGAAGATTATAAGTGTTGAGAAGGATTGGTTAGATTTAGAGAGAAAGTGGCGGTCAAATTATCGTTTCATTTCAAATCTTTTTCCCTAGGCAATAAATATCATATAATGAACTATGCAAAAATTTGGTAATTTTTTTAATCCGTTTGATAATTTTTAAATTATTAGAAGCATAAAAACTAAAGTTTTTCTGCTGAGTGTAGCTCTCGGCAAAGTATCACACACGACAAAAATTATACAAAACCCTAGTGCGCAAAACTTTGCCGAGTGCCTAGAGTATGGCACCGGCAAAATTAGTCTTTGCCGAGTGCCCGCGATCCGGCTCTCGGCAAAGCTGGTTTTTGCGAGTGCCCGATCGGGGCACTCGGCAAAGCGTGGCACATGGCAAAGGTTTTTAATATGCCCGCCTCCTCCCCGTGCCATGCTCGGTTCGGACGTAGAAAGAATAAGCACACCCGTCGCCACCTCCCCGCGCCCATCTATCGCTGCCTTCCCGCGCCCAACGCGCCGTCGCACCGTTGCCGCCACCTCGCCCCGGCGTCGCAGCCCCGCCGCCGACCGCCGCCCGCCGACCGGCGCCCTACCGGCCGCCACCTCCCATGTCGGCTGCCGCCCTCGCCCCGACGGGCTCCTCCTCCGCCGACGTCCTCCCCGTTGTGGACCCCCGTTTTGGAACGAGAATCTTTCGTGTTCATAGTATCATTTCCCTTGATCGAGTAGTTTGGTACCCACGAAATACAGATCTTGAATAATCAGTGCAAATGCACGAATAGTCTTGCATCGAAATTATTACAATAATAGGCCCAACGGCAATATCCATCACATAAGACCTCATGGTCCAGATACAACCCAAAAGTAGAAATTAGGTAAGGCAGCGGAATGAAGGCAGCGGCTTGTCAATTGCCACAGGCAACGACCGGAGACTAAGACCTAGCAAGCGCCATCAACTTCTTCGCCCTCCTGGTAGTAGGCATAGGGATCCTCCAAGTCTTCATTTCCACCATCTGAAGGTTTGTGCGTATAGGAAGGGTGAGTACCAACCGTACTCAGCAAGCCAACACAGAAGTGATGCATATGATAGGGTCATTCAAAGAATGGTTGGTGTTCTTTTGCATAAAGCCAATTTTCACAACTCTTTTTACAAGCCTAACAGACTAGCCAAGTCAAGTTCTAGTTCCATAGTTCATTAAATCGGCGACTGTTCTGTCTACCATCCATCGTGATTCCAAGGATGGCTTCCTGTCTCCGGTTCGTCATGGTTTTCTGGGGAGTCCACCCCTTCTCGCATCTCGAGAAGTTGATCCACCAGTGAATATAAGTCATCATGCAAAACCCATCCCATCATTTTAAAGTTTAGAGTCTAGCCAAGCGAAAGTCTTGTCACGATGCTCAATATCCACGAGCACGGCTATTCGAATAGATTGATTCATTCACACTGCAGTGGATGTACACTTTACCCGTACTCCACGACTGCCCAACAAATGAGCCTACGTCCCAACACATGAGACGGTCACGGCAAAGCCTTTCGATAACCTCACTTAGGCAGTACCCGCTCCATGAACTTAAGCCCTCATGCACTCTAGCCGTCATTTTCTAGCAGTGAGAGGAGTTCTGGCGCACCCGGGGTAAGGGGAGACTTCATTCATCAAGTTATAATAAATTCCAATTTTCCATCATCCCTTTCAAATCTCATCTCATACATAAGAACCACTATGCAAGGGTACCGCCTCTGCTCGGCTATCTACTCCGCTAGGTCTATACCCATTCGAGAAGTACGGTTGTACTGGCTTATTTCCCGGCTATCTCATGGCTCGATCCTTAATTGACCAGGGTCGGCACTTGCCATTTCCGGAATCCACCCAAATCATCCAGCCGCCCCAGTCTAAAACATTTGTTTAGTACTTTCAATTTTCAGCAAAACTCATTTCATCATTCTCATGGCAATGTGGCGCTCATGTCTCCACATGCCGTATCTCAACTACCTTCCCTAAGGTAGTTGCCCAAGCATAAAGCTCTTCATAAAATCATGAGTATGCATGAATCTAAGAATAGCAAGGCTAAGCAGTTTACCGAAGATATTCTCCGGTTATATGTATCACATCAAGGGTTACAAGGAATAATGCTAAAGGTAATGAATAACACGGCATGACATAACAAGTATAGGTAATTTTTGTGTATAGCATGCATGTTTAAGATTTAAAACAACATCATTTCGCAATTGGGATCAATATGTTCAAAGAGTGTGATCACTTGCCTTGCTCGCACGCTTGTTGAGCGGGGTCTTCAAAGGGGTTGGTGCCTGCTTCTTCGGTGCTATCCGTACGTGCGAAAGATCAATTGCATTCAATTAAAATTCAATAAATGACCGAGAGATCGAAAAGAACCATAAAAATTATGAAAAAGACTCCAAATATTTAGCCTAGGATTCTACTTGAGTTCGGGCGAGTATTGCTAGGGAAAAATCGGGTTTCAACTCGAGTCGATGCCCTAGGGTTTTCGCAAAACGACGATCGTAATTATTTGAGAAAATAGATTTAGAAATATCAGCGAAGGGATTTGTGCCCGAGGTTTTGAAGGTTCGAGCACAAAAGAGAAACATATTTAAATGGCGAGAAAAATTAAACAAAATCCGGAAAAAATGACGCGAAACGAAATCTCGAAAAGTCCGATTTCGATTTTTCAAATTTTGCTCCGGAAAATATACAAGAAAATAATTTATTTTGTCCCAAAAATTCACTCAAATCCTTTCAAAATATTTTTCCAAATTTTCCATAATTTTTCCTAATTTTTCTCTATTTTTTCTTTTTTCTTTTCTCTTTTTCTTTTTCTTTTTTTTTTTTCTGCACGCCGTTCATCGGCCCACAAGGTGTTCGACCGGCGCCTCTCTCTCTGCTCTCTCTGTTACGGCCGGCGCCGCGCTAGCGCGAGGGAAAGGGCGGCGGCTCGGGCTTACCGGTGATGGCGATGCTCGGGAGGCGATGGGGCTCCGCGATGGCGGCGCACGGTGGCTAGGGCGCTCGGTGGCTCACGGTGGCTTGCGGTGGCGGCGGCGCTCGGGAGAGGGAAGGAGGACCGGCGAGAGAGGAGGCTAGAGGCGGCGAGGTGGGGGAAGAGTGGGGGTTTTGCCCCTCCTTTATAGGCGCAACCGAGCGAGGCAACGAGGAGAAAGGGGGCGGCGCGGGCTTTGCACACACGGCGGTGTCCGGGCGGGCCGGCGCGGCGTGGGTGCACGGACGACGTGCGGCGACGTGGGCGACGCGGCGCGGCGCGCGCGGCGACGGTGGTGGCAACGCGTGGCGCGGCGAGGGTGCGGGGTCCGGGCATGCCGACGGCATTAGCTGCTTGCGAGCGACGGGGAGTCGTGCCCAGAGGGCGGGCGCGCGCGGCGCGGCGAGCACGGCGGGCCGAGTACGGCGGCCGCGCGTGGCGGCGAGGGCGGCGGGCGCGCGGCGGACGGCGGCAGGGCGCAGCGCGGCGTGGGCGTGGGCGTGGCGCGGCCGCCGCGGTAATGCGGCCGGAGCGACGCGCGGCGGGCGCGGCCGGTCGGGCGTGCGGCGTCGAGCAGATGGTGATCAATGAACAGTGCCATTTTTTAATTTTCTCGATTTTCAATTCCATTTTCAATTTCCAATTTTTCCTTCACACTAAAAATTCCAAAAAAATACATAGTATTCCCAACATTAATTAAAAATATATTTTCAACTTTTCACCAACCTTATTTATTTTTAAATATACATTTCCCATATTTAATTTTATTCCTTTTTCCTAAATCCATAAATCATCACTTTTAATTCCAAATAAATTTCCTAGATTTTATATATTCCCTTGTCCATTTTATTCCCTAATTTATTTTCCATAATCACCAATTATTATTTTATGTCTCAAATACATATCTTCATCAATCCGCATCCCTTTTTCGATTTTATTTTAAAAATTCCTAACCTTATATTTCGAGATTTTCCTTCCCAACGAAAATCCAAATCGTTTGGTTTTCACAAACACCGAGAGGAATTGTTCACAACTAAATTCATGCAACTGTGCTGGCAAATAAGAAGCAACAAACACGATCAAACAGGCAATAGGCAAAAGTTTTTGTAAGTTCTGATTTTTACGTTCCAATTTTAATTTCCTCGATTTTCAGGATGTTACACCCGTGTCGGCGCCTCCCGCCGACCGGCGGCCTCCTCCTCCGGCCGGCACCCTCCCCAGCCCGACGCCCCCACCTCCCCCACCCGGGCCGACGCCGCCCTTGCTCCCCGGCCGACGCGCCTCTTCCCTCGCCGCCGACGGCCCACCGACCGACGTCGCCCCCTCCTCCGGCCGACGCCCCCACCCCCTCCGTATTTTTTGGTAAACACGTCTTTTAGTTATTGCAACATTTCTTTGTTATTGTAACATTTAGTTCAAATAAAATTAGATTTGTTATTATATATACATTTAGTTCAAACTATGACAATATTTAGGTTATTATTGACACATCAAAATAATATCATGTATTTAGGTGTTTATTAAAACGAGTGATATTTAGGTATTTATTAGAAACAAATCTATGATAAAAACAATGATATTTATTAGATACATATCTATACTCCTTTGATTTGAGTAGAAAATATATGCTATATGCACGTATATATTTTTGAAGTTTATTGTATGCACATATGTTTGAAGCCTTTTTTTTAGATGATGAATGGAGTCGCATCGTGCAGCCATGCCGTCGCTTGTGTGCCGGCCATCGAGCCGTGCTTCCCTATTTTGTAGGTGCCGCTGTCTTTACCGTCTTTTGTCTGTGTATAACGTAACCTTAGGCATCCCCCGTTCGAAAATATGCGTCTTCTTGCATATCTTTAACCGTATTTTTTTCAAATTGTCCACGTTTTTTTGACAGCCCGAGGATGTGTAGATGAGTTTAGTTTCCATGGTCTAGTATTCTGGTCCGACTCAAAATTTCAGTAGTATCTCCCAGTTGTTCTCCGGATACACAATCTCCCTGTCGGGACGTGCATTTGGAGAACAATGGGGAGGTGCTGTCGAAATTTTGTCTCGAAGCAGAGTACTAGAGCATGGGAAGTAGACTCATCTACACATCCTTTGGTGGGATTAGGACCTATCTTTACCTATTAGACATTAGAGGCACTCGGTAGATGGAAATAATATTTATATGATTGTTCGATATGATAAAGGATGGATGACTGTGAGTGGATGTATACGGGCCGCTCAAGTCATGGTTCGTTGACTGATGAATGCATCGGGAAGACCGATGCTTTCTTGGAACTTGCATTTGCCAAGGTTAAAGGAGCGCGTACCACATGGTGTCCCAGTAGCAAATGTAGTAACATGAAGCGACAAACAAAAGAGATCATGGGCAAGCACCTTTGCAAGAATGGTTTTACAGCTGATTATACCCGGTGGACGTTCCATGGTGAAGCCTACCGTGGGAGAGACGAGGTCGTCCGACAACGCATCGAGGAGTTTGATTCTGATGCCGACGTAGGAGACATGTTAAATGGCTATGAAGAAGCACACTTCGATGAAGGATGTAGGGAGGAGGAGCTGGAGCCTACCGCAAAGGCGTATTACGACATGTTGTCTGCGGCACAGCAACCCCTTCATGGGCATACAAAGGTTTCTCAACTGGATTCCATTGCACGGCTAATGGACGTAAAGTCCTAGTTTAGCTGGAGTAGAGAGGCCTTTGATGTTATGTTGACAGTTATTGGGAGCCTGCTTCCGAATGGTCACCTTCTGCCAAAGAGCATGTATGAGGCACAAAAACTCCTTCGTGCACTTAAGATGCCATATGAGCAGATACATGCTTGTCCTAACGGATGTATCCTATTTAGAAAAGAGCATGCGGAAGCAAAATACTATGCAAAGTGTGGATCCTCTAGGTTCGTAGAGGTAGACTCTGGTGATGGGCATAAGAGGTAGCTCGCTATCCCCATGAAGATCTTACGGTACCTTCCGTTCATACCGAGGATCCAACGGCTTTACATGACCGAGGAGTCCGCAAAACAGATGACATGGCACAAGCTCGGACGTCGATACAATCCTGAGAAGCTTGTACATCCATCCGATGGTGAAGCTTGGAGAAGGTTTGATGTGATTCATTCTGGGAAAGCTCTAGAGGCTCGTAATGTATGGGTTGCGTTGGCAACGGATGGGTTCAACCCTTATGGAATGGCGGCTGCCCCATACACATGTTGGCCCATGTTCGTTATTCCCCTCAATCTCCCCCCCGGCGTCATCTTCCAACGATCGAATATATTCTTGTCATTGATAATTCCTGGACATCCGGGGAAGAATATGAGTGTTTACATGGAGCCTTTGATTGATGATTTGGTCTGTACTTGGGAGGAAGGGGTATGGACATATGACCGAGCTACAAAGACAAACATCAAAATGCATATTTGGTACCATAACTCCCTACATGACTTGCTGGCATATGGGATATTCTGCGGATGGTGTGTTCACGGGAAGTTTCCATGTCCGGTATGCAAGGCAGCTCTGATGTTCATCTGGTTGGTGAAGGGTGGTAAATATTCTTCTCTTGACAAACATCGACAATTCCTCCCTCTTGACCATCCATTCAAGCGGGACATCAAGAACTTTACAAAAGATGTAATAATTACCAAGGCTGCACCACAGATAATGATAGGTGCTGAGGTTTGTGCTCAGTTAGAAGCTCTTAAGATCAAAGAAGAAAGTTGTTTTCTGGGATATGGTGAGCAACATGCCTGGACTCAAAAATCTGCCTTGTGGAGGCTCCCATATTTTCAAGATCTCCTTCTTCCACATAACATTGATGAGATGCACACCAAAAAGAATGTCGTCGAGGTACTTTTTTGTAGAATCATGGACATTCCAGATAAGACAAAAGACAACATAAAAGCTCGAGTGGATCAAATTATGTTATGCAATAGACTAAAGCTAGACATGGCGCCTCCCAGTGACGGCAAGTCATGGAGCAAGCCTAAGGCCGATTTTGTTCTGACGAGGGCCCAAAGGAGGGAAGTACTCGAATGGTTCCAAACATTGATGTTCCCTGATGGGTATGTAGCAAATTTGAAGAGGGGAGTGAACTTATCTACCATGCGAATCAACGGGCTCAAGAGTCATGACTACCACACATGGATTGAGCGGCTTCTCCCGGTGATGGTTCGTGGCTATGTCCCTGAGCATGTCTGGCTAGTCCTTGCAGAGTTGAGCAATTTCTTCCGTCAGCTATGTGCTAAGGAGTTATCTTCGATTGTAATTTACGAAATGGAATGAATGGCGCTTGTGTTGCTATGTAAGTTAGAGAAGATCTTTCCTCCCAGCTTCTTCAATCCGATGCAACATTTGATTCTGCATCTCCCACACGAGTGCCGAATGGGGGGGCCTGTGCAGTGCCATTGGTGCTATGTAATTGAGAGATGTCTGAAGGTTATTAGAACGAAATGTAAAAATAAATGCAAGATTGAAGCTTCCATTGCAGAGGCATACATTCTGGAGTAGGTTTCAAATTTCACATCAAAATACTATGTTGACAAACTTCCTAGCGTGCATAATCCACCCCCTCGTTACAATGCGGGCGAAGGTGAATTGAACCTCAGTCTTTTCCGAGGCCAACTTGGAAGTGCGAGTGAAGCGACCAACAAGACATTGAATCATCATGAGTGGCGCAACATCATGATATACGTGTTGACCAACCTCGATGAAGTGGAGCCGTACATGCGGTAAGTTCTCAACAAAATTGTTACCAATTAGTCACTATTCTCATTGTTCAACCCCCTTGTTCTCGTTCGTACAGGGAATTTCAACATCAATTATAGCGTCAACTAAGGGAACCTACACCGCAAGAAGTCAAAAACCTTCTAAGGCAGGGTGCAGGAAATGGAATGCCCAATTTCATTTCTTGGTTCAAAAATAAGGTACTATCGAAAATCTTCTAATACTTAAACTTTTTGCTTGAAATTTAGAAGTTTGACTCTACAACCTGCTTTAACTTGCTTTAACTTGCAACGACTCTACTTTTTGCTTGAAATTTAGAAGTTTTGACTCTACAAGTTTCTGGTGGCTGTTCGTATAGGGTTAAGTCATTTTTCGGCTATGATGTGAATGTATATCACTTTCACATAACCAGCCATGAGCAGAGTCGACCCAATCAAAGAACCACAAATACTGGAGTTTTTACTCCAGGGCTTGGTGGGGTTGATTTCTATGGAAGAATAGAAGAAATATATGAACTCGAGTTTCATGGTTGTAGACCTCTTTATCTTGCCATATTCAAATGTCATTGGTTTGATCCTGCTCAAGTGAGACAGACTCCTAATCTTGGCCTAGTCGAAATTCGACAGTCAACCGTCCTAGCAGGAGACAATGTGTATATCGTTGCTCAACAGGCGACACAAGTTTATTATCTGTCATATCCATGCCAAACAAACGACCGTCTTCAGGGTTGGGATGTTGTGTACAAGGTATCGCCACACAGTAAACTACCTGTACCAAACAATGAAGACTACAACATGGACCCAAACACATATGATGGAGAGTTCTTTCAAGAAGATGGGCTACAAGGAAGTTTTGAGATAGAATTAACCGAAGTGATGGGGATGGATGTAGGCAATGAAATGGTTGTTGATGAGGACGCTGGAGATGAGGTTCGTAATTTGAAGGACTTAGAATTGCTTCAGCGGTTACATTTAGGAAATGAGAGGGAAGACAACATTCCTCCTGCCGAGGAGGAACCTAATGATTATATCGACATGGCTGATAGTGATGATGACAATTATTATCCAGCTAATCCCGACCATGATGACTATTTCTAAAACATGTATGCACTGCGTTAACTATGTTCTATTTATTCTGCCTTTATGTTCTATTTATTTTGCATCTCTCTCTTCGTATTTTTGTATATCTGTGCTAATTGGTTTACTCTTTCTACGTGCAGGTGATTGAACAAAGATGGTGGGTGGTTTTAGGAAGTGCACGTCGGTGTTCAGAAGAGCCGCCGATGCCATTCGAGGGTCCGATGCAGCTGAGGGGCCTGGTAGGAGTCGCGGCAGGGATCGACGCAAGGTTTGTGCTGGCAGGGGTCGAGGGAGGATACCCTCCACTGTAGCGTCCTCTAGTGACGACGAGCAGGAGGAGCGGGTGGAGGAGGAGCAGGCGGAGCAGGAGGCTGAGGGTTCTATTGCCTCTAGTGAGGAGCAGGAGAGCAGGAGGCTGGGGGGTCTGGCTCGGCTGAGGGTTCTGCTTCCGCAGGGGGGTCTGTCTCGACTGTTTGGTTGCGAGGTCCCTCGACCCTCCCACGGCGACCGATACCTTTCGAGAGACGCCTGCTGATTCAGCCTGAAGGGACTCGGTAAATAACCTTGGATGTTGTCAATACTTTTTCATTAGATTTGTTAAAAATCACAATTAAAACTAATAATTCATTGCATTTTTACTTGGCAGGTGTTGGACTGTGATCAGAGGAGGTGATCACAAACGCCAAGTCAACGGCATCCTAGGTCTTCTGTGCAGAGTACACTTTCCTGGCCTTGTTCAGTACGCCGAAAGGTCGGAGGCTACCTACACGTTTGACCACTATGTCGCCGTCCTCGATTTTCCTGATCGAGATGGAAGGATCTTCAACAACAGGGCGAAGCGGGTGAAGGCCGAGTTGTGGGTAAGTCTTCTGTCAAACCACGTCCCTCAATACATCACATTCATTGCACATTATTGAAACAATGGCTCAATACATCATGTGTTTATGCAGGATTTTTTTAGATGCCGAACACGAGGCAAGAGCGGCTGTGATGGCTGACAAATCCTGTCGAAACTCGTGACTAACATGCATTACGAGGCGCGCATCCAGGCCATCATTGCATACAACACTGCATACAACAACCTGAAGGTCACCAAAACCGAAGCAAGAACCATAACTCTGACAAAGGAACAATACATGCTGGTAAATATAACATCGGATTTTTGAACGATTAAGTACATTTGATTTGATCTAGGTATATCTCTTATACTTGATGACGTGTAGGTGCCTGTTTGGTGGTGCGGCCAGCTTCTCGATTGCTGGGAGCGCATGGTAGATAGGTGGTGCGATGCCGAGTGGCAGGAGACGCACTCCGCTTGCCGGGAGCAGCTTTTGATGATGCCAGGTGCATCACACCACCAAGGCAGCCTTAGCCTCAACCAATATGCAGCTAAATGGGTATGTGAATTCTATTTTTCATTTCAATGACCAGTGCTCAATAGTTCTTAACCATACTATTGTTTTATTCGCAGTCGGCGTCGCATGATGGGCAACCTATCTCCCAGTTCAAGGCATGGACTTTGGCCCACAAGGGCAAGACGACGTCCGATGTCGGCTACAACCCAGAGGACGGGCCCTTGGCGTACACCAATGCGACCGTCCACAGCCGCCTCAGTCAGTACACCACGATGGCAAGGAAGCTCCATAGGGAGGATTTCGATCCTACTACCCAGGATATTGATGGAGAAGTCATCATGAGGGTGGGATAAGGCAAGAAGGATGGGCGGTACTGGATTGGCGACAACCTCCTTGACACAGCTAGTACACCATCTCTGTCCTAGCTTCGAGCAAGGAGCACGAGCGAAAGCCCGGCCATACGCACACGGCCGACCGCTGCACAGACCGAAGTGCAGCAACTCCGGGTGAGAAATTTTTGGTTTTGTGCTCAATTCATTGATATTTACTGATTGTTTGCTTCGTTTTGTAACATTGAGATGGAATATTGTAGTACGAGTTGGAAGAGGAGAGAAGGAAACGACGGGTTAGAAAATTCTTTTTTTCTCAATTCATTATTATTTAATGATTATTTGCTTCACTTTGTAACATTCAAATGGAATATTGTAGGACGAGTTGGAAGAGGAGAGAAGAAAACGGCGGGAGATTGAGATGAGGATGACTGAGATGTACAGCTACGTGCAAACAATCAGTCAGAACATGGGTATTCCTGTCGTATCGCCACCACAGTCTGTGGTATTCACTCATCCACATCCTATTGTAGGCACTCCGGTGAGTCACTTAACCTCGCATTTAATTTTCTTATTTGTGACGGTTACTATCTTGACAACCTATACTATTCTATTTTCCTTTTGTGCAACCTCAGTCGGCGGCATCAAATAAC
The DNA here is from genome assembly GCA_019925245.2 of Oryza australiensis. Lineage (NCBI taxonomy): Eukaryota > Viridiplantae > Streptophyta > Magnoliopsida > Poales > Poaceae > Oryza > Oryza australiensis. The sequence continues at coordinate 88,015 of JAIFGZ020000674.1, read as the reverse complement.
CCCAGTAATGACCACGTAGGTTGGGCGCCGTGGCCACCTCGGTAATTTTCTTTGAACAATTATAATTGTGGACTACCTACTGTGAACTATTATGTTTTCTTCCAATTTCGTTTGCGAATTGTGCACTATGTACTGTAAACTACTATGTTTATGTTTTGTGCATTGTGACTGTGACTACGATTGTGGATTATATTTATGTCTTGTGGATTATGAATTATGGCTAAGCTGTTGTGATTGTGGTTGTTGATGTGATTATGCTGATTGGGGTTGTGATTGGGGATGTGGAATGATGCTTATGGGGTTGTGGAATGATTGGTGTTGTGAATGTGATGTATATTTTGAAAATTTGTGAAATATGCGACTGAACAAATAAAACAGGGTTAAAATTGTCACTTTGCCGAGTGTAACACTCGGCAAAGAGGTCCTTTGCCGAGTGTAATGGCCAAAACACTCGGCAAAGAGGGCAAACTGGGGATTCTGGGAACGCTCTTTGCCGAGTGCGCAAACTGCGCCGAGAGCTATGACAAAAGCACTCGCGAAATTCCTCTTTCACCGAGTGTTTTGCCAAAGCACTCAGCGAAGTTCTCAATTTCGCCGAGAGCATTTGCAAAAACACTCGGCGAAGTTTAGGATTTCGCCAAGTGTTTTTTTATGGCACTCGGTAAAATTGAAAAGTTCGCCGTGTGTTTTTTGCCGGCACTCGGCAAAATTTTTCGTCACCGTACACCCAACCGAACGTGTACTTTTTTGCCGAGTATCGGAGGGACACTCGGCGAAGATTTTGTCGAGTGCCCGATGAAAAACACTCGGCAAAGAGCTCTTTGCCGATTCAAAATTTAACGTATGAGCTATGCCGAGTGCAACACTCAACGAAGTATTCGCCGAGTGTTTTATTGTCTTTGCCGAGTATCCCGGCACTCGGCAAACAGAGGATTTTTCGTAGTGAACTATTCCGCGTAGTTGTCCTTGGTAGCCTTTAAAACTATAAACCTCAGGATGTGTGATCGAAATCTATTTGTCTTCTGTCATATGATCATTAATTTTTTGCTTTAGGCCACCTCTGAAAATACAGATCACACCTAATGATTGACAAGGTAACAACAAAATAAATAGAGATAATGTGATGTGCAATTGTATTTGGGACACTTGCCTACACTCGAGACGACATAAGTGATCAAGCCATGCATGTTGCACGCTACATGACAAGCACAACCTTTATTGGCAGGGACAGAGAAACCTGGATGGTTTGCTAAACCGGTTGGCCCCAACGAGTGGCTGTCAGTGCCTACACGACACTCTAGTGGTATTCACCAATTTGCATGCACCTATATATTAAATTAATTACTAGTATACATGTAGTTCTAAGTTCATGTGCAATGTATTTGACGCACTGCACGAAGATTCAAAAAAAAAAGGCACTGCACCGTTGCAGCTTGCGTGCTGTTCCCTAGGGCCCCACCTATCCGGTGGACAACAGCATTAACAAAAAAGGAAAAACTACAAAAACCACCCCACGAGGAACTTAAAGTTTGAGCTTCAACCCCGTAAGTCTTATTTTGATGCAAATGCTGATCCTTTATTTGTTATAAAAAATCATGTCACGTGTTTAACCAAATCAGTCTATTATCAGTGATGTAGAGCAACCACGAGTAAAGCTAGCTGAGTCAAAATTATCCAAGTGCTTACATTAAACTTATTCTTATTCTTAATGTTTCATTAAACTTTATTGTGCATATAGTGAAACTCGGTGCAACATCATTTAAGCTATCATCGGCAATTTTATTTATGGGATCTCTAAAAATATATCAAGACTATACTCTTAGAATCTTAGAAGTATTTATCTTGATAAACATCATTTTGACGGCTCATAATTTATAAAAACATGTTGATTCGGTGAAGTATATATGAATTGGGATGTTTTCAACAAAAATAAGCAGGTGTATGAGTACTTATAACAAAATAACTTATGGGGTGGAATGTCAAGCTTGAAATGACTTATGGGGTGATTTTTATAATTTTTCCTTAAAAATCATAATATATTTTAAGATAACGATTTGATAATTTAATTTCTCATAATTGGCCATAACATATTATGTCAGTAAATTTTTGTTTTAGGTATTTTGTAGAGTGAGGTAGGGTATATTTGACTAATGACTGTTACTGACTATGCATTTTATTTATAAATATAGGAGTTATTTAGTATATATTAAGATTGAGAAGAAAAGATTTTAGGGTCTCTTGAGATGAGAGGGTGGTTGAGAGAGAGATGGAAAAGATAAAAGAGAGTTAATTGATGGGACAGGTATACACAATGATACTTTATCTTTATGAATACGTTGTAAAAGCGTGAAATGCTTATATTTACATACTAGACAGATCTAGAGTGATTGTCTCATCTCAAGATAAGGGGAAATTGATCATCACACTAAAACAAGATAAAAGGAAACTTAAGGACAGAGTAGTTAATTAATTTGAGTTGTAGAATATGATACTATCAAGGTGATTTTTGGTTAGAGGTCAGAGTTTGCCACAGGTTTGGCAGGGTAGTTTGGCTGACTTGATCTTCCGTCGGTTCTAAAGTGTGTTTGATACGTGAAACGAGAAACATAATTATATAATTAATTAATATATGATTAATTAAGTATTAATATGTAAAAATTTAAAAATAAATTTATTTGAGTTTTAAAAATAACTAATAAAAAATGTACTAAAACGTTTAAAAACATATTTAAAAAACAAAGAAGTAGTCAAGTCAAAATGTAGTTTAGGATGCCCTTCATTCATTTTAGCTTCTCATAGGAGTATCTACCCCGTTTGTTACGAGCAACGTTTCCAAAATTAGTATTTGTATATAAAAGTTTCAGAAGTAACAAAATAATTTTGTTTTTTAAATTTATAATAATTAATACTTATACTTTAATTATAATTAAGTATAAGGTAACGTCTCGTCCTATTTTACATGTCCCTACAAGAGCTGACCTCGGAAGCTGCAACGAGAAGCTTTAGACTAGTGTTTGGTCTGATGCCATACTTTTAGCATGCCATGAAATCTTAACTCACTGTCTCAGACATATTTTCTATGCATCTATCATCTATCTTACGGCCAACTATAAAATTTTCTAGCTATATCATCTATGTCATGCCACTGTATACCCCTTTCTTTCTGTCACTTTCCTCCTACTCCACATTAAAGAACATCTAAGACCTTAGATGATTAATGATAACATGCTAAGAACAATGTTTGCCTTACATAGGAGAGTTACCTCAAATATGTCCTTCGACTTAATTAGCTTGTGTAAATGGTGGCAAAAAACTGGATAGAGAAAGCTAAGAACCATATCTTAGCTCATGTAGAACACGGAGGAAAGTATATATAATTGGGAACCGATAGAGATCAATCTTTTCCTTGCTTTTATAGGAGTCGAAGCCAGTCGCTTGATGTAATCTTTGCTAGCCATCTAGCAGTACAGAAGTACTACTTTTTTATGATAAAAACTTTGTATAAATATGTAAATGTATAGGTTAAAATTATATTTTTTATGATCATAACTAAATAGATTGTATTTATATATTTTTTAAATGATGAATGGTCAAACGTTATAAAAAATTAATAACGTCATATATTTAAAAAAGGTATAGTTGTGATCTTTATAAAAAAGTAATAGTCTTGATATGGTTTGAATTTTGAGACAAATAATGGACTAAATTGGAGAACCTCAAACTAAATGCCATGCTCGGAAGTTGGAACAACTCCACGTATAGTCTAGTTTGAGGCTAGTCAGGATTACATGAAGCAACAGACAATCTGGAGGTCTGGATGTTTTGTCAGGACGCTCAATAGAGGACACACTACACAAAATCCTCTGTTTGTCGAGTGCCTGGAATACTCGGCAAAAGCTGTAAAATACTCGACGAATACTTCATCGAGTGTTGCACTCGACATAGCTCACACGGTGAACTTTGGATCAGCAAAGAGCTCTTTGCCGAGTGTTTTCCATTCGTCGAGTGTTGCACTCGACATAGCTCACACGGTGAACTTTGAATCAGCAAAAAGCTCTTTACCGAGTATTTTCCATCAGGCACTCGGCAAAATCATCGTCGAGTGTCCCTCCGGCACTCGGCAAAAAAGTACACGTTCGGTTGGGTGCACTGTGACGGAAAATTTTGTCGAGTGCCGACAAAAACACTCGGCAAACTTTTCAATTTTGCCGAGTGCCATCAAAAAACACTCGGCGAAATCCCACACTTCGCCGAGTGTTTTTGCAAATGCTCTCGGCGAAATTGAAAACTTTGCCGAGTGCTTTGGCAAAAACACTTGGCGAAAGGGAGAATTTCGCCGAGTGCTTTTGTCACAGCTCTCGACGAAGTTTGGGCACTTGGCAAAGACGGTTCCCAGAATCCCCAGTTTGTCCTCTTTGCCGAGTGTTTTGGCCATTGCACTCGGCAAAGGACCTCTTTGCGAGTGTTACACTCAGCAAAGTGACAATTTTAACCCTGTTTTATTTGTTCAGTCGCATATTTCACAAATTTTCAAAATATACATCACATTCACAACCCCAATCATTCCACAACCCCATAAGCATCATTCCACCTCCTCAATCACAACCCCAATCAGCATAACCACATCGACAACCACAATCACAACAGCTTAGCCATAATTCAAAATCCAGAAGACATAAATATAATCCACAATCGTAGTCACAGTCACAATCCACAAAACACAAACATAGTAGTTCACAGTACGTACTCCACAATTCACAAACGAAATTGGAAGAAAACATAGTAATTCACAGTAGGTAGTCCACAATTACAATTGTTCAAAGAAAAGGTGGCCACAGCGCCCAACCTACGTGGTCATTACTGGGGTTATTTGATACCGCCGACTGAGGCTGCACAAAAGGAAAATAGAATAGTATAGTAACATTCGCAAATAAGAAAATTAAATGCGAGGTTAAGTGACTCACCGGAGTGTCTACAATAGGATGTGGAGGAGTGAATACCACAGGCTGTGGTGGCGGTACGACAGGAATACCCATGTTCTGACTGATTGTTTGCACGTAGCTGCACATCTCAGTCATCCTCATCTCAATCTCCCGTTGTTTCCTTCTCTCCTCTTCCAACTCGTCCTACAATATTCCATTTCAATGTTACAAACTGAAGCAAACAATCAGTAAATATTAATGAATTGAGAAAAAAAGAATTTTGTAACCCGCCGTTTCCTTCTCTCCTATTCCAACTCATCCTACAATGTTCCATCCCAATGTTACAAAACGAAGCAAACAATCAGTAAATATCAACGAATTGAGCACAAAACCGAAAATTTCTCACCCGGAGTTGCTGCACTTCGGTCTTTGAAGCGGTCGGCCATGTGCGTATGGCCGGGCTTTCGCTCGTGCTCCTTGCTCGAAGCTAGGACAGAGTGGGTGTACTGGCTGTGTCGAGGAGGTTGTTCCAATCCAGTACTGCCCATGCTTCTTGCCTCCTCCCACCCTTATGACAATTTCTCCATCAATATCCTGGGTAGTAGGATCGAAATCCTGCCCATGGAGCTCCCTTGCCATCGTGGTGTACTGATTGAGGCGGCTGTAGACGGTCGCATTGGTGTACGCCGAGGGCCCGTCCTTTGGGTTGTAGTTGATGTCGGACGTCGCCTTGCCCTTGTGGGCCAAAGCCCATGCCTTGAACTGGGAGATAGGTTGCCCATCATGCGACGCCGTCGCCTTGCCCTTGTGGGCCAAAGCCCATGCCTTGAACTGGGAGATAGGTTGCCCATCATGCGACGCCGACTGCGAATAAAACAATAGTATGGTTAAGAACTATTGAGCATTGGTCGTTGAAATGAAAAATATAATTCACATACCCATCTAGCTGCATACTGGTTGAGGCTAAGACTGCGTTGGTGGTGTGGTGCACCTGGCATCATCAAACGCCGCTCCCGGCAAGCGGAGTGCGTCTCCTGCCACTCGGCAGCGCACCACCTATCCACCATGCGCTCCCAGCAATCGAGAAGCTGGCCGCACCACCAAACAGGCACCTACACGTCATCAAGTATAAGAGATATACCTTAATCGGCCGGTGGGCTGTCGGCCGGCGAGGGGAAGAGGGGCGTTGGCCGGGGGAGCAGGGGCGGTGTCGGCCCGGGTGGGGGAGGTTGGGGGCGTCGGCCGGGCGGGCGTCGGCCGGAGGAGGAGGCCGCCGGCGGCAGGGAGGCAGCCGGCACGTGGGAGGGCGTCGGCCGGAGGAGGAGCCGTCGGCCGGCAGGGACGGCCGCCGGCACGAGAGGCGGCGGCGGCAAGGCGGCGGTCGGCATGGGGCGTCGGCTCGGCGGCGGTCCAGCGACGGCAGATGGGCGCGGGAGGCGGTGACGCGTGTGCTTATTTTTTCTAGGTCCGAAACTCGAGCGTGGCTCGGGAGGAGGCGGACATATTAAAAACCTTTGCCGTGTGCCGCAGCTTTGCTGAGTGCCCTGATCTGGGCTCTCGGCAAAACCCGCCTTGCCGAGAGCGATCAGGGGCACTCGGCAAAGACTAATTTCGCCGAGTGCCATACTCGAGGCACTCGACAATGTTTTGCGCACTAGGGTTTTGTATAATTTTTTCCATGTGTGATACTTTGCTTGAGAGCTACACTCGGCAAAAAAACTTTAGTTTTTATGCTTGTAATAATTTAAAAATTATCAAACAGATTCAAAAATTACCAAATTTTTGCATAAACCAATATATGATATTTATTGCCTAGGGAAAAAGATTTGAAATGAAACGATAATTGGGTCGTCACTTTCTCTCTAAATCTAACCAATCCTTCTCAACACTTATAATCTTCTTCAGAGAATCTTCGATTTTATGAGCTTCGTACTGATAAAATATTCAAAACCTTCTCAATCTTTTACCCCAGCCTCGACGTATGAAATCATGACATCCTAACAAATTTTATGATTTTCTGACTTTGTTTGCTATTTTAACAATTTTGAAATCATTCGGTCAACACGTTCCTAACCATGTTGCATGAAGAAAAATTTTGAAATTTTTGTTCATTTACCACATAATGACTCAAAAGGGTCTAAGTAACATGAATATAATTTTTCATTTTTTTTTTTTTTTTAACCACTTGCGCTTCTAATTTGAGACTTGCCAAAAAATTCACGAAAATATAATAAATCAAAATAGCAAAACCAATCGAAAAATTACCAAATTTGATAATTAGGGATTACATGTTGTATTTACATAATAGAGAAAGTTTGGAGGATAGATGAGGAAAAATTTTCAAATGTTTGCCGAGTGCCGGGAAAGACACTCGGCTAAGGGGGCATTTTCCTGAGCGCCTAGCCCGTGCACTCGGCAAAGGTGGTATTTTGCCGAGAGCCTAGCCCTCGCACTCGGATAAGAAGGTTTTTGCCGAGTGCCTAGCCCTAGCACTCAGCAAAGATGTTTCCAAACGGTGGTTCGTTGACGGCGGTTCTTGTTTTGCCGAGTGTCCCTTATTGGCACTCGGCAAAATTGTACTTTGTCGAGGGCCTGTGGAAGCACTCGGCAAAAGGGATTTTTGCCGAGTGTTTTTGTTCGCCAGTGTAAACACTCGACAAAGTGTCCTTTTTGCCGAGTGTTTTTTTGCCGAGAGCCCGCTCGGTAAATAGATTGTTCGCCGAGTGCCCGATATAATGCTCTCGGCAAACAATTTTACAGTCGGCAAACATGGGCTTTTCCGTAGTGACATGACGTGTGGAGACATCAAGACAAGTGAACAGTCAAGATTGTCCGAAATGTGTAAGCTGTTACACTATGTTATTTGTGCTGAATTGAATAATTATTGGATGACACAAATGATCAATGCATTTTAAAAAGGATTTTGAGGTATTCATATATAAAAAGTTTTGCAGCATTATAATACCATTTAAGGGAGCTAACCCGATACGAAAAAGCTATAGGTGTCGGTTGAGAAACCTCCATAGGTGCCGGTTTCCCAAACCTATTAGTTGGTACCTTTGTGGTTTTCCCCAGCACCTTTGAGGTTCCACGATCAAAAATGGCTCGCCTTTCAACCCGACGAGATCATCAACAACATCCAAGAACAAATGAACATGAACATAAACAAATGAACACACGTACGGCGCTGACGTCGTCCCGGATGGAGAGAAGAGGAGGAAAGGCGAGCCTTCTTCCCCTCCCGCTGTAGCCACCGCCGCCTCCCCTCCCATCGGATCGGGCGGAGGGGAGGGTGCAGCCGCCGCTGTTGCCATCGTCGAAGGCCGCCACCTCCTCCCGTCGGATCGGCGGAGGGAGGCATCGCCCGCCACGTCGCCACCCCCGCCACTCCTTGGGCGTCGCCGCCTATCACCCGCCACCTTCCCTCGAGCATCGCTTCCCTCTACCGCCCCCCCCCCCTCCCCGGAATCTGGCGGAGGGGAGGTTGTTGCTGCCGTCGTCGCCAACCGAGAGCAAGAAGGAGAAAGGGGAGAGCAAGGGGACCAAAAGAGAGGAAGAGAGGGGAGAGCGAGGGGACCGAGAGAGGGGAGAGGGCCTCACCGGCTCGGCTCAAATTTTAGGTGTCTGTTTTTTAAAGAAAACCAACATTTATAATATATTATAGGTGTCGGTTTTTGTTAAAAAACCGATAACAATATTATAGATGTTGGTTTGTCTTTAGAATCAGCACCTATTGTTGTTTGAAGGTGTTGGTTGTTTAATTTTTTAGCCCATGGAATATGGAAAAACGTCAATAGATATCAGTTTTGAATAAACCGGCGTCTATAAATCGGTTTCTATGAGAATTTTTGCCGTAGTATAAGCAAGCATGCCCGTTACCCATTCCATTTCATTACTTGAAAAATAACTGGGAAAAGTCCGTTCCAACTTGCGTTTACAGCCATGTAAAAGCTGGTTATTGACTTGTATACAGTCACATTGTTTCAAATAAAAGTTATCTTTGTACCGAGCTATATTTTAGGACTATATTTTAGAACGAAGAGCATATTGATTGATTGAGTTGGAATAACAGGACACCCTCGAGTTAGAACACAACGATAATTGACTTGACGCAGCACAAGATATGAAAAAGAGATCAACCGCTGGTACTGTCACTACAACAGTCATCCTTAAAGCTTTAAGATCAGACAAAAAAAGAGACCGACATCAATGATAAAATCTCAAATGGGCTTCAATTAAAACCCGTCATGGATGACGAACTTCTAAATCAGGCTTTAAAGTAAGCTTGTCATGGATGACTATCTACTCAACTGGGCTTTAACTTAAGCCCGTCATGGATAACTAACTACTCAATCGAGTTTTAACTTAAACCTGTCACGAATGACTAATAACTCAGTCAGGCTTTAAGTTAAACCCATCACGGATGATGTCATCTCCATCAGGCTTGACTTAAAGTCCGTCACCGATGAGTGTTTCCCAAATAAAAAACAATTTCCTCAGGCTTATGTTAAAGCCTGTCACCGACGAGTGTTTCTAAAATAAAAAAATTCTATTTATTGGCTAGCCTCAAGCCTTTGCTAGCATGCCCGGTGCAAAATGAGAGAAACAGAGATATATATTCTCTTTCCCAGCATCCCCATTCATATATACAATCACAGGAAACCCCATTCAGAAATCACCTATGCCATTCATATATTTCATACATCAATTCACATACACATATATTATTCATAATATTTCATACCAATGGCATGCCTAATTGGAAGGACGCCAGAGCAACGCTCTTCTTACGTACTTATGGCCCCTTGTCCATATCTAGCTTCTTTGGAGCTAGAAGCAAGGCCTACATCTTTTCTTTTCCTCTTCCTCTCCCCCTTACAGTAGGTTTTTCGCTAGTTATTTGCGTAGGGGAAGAATGTGCCTTCCAGCTCTTTTTCATGGGTGGGGTTTAGGGATCGCTATGTTGTCGACCTCCACATGATCATCCCCAAAATCCATATCATACTGCAAGTCGAATTCGTCAACTTGTTCATCACGAGCGGGAGCTGGAGGGGCTAAAGGAGCAGGAGCAGGTCTTAGCGATGAACGAGTGCTCAATGCAGTGGTTGACCTCGGAATCACATTTATCTTAATGAGGTCCTTGGGCCATTGGATAAAGGTACCACGTGCAACTCCTAGGGTTTGGATCTCGTCGTTTGGTGGATACTGCTGTGAAAAATGGGCCCATTCGGTCTTCCTGTATCTTCATCTATTACAGGTAGCAGTTCACTACGAATATTCATCTCCTATAGATCAAGGCACGTGTTCAACCCGTCCTTTGTCTTTCCAGGAATATTCAACAATAGCCCAACCAAACTCTCACACACAATCTTTTCTACGTGCATCAGATCAATGTAATGACGAACCTCAATATCTTTTCAGTAAGGTAGTCGCCAAAATATGGATTTTTCTTTCACATACCCTTGTCCATTGCCTTACTACATTTTCTTTTCTTTCGAAACTCATTAGTTATGTCCTTGACAATGATATGGACCTCATCTTCAGACAAATCCTTGCGTGTAGGTTGAAGTTCCCTCTTACCGTTGAAAACTTCCTTTTTTCTTCTAAATGCGTGATGGAGCGAGAGTCATCTCCTATGACCCATGTAAACCATCTTTCTTGATTTTTTCAGCCACCTATTGCGTATATATTCCATACAGTCAGAGCATGCCTTCTTTCCTTTGATGGTTTGTCCAGAAAGATTGTCAAGTTCGGGATAGTCATTAATGGTATAGAAAAATAGAACGCATACTTTGAAGTTTTCCTGACCGTATGCATCCCAAGTTTTCACACCTTCTTTCCAAAGAATCTCAAGATCATCGATAACAGGCTCCAAGAACACAACAATATCATTGTCAGGTTGTTTCGGTCCTTGGATTAACAAGCTCAGCATAATGTATTTTCTTTTGAAGCACAACCATGGTGCTAGGTTATAGTTTGCAATAAAAACTGGCCAGGTGCTATGAGAACTACTTATGTCTCCGAAAGGACTCATGCCATCCGTACACAAACATATTCTCATGTTTCTAGGGTCAGCTACGAACTCTGGGTGTCTTCAATTGATATTCCTCCATTGAATCGAATCTGTAGGGTGTCTTACCACACCATCGTTTCTTTTCTCTGTGACATGCTAATGTACTAACTCTGCTTCCTTGGGGTTGGCAAAGATTCTCTTGAAACGATCAATGATAGGTAGATACCACACAACCTTCACTGGACCACGCCGCTTTAACTTATTTTCTTCGTCAACACTTTTCGTTCTCTTATCGAGAAGCCTTGCAGACAGGACAAGCATCTAAGTGCGCATATTGCTTGTGGTACAGTATACAGTCGTTTGAACAAGCGTGAATTCTATAGACCTCTAACCCCAAGAGACACAAAACCTGCTTTGCTTTATATGTCATCTCGAGCAATGTGTTCTCATTAGGAAGCATGGCCTTCAAAATTTCCAAAAGCTCCATAAAACTCTTGTCTGTCCATCCACTACTTGCTTTTAGCTTCATTAGCTCCAAGGTAGCTGACAATTTGGTGTGTTTTGCCTTGATCTGGCGTATAGAGGCTTCTCCGAGTCACTGACCAACCTGCTAAACTTCATAGAATCTCTCTCGTCGTAGGCTAGATCCTCAACGTCATGTAACATGTCTTGCAACAGCTCGTGATCCACATTAACCATTTCATCGCCCAATGGAGAAGGTACAAATATTTTATGTTCATCTTCAACTTCTTGATTTTGTGCATCACTTCTGTCTGCACCTGCACTATTGCTTGATTCTTGCTCTTCATGTTTCACCCAACATGTGTAGCCCTCTATGAATCCTCGTTGTATCAGATGAGCGTGTACGTCCACTTTGCTATCAAACATATTCTCATTTTTGCAATCTACACATGGATAACAGGTGTAATAGCTCTTTTTTCCTTTCCTATCCTCCTCCACGGCGTTTATAAAATTTAACATGCCATTTCGATACTCTTTGCTATAACATCGCACGGTTTTCCCATACATCCAACTCCGATCCATCCCTGAGCTACAAAAAAAGTGGAAAAAATATTAGATAAATATTTTGTAGGTAAATATTTACTAAGTTTATAAGAATTGCCTACTATTTTTCAATTACTTTTCTACTTTCTGATTTTCTTTAAAAAAGAGACAAAAATCACCCCTTCCTCCTCTCACCAAAATAGTGAACAGTGGGATAACTAATATAATAGGTGATGGGGGTATTTATAGCCTGTAATAAATATCTGTAACGGCGATCAATCTAACAACTGTGACTTCAGTTATATTTATCGGGCCTAAGTAAATATCCGCCATTAATGACACTTATCGTTGACGGACCAAGTTGTTATCTCAATCGGGTCATCAGTTCGAGCCCGTCACAGATGATAAATATCCGTAACGGGTTTCTATTGGGCCCGACAAAAATAATGTTGGTCATCTTTGTCGGGCCTTGAATTGCACCCGTCACCGATAGGTACCATTCATGACGGGCTCGAGTTTTATACAAATCTAACATGTATATGCGAGTATATCTTTGTTAATCTTTTTTTAAATCCATTTGAGATAATTTTATTGTGACGACGCGTAAATCTTAGATATGTGATGGGTCATCATAGAGAAAGAAACTTTTACTAGTGTGCTGGCATACAGAGTTGGCACTAGTGATGAAAATTTCGTGGTGGAGATAATATGACCGTTCATGCTTCGAGGATAGCACGGCCATCAGCTACCGATGCAAGTACGCCGCGGCAGTTTACTGTATTCTGTGTAGGATGTGACAGCTGATGCACATGTTTTGTTACAAAAAGAATGAAATTTAACCTAGCCACTGTATCAAAGGTGTATCTGGCCAATGCATAAATACTTGTTTTGTTGTGCTTTAATGGACTACTATAATGTAAAGCTAATTTATTTGTGATTAATTTTAGGAATTTTCTTCGTCACTCTCGTTGCCTACCATGTTTTTTACAATTGTTATGAAGATAAGTAAACAATATAACTAAAGATTATTATTAAAAAACGTGTATCACCAAGAAATCAAGCTCTTTAATAAATATGTAGTAGAATATATGGAAAATACTTTATTTAGGTATCAATATATATACTATAAAGTTGATATCCACTAAATATAGATGCAAATTATATTTTCTCTCGTAAAATCACATCATCTCGTAAAGTCACATCTTCACAATTGTCTTTAGCATTTGAATTATTTATTATGTAAATAGTCCATATTTTCGCATGAAGCCATGCGGATCCACAGCATCTCAACGTCAATCACCTAAAATCATTTTTAGCATTAGGATTATTGATATGTTGTCGTTGCTACAGAAACACTTTTTGCATAGAGCTAGATTGCATTTTCGCAGGAGGATGTAGCACCCACCTACACCCAAGTGTATGCAAAAATAGAGATTTTTCCATGTGGCCAGTCCAACAGTATATGAAGACGGGTTTTTGCATAGTGAACGTTATGTCGTTCGACTGCAAAAATCATTTTCGGCAAAAAATAATGAAAATTTCAAAACAAAAAATCGAAACCCTAGATCAGGAATAGCCAGCCATCGCGCCATAGCCATGGTCGAATCCACTCATTGCCGTCATCACCGCAGGGGGTGAGGCCGCCGACTCAGCCCTCACGTCACCGCTACCATCGGATCCATGTGTTGGAGGAGGAAGAGGTTGTCGGATCCACAGTGTCCACCACCGGCTCTTCCCACCACTTCGCCACCACCCGTCCACCCCCCACTGTTGTTCGCTGCCATTACCGCCCCCGTGCACCCGGAATGGGGAGAGGCGAGGGATGGCGTAGAGAGCGCACACGACACTCCTGTCACCGCCACTCGTGTCGAAGGAGGAGGAGCTGATGGATCTGTTGTCGTCCGCTACCGCCACCGCACCGGGAAGAGGGAGAGGCGCCTAGGTCACTCTCGTTGCAGCCGCCCACGTTGGAGGAGGAGGAGGAGCCGGCAAGCGCAGGCCCCTCCGTCGTATGGCTGCCAGTTGTCGGCCGTCCATCTCCCGTCACATGCCTGCCTATCACCATCGCTCCGGTCTTCCATCGCATGGCTGCCCGTCGCTGTGGCCACCCGTTGCATGGATTTTGAGGAGAGGGGAAGAGGAGAGAAGACGGGAATGAGGCGATGACAATGTGAGGAGAGGATGAGGGAGGAGAGAGGGGCGAGGATGAAGGGAGTGAGAGAGAGAAGATGATAGCTTAGATTTTTAAGGGAAGCGAAGAATGGGAGGCCGACCTGGTGGGTTGGTGGCAGGTGGGACATTTAATAGGCCCGCCTGCGAAAATAGGTTTATTTTCACAAGCGGGCCACATGTGGTCCTTGAACCACTCTTGAGGAATGATTTTTGCATGTGAAGGTAGTTATCGCCCGTCTTCAATCTAGAGGGGGTCTCGCTCGGAAAAATTAATTTTGTAGTAGTGTACAACGTTCTCTTATGTAGCTATATCTTCTATATATATATATATTGTTAGCATTGGAGAATTACTTCAAATTATTTTGAGCATTTAGATCCTTTAGTACCTATTGTTTATTCTCTTATGAATTGCATCAACTATATTTTATAGCATTGGAGAATTCCTAGAAGATGTAATTGTGCAAGCATGTGAAGTCAACTCATCCTTGTCACTGACGAGGGAGAGATCCTTTTAAGGATCCGGATATCGAGCGTGTGATCAGTAGTCTGAAGGACATTGCGGAGAAAGAGAAAATAGGGGAATTCATTGCCAAGAGGGAAAATGATCAACTAACAGCTGCATTAGGCAACCCTGAACATTCCGGACGAGTAAGGGGTCTATCGTCAAGGACGAGCTGGAAGGAAGGGTTCCAGGGGAAGCTACGAGTTACAAGAAACAAGACAGGTACAAACAGAAATTGGAAGAGAAGATAACAAAACAAGTTGAAGAACATTTCTACTCTTTTGTTGCTCAAAATCGCCAAGCCTTCCCAAACTTGTTCCAGCATTTCAAAGAACCAACAGTAGAGGTGCCAAGTTGTGTCGGGTCAGTAGACACGGCACCTTATCTAGTAGATAACATAACTTCTCCGACGCCATGTAGCCTGCTCGTGCTGATAGGAATGGCCGAGAAGAGAAGGGAGGTGGGTACAGGACTTGCCATACCAGGGCGTTAATTTCACAACACGCCAATCCCTGAAAAATCTGCAACGGTGCAAGCGGCCATGGTGCATGCAGAGCATACTAGTTTAGAACTAGATATTCCAGCACCGGAAGGGATAGAATTGCTTGGGGATACGGTGAATCAGTTTATACTATGGCATCGATGAGATATCCTGCTGGTCGGTCCATCGCTTTCAACCCCTATCCCACCGGCTCCTAAGATTGCTGCTACGCCTGCACCGCCTTCTCCACTAGGGCCAGATTCATCACCTAATCGGCCTGCTTCCCCACTTCCCTCCTCCCCTAAATCAAAGGTCCTAATTCGCCACATCTGTCAGCCCCTGAAGTCCCCGCAGAACAACCTCATCCGAAGTACAAGAGATTCATCAATCTCCTCTGACACCACAGTCAGCATTGGCGCTACCTAAAAGGCCTCTTCTGAGAAGCACAAGTCTTCCAAGTCCGACCAAGGTTGAACCTCGTTGGCTTATCCCAACAATGGTTAGGTCAATTTATGATAAGAAAGAAATGGCCGTATACGAGGAAAAGTTAGTGTTGCAGGCTTTCAGGGGGAGAGCGCCGACTGACAAGAAGCAGGATGAAACTCCAAAGTTATCGAATTCACAAAAATCGATGAAAAATTAAATGGATGACTTGCAAAACTAGACTTTCGACAAAGTGCCAACAAAGTACGAGTACAGGAAGCCGTTCCTGCTGTGGCACGTCATGGAAGACCTACCCTGGGAAATGAGGCTGATGCATGACTGGTATCTAAAGGCGACTAAAAAGGGCCTCGGCATGATTACTGTGAAGGTCCCGAATGACGCTTTCATCAGTGGATCAAATAGGATGGTAGTAATCGATTTCAACGTCCTTCACGCATTATTCAAGCTAGATAAATTGGATATAAATCTTGTTGCTTCGTTTTGCCTATAAGTGAATCGCATTTAATGTCATAAATGAATTCATTTGCAAACTAACTTCTGATAAATTACCCGCTGCATTACTTAGGATGCAATTCCGCCATGCCGAAAAGGCCAACCATCCAGTAGGATACATCAATCCAATAAGGGTTTGCTGGACGGAACGCACGGTGAATATTCGTGCATATTCCGCTGAGCTCAAAGGTAAAACAAGGTCCGAAAAAGAAGTGGTCATGAAACAAATGCACAAGCAAAAGATGGTCAACGTAGCATTGTACTTGGGCAGAGCGATGGTCGTGCACAAAGACAAAACTGTCCTTGTGGTCCCTTACACGCTATGGTACGTAATATTCTTTCGTACTACTGATATTTTACTATGATATCACCTATAGTTAACATATCTTCTTTGTAGCGATCACTACATACTTTTTCTGGTATATCCGCGGGACCAGTTGGCCGTAGTGCTGGATTCGGCACACTACAATGAGGATACATTGAAAGAGTTTCTCATTATATTAAATTTGTAAGTACTGTTATGCATCATTTACTAAATATTGGCTGTTGTACTCTCGAAGACACAATTGACCCAAACAATTATTTTGTCTACATAGAGCACACAAACATTATGTAGACCACGGTGGACCGATCAATAATCCACAAAAGAAGAAGCTTTTCGTGAAGACACAATGGTTGGTAATTACATGTCCGCTATATACTGACATTTCTCTTATACTTGTTTAATTTGAAATATTGACGTATACAATTTTATTCAATACAGTGTTATAAGCAACCACCAAGCACTAACCTATGCAGTTACTACATGTGCGACATGCTTAGAATCTACGGGAGATACACTACAAAGTTTGAAGAAGCAAGTGCAGAGAAAATATCTTTTTACACATTAAGATAGATCTTGTATAATTTTTCAAACTATATCAATGTGTATTCCTTCTTAAACAGATCCAGGCCGTTCCAGTTGTAGCGAACCGGTTCGATAATCGAACCATACTCAACTTGTGTGCAAATATTTGCTGCTTCATCCGTCGCAATGTCTGCAACCATTTGGTCGATTTCTACAATCCCAACAACCAACTTGTGACGGAGGATACCTTCAAACGACTTAGAGAGTGGGAAAAAGAACATATGTAATCATTTCTAATTAAGACTATATTTTATGTGCTTTCATACTATTGTAAATTGCGAGACAATACAAGATATGTATGTATATATGAACATGCATGATGCGTGCATTTATATCTTTTTATAAGAAAATAATTTAATGTCTATTTATTCTTCATATATACATGTGAATTGTTGTACATATACACAAATGACAATATTGATCGAAAGATAATATATTATAGAGAGAGAGGAGAGGAAAGGAGAGAGAGACGAGAGACGAGAGGGAGTGAGATAGAGGAGAGATAGGAGAGAGCTAGAGAAACCCTAAACAACATGCAATGCACATAAAATAATATGTCAACTTAACGAACCGCCCGAGAAGATTAATTATCCCGTGCAGTCAGGTAAAGTGGCCGGCACGAGATAATGGATCTTTCCATATGGGCCGCTTAAGCCGACCGTACGGAATAATTGATCTTTCCGTGCGGTTGAACCGTCCGCACACGAAAATGGTCTTTTTCCACACCATCTGGGGTGTGTGGGTAGACTTTCTGCTTAGAAAAATACCTTTTGCCCTGCACACAATAATTGTTTTTCCAGTGGTGAAAATAAACTGCAGCGTGACTATTGTTTTGAGGCAATTAGAATAAGTTCAACACTTCTAAAAAATGAAAAATGTAATAGGTGCATCACTTTTGAATGAAGGGTATTAGCTTAAAAAATTAAAAAAAATAGATTAATATTTTTTAAAAAATTGTTAAAAAATATATCGTTTAACAAGCGTGCACGGGAAAAGAGAGAAAAAAACTAGGTGTAACTAAATCGAGGATCATCATACTTAAAACCAGGGGCGACATATATAGTTTCCCGACATATATATGTGGCGAACCTACTTATGTGGTGAACCTACTTTCTCTTGGCCATGATGTAAATACAAAGGAAAACCATGTATGAGAAAAAAACTCCGAGTGTTCAAAGCACTAGGACATAGGAAGAGCACATACATAGCGCCGCCGACTGCAACCAGCGCTCTAAACCAAAAACGATAGACTCCTTTGCCGCGTTTTCCTTAGCTCTCCCGCCACCGACATCCCGCTGCCGCGCCTACAGCTCGACGCTGCCACCGCAGCAAATTCACATCCGTTCGCCGCCGCCGCCGCCGCCGCCGCCGCCGCCTCCGGCGTGCGGACCACCGATTTCGCCTGGCCCACCACGCGCGGATATAATAAACTATCCGCCGCCGTATAAGCCACGCCCCCGCCCGGCCGACCGCCATTAAAAGGCCCCCGCGCCAAGCTAGCTAGCTTCACATCACTTCCCGCCACTACCGAACTGTGCGCGTGCAATTGTCACGAGCTGCAACACCAGCAAAGCTAGCTTCAGGTGTCGAACACCTATTCGTGCGTGCGTGCTTCCCTTGTGTCGTCGGGCCATGCACGACGTTGACGTCGCCGGCGGCGGCGGCTGTAGAGGGAGGGAGGAGATGCATTTCTTGATCGTGTCGGGGGCGGCGCAGGGGCAGATCACGCCGGCGAGGCGGCTGGCGCGCGGGCTGGCGGCGGCGGAGCCGGGGGTGATCAGGGCCACGCTGGCCGTGCCGCTGTCGGCGCTGAGGAGGATGTTCCCCGGGAAGGCGGCCGGCGCCGCCGCCGGTGAGGGACCGTGGTGCTGTCGGACGGGGCCGGCGTCGACTACGCCGCGTTCACCGACGGGTTCGACGACGGGTTCCAGCCCGAGCGGTGCGACGGGGCGGCGTTCGTCGGGAGGCTCCAGCTCGTCGGCCCGGCATCGCTAGCGCAGCTGGCGGCGGCGTTGCGCGCGCAGGGGAGGCCCGTGACGTGCATCCTGTACACTCTGCTCCTGCCGTTCGCGGCCGCCGTCGCCAGGGACCTCGACGTGCCGGCGTACTTCTTCTGGACCATGCCGGCGGCCGTGCTGTCAGTGTACTACCATTACTTCCACGGCCGCCACGGTGTCGTTGACGCCGCCGCCGGCGTCCGGGACGACCCCAACCGCCGCGTCGAAGTCCCCGGCCTCGAGTTCCTCCGCGCACGCGACCTCCCGTCGCTGCTCACCGGGCCAAGCTCCTACCTCCCGGCGTTCCGGGAGATGTTCCACGTCGTCGAGGTCACCGCCGCCGCGTCCTGCCACTGCCAGAGTGGTGCGAAGCCGCGGGTGCTTGTGAACACCTTCGACGCGCTCGAGCCGAAGGCGCTGACGTCCGTTCCCGGCATTGACCTCATCCCGGTTGGACCCATGGTCAGCGACACGGAGGCCCACGACGGCGGCGACCTCTTCGAGCAAGACGATGACGCCGGATACATGCAATGGCTCGACAAGCAGCAGGATGCCTCCGTCGTGTACGTCGCGTTCGGCAGCCTCGCCGTGCTCCCGCCGATGCAGCTGGAGGAGATACGTCGCTGCCTCGAGGTGACCGGACGGCCCTTCCTCTGGGTGGTCCGGCGTGACTACCGCGACGGCGGCGATGCGGCCACCCGATTGCCGCTGGCCGCACCAGCAGGCGGGATGTTGCTGGAGTGGTGCAGCCAGGCGCGCGTGCTGGCGCACAGGGCGGTGGGGTGCTTCGTGACACACTGCGGGTGGAACTCGACACTGGAGACCGTTGCGTGCGGCGTGCCGGTGGTAATGGTGCCGCAGTGGTCCGACCAGGCGACCAACGCGCGCATGGCCGAGGCGCTGTGGGGCGTCGGCGTGCGCGCGGAGGCCGCGGCTGACGGCACCGTGCTCTCGTCGGAGCTCGCCCGCGGCATCGACGCCGTGATGGGTGACAGCGACGGCGCCCGCGCGATACGCCGGCGCGCAATGCAGTGGAAGGCGCGTGCCGCCATGGCGCTGGCCGCCACCGCCGACGGGGAGGGGGATGGGGACGCCACGGCGGCGCGCAACCTGAGATGGTTTGTGGAGGGCGTCGCAGAGACGGGAGCGCGAGCAAGCAACAAGGGCAGAGTTAACTGGAGGGCACTATGTGCGTAATTTCCCTGAAGTACAAGGGTAGTTTTGGAATTGACCATGATATAATGATCTCTACAATTTTTAGAAACCTATATTGTGTCCTATTGTGTTATAAACAGATAGATGAATGGATATACTTGGATAGATGTATGTTGTTTTTTATGATAACGAGCAGTGTGGGGTGTGGAGGGTAGAGATACTGAATGATATTCTGTTAATCCCTAGATGACTTAAAAAATAGATTTATTTTTTCGTCTCAAATTAATCCTAATATAAGATATAGTTTGTGACACGCTAGATTCATAATACTTAGACGTAAATTTAATATAGAACAGAGAAAGTATTTATGAGCGGTCATTGTGTGATCTTTGATTTCAGGCAAAGCTCAAATTGCATGATATTGCAGTACTCGTCAGGTAAGGTTAATCTCCCTCACACAATTGAAGCTTAAAGAGGAGAGTTCGGTTGTAGGATGGATCCTATACTATAGTATTTTCCAAGTCTTGCTGATAGGGGCCTCATGGCTTGATCGGTTCTCTCGCGGAGTTATTCAATCCATAGATTCAGATAGATTCTCGTTTATTAAGGGTTCGTTTGGTAGGGTTTTTGATTCTATAATTTTCTAAATTATGATTTTTCGAAATCAGATTCTAAAGAGCATCAGAATCGATATAATAAGGCCTCGTTTGATAGGGATTTTTCCGATTCTTAACAAAATCAGTAGAATCTCTATCAAACGGGTTATTTTGCAACCGATTCCGAGAAGAATCGCTTAAAGCGATTCAACAGTTTTACATAGGGAGTGAGAATCACCTAAAAATCAGTTTCTTCTCAGAATCACCTGAAATCAGTTTCTCCCAAGAATCACCAGAAAATCACCTAAAATAGTGTTCTAATTATTTCTTTATTATACCGATTCTGATTCCCTTCAGAATCTAATTCAGGAGAATCAAAATATAGAATCAGAAAATCATAGAATCAGGAGTCCTACCAAACGGGCCCAAAATAATAATTAGAATAATATTTTAGGTGATTTTAAGGTGATTCTTGGGAAAACTGGTTTCATGTGATTCTGGAAATAAACTGTTTTAGGTGATTCTCACTCTCTATATAAAACTGCTCAATCACTTGAAGTAATTTTTCTCATAATCAGTTATAAAATAACCGGTTTGATAGATATTCTATCGATTCTGTTGAGAATCAGAGAGAAGAATCCCTATCAAACGGGACCTAAACCTAGGTGCATCTGTCCAGTGATGGAAGGAAGCCTAATCTTATGTCTTTCGTAAGATGTATACACCCTCGAAATCTTATCAGAAAATTATATAAAATTTTAAACCAATTAGTACTTGTTGCATCACGTTGTATCAATGAATGCATTGTTTGCGAATGAACATAATAAATCCAATTGAAAGTGTTCAAGAGCGACCAAATAGACCAAAGTCTCTACAGCCGCAAGAAAGTACCCATTTAATTTCCAATCTCGATAATATGAAAGATTGGTTAACCATACAGCCTCTACCTATTAAACTCATACAAGTAAACTGGAAACTAAATTAACCATAAATTATATACTGTAGAAATTAGTTTAACAAAGGTTGTGTATGAAATTAAATGAGTGTATGGAATTAAAAAATTACATAATTCCCCAAATCCCAAAATGCTACCATAATTTTAAATGCTCAATTATTCTGATATATATTAAAGATCCATTAAACTTTATACAAACGATCCTAAGCCATCACATGACGCTTCTCAAACGCTTCTAGGTCACCACTTGTGTAACATCCCGAAAATTTCCAATCTAAAATTTCAAAAACAAAATTTGGAATAATCAAACATCTTTTCAAAATTTGCTCATCCTGATATCTATTGTATGTTCTTTCTTCTTTTCTTGTTGTGTCAGTACCAAATTAAATTAAATAAGGAACTAAATTCAAATACTAAATTCAATTGTGGTTTTTAATTAATGTTTATGAAAGAACCATGTTTATGATTGATATCATTTAAGAATTATTTTTTGAATAAAAGCAAATACTAATTATTTTCCTAAAAGCCTATTTTATTAATTAACATCCCTTTAATGAATTATTTTACAAATAAAATCAAATCTTAAATACTTTCTAAAAGTCCGTTTAAAGGATTAATTCTTCAAGCAGTTATCTTAACAAATAAAAGCAATTAATAATCACATCTAAAACCCTTTTTGCAAACTAAATCTTTCAAAAATTAATTTTAAAGCTTTTAAAGCAAAAGTTTGAATATACTCCCTCCCTTCCCTTCGTTTTTCTTTCTTCCCTTCGTGGCCCAGCCCACCAGGCTGGCCCAACCTACTGTTAATGAGAAATCTTTCCCACGCGCGGCTGTGAGATCTGTTTAGCTTCGGTGCGGAGTTCGTCCTTGGTGCCTTTGATGAATTAGGTGTGCCAGTTGGTTTGATCTGTTAACCAACAAGAAATAATAAACAGATACATGCGTTAAGATTAAAGTTAGATCCTACCGGATCGGCTTAGGAAATCAATTTACATATATTGGTCATCGCAAAGCACATTTAAACTAAGTGACTTGGATAGATCGGCTATACCGAGACAGTATAAATCACTTAATCTAAATATACATTAGGGTAACGAATATATATGTTTATAACCTAGCCGATGTTGTAGTTCTAACGTGGATCAGCTATTACTCCGATGTATCTTATGAAAAGATATGAATCTAACCTAAATGCGTTAAACCTAGATCAATCGGCTATAGGCTGAGGCCAACAGATTGATACTGGCCTAAGACATTTAACCAGATTGAGATCTTAATATAAGAGGCAGCTTTAATATATCTAATAGTAAATAATACTAAAAGACAATTAAAATAGGTAAGGTCGGCTGAAACTCCGGCACTGTCTCTAATGATAAACATTCAGCCGAATAGATCTTAATAATTCTAAAAGCGACTTAATAGGTCATGATGATACAACATTAAGTACAAAAAGAAGTACTGGATCTATATGGACCGATGTAAACCCTTCGAGACGGTAGATACAACAT
The DNA here is from genome assembly GCA_019925245.2 of Oryza australiensis. Taxonomy (NCBI): domain Eukaryota; kingdom Viridiplantae; phylum Streptophyta; class Magnoliopsida; order Poales; family Poaceae; genus Oryza; species Oryza australiensis. The sequence goes on along the minus strand of JAIFGZ020000674.1, from coordinate 64,863 downwards.
ATAAACTAGTTCAACATCTAGATCTAACTCTACCGGCTATTGCCTCCCGAGAGAAACGAGTCGATGACAAGACATATCTAGACATTGCTCCAGATTATATGCTGCATATGATAAATTGCACAGTTTATAGCATTAATCTAGAGTGTCATGACGATGTAAGCACTAGATTCGATGATACAAACTACTAATAACAAGCATTTACCTTATTCGGGGGTCGAGATCGATGCAGCCCGAAGCGGGATCAAGAACTCGTCTAAAATAAAAGGTTTGGCGATGCGCCGAGATTGTATTGCTGTGTGTGTTTGTTGTTTACAAAGAACTCTCGGGTCTTATTTATACCCAAGAATAACGCTATCCGTGTAAGACACAGTTTCTATCTAATCTACTATTTAAAATACAACAATATATTGGGATACAGCCCTAATGTCGTATCACAAAAGGAATATCTAAACAAAACCCTATTTTACACATACAATTGCCGTTCCATAGATGGCAATATCTTAACGAACATTTGGGAACCAAATCTTCCTTTTATCATGAAGTTTCTTTATCAGAAACGGTTCCACCTTCTTCTCTAAATCAGAGTCGGCTATCAGCTGTTTCTGTCCGATTCGGTCTCAGCCGACTGGTTTACCAGCCGATTTAATCACGGCCGATGCAGCCTCTGTTTCTCCACAGATCATTTTCCCGATCCGATTCCTCTTCAATTTCAACCTTGAACTTAGGGATTTGGTTACCAAATTTGGTCGTTAACACATGCCCCCCAAGTCCGTGAGAAGATAATATCGTGGATTTGCCGCTTTTTTTCAAATTCCCGCGAGACTTCCGTCCTATTCCGATTTGGCCAAAAAAACTCTTTAAATATTGCTCGCCCGACACCGAAACAAGCCACACTGTCACTTTTATTCCTCAAAACCTAGCCAGAAAAACTCTACTCCTCCCTTCGGTGGTTCCGGAGAACCGAAAGAGAACCCCTCCGGCAAACTTACTGCGGCGACAATCCCTTCCACCAATGGCATCCTCAAGCACCCCTTCCGACGTAGTCCCCGCGGAGTACCCCGAGGTAAGTTTCTTGTCGGCTCAAACCTTTCATTTGACGCAATCTGGTTTTTCCCTCTTTTTTGATTCCATTATTTCTTCTTGCGCTTTGTAGCACCTATGCCACCAAATTGCGATCCCTAGCCTTCTTCATCCCGACCAGCTGCTGTTAGGGCCGATTGGTAACCTAGACCCAACCGAGTTCATCAACGCTGAAACCAATCGGATCCCCTTTAGGTTTTCTATCCCAAAGTTATCCTACTGGACAGGGACCTTCAAATCATGGCCCTCAACGGACAAGTCTTGGCCATCCTGGTATGCTAGGATATCGTCCAGCAAGCAAGCCACCTGGGACAAAATAGGAATCGGCCAATGCTTAGCTCTGTCCTTAGCCGATATGTCGAAGGATGTCCTGCTAGCTACTTTTGGTCAGACACGTTGAACGCGTTCCTCTTTAGGCAAGGGCCGATGATGCCAACTCTTATGGACATAGTCATGCTAACCGGCCTGGACATAACATCAGCTGTTGTCCCTTCTGATCTCAATATCAACTGTCACCACAACTTTAAAACCAAGAGCATCGGCGTCTGGAGTGGGTTGATATCGATGAACATGAAGGATGGCCCGCTCTCCGACTGGGAACATGTGGCCTTCTTGATGATGTTGTTAGAGATATTCATTTTCTGCGGATCAAGCTATGGGCCGACCACCAACTGGCAACATGTATCCGAAGCACTAGTGGAGAAAAAGAAAATCCCCCTGGGGAAATACTTGCTCGACTACTTGTATCAAATGCTGAGCAATGTGCCGATGAAGCTAGCTTTCAAAAAATCTATCAACGCCGGAGGGCCCTAGTGGCTGCTTCAGTTGTGGCTCAATCTACACACTTATAAAGTTGCCAATCGGCCAAGCTTGTTTGATGTCGATTTCCCCCTAGCCGAGCCGAAACGTCATGACGACGAGGAAATAACCACTCGGCGCTGTATGTCGTATGGAGAAGCTGCTTCCTCTTATTCAGGCTCAAAACTGTCAGCCGAATACTTCAAAAACTGGTTCAACAACTTCTACAACGGGTTCTCAGCCCACTCTATCATTTGGTTTGCTTATGATAAGTTCAACAAGTTTGAACGGCCAGACGATCTTCGGCTAGATGAGATCAATTCCCCAAAGTTTGATAAGCTGAGAGAGATCTTTACACTGCCATCTCTCCTTGCATCCTGTCGGTTGGCATCCATCAAGGACAAAACATTCAGAAGAGCTACAAGTTCTAACACCCGATGGCAGCTGCAGGGCAACTTGGGCAAGGTCAATCGCTGATTGGGTTGCACTACTCAGATAAGATCCAAACCAGAGGCATTATCAACGGTGATATCATGATGCTTCGGCTATTAAGCCTTCCAAGCCCTCCTCTCGGCAGCTTCGGGGTCATTGAGCTAGCGGTTTCAAGGACAAGTGCTTTCAGCCGATGGTGGGTAGAATGGAAATCACACATATTCCACCAATCGGCTTCCATGTATCTTACCACCGTCGACCATGACATGATTCCATCGGTAAGCCATTTTTTCCCAGTCCTTTCTCCTTAATTGGCTATAATGTGTATGTCTCATCACTCACACCTTTGTCCCTGTAGACGACCGATGTTTCTCCTCCCCGGGCCAGCCGATCAGGAGCGGCCATCAGTTATGGGCCCGGCGTGCTGCCAAGCGGTTGTGGGTTGGCGCCATCCATAATCGGCTTCAATGCGTCGAGGGTGTCAACCCTTCTCCATGGTCAAACCTGCGAACCTCTCCATCAGCAAAAACGGGACAAGCCGTCGGCTACCACTGAACCGGCTGTGGCAAAGAAAAAGCCTACCAAGAAGCAGAAACCAAGCCCAGCCGATGATCTACCCCCTATCGACCCGGATGTTGACGATGCGCTTGACAAAGAGGTTCAGGATGAGGAGATGGAAAAAGCCCTCAATGACGCAGCAGCCGAATCAAGTTTCTCTGACAAATACGCTCGAACTCCGTCAGCCGACAAGGCCTCCGTGCAAAAAACGCCAAGTCCACCAAAACGCCCCGTCCATCCGACGCTAGTAAGTGATTTTTCAACACTTTTGGTCTCTTGGCTTCTTTATTTATGCTCGGCTTACTATATCTTTTACATCGGCAAAGGAAGAAGCTAGCCACTAAGAAGAAAACGGCTCCTCACCATTCAGTAAGTTATCTTGACTCTGCATATTCTTTCTTATTAGCCGATCTTTAACCTTGTGCCCTTTTCAGCGTCCTCGCGCCCCGACGCCTGCCCCCCAGGTATCAAGCGAACACACTCCGTCGGTCGTAGGTGATAGGAATGCTGATGACGAGGCTACGTCGGTCCCAACAGTCCAAGTAAGTATTATAACCATCTTCTCCGCAATCGGCTCCATGATCTCTATCCATGCTATAACTGTTCTTTGCCTGGCAGAGCGTAACCGATCTCTTGGGCTTCGACCTGTCAGAGTTCATCGACCTAGATGAGGTCGCTGACAAGGCCCTCGTGCCGCTTGATAAAGATCTAAGGACCATGCAAGCCGACATTGCCAATCGGCTAGAGGGCTCATTGGACGCGCTGGTGGCCGATAGCGGTTCCGTCCGTAATCGGTTCGAAGAGATCCAAGCCCGACTTCCAGACGAGTTGGCCGATACAATCGCGCCAGCAACCTTCCTTGAACCGCATCGACACAAATCCGAGTGGGCAAAGCAGCGTATAGCCGATCGCCGAGAGAACAAATCATTAGCGGCGGCCATCAAATCCAACCAAGAAGAGATCAAGGCGAAGAAGGCCAAGTTCGACGCGTTGAAGACATAGCCGATTGCCACACTCTATTGGCTTCGCACACGTCGGGACCAACTTGTAGCTGAGCTCGTCCAGATTGAGACCGAGATCACGGTCCAAGAAGAATATGTAGCCGGCCTGTCGAAGGAAATAGAAGATGCACGGTCAAGCATCAAGGTGACCGTGTCCTATCTGACGGACCTGACGAAGGCGATGAAGCCAGTGGCCGGGACCGATGTAGCTGACGTTAAGGCGATCAAAGACATTGACGAGATCTGTCGTAAAGCGATCCCGGCTATTGCTGAATTCCTTGGGCAGTGAGTCGGCTGTAATATTTGTAAGGGACACAAACTCGCACATCTTGTAATCCAACTGTTTTTGTAATCGGCTTTCACCATGTCTTGTAAATGATTTGAACTAACTTCTGTAATCGGCTTGCCTTACTTGATAGCCAGTTAATGCATGCTTGCCGATCACATCAAACTTGCTTGAAGACGTCAAAACTTTTGAAAAATTCGTTCTGTCTCCTCGATATCATATTGTATTGTATATGCCCCCTAATTTTGTTGATGGTGTTTCCAGCATTAGCAAAATTATCGAATCAAACATCTTGTCACTATCGGCTAAGCTGAGCCGATGTAGAAAAAGTAGGGGAAAAACTTATTGTAAAAAACGTCCTAAAGGCGATGCATGTGTTACAACGCATCGGCTAACATGAATCGGCACAACCGTAGCCGAATCATGAGTTGATCCATACACTTGGGTAATATTTCTTTAAATATTTGCCATTCAGAGCTCTTCCAAACACTTCTCCATCCAAACCTTCTAGCATATATGCTCCTTTAGAGACGCATTTGTGGATCTTGAATGACCCCTCCCAATTTGGTGACCATTTGTCGAACTTATTGTCTCTTGATCCGGCAATATCAATTTCCAAACGAGTTCGCCCTCTTCGAAAGACTTAGGCACAACCTTCCTGTTATAATGGCGGGCTACTCGTTCCTTATCTCTTGTTACCTTTTCCAAGGCCCTCATCCGTGATAACACCAAATCTTCTGATTCATCTACCATGAGGATATAGTAATCATCGGCTGTAAGCTGATCTTGTAATTGAATTCTTCTCGAGCCGATGATGTTCTCCCACGGCAGGACTGCTTCATGTCCATAAACCATTTTATATGGAGGGACTTGGATTGATCCGTGGCAAGCCATCCGATAGGCCCAAAGTGATTCGGCTAATCGGTTGTGCCATGCTTAGGATATTCAATGATCTTCCTCTTTATTAGCTTGATTAGACTCTTGTTTGAGGCCTCTGCCTGTCCGTTAGCCTGTGCATAATACGGCGAAGAATTTAGCAACTTGATGCCCATGCTATCGGCAAACTAAACAAACTCGTCCGATATGAAGATAGATCCTTGATCTGTTGTTATTGTTTGAGGAACGCCGAATCGGATACGATGTGTTCTTTAAAAAACTCGATTGCGTCCTTTGATTCAACCTTCTTTAAAGGAATTGCTTCCACCCACTTCGTGAAATAATATGTTGCCACCAATGGATTTATGTCCCTTGCTCGAGGGTGGATTGATCTGGCCGATCATGTCGATTCCACAACCTCTGAATGGCCAAGGCTTGATAATTGGGTTCATAGCCGATGCTGGTGCCCTTTGTATAGCTCCAAACTTCTGACAATCCTGGCAACCCTTGTAGTAGTTGAAACAATCCTCCAGCATCGTCGGCCATAAATACCCTGCTCTTCGAAGTAGTCATTTCATCTTGTGAGCCGATTGATGCGTGCCGTAGATCCCTTCATGCACCTCTCCGATGGCTACCTTGGCTTGATCGGCACTGAGGCACTTGAGCAACACCCCATCAATCGTCCGATAGTATAGATCTTCATCGAGCAAGACATATCTCAAAGCCTTGTAGCGTAACTTCCTTGAAGCCGACTGGGAGGGGTATTGCAGATAGTTGTACACCTCAAATCTCCAGTCGTCGGCTGTCATGGTGGCAATCTCTACCTCGATATCTTTCGTCATCGGCCTGTAGCCTGATGCTCTCTGGGGATATATTTTAGTGTTACTAGCCGAAAGCTATCCATCAGTTCTCACCATCGTTGATAATAGACCATCAGCGCATCATTTTTGCACTCGTACTCTCCCGACAACTAGTTGATGACCAACAGTGAATCTCCTATTATTTCGATGGCGTCGGCTTCAACTTCCTTGAGAAGATGCAATCCCTTGAGCACTGTCTCGTATTTGGCTAGGTTGTTTGTGGCATGGGGGTTGATTGAGAAGTTAAATTCGAAGCTTAGCCCCCTTGGTGATATGATGACCAAGCCGATACCGCATCCATTTGTGCAAACCGAGCCATCGAACATCAAAGTCCGAGGCATGATCTCCACCGAGCCGATTGAACCATCTCTGTGTTCGACGATGAAATCGGCTATGGCTTGTCCTTTTAACTGCCCTGGGTTCCTGATATCTTAAGTCGAATTCCGTTAAAGCAAAAATCCACTTTCCAACTCGTCCTTTGAGCACTGGAGCTGATAGCATATATTTGACTACATCGGCTTTGCATACCACTGTGCACTCATTGGATAATAAATAATGCCTCAACTTTGTACATGAAAAATACAGGCAGGCATAGTTTCTCCACTGGTGAATAGTCTCTACATCCAGTAGCCGTCGCCTGAGATAAAAGATGGCTTTCTCTTTTGCTTCAATCTCTTGAATCAGATCCGAGCCGATGGACTTTTCGTCGGCTGATAGATATAGCTTGAATGGTACTCCTTTTTGTGGAGAAATCAATACTGGAGGCGAGCTTAAGTAATCCTTGATATTGTCTAATGCCTTCTCCTGCTCTGCCCCCCAAGTGAACGCTTGATCAGCCTTCCGCCGAAGCAATGGTGTGAACGACTCCATCTTTTCTGAAAGATTGGCTATGAATCGCCTGATGAAGTTGATTTTGCCGATCAAAGATTGTAATTGCTTCCTGTCCTTTGGAGGTTGTATTTTTTTTATGGCATTAATGCTCCTTGATGTAACCTCAACCCCTCTCTCGTGAACAAGAAACCCTAAAAATTGCCCGGCCGACACGCCGAACGCACATTTCAGTGGATTCATCTTCTGGCCATATTTCCTTGTCCGCTCCAAAACCTGTCTAAGATCGGCTATATAGTTTTCCATTTCCCTAGATTTGACAACATCATCAATGTAAATTTCAACCAGAGAGCCGATCATATCATGTAAAATGTAATTCATGGCCCTTTGATAAGTTGCTCCAGCATTCTTCAAGCCAAACGTCATGACGACCTACTCATACAAGCCGATTGCTCCTGGACATCTAAAAGCAGTCTTGCGGATGTCTTCTTCGGTCATAAAGATTTGATTATAACCTGCATTACCATCCATAAAACTTATGATCTTGTGGCCAGAAGCAGCATCTACGAGCAAATCGGCTATGGGCATTGGGTATTCGTCCTTAGGGGTAGCCTTGTTGAGGTCTCTGAAATCAATACACACCCTAAGTTTGCCATTCTTTTTCATTACAGGAACAATATTTGAGACCCACTCTGCATATCGGCAGGGCCGAATGAATCCAGCATCGTATAGTCGAGTGATTTTGGCCTTGATCGCATAATACATATCGGCTTTAAACCTCCTAGGAGGCTGTTTGTATGGCCGATAGCCCCGCTTGATAGGCAGTCGATGCACAACAAAAGATGGGCTAAGACCAGGCATCTCAAAATACTCCCAAGCAAAACAATCTTTGTATTCCTTTAATAATTCAATAAGATGGGATCTATAACGAGAAGACAAATTTTTACTAATGTATGTCGGCCTAGGCCTATCTCCAGGACCTATATCGATTTCTTCGAGCTCGTCGGCCAACATAAAACCTTGTCCAAGCTTGCCATCGTCATCGTCCGCGGTGTCCTTGCCGTAGACGTTCGAGCCCTCCACGACGCCCTCAAAGTAATAATTGGGGCTCTTCGTCTCCAATAGGCTGTATGGCAGAATCGGGCACCTTTAGAAAATCGGCTTGCCAGATTTTGCCAGACAGACAATCAATACCATCGATTTTCCAAAGTGGCAAATCGGCGTTAGCGACGCTCACTGACCTGTCGGCTGGCACGATTTCAATCTTGTCGCCTTGCCATTGGATCAGACTTTGATGCATTGTGGAAGGGACGCAGCAGTTTGCATGGATCCAGTCCCTCCCAAGTAGCAGGCTATAAGACCCCTTCCCGTCAATGACAAAGAATGTTGTGGGCACGATTTTGCTACCGACGGTCAGTTTGACGTTTAGCACGCCCTTGGCTTCCGATGGATTTCCGCCGAAGTCTTTGAGGACCATGTTCGTCTTGATCAAATCTTCGGCTCCATTGCCCAGCTTCCAAAAAGTGGGATAGGGCATGAGATTGACTGCTGCCCCTCCATCGACTAACATCTTTGACATCGGCTTCCCGTTAACAAATCCTTTCACGTACGGTGGTTTGAGGTGCCGATTGTCATTCCTCTCTAGTTTTTCAAAAACAGCTTGTTCTGGGGAGAATGCTAGTTTTGCCAAGGCGTCTTCCATGCTATCTACATCGGCCTCTGTGGCACTGAATTTGGCTGGAAGTATAAAGACCATGTTAAGCGATGTCGTAGCTTTTCCTTTTCCCTTTGCTGCCCTCCTAGCTTTGTCGGCTGGGCTCTCATTGGACGGGGTTTCGTCGGCAGTCAGCACTTGTCTCTTGACGCGCCATTGTTTTGCGCCTTGCCGACGTTGTTGTTGTCGGATCATCCGTTGTACTTCTTCCTCTCGCCCTTCGCTCTTGAGCCGCTGGATGGTCCTCTTTTGTGTTTTAGTGAAGAGGTTCGAAGGGCACCATTGGGGGTTAGCCGATTGCTCATCTTCTGCTTTTTCTTCATAGTATTCATCTTCGTCTTCGTCTTCGAAGAAGAATTGGGCAGGGCTTTGCATCGGATGATCCCTGTATTCGTCTTCATGATATTCGCTGCAGGCCGGGTAGTTGTCTATCGTCGGAAGCTTCATCCCCGATTCCCAATAGAATCGAAAAAACTCACAGCGCCAGTGCGGGTCATAACCACTGTGGTTTCTGACGAAATGAGTCATCTTTCCTCAGGCTCTCTGATGTAAGGCTTGCCACGCCGGGCCTCCTCTTCCTCATGAAAGCGTTGTTGAAAACGGGGCATGGGGTCCATGTGCCTAGGTCGCCGATCGGCCGATGGAATGCACCATATTGACTGGCGTAGCTTGATCTCCAGCCATTTTCTTTTCGGCCTTAACCCCTTTGAGAGTTTTGGCTAAGCCGTGCATCACTCTGTGCTTCCGATTAGCTCACCTGGAGCCGGTCTGAACCATGTTGACCGGGAAGGGATTGCCATCGACTTTCATTGGCCGTGGTGAATCTGCGAACTTCAACTTCCCGGCCTCAATAGCCGACTGGGTTTGCTGTCTGAAAACTTTGCAGTCGTTAGAGTTGTGCCACTTGCAGTACTTCTTCTTTTTGAGTTCTTCAGCCGATGGGATCGTGTGGTTGGAAGAAAGCTGAATCTGCTTCTCCTTTAGCAATAAATCAAAGATCCTATCGGCCTTGGTAATGTCGAAGTCGTACTTCTCTTCCTTAGCTGTTTTCAGCAGCTATTGGCAGACGATGGCCTTTTTATTTTTGGTCCACTCGGCTGCAACAACTTCTGCATCATCGTCACTTGTTTCTGAATCAGATTCGACGATGACGTGGGCAACTTTCTTGACGGCCTTCCTTGATTCCTGAAATCTTTCCTCATGGGCCGTCACCCTCTGCGCCAGATGGGCTAAGCTGTCAAAGTCTTGAGCCGAAAACCTTTCACGGATTGGCGACAACAGTCCATGAAAAGCCAAATCGGCTAACTGGGAATAAGACAGCACCATGCTATAACAGCGGTTCCTCATTTCTCTGAATCTTTGAATGTAATCCTGAACCGACTCCTCATGCTTCTGCCTGATGCTTGTCAGGTCTGCCAGTTTCATCTCGTGGTTGCCGGTGTAGAAGTAGCTGTGGAACTGTTTCTCGAGATCGGCCCAACTTTGGATGGAATTGAAGGGCAATGAAGAAAACCATGTAAAGGCCAATCCCGATAGCGAGAGATGGAACAAGCAAACCCTCAGGGCGTCTGTAGCCGATGCCTCCCCGCATTGCGCCAGGAATCGGCTGACATGTTCGTATGTAGAAGTATTGTCCTGCCCTGAGAAGTATCGGTTGGGCAATGGAACCCTCTCAAAATATTTCGGATACGAATACCGATACATGTTACCAGAATCTTTTGGCTTGAGACCGAATTAGTCGCGCATTACGTCGGCAATCAAGTCGGCCCAAGTCTTGTTATCTTGAGCTTGTTGTATCGGTTCATATTGATTGTATTGGACGGGTCCTTGCCGATACCGAGGTGGCGGTGTGTGCAGCCGGTAATGTTGGTCATGCTGGCCTCCCTGATACTAATATTGAGCTTGGTCGACGGCCGGAGGCAGCCGATTCACCGGCGGTGGTTATTGGTCAGGGAAGAGCCGATGGCCGTCGGCATTGTATTGTGCCCCTTGAATGGGGTTGGCGACCGGTTCTTGCTGTCAATTGAAGTCGAACATGCCGGCTAGTTGTTCCTGGGAAGGGGGTTGCTGCCGGTTCACCTGGTTTGGGCAAAAGATTGCAGATAGTTGGCCTGCAGTTCCTCCACCATCTTCTTGTAGTCGGCCAATTGCTCAGCCTACAATTGTTCCATCTTGACGAGAACCATGTTTTCCTCGCTGATCTCAGAGCTTTTGACGTTAACCATCATGTCGACTTCGTTACCTGAGTCAATTGGTCCCACTGGGTGTGCCAAGAAGCATGTTGATGAGAAATCTTCCCCACGCGCTGGCCTGGGAGACCTGCTTAGCTCCAGTGCAGGTCCATCCCTGGCTGCCTTTGATGAATTAGGCGTGCCAGTTGGTTTGATCTGTTAACCAACAAGAAATAATAAACACATACATGCGTTAAGGTTAAAGTTAAATCCTACCGGATCGGCTCAGGGAATCCATTTATATATATTGGCCATCCCAGAGCACATTTAAACTAAGTGACTGGGATAGATCGGCTATGCCGAGACAGTATAAATCACTTAATCTAAATATACAGCAGGGTAACAAATATATGTGTTTATAACCTAGCTGATGCTGTAGTTCTAACATGGATCGGCTATTACTCTGATGTATCTTATGAAAAGATATCAATCTAACCTAAATGCATTAAACCTAGATCAATCGGCTATCGGCTGAGGCCAACAGATTGATACTGGCTTAAGGCATTTAACCAGATTGAGATCTTAATATAAGAGACAGCTTTAATATATCTAATAGTAAATAATGCTAAAAGAAAATTAAAATAGGTAAGGCCGGCTGAAACTCCGGCACTGTCTCTAATGATAAACATTCAGCCGAATAGATCCTAATAATTCTAAAAGCGACTTAATAGGTCATGATGATACAACATTAAGTACAAAAAGAAGTACTGGATCTATATGGACCGATGTAAACCCTTCGAGACGGTAGATACAACATATAAACTAGTTCAACACCTATATCTAACTCTATTGGCTATTGCCTCCCAAGAGAAACGAGCCGATGGCAAGACATATCTAGACATTGCTCCAGATTATATGTTTCATATGATAAATTGCGCAGTCTATAGCATTAAATCTAGAGTGTCATGACGATGTAAGCACTAGATTCAATGATACAAACTACTAATTGAAGGGTTACGCGGAAGCTACGCTAGCCGAAAACAAAAATTTCTACCGCGCAAACAAGGAACACTTGCAAGTAAGGGCCGATAGATCGTTACCGATTGGAGTAGAGTGCAGCGGAATAGCCAATCAGGGCAATCTGATCCGGAACAGTGTAGCCGATTCCCGGAGACAACCGATTCGCCAATCAGCCGATTCGAGTCGTCCGGCCGCGTTCTCACGCCTCGCTCCGATGCGCCCGACCGCAGCCAATCAAGAGCGCGCAACGTAGCAGCGCCTCTACCGGTATCCACACGTCCGGGGACAGAACGCCGTACACCCGTGTGCTAGCACGCGATGCAAGGCTAGGGTTTGGCTCGAAAGTGGGGAGGGTTTCCGTGGAGATTGATCTCGGCGACTTCTGTTGCACGCGATGCAATTGACATGTCACAGCTCTCCACCCCTCCCTCCTTTATATAGAGTTGGCCGACTGGGACTAGTGGCCGATTAGGACTCTATTTTGAATCGGATCTCATCCGTATCTCATAGAGTTGGCCGCCCACACGTCGTAAGCCCATAGGACTCTATCCGATCGGATCCCTATCCGATCGAGCCGTATCCGAGTCCAACTCGAATGTCTGTTCTTATCCCCTTAAGCGTGCGACCCTGTAGGTTCAGGTATACTCGGTTTCGGCTATAGTCTAACTTAGCCGATCGTCGGCTCGAGTCCAACTCAGCCGACCCGTCAACAGCGGCGCCTAGCAGCACATATTGACACCATAGTATACAAGAATAATATCGGCTCTGAACCTGTAATGTGTACACAAATCCCTTTGCCTCACGATACCACTTAAGCTATAGGCAAGATGTGTGCCATCCCTTCAATAGATTAACCATTCACTCGAACCGTATTGGATTATCGTCCGTTGATTGACTCCTCAATCAACTTAGCATGGCCATGCATTTCCATAATCCATTACCTCGAGGGCCCGAGATATCTCTCCAAAGGAGGGGCAAATTCCATCTTGATCACTCACATCCCACTCCATGTTTCATAGCAAACCCGAAAACTACCTTTATAACTACCCGATTACGGAATAGCGTTTGGTAGTCCCAAAGTAGGCTACTACACATGTTGGAATCCATGGTGATCTCGGGTTTAAGGACTTTGTACCAACACTACGAGACCAACTAATGGCACATTAATTCTGTAGTGTCTCATGGTGGGTCTATCCAACAATGTGTTCTCTAACACATATGTCCATGTTTATTGATTTGGTATCTCCATACCCATGATCTATGAGACATGATCATCAATCAATAAACATGCCGATCTTAGAATCATATTTGTTCCAACAATATGACATATGATCGAGGATCGTTTAGAAATAGATTCATACATAAAGAGTCTCATAAATAAGTCACGTACTTATTGATCAATACAAGATGTCTATTTCATGGAACTGAATAACACTTTATTCATTTATACATAAACATTGACGTGATATCCAACATCTCCATGTTGCCTCTAGGGCATATCACTAACAATCTCCCACTTGCACTAGAGTCAATCATGTAAGTATCTAATACCCATTGCTCTTGTGTGCGCCTCATGCTTCTATGAGGGAGAGGTTTTGTCGGCGGATCGGCTATGTTGAGATCCGTGTGCACTTTGCATATCTTGACATCACCTCTGTCCACAATCTCGCGGATGAGATGATATCGCCGAAGTATGTGTTTGGACTTCGATGTGACCTCGGCTCCTTGGCTTGTGCAATGGCTCCACTATTGTCACAATAGAGAGACATTGGACCGGTCGTACTAGTCATCACACCAAGCTCGAAACGAATTTCTTGATCCAAACGGCCTCCTTTGCGGCTTCCGAAGCGGCAATGTACTCGGCCTCCGTTGTAGAATCGGCAACGGTATCCGCTTGGAACTCTTCCAGTGTGCGCCTCCGTTCGGGCGAACACGAACCCAGTTGCGATCTATAATCATCCTTGTCTGTTTGGAAGCTAGCATCGGTGTAACCACTTACAACGAGCTCTTCTTCACCTCCATAGACTAGGAACATATCCTTAGTTCTTCTCAAGTACTTAAGGATATTCTTTCTGGCATCCAGTGACCTTCACTGGATCGATGATATCTGCTCGTAGCACTCAAAGCGTACGAGACATGCAGGCGTGTACAAAGCATGGCATACATGATGGATCCAATTGCCGAAGCATATGGAACCATACCCATCTTATTCCGCTCATCATGTGTCGAGGACACGATTCTTGCTAAGATTAATGCCATGTGACATGGGCAAGAAACCTTTCTTGGAATCATGCATGTTGAACCTTTTCAACACCTTGTCAATGTATGTACTTTGGCTTAATCCAATTAGCCTCTTGGATCTATCTCTATAGATCCGAATGCTAATATGTATGCTGCCTCCCCTAAGTCTTTCATGGAAAAACTATTTTTCAATGAAGACTTGACGGATTCTAGCATAGGGATATCATTTCCAATCAACAATATGTCATCCACATATAAGATTAGAAATACAATTGCGCTCCCACTGACCTTTTTGTAAACACAGGCCTCTTCTTCGTTTTTGATGAAACCAAACCCTTTGATTACTTCATCAAAACGAATATTGCAACTCCGAGATGCTTGCTTCAATCCATAAATGGATTTTTGTAGCTTGCATATCTTTCCGAGCGATTCTGGATCGACAAAACCCGAGGTTGTATCATGTATACATCCTCGCTTAGGTTTCCATTTAGAAAACCGTTTTGACATCCATCGCCATATCTCATAGTCGAAATATGCAGCAATCGCTAGGATAATCCGAATAGATTTAAGCATTGCGACGGGCGAGAAGGTTTCATCATAATCAACTCCTTGAATCTGTTTAAAACCTTTCGCCACCAATCGCGCCTTATATATGTGAACATTTCCATCCATATCGGCCTTTTTCTTAAAAACCCATTTACACTCAATGGTTTGACACCATCGAGTGGATCAACCAAGTTCCAAACTTGATTGTCGTACATGGATTCTATTTCGGATTTCATGGCTCCAAGCCACTTGTTGGAATCGGGTCCCACCATCGCTTCCTCATAGGTCTTAGGTTCATCGTTGTCCAACAACAATATATCACGTTGTTCGCACTTTGTGTACTGTCGGGTGCACGACGTGATCTTTCGACCTCCGTGGGCTGGTGTATCTACAAGGTGGCGCAACACTTTGTTCCTCTGTTGTGGTTACGTGGTCGCTGAAACGTTTTCGGTGTTTCTTGAACTTCTTCAAGATGCACCCTGCTCCCACTAACCTTTCTTGAAAGAAACTCTTTCTCCAAGAAGACACCATGTCGGGCGACAAACACTTTGCCTTGTTCCCGATTATAAAAGTAATATCCCTTAGTTTCCTTAGGATATCCCACAAAGAAGCACTTGTCGATTTGGGTGTGAGCTTGTCGGACTATAAACGTTTTATATAAGCCTCACATCCCCAAATTTTGAGAAAAGACAAACTAGGGGTTGCCCTGTCCATATCTCATATGGTGTCTTTTCAACCGACTTAGATGGAACTCTATTTAGTGTGAGCGCTGTTTCAAGAGCATATCCCCGGAAGGATAACGGAAGATCACTTTGGCTCATCATCGACCGCACCATGTCCAACAAGGTGCGATTTCTCCGTTCGGACACTCCGTTCCATTGCGGAGTTCTGGCGGAGTCAAGCTGTGGAACAATTCCACAATCTTTCGATGATTACCAAACTCTTGGCTCAAGTATTCCCTCCACGATCGATTGTAGAAACTTGATTGTTTTCCCTAAATGATTACGTACTTCATTCTGGAATTCTTTGAACTTTTCAAAGGATTCGGACTTATGCCTCATTAAGTAGATATAACCATATCTACTAAAGTCATCGGTAAAGGTAATGAAGTATTGATAACCACCTCGGCCGTTGAGCTCATTGGTCCACATACATCGGTATGTACGAGTGCCAATAAGTCACTTGCTCTCTCACTATGTCCCGTGAAAGGTGCCTTTGTCATCTTACCAAGTAAACAAGACTCACATGTCTCAAATGATTCAAAATCAAAAGAGTGAAGCAATCCATCCTTATGGAGCTTCTCCATGCGTTTCTTATTTATATGGCCTAAGCGACAATGCCGGATAAACGTGGGGTTTATATCATTAGAGAGTTGCCTTTACGTATTAATGTTATAGATGGGAGACGCTTCAAGATTCAAAACGTATAATCCATTCACCAATGGAGCATGAAAATAGAACATATCTCGAGATATATTGAACAACCATTGTTCATTGATCTAAAATCATATCCTTTCGCTTGCAAACATGAAGCGAAATAACATTTTGACATAGTGTTGGAACACAATAACAATTATTCAATTCCAAAACTAATCCCGAATGTAGATGAAGTGGTGCTGTGCCGACACAAGCGTAGCAACGCTTGCTCCATTGCGACGCGGTTCACCTCGCCCCTTCTCAATCCTCTACTTCTTCTCATTCCCAACGACTTGCAAATATGAGCTACGATCCGGTATCAAATACCCAAGAGTCGGTAGGGTGAAGTAGCAAGATTAATGTCTATAACATTAATACCAGGCGAAGTCGTACTTTGCTTCTTTTTGAGATCCTCCATGTACTTCTTGCAGTTCCTCTTCCAATGGCTGTCTCCTTGCAATAGAAGCAAACGACATCGATGCCGCCGACCCCTTCTTGCCCTTCTTTGCATTGGAGGCACTCGCGATCTCATCGGGAGTTAACTTCCTCTTGGTGCAAAGCTTCTTGACGGTGGTTTGCGCTTAGCCTTCGCATCATCATCACATGATGACCGTTTTCTGGATACTCTCCTCAGTGTCTTTAGCATCCCATGCAATTCAGCCAAGGTCCTATCCATATTGTTCATGTGATAATTCAATATGAATGGCTCGAAGCTCGGAGGGAGCGGCGGAGAATCACATCGGTAGCCAACTCTTGGCTAAGGGGAAAACCTAGTTTTCCAGGACTCTCAATGTAGCCAATCATTTTTATCACATGCGGATGACGGGATTCCCTCAACAAGCACTGCACGCAAACAAGGACTTTGAGGTGTTGAACCTCTCGGCCCGAGCTTGGTTCTCAAACATGCCACGCAGTCTACGAATAATAGTGTGAGCATCGCTGCTCTCATATTGCTTCAAGCTCGGGGGACATTGTAGCAAGCATGAGACAGGCTTATGTCTAGGGCATCATTAGTGTGCTTCTCGTAAGCTCTCGTGCGATTGCGGTGGCATTATTTGGCAAATCCTCGGGATAGGGTACTTCAAGAACGTACTCCTTACGCTCTTGCTTGAGAACAATTCTCAAGTTGCGATACCAATCCATAAAGTTTGTTCCATTTAATTTTTCCTTTTCGAGAATAGATCGCAAATTAAAGGTACTGGGTGTAGTATTAGCCGCCATTTATTCTACAACGAAAAACAAAGTTTAGCACAATGTTTATGCTATGTCCATTGTTAAACAATTTAACATTAGACTCCCATTACGTATTTTCCACCTTCCCTCTAGGTTACGTATTGGGTCAAGATCCACATGTTAATTAATTTTCTAGTGAGCTTTGGCATCACGCTAGAAGATTAATAACATCGGTAAGCAACTCCTTGCTAATCACATCTCTATGTGACTCTTGTTGTTGGTGTGGCATCTCCATGCCCGGCCCCAACCTATGCCCCAAGGCCCAAAACTGTTTTGATAGCCTTGTTAAGTAAACCAAATGCTCCTGCTGTATATGTCGACATATACCCCTCGTGTTATGATAGAGAATGGCACTCTGCTTTGCGGACCCACCATTGACGAGCATAACGGTGGCAGGTGCAACATTTGGAAGGGCATCATTACTACTTAATTTTGTGAGGGATGCTATCCTATCAAACAAACATATCACATATGAAAGCAAGTAGAATATCATGAAATAGTATGGCCCCCTTCACATGGTGATCTCCATCTCCATGCCGGTGTACAGGATCTCCATCTTCATCACCGTTCTTTCGAGTGCCGAATGCTTGATTTCTTCAAACTAAGCTACTACTATAGAAGCTCTAATTGAAGATTACATCGACTTGCGGTCGTGAAAGAATATTACAAGCATTGCACGTATGAAAGAATATTACGGGGATTGCACATATGAAAGAATATTACATGCATCACATGCATCTCATACATCTCATACATACAATAGGGCCATACCATCTCAAAGCATTCTCTGCAAAAACAAGTTAGGCGTAGAAACGTTTTCTACTTATCGCGAGCTACGGCATCGAGACGACCTATAAGGGGGTACGCACACGCCGGAACACCACACGAAATTCATAGATCCAATCTATGAAATCGCTTACGGAAACCATGTCGGCATAATCATATTATGCCGTCCCGATACACTATCAAGGGAGATGGTTTGCGCGGCGCGAGGCAGCTAACAAGATCGGACTACGAGATAGCTTCGACATAATCACATTATACCGTTCCGATACACTATCAAGGAACGCTATCTCGAAGCCGACTCAAACCGAGTTATATGGAAATTGCTTCGACGTAATCACATTACGCCGTTCGATACACTATCAAGGAACGCAATTACCATTAACTCTCCTCAACAGATCCCGTAAAACCGATTGATCAAATCAACCCGTGCGCAAAACTTGTTCCAGATCCAATCTAAAACCCGAACTAAGCAAGATTAGCTCGATACCACTTGAAGGGTTACGCGGAAGCTACGCTAGCCGAAAACAAAAATTTCTACCGCGCAAACAAGGAACACTTGCAAGTAAGGGCCGATAGATCGTTACCGATTGGAGTAGAGTGCGGCGGAATAGCCAATCGGGGCAATCTGATCCGGAACAGTGTAGCCGATTCCCGGAGACAACCGATTCGCCAATCAGCCGATTCGAGTCGTCCGGCCGCGTTCTCACGCCTCGCTCCGATGCGCCCGACCGCAGCCAATCAAGAGCGCGCAACGTAGCGAGCGCCTCTACCGGTATCCACACGTCCGGGGACGAACGCCGTACACCCGTGTGCTAGCACGCGATGCAAGGCTAGGGTTTGGCTCGAAAGTGGGGAGGGTTTCCGTGGAGATTGATCTCGGCGACTTCGTTGCATGCGATGCAATTGACATGTCACGCTCTCCCACCCCTCCCTCCTTTATATAGAGTTGGCCGCTGGGACTAGTGGCCGATTAGGACTCTATTTTGAATCGGATCTCATCCGTATCTCATAGAGTTGGTCGCCCACACGTCGTAAGCCCACGGGACTCTATCCGATCGGATCCCTATCCGATCGAGCCGTATCCAAGTCCAACTCGAATGCTGTTCTTATCCCCTTAAGCGTGCAACCACGTAGGTTCGGGTATACTCGGTTTCGGCTATAGTCTAACTTAGCCGATCGTCGGCTCGAGTCTAACTCAGCCGACCAATAGCGGCACCTAGCAGCACATATTGACACCATAGTATACAAGAATAATATCGGCTCGAACCTGTAATGTGTACACAAATCCCTTTGCCTCACGATACCACTTAAGCTATAGGCAAGATGTGTGCCATCCCTTCAATAGCTTAACCATTCACTCGAACCGTATTGGATTATCATCCGTTGATTGACTCCTCAATCAACTTAGCATGGCCATGCATTTCCATAATCCATTACCTCGAGGGGCCGAGATATCTCTCCAAAGGAGGGGCAAATTCCATCTTGATCACTCACATCCCACTCCATGTTTCATAGCAAACCCGAAAACTACCTTTATAACTACCCGATTACGGAATAGCGTTTGGTAGTCCCAAAGTAGGCTACTACACATGTTGGAATCCATGGTGATCTCGGGTTTAAGGACTTTGTACCAACACTACCCGAGACCAACTAATGGCACATTAATTCTGTAGTGTCTCATGGTGGGTCTATCCAACAATGTGTTCTCTAACACATATGTCCATGTTTATTGATTTGGTATCTCCATACCCATGATCTATGAGACATGATCATCAATCAATAAACATGCCGATCTTAGAATCATATTTGTTCCAACAATATGACATATGATCGAGGATCGTTTAGAAATAGATTCATACATAAAGAGTCTCATAAATAAGTCACGTACTTATTGATCAATACAAGATGTCTATTTCATGGAACTGAATAACACTTTATTCATTTATACATAAACATTGACGTGATATCCAACATCTCCATGTTGCCTCTAGGGCATATCACTAACACTAATGACAAGCATTTACCTTATTCAGGGGTCGAGATCGATGCAGCCCAAAGCAGGATCAAGAACTTGTCTAAAAGAAAAGGTTTGGCGATGCGCCGAGATTGTATTGATATGTGTGTTTGTTATTTACAAAGAGCCCTTGGGTCTTATTTATACCCAAGAATAACGCTATCCGTGTAAGACACGGTTTCTATCTAATATACTATTTAAAATACGATAATATCTTGGGATATAGCCCTAATGTCGTATCCAAAAGGAATATCTAAACAAAACCCTATTTTATAGATACAATTACCGTTACAGGACTCTATCAATAGATGACAATATCTTAAGGAACATTTGGGAACCAAATCTTCCTTTTATCCTCAAGTTTCTTTATCAGAAACGGTTCCACCTTCTTCTCTGAATCAGAGTCAGCTATTGGCTGTTTCTGTCCGATTCGGCCTCAGCCAACTGGTTTCCCAGCTGATTTAATCACAGCCGATGCAGCCTCTGTTTCTCCGCAGATCATTTTCCTGATCCGATTCCTCTTCAATTTCAACCTTGAACTTAGGGATTTGGTTACCAAATTTGGTCGTTAACACCTACCTCGGCCTAGTGGCCGAGCCATCCTGGCAAGCCATCGAGCCGAAAGTGAGCCACCGCACGTATCCTCGACTCGATTCCTTCTTTCCTGCGACGAAGCCGTGCTGCCATCGCCTCCTCGCCGTTGTTCCACCATAGACCGAGCCAGTTCTCTCACCGTTGAGCTTGAGCTCACCAATGTGCGCCACCCTTCCCGCTATACCTCGATGCCGCCAGAAAGCACCATCACCGCGTCACCAAACCCTAGCTGTGGAGCCGCTCCTCCGATCTATCACCGTGTCAAGCTCCCTTGCGTTGCCGCTCTGTTCTCCCGTGCACCGCATGACATGGCCCACTTCGCACGACACCATGACAAGACAGGTGCAGCATGGACGCCAACGCTCCGTGCCACCACCCTCATGCGTGACACCGCATCGCTCGCAGCACGCCGCACCAAGTTCGCCCATCCACCACACGCTACATGACAGGGGGTGGACGCTGCATCACCCCTCTATCCCCACCGGCATTAACCATCCTTCCACACACCGCTGCCACAATGGCATTGCTACACATCACTGAGCCAGTCCACCAGTGCCACATGTTCCCGAGCCAACGGAGATGGTGTCTGTCAACGGGATGGTCGACAATCGTCCGAGGGGGCTACACAAGGTGTTAAAAGAGAATGGTCAGGGTGTCTCACCGACGGATCTGATGGTCGACTCAAGTATCAAACAAGCCAAAAGACAAGAAGGTTTATACTGGTCAGCCGTCCCAAAGGATAATAGGCCTACGTCCAATTTTTGGTGTTCTTTGATGAGGTGGAGTATGAACTGGGATTACAATGTCGAGAGTTCTTGGGGCTTTGCAAGAAGCTGGCCAAGAATAATCTAAGAGTTTTGAACCATTGTTCTCTCCCTTTTATAGTCGAAGGGGGTAGTTACAAGAGAAATTGGGGGCCAAGAAAGCTAAGACTAAAGATCTAAAAAGTAAGTACAAACAACATTGGAAAAGGTACATAGAGATCCCTCTGGGTCCTACGCACTGTGGGCATCTTGTGTCTTATGCTGCCTTGGGATTCGTCCTTCGCAGGTACCATCTCCGCAGCCTTGTTGGGTGACGTCATCTTCTGCCGGGTTGCCCCCTCTTTGCTTCCTCTGCGAGCCTTGCAAAGCAAGCCTTCCTTCCTGAGGAGGTCTGATGTCGGGCTGTCGAGATGAGGTCGAGAAAGGACACCAAGGTCAGACCTAGGGGGAGGTCGGGGCGTCTGACCCCTAGGATGAGGTCGGGCTGCAAACACCGTCTCAAGGACTTTCGGTCCAACTTCAGCTATCTTTGAGTCCGCTCTGTGAGGTGCCCCAGGGTGACACCTCCCACAGCAGTCCCCGAGCCCAAGGGTGAATTAGACATCCATTCCTAGGGTCCAAGTTTCTTCCTGGTCACCATCTTCAACAGGTTCCCAAAGCGCTTCGATTGGCCTTGGTCAGGTGCACCTACCAGGTGTAGCCCCCATACCTAAGAATGAATGAGACATTAATTCTTAGGGTCCAAGTTTCTTCTTGGTCATGGACTCCAGTTCAATTCGATACATTGACATCCAGAAGCTCTCCACCCCTCACTCCTTTATATAGAGTTGCCCGTTGGGCCTAGAGGCCCATCGGGACTCTATTTTGAATCGGATCCTATCCGAATCTCATGGAGTTGGCCGGCCGGACTTTGTAAGCCCATAGGACTCTATCCGATCGGATCCCTATCCGATCGAGCCATATCCGAGTCCAACTCGAATGCCTGTTCTTATCCCCTTAAGCGTGCGACCCTGTAGGTTTAGGTATACTTGGCTACGGCTATAGTCTAACTTAGCCGATCGTCGGCTCGAGTCCAACTCAGCCGACCTGTCAATAGCAGCGCCTCGCAGCACATATTGACACCACGGTATACAAGAATATAATATCGGCTCACGAACACCTGTAATGTGTACACAAATCCCTTTGCCTCACGATACCAATTAAGTGTAGGCAAGATGTGTGCCATCCCTTCAATAGCTTAACCATTCACTCGAACCGCATTGGATTATCTTTCTGTTGATTGACTCCTCAATCAACTTAGCTTGGCCATGCATTTCTATAATCCATTACCTCGAGGGGCCCAGAGATATCTCTCCAAAGGAGGGGCAAATTTCATCTTGATCACTCACATCCCACTACATGTGTCCATGTTTATTGATTTGGTATCTCCATACCCATGATTTATGTGACATGATCATCAATCAATAAACATGCCGATCTTAGAATCATATTAGTTCCAATAATATGATATATGATCAGGGATCATTTAGAAATAGATTCATACATATAGAGTCTCATAAATAAGTCATGTACTTATTGATCAATACAAGATGTCCATTTCATGGAACTGAATAACACTTTATTCATAAATACATAAACATTGATCATGATATCCAACATCTCCATGTTGCCTCTAGGGCATATCATTAACACTAGGTGCACCTACCAGTGCAGCCCCTGAGCCTGGCGTTAGATGGGACATCAGGGCCTAGGGTCAAGCAAGATGTACTATTTTTTCGTCATTCGTTCTCGGACTAGATCTCCGTTCGGAGACCGATGGTAGTTGGCGAAGTCGACCCGTCAAATCTCGATGGCTGGTGGTAACTTTGGCGAGGCCATAGCCCGGAGGCTGATGGCGGCTGGTAGGCTCAGCAAGCCCACTACCCGAAGGTTGAAGGTGGGTGCCGAGCTCGTTGGGACTACAGCCTTGAAGCCTATGTAGTCCCGAAGTTGACTTACTCATTTCTCAGAGGCTAGCGACTATGTCGATGAAGCCATAGCCTGGACGCTGATGTCGGTTGGTCGAGAGTTGAAGGAAGATCCCAAAAAATTTGGTCATCGATCGGTCACTCAGCCCTGAGCGTGCACTGCACACGTGGGGCCCTGTCGGTTTGAACAGAGCACCAGTCACGTCTGATTAAGGTCATCAAAACCGAGAGCACGCAACAACTGATCAAACCGCATATTTCCCATTTTCCCCAACGGCTCACGGATCCAACGGTCGAGATTTGTCCTTTGAGGAAAGTGGTGTGCGTAGCAGCAGTTTCACTAGGACGCGCAACAGAAACTGCGCGGACGCCATTAACTACCTCCAAATAATCGATGGCTCTAATCCTTCATCAAGACGATGTGGCGGTTAAGGAGACGAACAGGCCGAATCGCCTCAGATGCCCCGCGCATGCCGTTAATGGTGCCACACGTTTCCCGAAGGTGGCGCTGCCAGGCCCATCTTTGCCCCCTTTTTAAACTCAGTCATCTTGCCTTCTTCCTTCTTCATGCCTTCATTTTGCCAAAAAAATTTTCCAAGAATTCTGCCTCTGAGCTCCTGCATCTGCTCCTTAACCTTTCGCCGCCTTATACCCTAGTGTGACTAATGGAGCCCTCGCAGAGTTCTTCATGGAGTGACAGTGAGAACTGGAGCGGGAGCAGCAACGATCATCCACGGTCGGTAAAGTTCTAGATTCTGATCCTTGCTCGGATGCGCCTTGCTTTCACCTTTCTTTCGTCCTTTTTGGTTTTGCCATTGAAGCCTCACCTGCCAGGTGCTGATGCCATGGCAGGATGTGGGCACCCATGCCATTCTATTGGAGCTGGACGTTGTGGAGCTCCATCTCCCCGTCGTGACGACTGACCCAAGGGGGAAACAGAAGATAACCGCTTCCCCTGAAGCAGGGCCAAGTTCTCACGGGGTTCTGGGAACGGGATTGTCGGAGCCCGCGAGGAAGATACCACACCGGGGCGCTGTCAAGTTTACAGCGTCCACTAGGTATGTCCCGGTGTTTTACTGTGTCGAGGTGGAGCAGAGGTTGGCGACCGCTGAAGCGGCAAGGTCCAAGGCCACGACCAAGCTGGCCGAGGCGAATGCAGCGTGGGAGGAGGCTGCCCGTAAGTATCAACCTGCTTTATCATCATTTTTTGGGGGCGTGTTTTGACCAGCCCCTTTTTGAACAAGCCAACTTGTGACCCTCCACCGACAGGTCGGCGGGCTAAGGACTCGTGCCTAGATGGCTGAGGCGCGCTGGACGCACTGCACGGACGGAGTTCAGGAGCTCCTCGCCGAGATCGATCCCGAACCAACGTCGGCCGGGTCGACCAGGACACACTCATGGCGAGTCTCCTGAACGGCCGGGAGCTTCTCCGCGCCTATGTCCGGGGTGTGGCGAAGACCACCGCAATGCACGTCCTCGGGGTGGTACACAAATTGTAACCCCACACAGAGACTGAAGCGGTTGCTGAAGGGTGGCCGGTCGGTGTTGTTGAGGCCAACGTTGAGGACATTTATGCCGCGATGGAGCCGACGGTGGAGAAGATCGTTGCTGACATGGATCTGTAGTTTTAGGGTACATTGAACCCTATGTATGATCTTCAACCCCATTTGTAATAAAGACTTTATTAGTTCTTTTGAATGCAATCTTCGATTCGTGAAATGTCCGATATGTACTATATGTTTATTTTTTGGACAATCAACCTTCCGCTATGTGGCATACTTGCCTTGAGTGACCTCGGCCTTCAATAGAACGAGTTCAGAGGGCTCCTGGTCGAGCTCGAGCGAGTCTATCCTTTTAGATAGATTGTGTCAAGCGACCTCGGCCTTCAACGGATCGAATCCGGAGGGCTCCTGGTTGAGCTCGAGCAAGGCCACCTCTTTCATAGCGGGTCGTCGCACGAAGAGACTACCTTCCATTCACCTCGTGTCTGACCCTCAAAGCCGAGCGACTTAGGGACTCAACAGACGGATCCGGAGAACTACCCAGTCAAGCTTGAACGACATAGCCGAACACACCGGGAGAACGGGTTGACGGGGAAGATCGACGATCACTCGACGCGCATATGACCATCATGGCTTAGCGACTGGAGCCAGCGGAACATATTTTGGGAGATCTCCACTCAAGCTAGGGCCAGTTAATCGTTTACGTGATGGGTGATCATGAGGTCGACGATCGACTAATCACTGCTTGTCCAAACCTCAAAATAGAGTGGCTCGGGCCATCAACAGACCTCAGTTCGGGTGGTCACTGAGTCAAGCCCTAGGTGTCTTAGTCATTTACATAGGATATAGTCATTAAGAGCCCCCAACTCATTCGCCTGACACTTGACCGAAACACAATCGGCGTCAACCCTAGCCAGCCACGGGGACGAGACCGACCCCTGGCCCAAGGGACGTCAGGCCGAGCCATCACGTTCAGTCAAAATGGAAAAGAATGAGCCCCTGAGCAGCTCATGTGCAGCCGACGAGCTCCTCTTCCAAATAACCCCTGGCTAACAAGCGAGGGCCGCATTGCTCAGGGCTAGCCGTGAGCGTTTTGTGAGGAATGGGTCGGTCTGGCTACTGATACTGCTCGGGAGGGTTGTCAAGCCCTATGTCGTTTGGGGGTCAGGAGAAAATGATCTGCAGAAATGTTAATAGAGAATTGATATTGCTTTGAAGGGATTGAGGGCTGGGTACTTAGCTGCTCAAGCGTAGAATCGACGCAGGTGCTTAATGTTCCATGTGTTCAACACCTCTTGACCATCCTCGCGAACTACCCAGTGGGAGCCCGGGCATGTGACAGCGGAGATGATGAACGGGCCTTCCCAAGGGGCTGACAGCTTGTGCTTGCCAGCGATAGACTGCACTAACGGAGTACGAGGTCGCCGACCTTAAAGGATCTCCACTAGACGTTCCTGTCCTGGTAACAGTGAAGGGCTTGCTAGTAGCAGTCCACCTAGATCACCATGGCAATCCGAGCTTCTTTAAGGTCGTTGATATCCTTAGCCCACGTCTGCTCATCCATGCCTTCATCATAGTGGCGAATTCTCAGGGATTCATGGAGCATGTCGATCGATAGGACAGCTTTCGAGTAGTAGATCAAGAAGAATAGGGTTTGACTCATGGCTCGGCTCTATTGGTTGCGGAGCCCCCAGAGCACGACGGGTAGCTCGCGCAGCCAGCGGCCTTCGTACTTCTGGAGTGCATCGAAACGAGCCTTCAGGCCCTACATGATCATGTCGTTGGGACACTCGCACTGCCTGTTTGCTCGGTGGTGTGCCACGGTAGCATACTTGACCTTGCTGTACTATCTTAACAGTACTCCCAAAAATCATTCGCGGTAAATTGTGTCCCGAGGTCGGTAATGATCTCCCTCGAGATGCCGAACCAGTAGGAAATATCCTTGATAAACTCCGTCGCCTTCTTAGCTGTGTAGGTCTTCAGAGGTTTTACCTCAATCCATTTTGTAAATCTGTCAATTGTGACAAAAAAATGATCGAAGCCCTGCGGTGCCTTTGGAAACGGGCCGACCATGTCGAGCCCCTAGCACGCGAATGGCCATAACGGCGGGATCGTTTTGAGAGCCTGAGCTGAAAGATGATGTTTCTTAGCAAAGAATTGACATCCGCACAACGCCGCACTAGTTTGTTGGCATCTTCATTGGCGGTCGGCCAATGAAACCCGGAGCAGAAAGCTTTGCCGACCAACGTTCGAGAGCTCGTGTGATTGCCGCGAGATGCCCGAATGGATTTCATCGAGGATCTGGTTTCCACGGTCCCGGAGGACACATAGCAGGAGTACTCGAGTAGAGGCCGCGCATTTGTATAGCTCGGATCCGACCACAACGTCTGCCCTACGTCGAACGATGCGCTCGGCCGTGACCTTGTTGGGCGGTTGCGTCTTGGTGGTTATGTAATCGATGAGCTCGGCGCTAGTCATCCATGGCGCGGTGATGGCAAGCACCGAGCTACCTGGCGGCGGAGAGATTGGCTCAGGCAGCTCTAGTTCCTTGATTGACGGTTTACATAATTCTTGAATGAAAACCCCCCGTGGAACAGCCGTCGAGATGACCCGAGATTGGCTAGCTGGTCGGCCGCCGCATTTGCGTCACGGAGGACATGATGGAACTCGAGGCTGCTGAACTAGCCCTCGAGTCTCCTGACCTCGGCGCAGTAGGCGTCCATCTTCTCGCTCGAACAGGTCCAGTCCTTGTTGACCTGGCTGACCTCCAGCTTCGAATCACCGTACACCATGAGGCGTTCATGCCAATAGATTTGGCGATTCAAAGACCATGGAGCAGGGTGTCGTATTCGGAGACATTAGTCAACTCTATGAAAAGAAACTAGAGGGCATACATAAGATGCTCTCCCTTTGAAGGGATCAAAAGCACGCCAGCCCTAGCACCATCGATATTGAGCGAGCATCAAAATACATGTTCTAGGTTGGTCGAGTTTCAGAAGTCGGTGGGAGCTGGATCTCTGTCCATTCAGCAACAAAGTCAGCTAGGGCTTGGGCATTGATGGCATTATGCGGCTTGTAGCCGA
This sequence comes from Oryza australiensis, assembly GCA_019925245.2. Classification (NCBI taxonomy): domain Eukaryota; kingdom Viridiplantae; phylum Streptophyta; class Magnoliopsida; order Poales; family Poaceae; genus Oryza; species Oryza australiensis. The sequence goes on along the minus strand of JAIFGZ020000674.1, from coordinate 37,094 downwards.
TGGAAAATTCACCCATTTCCAAGGCCCATTTGACTGTACGGCCGGTGGCCTCACGTTTTCGGATAATGTCTACGAGGGGGTACCCGGTCACACCACAACCTTGTGGGCTTGGAAGTAATGTCTTAACTTTCAAGTGGTGATGAGGACGGCGTATAGTAGCTTCACTTTGAAGATACCATGCCTTGGATGGTCCAAGGACCTCAGAGACATAATAGACTGGCCTTTGCACTGGGTAGCGCAGCCTTCTTCCGGGTGCTCGTCAACCAGCCCCGTGCTTACGACCGATGTGGTTGCGGCAACGTATAGAAGGAGTTGCTCCCTGGGGTTCGGCGCGGTGAGTACCGGTGGCGTGCCAAGAGGCGCTTGAGGTCGACGAAGGCCTCGCTAGACTCACCTGACCAGCTTGAAGAAAGTTGCTCCACGCTCGCCGAGTCTGGTGATAAACCTCCCGAGAGACGTCATACATCCTGTGAGCTTTTGGACGTCTTTGATATAGGATGACTTACCCTTGTTCAGGATCACCAAGACCTTCTCAGGGTTTTCCTCAATCCCTCGGCTAGATACGACGAAGACGAGGAGCTTCTCGGATGATACGCCGAAGACCTCAGAAGGTTTCGACTATGTCGGCCAACAGGTCATCGGGGTTTGTGTCTTAATTACCACGTCGTCTATGTAGGCCTCCATGTTGCGGCTGATCTGGCTTGCTAAACAACACTAAACGGCTCGCTGATAAGTCGATCCGGCGTTCTTAAGGCCAAAGGCCATAGTGGTGTAACAGAAGGCCCCCAATGGCGTGATAAAAGATGTCTTCTCCTGGTCGGATGCATTGAGGACAATCGATGATAGCTGAGTAGCAATACAAAAAAACATAGGAGAGAACAACTTTGTAGTGGAGTCGACGACTTGGTCGATGCAGGGAGAGTGAATGGGTCCTTAGGGCAGTGTCAGTTCAGGTCGGTATAATCAACACAGATCATCCATTTCCCATTTTTGTTTGTTACAAGAACTAGATTGACTATCCACTCTGGATGATACACTTCTTTGATGAATCCCACATCTAAAAGCCTAGTCAACTCCTTCCTAATCTCGTCCTTATGCTCTTCGGCGAATCACCGCAACCTCTGCCGACCGGCTTGCACGGGGAACGTGGAGCTCATGCTCGATCAACTCCCTCTGTACTCTCGGCATATCTACCGGTTTCCAAGCAAACATATCGATGTTTCTACGCAGGAAGTCGACGAACACGCTTTCCTATTTGTCCCCAAGGCTTGTGCCTATCATCACTGTCTTGGAAGGGTCGGTGTCGGAGAGGGAGATGACCTTGTACTCGGCGGTGCTGGTGACGGATCCCGATATGGGCAGCGCCGAGCTCGTGGCTTCCTTAACCTCCGACACCTTCCCCTTGGGGTTGGCACATAGGAGGGTGAAGCCTCCGATGCGGGCCGAGGGGTCGATGGCCTCACTCAGGGTAAGGCTTTCTTTCTCATAGGCGTACGAAGTGGCAACATCACCTCTGACGGAGAACTCACAATGGGTCCCGAAACTTTGAGGACTAGATACGTGTAGTGTGGGATCGCCATGAATATAGCGAGGCTGGGCACCCGAGCACCGCGTGGTAAGCTATCTCCAAGTCCACCACGTAGAACACGATGAACTTGGTGCGGTAGTTTCCCGCGTTCCAAACATCACGGGAAGGGAGATCATGCCGAGAGGCAGGCTAGCTTTGCCAGGGACGATGCCATAGAAAGGTGAGTCAATGGGCTCAAGGGTAGAACGGGAGGGCCCGAGCTCACGCATTGTCCCTCCGAAGAGGACGTTGATGCCGCTCCCCCATCGATGAGCACACGCGTGAGGCGCACCTTGAGCACCACTAGATCTACTACCGGTGGGAACCGGCTGGCCGGGACAACGGCCCATTGGTCAGCTCGGGAGAAGGAGATCGGGATCTTCGACCACTAGAGGTGCTCGGACGGCTCGGTGGAAATGGTGTTCACTCGGCGGGAAAGGAGCTTACGTTGACGGCGGCTTCCCAAGTCGCCTCCCACCAAGGATCATGTTAACGGTGCGGGTCGGCTCACGGAAGCCGTCTTCCTCCTATGTTCTTCCTTCGGCGTTTTGCATCCCCACCCTTTCCCTTTCGCCCCCTCATGGTTCGAGGTTTTGCCCTCTCGGACCATCGATCCTAGAAAACGTAACATTGGCGGATGGTGTGGCTGTCATCGGGGTGCGGGAAACATGGCTTGTCTAATGCCTCCGAAGTGACTCTCCCGAAGCCTCTCCCCGATCTAGGCACATGTCGATGGCCGTGACCTCGGGGTTCGGCATCCGCTTTGCCTCGTCTCGTCGACACTGTCCAGGTGGTCGACGATTCGGCCTTCTCAGTGAGCGTCGGTCAGGCTCGGCCCGCTCCATTCCACGGGACTCCCTTGGGGCGCGGTGCTCAGGAACGAGCATCTCCTCCCGTTTGGCGTCCTCAGCGTCAGCGAAGCACTCAGTGCTGGAAATCATGTCCGTCGGAGAAGTCGGCTGGTTCCTGATGAGGTAGCGAAATAGCTCGGAGGGCTTTCGAAGGCCCTCGGAGAAGATGCACATGACATCATCATCGGTGATGCTCGCAACAGTGTTGTGGAGCTCGCAAAACATCGATGTAGTCCGGACGATTCATCGGCCCCCTGCCAAACTTTGCCGCGAGGTCCTAGCGGGAGGCCGGACGCTGCCAGGTGCCTTGGTAGTTGGAAACGAAGGGTTCACAGAGTTCATCCCAAGAGTCGATGGAGCCCTCGGGAAGCCCTACAAGCCAATTAATGGCAGTCGGCACCAACATGACGGGGAGGTAGTTCGCCATCACGTGAGCGTCACCGTTTGTCACCCGGACAGCCATGCAATACAACTGGAGCCATAGAGTGGGGTCGGCCTTGCTGTCGTAGGGATCGATTCCGGTGGGGCGGAACCCGTTGGGCCATGTCACCTACTGGAGACCGGTGGTAAAGGCTGAGAAGCCATTGTATCGGGGCTCGACCTTGGCTCCAATGATGCCATCAAGAGGGCCGTGCTGCTGGTCATAGTCCTCTCGACACTGCTCCTCCCGGTGCCTCCGGTCAACGACCTGGCGCTCGATGGTGTTACGGGCATCGACCTTCTGCGCTATGATATCGCGCATGTCCCCAGTGTACAAACTGCCTTGGTGCTCCAAAGTTCGAGCACTCCTTCAGTGACCGCCCGAGCCAGCGGGCACAACACTAGCCCCCGTAGCTCGGTGCTGGGTGTTGCACGGCAAAGCGGAGTGGCCGACGCTCTGCTGCTACCGGGACCTCATTCGACGAGCACTTCCCGTGGGGCGCTCGGACAGGCCTGAGATGTTGAGCTGAGCTGTAGCTGCCTGGGTCATGGCCATCGCCTTCCGCACCTCTGGGAAGTCGGGAAGGGCGATGAGCGTATGCTCAATGGCCACCAGGTTAGTCGTAGGCGTTCGAAAGACCTGGTGCCCACCCATGTCCATGGTGAAGTCGGGCTCCAGGATTTGGGGTTGGACGCGAGGGCGCTGGGCCTGCTCGTGCCGCGCAACCTGTTCTATGTTGCGGTGGTGGTGGGCGTTGCGATGGGCATCGACTCCCGAGAGCCCGTGACCTCATCCTCAAAACCGCATCCGCCATCACGATGAAGTTCGTGGGCCAGCGGTTGCTAGGAATGAAGACCGGCTTGCGCAACCGTTTGGCCGAAGCCATGTTGGGAGGAGGAAGGCGGTGGCATTCTTCTTGAAGCTCGCTGCCCTAGGGGGCATGGGAGCGCGTCCGATGATGAGCGGTGCGAGAGGAAGACGCCTCCCGTTGCGGGAAGCCGAGCACGCAGAGCGGTGCCCCCAGGGCGCACGATCCGAACCCACGCAGAGTCCATCCTCGAGACTGCCCAGTAGGCAGTCGGATGCTTGGGCCGCCAAACCTTCATGGTCGGGCGGACCATGGGAGTTGAGTTGTAGGGAGCAAGGCCGCAAGCCTTGGCCTCCCATCATGCGCCGTTGCGTGATCATGCTCGCTCACCGAATGCCTCGTGGGAGAAGGTAAGGCGGCTGAAGTCATCGTGTGAAAGATCGGGCTCCCAAAGACGAACATAGTCCCGCGGGCGCCGTGAAGTCGGTGAAGAAGAAACAGACCATCCGATCGCTTGGAACGATGAAGAGGCACCCCTACGATGTGCCAACCGGTTACGGGATGGTCGGAAATCCTCGAGGGCTACCCAAGGAGGTATATGAGAATGGTCGGGGGCATCTCACTTGATGGATCTAATGGTCGATTCAAGTATCAAATGAGTCAAAAGACAAGAAGGTTTATACGGGTTCAGCCCTGCCGAAGGATAATAGGCCTACGTCCAGTTTTTGGTGTTCTTTGAAGGGGTGTAGTATGAACTGGGTTTACAATGGCGAGAGTTCTTAGGGCTTTGCAAGAAGCTAGCCAAGAACAGTCTAAGAGATTTGAACCATTTTTCTCTCCCTCGGCCCGTTCACCCTGCCCTCCCTTTTATAATCCAAGGGGGTTAGTTACAAGAAGACTTGGGGGCCAAGAAAGATAAGACTAAAGATCTAAAAGGTAAGCAAAAACAACATTGGAAAAGGTACATAGAGATCCCTCCGGGTCCTGTGCCTTATCCTGCCTTGGGATCCGTCCTCCGCAGGTACCATCTGTGCAGCCTTGTCTGGTGATGTCATTTTCTGCTGGGTTGTCCCCTCTATGCCTCCTGTACGAGCCTTGCAAAGCAAGCCTTCCTTGCCGAGGAGGTCTGATGTCGGGTTGTCGAGATGAGGTCGAGAAACGGTGCCAAGGTCGGACACGGTGGTGGGTCGTGGAGTCGACCCCTAGGATGAGGTTGGGCTACCGACCCCGTCCCGAGACTTCCGGTCCGACTTAAGCTATCGGTGAGTCCGCTCTATGAGGTGCCCCGGGGTGACACCCCCACGGTGTCGTTGCCCTCCGTTCCGCCCGTTCTACACATGACCGTCACCACCCTTGCCCGCCCATCATGCGTACTTGCGGGAAGAACTCGAGGAGCGAGGCGAGATCATGATGACCAATGAGCGAAGCCGCCACCACTCTCTCTTATCCACATGCGCGTTGATGACGCCTATAGAAAGCCCTTTCCTAGCCTCACCTCGCCCTCTTCCTCCTTCGCCCCGTCGAACAACCGCGGGTGCACCCTCGCCGTGGAGCGAGGATGAACCGCACACCCGATCGTCACCATCTTGTAGCTCATCTCCTGTCGTTTTGCCGCCATCGTTCCTTGGTGTGCCACTACACGCTGTCACTCGGGGAGAATGGGCCACCCCTCTCATCATTCCCTCTCTTGTCATCGTTTTTGCTAGGTTGTTGCAGCCACACACTTGACGTTGCCGCAATCGACAAGGCTGGTACACACTCCCCCAATCCACCGTGCGCGTACACACCGGGGTGTGACCGCCTCTGCTCGGCTCCGCACCAAGCCACGCTACTCACTCTGCGGCTCCTACATGTTTCGGCTACATCCTCTCATTAGCCAATGCCTCAGGGATCCCCAAAACCATCGATTTTGCCCCACTATTGATTAAGCCCCATCACCTGAGCTGCACTCTTGTCGTCGTGTTGATTTCAAGGCTGCCAGTGACTTTCCCCCTAGCCACCACCTCCGGCCATGCAAAGCGGGGGTATTTGTTAGTGATATGCCCTAGAGGCAACATGGAGATGTTCGATCTCATGGTCAATGTTTATGTATTTATGAATAAAGTGTTATTCAATTCCATGAAATAGACATCTTGTATTGATCAATAAGTACGTGACTTATTTATGAGACTCTATATGTATGAATCTATTTCTAAATGATCTCTGATTACATATCATATTATTGGAACTAATATGATTCTAAGATCAGCATGTTTATTGATTGATGATCATGTCTCATAGATCATGGGTATGGAGATACCAAATCAATAAACATGGACATATGTGTTAGAGAACACATTGTTGGATAGACCCACCATGACACACTACAGGAATTAATGTGCCATTAATTGGTCTCAGGTAGTGTTGGTACAAAGTCCTTAGACCTGAGATCACCATGGATTCCAACATGTGTAGTAGCCTACTTTGGGACTACCAAACGCTATTCCGTAACTGGGTAGTTATAAAAGTAGTCTTCGGGTTTGCTATGAAACATGGAGTGGGATGTGAGTGATCAAGATGGAATTTGCCCCTCCTTTGGAGAGATATCTCTAGGACCCTTGAGGTAATGGATTATGGAAATGCATGGCCATGCTAAGTAGATTGAGGAGTCAATCAACAGACAGATAGTCCAATACGGTTTGAGTGAATGGTTAAGCTATTGAAGGGATGGCACACATCTTGCCTATAGCTTAATTGATATCGTGAGGCAAAGGGATTTGTGTACACATTACAAGTTCAGAGCCCATATTATATTGTTGTATGCTATGGTGTCATTGTGTGCTACTAGGCGCCGCTGTTGACAGATCGGCTGAGTTAGACTCGAGCCGAAACCAAGTATACCTGAACCTACAGGGTCGCACGCTTAAGGGGATAAGAACAGGCATTTGAGTTGGACTCGAATACGGCTCGATCGGATAGGGATCCGATCCGTTAGAGTCCTATGGGCTTACGACGTATGGGCGGCCAACTCTATGAGATTCGGATGGGATCCGATTCAAAATAGAGTCCTTATCGGCCACTAGTCCCAGTCGGCCAACTCTATATAAAGGGGTGAGGGGTGGAGAGCTGCGACACATCAGTTGAATTGCATTGCGCCGAAATCAATCTGATCACACGCGCCTTTAGAAGTCGGCGAGATCAATCTCCACGGAAACCCTCCCTACTTTCGAGCCAAACCTTAGCCTTGCATCGCGTGCTAGCACACGGGTGTTCAGTGTTCTGTCCCCGGACGTGTGGATACCGGTAGAGGCGCTGCTACATTGCGCGCTGTTGATCGGCTACAATCGGAGCGAGGCGATTGCGGCAGATCGGCGACGAGAACGTGGCCGGACGACTCGGATCGACTGCGACATCGGCGAATTGGCTGATTGGTGAATGGGCTATCCCTGGGAATCGGCTATCAGCTTAGGGGAATCGGCTGCACTGTTCCAAATCGGATTGCCCATATTGGTTGTTTTCGCAGCATACTTCAATCGGTAATGATCTATCGGCCCTTACTTGCAAGTGTTCCTGGTTTGCGCGGTAGAAAAGTTTTTGTTTTCGGCTAGCGTAGCCTCCGCATAACCCTTCAGTGGTATCAGAGCCAGGTTGCTTAGTTCGGGTTTTAGATTGGATCTGGAACAAGTTTTGCACACGGGTTGATTAGATCAATCGGTTTTACGGGATCTGTTGAGGAGAGTGGATGGTAATTGTGTTCCTTGATAGTGTATCAGAACGGCGTAATGTGATTATGTCGAAGCAATATCCATAGAACTCGGTTTGAGTTGGGTTCGAGATAGCGTTCCTTGATAGTGTATCGGAACGGTATAATGTGATTATACCGAAGCTATCTCGTAGTCCGACCTTGTTTGCTGCCTCGCGCCTACGCAAACCATCTCCCTTGATAGTGTATCAGGATGGCATAATGTGCTTACGCTGATATGGTTTCCGTAAGCGATTTCGTAGATTGGATCTATGAATTTTGTGTGGTGTTCCGGGTGCTGCCCGGAAGCCCGCGAGGGGATCGCCGTGTGCACCCCCCTTATAGGTCGTCTCGATGCCCTATCTCTGCGATAGGTAGAAAACGTTGTACGCCTAACTTGTTTTTGCAGAGAATGCTATAAGATGGTATGGCCCTATTGTATGTATGAGATGCATGTGATGCATGTAATATTCCTTCATATGTGCAATCCCTGTAATATTCTTTCTTACGTGCAATGCTTGTAATATTCTTTCACGACCTACGAGTCGATGTAATCTTCAATTAGAGCTTCTATAGTAGTAGCTTAGTTTGAAGAAATCAAGCATTCGGCTCTTGGAAGAACGGTGATGAAGATGAAGATCCTCTACACCGGCATGGAGATGGAGATCACCATGTGAAGGGGGCCATACTATTTCATTATATGTTTGTTTGATAGGATAGCATCCCTCACAAAATTAAGTAGTAATGGTGACCTTCCAAATGTTGCACTCGTCACCATTATGCTCGTCAATGGTGGGTGCCTAAGCGAGTGTCATTCTCTATCATAACACGAGGGGTATATGTCGGACATATACGGCGGGAACATTTGGTTTACTTAACAAGGCTATCAAAACAGTTTTGGGCCATGGGGCATAGATTGCCGCCGAGGCATAGAGATGCCACACCAACAACAAGAGTCACATAGAGATGTGATTAGCAAGGAGTTGCTTACCGATGTTATTAATTATCTAGCAGTGATGCCAAAGCTCACTAGAAATTAACTAACATGTGGATCTTGACCCAATATGTAACCTAGAGGGAAGGTGTAAAATACGTAATGGGAGTCTAATGTTAAATTGTTTAACAATAGACATAGCATAAACATTGTGCTAAACTTGGCTTTTTCATTTGTAGAATAATGGCGGCTAATACTACACCCAAGTGCTTTCAATTTGCGATCTATTCTCGAGAAAGAAAAATTAAACGGAACAAACTTTATGGATTGGTATCGCAACTTGAGAATTGTTCTCAAGCAAGAGCGTAAGGAGTACGTTCTTGAAGTATCTTATCCGGATGTTTGCCTAACAATGCTACTGCAACTGCACGGAGGGCTTACGAGAAGCACACTAATGATGCCCTAGATATAAGCTGTCTCAAGCTTGCTACAATGTCCCATGAGCTTCAGAAGCAATATGAGAGCGCGATGCTCACACTATTCTTCGGGGAGGCTGCGTGGCATGTTTGAGAACCAAGCTCGGGCGAGAGGTTCAACACCTCAAAGTCCTTATTTGCGTGCGAGCTTGTTGAGGAGAATCCCGTCAGTCCGCATGTGATAAAGATGATTGGCTATATCGAGAGTCTTGAGAAACTAGGTTTCCCTCTTAGCCAAGAGTTGGCTATAGACGTGATTCTCTAGTCGCTTCCTCCAAGCTTCGAGTCATTCATATTAAATTATCACATGAACAATATGGATAGAACCTTGGCTGAATTACATGGGATGCTAAAGACAGTGAGGAGAGTATCCGAAAAACGGTCATCATGTGACGATGATGCAAAAGGCTAAGCGCAAACCACTGTCAAGAAACTTTGCACCAAGAGAAAGTTAACTCTGATGAGATCACGAGTGCCTCTAATGCAAAGAACGGCAAAAAGGGTCGGCGACATCGGATGTCGTTTGCCTCTATTGCAAGGAGACAGGCCCTTTGGAAAGAAAGCGCAACAAGTACATGGAGGATCTTAAAAAGAAGCAAAGTACGACTTACTTCAGGTATTAATGTTATAGACATTAATCTTGGTACTTCACCTACTGACTCTTGGGTATTTGATACCGGATCGGTAGCTCATATTTGCAAATCGTTGTAGGGAATGAGAACAAGTAGAGGCTTAAGAAGGGCGAGGTGAACCTCCACGTCGGCAATGGAGCAAGCATTGCTACGATTCTTTGTCGGCACGATACCACTTTATCTACATTCGGGATTAGTTTTGGAATTAAATAATTGTTATTGTGTTCCAACACTATGTCAAAAATGTTATTTCCGCTTCATGTTTGCAAGCGGAAGGATATGATTTTACATCAATGAACAATGGTTGTTCAATATATCTCAAAGATATGTTCTATTTTCATGCTCCATTGGTGAATGGATTATACGTTTTGAATCTTGAAGCGTCTCCCATCTATAACATTAATACGAAAGGCAACTCTCTAATGATACAAACCCCACATTTATCGGCATTGTCGCTTAGGCCATATAAATAAGAAACGCATGGAGAAGCTCCATAAGGATGGACTGCTTCACTCTTTTGATTTTGAATCATTTGAGACATGTGAGTCTTGTTTACTTGGTATGATGACAAAGGCACCTTTCACGGGACACGGTGAGAGAGCAAGTGACTTGTTGGCACTCGTACATGCGATGTATGTGGACCAATGAGCTCAACGGCGAGGTGGTTATCGGTATTTCATTACCTTTACCGAGTGACTTTAATAGATATGGTTATATCTACTTAATGAGGCATAAGTCCGAATCCTTTGAAAAGTTCAAAGAATTCCGAATGAAGTACGAATCATTTAGGAAAACAATCAAGTTTCTACGATCGGATCGTGGAGGGGAATACTTGAGCCAAGAGTTTGGTATTCATCTGAAAGATTGTGGAATTGTTCCACAGTTGACTCTGCCAGGAACTCCACAATGGAATGGAGTGTCCAAATGGAGAAACCGCACCTTGTTGGACATGGTGCGATCGATGATGAGCCAAAGTGATCTTCCGTTATCCTTACGGGATATGCTCTTGAAACATTGCGTTCACACTAAATAGAGTTCCATCTAAGTCGGTTGAAAAGACACTATATGAGATATGGACAGGGCAACCCTCTAGTTTGTCTTTTCTCAAAATTTGGGGATGCGAAGCTTATGTAAAACGTTTACAGTCTGACAAGCTCACACCCAAATCTGACAAGTGCTTCTTTTTGGGATATCCTAAGGAAACTAACGGATATTACTTTTATAATCGGGAACAAGGCAAAGTGTTTGTCGCCCGACACGGTGTCTTCTTGGAGAAAGAGTTTCTTTCAAGAAGGGTTAGTGGAAGCAGGGTGCATCTTGAAGAAGTTCAAGAAACACAAGAAAATGTTTCAGCGACCACAGAACCACAACAGGAGGAGCAAAGTGTTGCACCACCAGTTGTAGATACACCAGCGCCATGGAGGTCTGAAAGATCATGTCGTGCGCCTGACACGTACACAGGTGCAGAACAATGTGATATATTGTTGTTGGACAACGATGAGCCTAAGACATATGAGGAAGCGATGGTGGGACCCGATTCCAACAAGTGGCTTGGAGCCATGAAATACGAAATAGAATCCATGTACGACAATCAAGTTTAGAACTTGGTTGATCCACCTGATGGTGTCAAAACCATTGAGTGTAAATGGGTTTTTTAAGAGAAAGGCCGATATGGATGGAAATGTTCACATCTATAAGGCGCGATTGGTGGAGAAAGGTTTTAAACAAATTCAAGGAGTTGATTATGATGAAACCTTCTCGCCCGTCGCAATGCTTAAATCTATTCGGATTATCCTAGCGATTGCTGCATATTTCGATTATGAGATATGGCAGATGAATGTCAAAATGGCTTTCCTAAATGGAAACCTAAGAGAGGATGTATACATGATACAACCTCGGGTTTTGTCGATCCACAATCACTGGAAAGATATGCAAGCTACGAAATCCATTTATGGATTGAAGCAAGCATCTCGGAGTTGGAATATTCGTTTTGATGAAGTAATCAAAGGGTTTGGTTTTATCAAAAATGAAGAGGAGGCTGTGTTTACAAAAGGTCGTGGAAGCGCAATTGTATTTCTAATCTTATATGTGGATGACATATTGCGATTGGAAATGATATCCCTATGCTAGAATCCGTCAAGTCTTCATTGAACAATAGTTTTCCATGAAAGACTTAGGGGAGGCGACATACATATTAGGCATTCGGATCTATAGAGATAGATCCAAGAGGCTAATTGGATTAAGCCAAAGTACATACATTGACAAGGTGTTGAAAAGGTTCAACATGCATGATTCCAAGAAAGGTTTCTTGCCCATGTCACATGGCATTAATCTTAGCAAGAATCGGTGTCCTCGGACACATGATGAGCGGAATAAGATGGATATGGTTCCATATGCTTCGGCATTTGGATCCATCATGTATGTCATGCTTTGTACACGTCCGGATGTCTCGTACGCTTTGAGTGCTACGAGCGGATACGATCGAGATCTAGGTGAAGGTCACTAGATTGCCGTAAAGAATATCCTTAAGTACTTGAGAAGAACTAAGGATATGTTCCTAGTCTATGGAGGTGAAGAAGATCTTGTTGTAAGTGGTTACATCGATGCTAGCTTCCAAACAAACAAGGATGATTATAGATCAAAATGCGGGTTCGGGTTCTACTGAACGGAGGCGTGATCGGTGGAAGAGTTCCAAGCGGGATCACTTGCGACTCTACAACGGAGGCCAAGTACATTGCTTGCTTCGGAAGCTGCAAAGGAGGCTGTTTGGATCAAGAAATTCGTTTCTGAGCTTGGTGTGATGACTAGTACGACTGGTCCAATGTCTCTCTATTGTGATAATAGTGGAGCCATTGCGCAAGCCAAGGAGCCGAGATCACATCAGAAATCCAAACACATACTTCGGCGATATCATCTCATCCGCGAGATAGTGGACAGAGGTGATGTCAAGATATGCAAAGTGCACACGGATCTCAACATAGCCGATCCGCTGACAAAACCTCTCCCTCAGCCGAAACATGAGGTGCACACAAGAGCAATGGGTATTAGATACTTACATGATTGACTCTAGTGCAAGTGGGAGATTGTTAGTGATATGCCCTAGAGGCAACATGGAGATGTTGGATATCATGGTCAATGTTTATGTATTTATGAATAAAGTGTTATTCAGTTCCATGAAATAGACATCTTGTATTGATCAATAAGTACGAGACTTATTTATGAGACTTTATATGTATGAATCTGTTTCTAAATGATCCCTGATCATATATCATATTATTGGAACTAATATTATTCTATGATCGGCATGTTTATTGATTGATGATCATGTCTCATAGATCATGGGTATGGAGATACCAAATCAATAAACATGGACATATGTATTAGAGAACACAATGTTAAATAGACCCACCATGAGACACTGTAGGAATTAATGTGCCATTAGTTGCTCTCAGGTAGGGTTGGTACAAAGTCCTTAGACCTGAGATCACCATGGATTCCAACATGTGTAGTAGCCTACTTTGGGACTAGCAAACGCTATTCCGTAACTGGTTAGTTATAAAAGTGGTCTTCGTGTTTGCTATGAAACATGGAGTGGGATGTGAGTGATCAAGATTGAATTTGCCCCTCCTTTGGAGAGATATCTCTGGGCCCCTCGAGGTAATGGATTATGGAAATGCATGGCCATGCTAAGTTGATTGAGGAGTCAATCAACAGACAGATAATCCAATACGGTTCGAGTGAATGGTTAAGCTATTGAAGGGATGGCACACATCTTGCCTATAGCTTAATTGGTATCGTGAGGCAAAGGGATTTGTGTACACATTACAGGTTCAGAGCCGATATTATATTCTTGTATGCTATGGTGTCATTATGTACTGCTAGGCGCCGCTGTTGACAGATCAGTTGAATTGCATTGCGCCGAAATCAATCTGATCACACGCGGCTTTAGAAGTTGGTGAGATCAATCTCCATGGAAACCCTCCCCACTTTCGAGCCAAACCTTAGCCTTGCATCGCGTGCTAGCACACGGGTGTTCGGTGTTACTGTCCCCGGACGTGTCGATACCGGTAGAGCGGCACGCTACATTGCGGTGCGTTGATCGGCTACGAATCGGGCGCAATCGGAGCGAGCGGCTGCAGCGGTCAGCGATGAGAACACGATCGGATGACTCGGATCGGCTGCGACATCTGCGAATTGGCTGATTGGTGAATCGGCTGTCCCTTGGAATCAGCTGTCGGCTTATGGGAATCGGCTACACTGTTCCAAATCAGATTGCCCTGATTGGCTGTTTCCACTGCATATTCCAATCGGTAATGATCTATCGACCCTTACTTGCAAGCGTTCCTGGTTTGCGCGGTAGAAAAGTTTTTGTTTTTGGCTAGCGTAGCCTCCGCGTAACCCTTCAGTATTATCTCCCCTTGCGATGGTGATGCTTCCCGGGATGCCAAGCCAGTTAATTTCACCATAGCTCTGACGAATTTCATGAGAATTGAGCCATCCTCGCTGTCACCATGGTCGTTCCCAGCCCCCAGCTCCACCGCCATTTGCAGCCGCCAACCGTCTTTGCAAGAGCTTTGGCGAGGTGGTGACAAGTGGTGACAACCATGTGGGTCTTTTGTAATTCTCCATGTTCAGGTGCATCATAGAGCTATGGGCTGGAGTCTCCTTGGTAGACCAGGGTAAGCCGGTGCCTCAAGCTATTTGTAGAGTTTTACCTTAACTTAAATTAAGATGATTAATACATAGGAATCGTCTCTAGCCTAAGCCTAGCATTTAGTTCTTGTCCATGGAAGAATGTTGTTCTTAGATTGTACACACACACGTTCCATGTGGATACGACCCCTGGAATACTCTTGGGTGAAAGCTACAACGGTATTTGTGCGTTTGCTGATTATTCTGTGCTCGTAATAAATACTAACACGCGTACCCTAGTGTTGAGGGTCGTTAAGTACCAATTACGACCGACACATATCTTGGGAATTGTTGATGAAAATTTTGATTCCCACGCACTGGCCTGAGAGGTTTGTTTTACTCCAGTGCAGGTCCAAATTGGTCGCCTCTGGTGTCGTCAAGGGCGTGCCAGTTGTTTTAATCCTGTAACCAACAAGAAAACATAGAATAGGTGTTAAGTTAATATTAGATCCTATTAGATCGGCTGAAGACATCAATAAACATATAATTGCTATCCCAAAGCACATTTGTACTAAGTGATTGGGATAGATCAGTAGTATACCGAGACAGTATAAATTACTTAGGCTAATGGCACATTAGGATAATAGATATCAACATTGATAACGTAGCCGATGCTGCAGGTCTAATGTAAATCGGCTAGTACTCCGATACATTTTAGAAAAAGATATTAATCTGACCTAAATGCACTAAACCTAGATCAATCGGCTATCAACGTAAACTTGACAGATTGATATCGGCTTAGGGCATTTAAATAGATTGAGATGTTAATATAAAAGGTGGCTTTAATATATCTAATAGCAATTAATACTAGAAGATAACTAAAACAGGTAAGGCCGAGGTGAAACCCGACACGAGTCTCTATTGGAAAACATTAAATCGAGCGGATCTTCATAGTTATAAAAGCGACTTAATAGGTCGATCGGATGCAACATTAAGTACAAAAGAAATCTTGGATACGTATAAGCTAATGAGAACCCCTCGAGATGATAGACACGACATATAATCTAATTCAACCTCGGATCTAGCTCTATCGGTGATGTCTTGAGAGAAATCGGTAGATTGCGCGATAGATCTAGATATTGCTCTATATTATATGCCGCTTATGATAGACTAAGCGGTTTATAACATCGAAACTAGAGTATCATAATGATGGAAGCACTAACCTCGATGATACAAACCACTTGTAACAAGGAATTACCTTGTTCGGAGATCGAGATTGATGCGGTCGAGCAAAAGCAAGAACTTGTCGAAAGGAATAAAATAAAGGGTGGCGATGTGCCAAAGTTGATTGATTGTGTGTTGTTGATATTTTTACAAAGAGCCCTCGGGTCTTATTTATACCAGTACAACGATATCGGTGTAGGACACGGTTTCTACCTTATCTACTATTTACGATACGACAATATCTCAGGACACAGTCCCATGCCGTGTTACAAAAGGAATATCTATTCAACTTCCTAATTTACAGATACAATTGTCGTTATAGGACCTTATCCATAGATGGCAATATCTTTAATGCACAATTTGGAGCCGAATCCAAAACCTTATCTTCATGCTTTCCTTTCGGGGTGGATCCACTTCTATCTCAACTCGGAATCGGCTATCGGCTATCCTTCTAAAATTCCCAAGTAATTCATCCGAACTCCATTTAAGCCCATTCAAATTGCAGTAAACTAACAAAAATTCCTAGAATATGTTAAAAATGTTTCATGTGTTTTTTCCATAGTCTTAAGGCATGTTTGTAACTTTGCATTGTGTGCTTTGTTTGTCCATTAGATACAGATGCATCAGAGGCACCAATCTACTTTGAAGTCGTTGTAGAAGTTCTAGGAGCGGGCAAGGCAAATCATGCAATTATCTTGACCATTTCGTACATATTTTGCAAATTTCTTGCTTTCTATATATAAACATGCATATTTTATAACGTCATGTGGGATGGTTCACCTATGTATTTGACCTAGCTCGATTACCCCTTTGATAACTTGGGTAATAATTTGACTAGATGTTGGACTAGAAAATGCTTAGCCATGCTTAGAAAATTTGCTCACTATGAGATACTCATTTCACAATTTTGGTTCGGTGTTCGGAAAAAGTAAAACTTTAATTTGGATGGTTTTCTTTTCAAAGCGCAACCATGAGCTTGCTTTGAAAACCATGGCGCTTTGCCAAAAAACAAATTTTTGTCCTACCTCCGAAGCTCCCAAAAGGTTCCAAGAGGGAAAGCATGGCTCGTTCTGGCATCGGGGAACCAGTGATCTTCCCAAGGAGATCCAACGGCCAGGATCGTCTACCAGGCTATGCAGCGGCCATGATTCGAGGCAAGTGTCTGTGGCCTCAAAAGAAGAGACGCAACGGGAAGAACGGGTTTAGGTGAGACAGCAGGGTACATATGAAAATAGGCCCATCGGTACTAGCTGTCCATTTTCATGGTATACTCGACTTTACATAAATAAATTGCTATTTGAGCATTGATTTCAAGTACCACGAAAGAGTATATAGGCCTGTTTGGATCAAGGGTTAAAGTTAGAATAAGTTAGATTGAGCCAATCTAACCTAAAAGTAACCCAGACGGAGAGTTAGAGTTAGATTTTGCATCTAACCCATCCCAAAAAACTATCCTCAAGTAGTGATTATTTGGGTTAGTTTGGAGAGAGAAAGAGAGGGAGGGAGGAAGCCAGCCAATGGGAAAGAGAGATAGGGAGAGCCATCATTAATCTAACCAAGCATTCAAACACCTTTTAGGTTAGAGTTAGTTCAATACTAGTTTAGAGTTAGAAACTAACTCTAACCTTTAAACGAGTTAGAGGAGCCAAACGGGGACCATAGAAATCAATATAGACCGATATGAGTTGTTCTCTTTTTTAAGAAAAAAGAGAGAATGAAATGCATTGTTCAAATAAATTGACCCCTGTATGGCTTTGTTAATATGTTTTTCATGTGTAAATGCACTGGTGGTTTTGCTCGCTTTATAATCTCAGTCTGGGGCATAGAAGATATTTTTCACCCAAAATAAATTTCATTTACCAACTGCCTAGGAGTTAATATGGAACTCACAACGGGTGTGCATAATAATAGATAAACATGCATTTAGAATTGATTTAAATTGTCCGGGTTATAGATGAACTAATCCATGTATGAAAGAGAAATGGCAAGTTTTCAGGGGAGTATACATAATAAATAAAGAGGTGCAAAATATGTTCTCGTTGTTTATGAAAGAGAAATGGAAGTTTTCAGAGTAGACTGAGTAGTAGTACTACATGATTAAACAAGTAAAACTGCAGACATCTGCTTCTCTAGGATATTTGCTTCTCTGGTACTATATGCTCAATAACAGTAGTGTTATAGTAGTTATTACCTTGTCTCAAAATAAATATAATTATATATTTTTAAGAACTAAAGGATATTAACATTAAAATTTCATCTTGATTTTTGTTAGCAAGCTTTTTAAATTGCTAAATTTCATAAAAAAATTTATATAAAAGTTATTTTAAAATATTAAATATAATTTGTAATAATTAAAATTTAACATATTATGCACTAATAATTTACGTGCGCGCTTTTAATTTAATAAAAGTAGAAAAAGGACCTTAAAGTTGCATGTATTTCCCATAGGTTCAATCGATCGGTTAAACCAGACGTATTTTTAAAGTCCATCAAGTAACGATCTTTCCAAAATTCATATACAAGGTTGAGCACATTGCAATATTTTGTTTTGTATTGCTAGCTCTAGGACAAAAAAATACATACTTTGTTTTTTCAAAACAACATTGTACTGCAAAGCAAACGGTATGCCTCACCAAAAAAAAGGCATGAAACAAAATAAGACCCCCAAAAAAAAAACTAAAGAGGCGAAAGCAAGGCATCACTATTTTGGGGCTTTTTGACCATCCGATGATCTATTCCCATTCCATTCTTTCCATTCTGTTGCACGTCAAAGTACAGGGAATCGCGGTGGGCCACGGAACAAAAGAAAGCTAGACCCCACCACCACCACACCCCACACACACATGACACACCAGCGAGCGGACCAGCCAGGGTGCAGTGCAGTGGGGTGGGGTGCAAACAAACCCTAGCTAGCCGGACCCGCTCCCTGTTCCGGTGCGCCCGGTCAAACCCCGAGCCGCCCCACCCGGTCACGCCCCTCCCTCCTCCCCTTCCCCCTTCTTCCCCACCCCCACCCTGCCCCACCTCCCCACCCTTCGCCGGACCGCCGCCGCCGCCGAGTGGCCCTCTGCAGCTGTTGGTGTTGGCGGGTGGTATATCTCCCCGCGCTCTCCCGCGTCGATCGCCTCTCGTTGCTTCCCTGTGTAATCGGAGGCGGTGATGAAAGCGGTCGTGGCTGGGCTGGGGATGGGTGAGCGGAGGTGGGGGATGAGAGGCTCTCTTGATTGAGGGGTTGATCTCGGGAGGGGGTCGGTTGGGTTGGGGGACGGCTGTTATGGAGAGAGGAGGAGGAGGAGGAGGGGTGGCGGGGAGCGAGCAGGGGACGCCCGAGAGCGAAATGGGCGACGGCGACAACGACAGCGTCGACTACGCCGCGGAGATGGAGGTGGACGCCGCCGGGAACGGCTCCGCTGGGTCGGCGGCAGCGTACGCGGCGCGCGCCGGCGTCTACGATGGCGTCGACCCGTTCGAGGGGATGGAGTTCGACGACGAGGAGGACGCCTGGACCTTCTACAATGTCTACGCCCACCGCGTCGGGTTCAGCACCAGGATCAGCGTCATGCACCGCTCGCGAAGGGACGGCTCCATCATGTCGCGCCAGTTCGTCTGCGCCAAGGAGGGCTTCCGCACCTACCGCGGGAAGAACGAGGTCTCCCCGTCGGCGCCGGCAGCGCGGGGATAGCGGGAGGGGCCGGCGAACTCGGGCTGTCACGAGGGTTGGGTGCAAGGCAATGATCCGTGTGAAGAAGCAGGATAATGGTCGGTGGGCGGTCACCAAGCTTGAGACCACGCATAACCATCCTCTGGTCCCTCCGAATCAGGCACACTGTCTGCGCCCTCACAAGCCACTCTCAGAGTGTGGGAAGCAGCGTCAATTTGGGATTCATCGAAATGGCAGTATGCTTCTTGCTATTGAGCCTCCGCCTCCACCCATTTCACCACCTGTGCCGCAGGCAAGCGTTCTTCAAGTGGTTCCCCATTATACTAGGGATGGTATTGGAGATCATGCACGAGTAATTCTGGATTATGTCAAGCGCATGCAAGCTGAAGACCCAGCGTTCTTCTATGCCATGCAATTTATTGATGGGCATCCAGTCGGAAATATCTTTTGGGCTGACGCGAGGGCAAGGATGGCGTACAAACACTTTGGAGATGCCATTTTCTTGGATGACTACTGCAAAAGGAACAAGTATCACCTCCCACTTGTTGCGTTCACCGGAGTTAATCACCATTGCCAGCCAGTCCTATTTGGTTGTGCGATCATTGGGGATAACTCGGAGGCTTCCTTTGTTTGGTTATTTGAGACACTTCTCTTGGCAATGTCTGGTCAACACCTGATTCTCTTACCACGGAGCATGATAGTGCCATACAATCGGCTGCCCTTAAGGTTCTTCCCCAAACTAGGCACCGTTTCTGCAGGTGGCACATCTTGAACGAAACACACGATAAGTTATTACACTTATCGAATGAATTTCCGTCCTTACATGAGGAGCTTGTCAATTGTATCAGCATGTCTGAGACAATTGATGAGTTTGAAAAGAAAACTTTAAGGCATTAATTTGTAAGGTTGGCCCAGGGAATAGCGAGTGGCTCTATTCAGTGTATAACTGTCGTCAACATTGGGTCCCGTTATACTTGAGGGATACATTTTTTGGGGATGAGTCATCAAAGGAGGAGTGTACAAGCAGGAGTTCATTTTTTGATGGTTATATCAGTGCAAAAACTGATCCACAGTCATTCATCCAGCAGTATGAAAAGGCTCTGGACTGTTGTTATGAGAAGGAGGTGAAGGAAGAATTTGAGACTAAGTATTCGCTTCCAGAAATCAAGACATCATCTCCTATTGAGAAGCAAGGCGCAGACTTATACACGAGGTCAATGTTTTGAAATTCCAACAGGAACTTGTTGATGCCTCTGTCTCCTCTCTGGAAATAATGAAGGAGGATGGCAATTCTCGCATATATAAAGTGACCAAATCTGTGGGAAGTGACAAGCCCCATATGGTTGAATTCAATTCTTTTGAAAGTTCTGCAACATGTAGCTGTCAGATGTTTGAACATTTAGGTATTGTCTGTAGGCACATACTTACTGTCTTTGGCACACAAGGTGTATCTTCACTTCCTTCTCAGTACATTGTAAAAGGTGGACTAAATATGCCATGGAAAGAAGTCCAGACAAGAAAATTGATGAAGTTAGCAAAGTCAATGAGCCCAAGGAGGAGCAAAAATGTGGTGCCGAAGATGGTGAGCAATCTCAGATATGGCGCTACAACAGTTTATGTCGTGAAGCACTTAGATATGCTGAAGAAGGAGCATCATCGGTAGAGGTTTATATTGTAGCAATGCAGGCTCTTCAAGAGGCTGCAAACAAGGTCAATATGGCAAAAGAGGTATCGGACAGATAGCACCAAATGCGCCATTGGCAGTGATGCCAATTGCAGCCCAACTACCAGCTGAAGGCTTTAGAAATGTGCAGGAGATTAGTTTTAATCAGAAAAGAAGAGAAAAAGGAATTCAAACAACAAAACAACCGAGAATTCATCAAATCAACTTATGTATCTACAACAGCCTGTCAATTTTTTGTTTGTTGCTCCTGGTACATCAAAGAGGTCCACAAGGGCCTACTCAAACAGTCGCTGCAGCTCCTGTTTCTTCGAGTGCGCCACACAGTCAGACGTCTGGTGCAAACGACCCAATTGATGGAAATACCACATCCTGTTCTGTAGCTGCTCAGAAAAATTCCGACTTGTCCAACTACAATGCATCAGCACCTTCTTTGGAAAATGTTGTGCAAGAAGGAGAAATTAAATCTTCAGGGTTTGCTTCACAGATAAAAGAGGTAATTTTCTACAGTGACTGCCAAGTTTCATATTCTATGCATTTGCTTTTGGTGTCATGTTTAGGAGAACCAAGGGATAACCTTAATATCTACTTCGTCCATTCTTTTGTTGGTGATTTTTATGGAAGTTTCTTGTCCTTTTATATGTGATATTCCACACTTACATTTCTGGTACAAATATAACCATATCTTCCTAAACTACCCTTTTCTTGTTTGATATGCACTCCCATTGATTACTTCCACTATTGGTACGGCTTCTTAGGATGAATAAATTTAATGAGGTAGCAAGAAACATATTTAATAGGTCTATGTTACTCATCATGCGCATATATTACGGTTACAAGAGGCACTACGAGGTAGCAAGAGACATTTAATAGGTTTATGTTAAGTAGCAAGAGACTATTGTTAGGGCTTGAATATCCTTTCTGTTATGTATTTCCGTTTTGGATTGTGGTCTGTCATCTAATTTTTTATGAACGAACTGCTTTTAGGGAGAATATTAGCTTCTTACTGAATTAGCTTGTTTATAGATCTGATCATTTTCGAATTTAGCTATAAATGATATTGTAAAGAAGGGTTATTGAATAATTGCGTTGTGCTTAATATTATCACTTTTGTGTACTTAATTATTGTTAAAAACATATCTTGTGGTCAGATAAAAATATTTGATGGGGATCATTAGTAGGATTAACTATGTGAGAGATAGTGATTTATAAATTTAAGAAAAAGGATTAAATTAAATATGGTGATATATATATTTAAATAAATAAAGTTGGTGAAAAGTTTGAAAATATATTTTTAATTAATTTTGGGAATACTATATTTTTATTTGGACTTTTTAGAGTGAAGGAAAATAGGAATTGGAAAATAGAATTGAAAAATCGGGAAAAATCAAAATCGGCCTTTGTTCATTGGTCACAAGGTGCTCGGCGCCGTCTGGCCACGGCCTCGCGCCCGGCCGCGCGTCGCCGCCGTCGTGCCGCGCCACACGCCGCGCGCTCGCGCCGCGCCCGCCCAGCTCGCCCGTACACACCACCACGCGCCATGCCTTGCCGCGCCGTGCGTGCGCCTTCGCCACGCGTTTGCCCGTCATCTTGGCCGCGCGCTCCCGCCATCCGTCGCCGCGCGTCGTCAGGACCCTGCGCCGCGTCCGCCACCCGTCGCCGCCGTACCCCGGCCCGTCCGCGACCTGCACGCCACGTGCCGCCCGTTCCAGCGCCCGGCCCCGCGCGTCGCGCATTCGCCGCGCCGGCCCGGCCACCACCGCGCGCGTGCGCCACGCCATGCCGCGCCGGACCCCGCCATCTCCCGTTCGTTCCCCCTCGGCCGCGCCTATAAGGTGGCTCCTCTCCCTCTGTTCCCGCACATTTCGCCGCCGTCCTCGCCGTTCCTTCGCCGTTTTCCCGCGTCGTTCCCGATGCACAACCCTAGCCACCAAACGTCGCCGTCGTGCCCCGCCCCGTGCGCCGGAGCTTCCACTTTGCTCTCCCAGCGCCGCCGTCGCCGTAGCCGAGCCGCCATCCTTTCCTCCTCGCTTGCGGGTTGCCGACCGCAACGAGAGAAGGAGAGAGTGAGAGCAGGCCCGGTCGAACACTGGTGGGCTGGAGAATAGTGAGACAGAGGGAAAGAAAAGAAAAGAAAAGGAGAAAAAAAAGGTAAAAGGAAAAAAATAGAAAAATGGAGAACAATTTTGGAAAAATAGGAAAAGTATTTACAAAGGATTTGGGAAAATATTTGGGCAAAAATATATTGTTTTCTCGTATATTTTCTCGAGAGCAAATCGGAAAATTGAAATCGGACTTTTCGGAGATTTTGTTTCGCGTCGTTTTAATCCGGATTTTGTTTATTTCTTTCCCGCCATTTGAAATATGTTCCTTTTAGTGCTCGAACCTTCAAAACCTCGAGTACAAAACCCCTCAGTAGGTATTTCTGAACTTATTTTCTCAAATAAATGCGATCGACGTTTGCGAAAACCCTAGGGCATCAACTCGTTTTCAAACTCGGATTTTACCCTAACAACCCTCGTCCTAAACTCGAGTAGAATTCTAGGCTAAACGTTTGGAGTTGTTCTTATGGTTCTTTTCGATCTCTCGGTATTTTATTGAATTACGATCGAATTCAATTGATCTTTGCTACGTACGGATAGCAACCGAGGGAGCGAGCACGACTACGTTGAAGACCCAGGCCAACAAGTGTGCGAGCAAGGCAAGTCTACACATCCTTTGAGCATATTGATCCTACTTTGCGAAATGATATTGGTTTCAATTACAAATTGCATGCTATACACAAATGAGTACCTATACTTGATATACCACTGCCTTGATATTGAATACCCTTAGAAATATTCTTTGTAACCTTCGATGTGATATGACCGGAGGTTAACCCGGTATAAATGCTTAGCCACGCTTATGCTAGATTCTTGCGTACTCATGATTTTACAAATAAGCCTCGTGCTTGGGCAACTATCTTTGGGAAAATAGTTGAGACACGGCAAGTGGAGACATGAGCGCCACATTGCCTCGATCATGTTGGAAATAGCTTTGATAAAAAATGAAAATACAAACCAATGTTTTGAGGGGGGCGGATGGATGGTATCGGTGACGGGGAACTAGAGTCCCTAGGACCAATGGCACGGACCGGTTGGATGCCATGTTGCCTCAGCTACGAGCCGTTGAAAAGGGCACGAGGCCAATCTCATGTCAACATGTGGCTCTCCTCCAAGAGGATGACGAGAGAAGCCCCGAGGGAGCCAAGGAAGAGCCTCGAGCCTCGGGGCTGCAGTTCGCTAGGGATAACTCCTCGAAGCTTGGACGGGGCTCCCAGGAGGCCTCGGGCGGGCAGGCGACCTTCCTAATGGAAGTTGGACGGCTTGAGCAGCCATCTCGCTTGAGTCACGACTTCTCCCTTTTGAGGGTGACAAGACGTTTATTTACCTTGGGGCAAGGCGCGTGGGAGATAGGGAAGCAACTACCACACCTGTCCTCATCACTTCGACCATTGTCTACCCCAATAGAGGCATGGGAAATCAGGGGGCACGGTTGACCACCACGTCCCCACTGGGCCCACCATTTTTATCATCATTTACCAAACACCGACATGTAGGCCCCACCACCGAGAAGGCGTGGTGAATCCTATTCCCGCGGGCTTGCATGGATTGAGCGGGGGTGCATGACAAGCTTTCGTTGCGCCTCATTCGGGTGGACCCCATTGAGGTCTACCACGAGGCCGGCGAGGCGGGCGAGAAGGAGAGTTGTTGACGAGACTTTCTAGACCAAATCCTTGTAAAGTTATCTCCTTCCTCGAACTTTGGTCATCGGTGTCCCACTAGAGAACTAGAAGGGGAGAGTTAGGACCAAGGGGAGAGGGGTTGGAACCTAGTGGGTTAGAACACACTTAGCCACATACTATGAAGTTCTTAGAAAATCCGAGAAGAGAAAGGAAGAGGAACTACTCTTGTGTCTATAATAAACTTGTAAAATCTTTCACAACCGGGAGAGAAATCACCAATGTAACAAGAGTAGGGCATTACACCACCGGGTGACCCGAACCTATATAATTTCTTGATTGTTCATCAGTTATCACTTCTCTTGGGACCCCGACCTCCCCCTCGCACATGACTCGCCCCCAAACGAACTCATGGGTCCTATCGGATTCCCGCCAATGGCGTATACACATAGACACTTTCCTACTCAGTTTTTTCAGAAATCTCTCTTCAATATTTTGCTTTTCTTTATTCAACATCTTTCCATGATATGCATAAGGATTCCAAAATACTTAAAATGAGTATGGCCCTAACCCGCACCCAAATAACAAGGCGTATTCTGCTCAACATCCTTAGTCCCACCCTCACGGTCTTCTGCATAGCCTCCTCCCTCTCTCAACGAAGCCAAAACTCTGCCCAGGGCCCCATGGATTAAAACCGTGTCATTGCCATCGGTGAACTGGCCACCATGGTACCCAAAAACCATGTCCTAGAGGAAACTCTAGCTTGCTACCATCAAACCTATCATCACCAAAGAACTTCTCATTTGTCTTAAAACATTCCATTTCATCCACCACCTTTACGACCACCAAAGCTATTGTGAACCCTCCCTCCCTCCTCGGTCTTTTCCACTGTAAAGTTTTACATAAATGCGTGAGAAGGAAAGCGAGCTAAGATAACGATGCTAACGGTGAAGCGGCTCCACACCATAGGCATCTTGATGGCGGTGACAAGCCTACTCCTCAGGAGTTGCCTCCGTCTGAATAGTACTCCATCACTAGGAAAGAAATTATAGCAAGCCGAGTACTACCTTTGTATTCAATGAGTCATACCAAAAGGAGATATGATGCAAGGGATTTCAAGTAAGGCTAGGGGTTTCAATTGAATAAAACAGGTTGTAAGTGTTTACGGGCGAAAGTAGTAAAATTGTTAGTTAAATTAAGCAATATTAATAATCACCGATCAACACTATAAAATGTTGAATAGGCCCAATCATCCTTGTGAACTACAGTTCCATTAAGTCAAAATTAATTAAAGAGTGGGACTAATCACGATGAAGATGGTTGATCGCCCATAACCACGGGCACAACTATTCGAATAGACTTAAATCGGCCATGGATGTACAATAGTACCTATAAGACACATCCCCAGCGCATGTTTCCATACGCTGTGTATTGCCGATGAATCTCGGTGAGAGGCTATGACATGACCCTTCGCATATCTCTACCTAACCATCCACGCTACTGTTGAGGTTTCACCCAAACCCTTAAACTAGGGTGGGCAATCCCTCTTTGCACGGGTGGATCCAAAAGCCGATAAACCCTTAAGCAAGGCCAACCCAACTTCATCACGCCCACCCTCACCTCGGTGCCTAGGAGAGTGTCGAGCTATACTTGCAAACTCAATCATTGCCCATGCGGCTTGTGGTAAGCACGATAAGTCTTTCATTATTACATGTGAACTGGTCCTTAATTGCAATGGGCGCATCTAGCAAAACCATGGACTCATGGCCCACCATGGTCATATTTTAGTTGGAATTCGGACATAGCCGATGGGCTCATGATTGATTCGGACTCGGTCGACACGGCCTCTGTTTCTCCGTAGATCGCGCATCTCCTCAGATTCCGCTTCAATATACGCTTCAAACCCGGGGATTTTGTTACCAAATTTGGTCGTTAACACATGCCCCCAAGTCAGTGATATGATAGTATCACGGATTTGGCATGTCGAAATCACACTGAACTCTGCAGGTCGCTCCACGTCGAACTATTCCACCTGTCATTCCTGCATCCTTGAGCCCCTAGCCCAAAAAACCTTTTCGCTCCCCTCGGCGATCCCATCAGAACCGAAGCGCGACTTTACTGACGAACCCCTCTGCGGCGGCGATCCTCCCCGGCGATGGCGTGATTCCAGCCTGCACCCCTTTTGGCGCGACCCGGGCGGAATACCACGAGTACGTTTCGCCAGTGTAGCCCCCTTTTCTAACGTGATTTGGTTATTTTCCTTATGTAATCTTATTCTCCTCTGTTCTTTACATGTAGCACCTTTCTCATCAAATTGCAATCCCAAATCTTATTCATCGACCAGGTTTATGTTAGGTCCGATCGGCAACTTTGGATCCAAGTGAACTCATTAATGCCGAAACCAATCGGATCCCTTTTAGGTTTTCCACCCCAAACCTAGCAGTTGATCCGGTGCTTTTAAGTCATGGCCCTCAATGGACAAATCATGGCCATCTTGGTATTTAAGGATATTGGCTAGGAAGCAAGCTCACTAGGATGAACTAGGAATAGGTCAATGCCTAGCCTTAACCATAGCCGATATGCCTAAGGATGAACCTCTTACATCGGTTGCAAGTTATTTAAGTCGGACACTTTGAATGCTTTCTGTTTAGACAACGTCGATGATGCGAAACACTCTTAGACGTGGTCATGCTCACGGGTGGATATTACCTCAACAGTTGACCCCATCGCCCTCAACATCAAGTGCTGCACAACTTTAGGACCAAGAGCATAGGGGGCTAGAGTGGCTTTATAGCCATGAATATGAAGGATGGCTCGATCTCCGACAGGGAGCACCACGACTTTCCTCCTCATGTGGTTGGAAAAGTTTGTCTTCTATGGATCAAGGCGTGGTCCAACAAACAGCCCGACAACATATGGCCGAAGCTTTGGTAGACAAGAAACATATCCCCTAGGAAAATATCTCCTTGGATATCTTTACCAAATCTTTGAGTAGTGTATCGGCTAGGCATGCCTCCAAGCAAACCATCAACAGGAGGCCCTTGGTGGTTCTTGCGGTTGTGGCTAAATCTCCATACTCATAAAGTTGCTCAACGACCAAGCCTTCTTGAAGCCGATTTCCCTATAGCCGAACCACGATTTGAAGATGATGAAGAAGTGACAACCCGCCAATGCCTATCATTTGGAGAGGCGGCCTCCTCCTATTCTGGATCTCAGTTTTCGGCTGAGCACTTCAAGAACTGGTTTAGCAATTTATACAACGACTTCCCGGTGATTCGGCCATATGGTTTTCCTATGAGAAATTCGGGAAGTTCGAAATTGCGCGGATGACTTTCGGCTAGATGAAATCAATTAGAAAAATATGAGAAGCCGAGAGAAATTTATGTGATGGCCATATCTCCTTGCATCCTTCCAGTCGGCATCCATCAAGGGAGGAATGTGCAGAATTCCTATGAATTTTACCACCTTATGGTTGCTGCCAGACAGCTTGGTATGGGCCAACTACCGATCGGCTTATTTTACTCGGACAAAATTCAAGCCGGAGGCAAGATTGAGGAGCTATCATGATGCATCATTTGTTGGAGATCCCAGGTCCCCCTCTTTGCGGTATTGGGGATATTGAGTTGGAGACAACGCCTTTAGCCGATGGTGGAAGGAATGGAAGTTACATTTGTTTCATCAATCGGCCTCGATGTGCTTGCCTACCGTCGACCCCGATCTGGTTCCATCGGTAAGCATCTTTTCTCTTTAGCTTGTTTGCTCTATCGGCTATCCATTTGCATATTTCATTACTCATGCTTTGTCTTTGTAGACAACCGATGTGTCCCCTCCCTGCGTTAGCAACACAGGGGTTACAGTGCATTATGCTCCGGGTTGTTGCCAAGCGGTGCGGGCGCTCCCTCTATAATCGGCTTCCAAGCGCCGAAGGTGTCAATGCTCTTTGCATGGTCGAGATGCGTGAGCCACTTCGTCGGCAAAAGGAGCAAGCCATCGGTTGCGGCTCTTGAGAAGAAAAGGTTGCAAAGAAGCAAAGAAGAACCCGCCAGACGATTTGCCTCCCATCGGCCGGACGTAGATGCAATCCTTGAGGAAGAAGTCGAGATGAGGAGATGGACCAAGCCGTCAATGCTTTGCCCACAGTAGAAACAAGCTCTTGAGATAAATATGCTCGGACTCCGTCCAAATTTGAACAAGCTGTTGAAAGACTACGAGCCCCCAAGCGCGCTCCTCGTTCCCAAGCTGGTAAATACCTCTTATTACTTGATCGCATTACCTTTTCCATGTTTATGCCTTATTAGGTTTTGTGTTTGTAGACGAAGAAACTAGGCTGCCAAAAAAGCGGGCGACTCCTCCTCTCGGTAGCTCTATCATCCTTAACTTTTTAAAACGGCGATTTTGACTTTGTGCTTTTCGACCTCCTCGCCCCATCACTGCCCCCCGTGTATCGAGCGAGCATACGTTGTTGGTGCCAGGTGGTGATGCTTGAAGATGAGGCCACCTCGATCCGTTTAGCAGAGTAAGTTTGCTCGGCTTTGTAAATCGGCCTATCGATCTTTATCAATCTTCTAACTATTCACGACTTACAGTTTGCTAAGATCTTACGTCTTTCAACCTTTCGAGTTCATGGACCCCGATGAGGATGCGGCAAGACCATGGTCTTTGTCGGATGAGGACCTAAGGGCTACTTGTTGGACATGGCCAAGCGGCTAGAGTGCTCCTCGACTTCTTGGTCATCGACTACGGTTCGATCGGTTTAAAGATATCCAAGATCGGCTACCAGACCAGGTTGGCCGATGTCATCGCACTGTGCCACCTTCATGGAGCGCATCGGCACAAGTTTGAGCAGTCAAGCAATGAATAACCCCCGATCGCGAGAGAACCAAGCGGCGGAGGCCAATATCAAAAGCCAACCAATAAGAAATCACCGAGAAGGCTAAATTTGACGCCCCGAAGGCGGGCGACGGCTAAATGGATCGGCCGCAAGCGCTGGGAAGAATTAGCGGCTGAACTTGGGCTTGGCGCCAACATAACATCGGAAGAACAACGTGTAGCTAGCCTTCCCAAGGAGATTGAAGATCGGAGGGCGAAGATCAAGGCCGCGGTGTCATATCTATCGGATCGGCCAAGGCGGTGAAGCCGATCCCGAGAGAGACGCGGCCAGACGTGAAGGCGATTGATGGCATAGATCAAATCCGTCGCAAGGCGATATCGGCCATAGCTTTGTCTTCCTATCTCACTAAAGTCGATTCTAACTTTTGATTTCGCGACTTTTGCACATTGAGCTCATCTTGACTCTAATGTAATTAGCTTGCTTGTGTGCCATGCATCAATCTCATCCGCGTATTACCGACTCGTGCATGCATCTATTACATCTTGAATGCTTCAAAAATTTTCAAAAACCCATAAATTTTGCGAAGTCTCTTGTGTACGATTTAGAAAGTGCAGTGTATGTGCCCCCTAATTTTGTTGATGATGTCTTTGGCATTGATAAAATTAGTATTCAAACAAACCAACACACAGTCGGCTAGTTTGAGCCGATTTGGGAAAACCGAAAAAACTTAGGAGTAAATTGTCCTAAAGGCGTGCGTGTATGCACAACACATCGGCTAACATGGCCGATTCAAGAATTGATCAAACGCTAGGGTAATATTTTCGATATTTGCCATTTTAGGGCACGTCCAAATACTTCTCCGTCCAACCCTTCTAACATGTAGGCTCCCTTAGAGATGCATTTGTGGATCTTCAAAGGCCCTTCCCAGTTAGGTGACCACTTGCCAAATTTGTTATCCCTTGATCCAATCGGTAATATTAATTTCCAAACGAGCTCGCCCTCTTCAAAGACTTAGGCACAACTTTGTTGTTATAATGACGGCTACTCGCTCCTTGTCTCACAGTCACTTTTTCCAAAGTGCGCATCCTTGATAGGGCTAGGTCTTGGGATTCGTCTCTCAGGTTAGATTATAATAATCAGTGATCTTGTAGTTGAACTCGTCTGCAGGCCAATGATATTTTCCCATGGCAGGACTGCTTCATGTCCGTAGACCAAGTTATATGGAGGCACCTGGATTGACCCGTGACAGGCCATCTGATAAGCCCACAATGATTCGGCTAATCGGTTGTGCCATTGCTTGAGTATTCCTTGATCTTTCTCTTTATCGGCTTGATTAAGCTTTTTATTAGAAGCTTACGCTTGTTGGCTGAGCATAATGTGGCGAAGAATTTAACAACTTGATCCCCATGTCGTCGACAAGCGAACAAACTCGTCGGAGACAAAAATAGATCCACTGATCAGTAGTTATTGTTTGAGGGACCCAATCGTATATGATGTGTTCTTTAACAAACTCGATTGCATCTCGAGAGTCAACCTTCATTAAGGGAGCTTTTCACCCACTTGGTAAAATAATCGGTTGCCACTAAAATAAACTTATGTCCTTTGCTTGAGGGTGAATTGATCGGCCGATCATGTGATTCCCCAACCTGCGAATGGCCAAAACTTGATATTTGGGTTCATAGCCGATGCTGGTGCCCTTTGGATAGCTCCAAACTTTTTACCCAGGTCTTGGCATCCCTTGTAATACTTGAAACAATCTTCCAACATAGTCGGCTAAAAAGTATCCTTCTCTCATGTAAGTAGCTTGCCTTCATTTTATGAGCCGATTGATGTGTGCGAAAATCCCTTCATGCACTTCCCACTAACAACCTTGACTTGATCGGCTTTGAGACATTTGAGTAGCACACCATTAATCGTCCGATAGTACAATTCTTCGTAAAGCAAAACATATCGCAATGCCTTGTGGCGCAATTTCCTTGAAGCCGATTGGGATGGATTTTGTAGGTAGTTGTAGACGTCAAATCTTCAACCTCGGCGACATTGTGGCAATTTCCACTTCAATATCCTTTGTCATCGGTCGCAGCGATGCCCCCTGAGCTAGATCATTTGCTTCTATGTTTTGTTCCCTGGGGATATGTTTCAATGTTTCTAGCCAAAAGCTATCTATCAATTCTCGGCATTTTTGATAGTAGACCATCGGCGTATTGTTCTTGCATTCATATTCTCCGATAGCTAATTGGCTGATAACCACGGTGAATCTCCCATTATCTCGATGGCGTCGGCTTCAACCTCCTTGAGCAATGTTAATCCCTTTAGTACGGCTTCATATTAGGCTTGATTGTTTATTGCATGGGGTGTGATTGAAAAAGCAAACTCGAAGCTTGTCCCCTTGGAAAGATTCTAAGACGATGCCGCATTCATTGGTGCAAGAGGAACCATCAAAGTTAAAGTCAGAGGCATGATATCCCTTGAAGCGATTGAATCATCTGTGTTCCACAATGAAATTGGCTATAGCTTGTCCTTTTACTGCCTTGGGTGCACAGTATCTCGAGATCAAACTCCGTCAAGGCAAAAATCTACTTCCCAACTCGTCATTCTAGAATGGAGCCGATTACATGTATTTGACTACGTCGGCTTTGCATAACACAGTACACTCGTTGGATAATAAATAATGCCTTAACTTCATGCATGAAAAATACATGCATAAACATAACTTCTCCTTGGTGAATATCTTATTTACATCTGGCGTCAGTGAGATAAAAGATTGGCTTCTCCATTCCTTCGACCTCTGAATCAAAAGAGCCCGATTGATTTCTCGTGGGTGACGGATATAGCTTGATGGCACTCCTTCCTATGGAGAAATTAGGACCGGAGGAGAGCTTAAAGAACTCTTATTATTATCCAAGGCTTTTCTTTGCTCTGCACCCCGGTGAATGATTGATCGACCTTAAGCCAAAACAACGGTGTGAACGGCTCCATCTTTTTGATGATTTCCAGTGAACCGATCTTATGAAGTTGATTTTTGCCAATCAAAGATTGCAATTCCTTCTTGTCCTTTGGAGGCTGAATCGTCTTGATTGCGTTGATGCTCCTCTGCATGACTTCGATCCCCTTTCATGAACAAGAAACCCCAAAAATTGTCCAGCCCAGATACGCCGGACACACATTTTTAGGGTTCATCTTCGAGCCATATTTTCTTGTCCACTCCAAAACTTTTCTCGGATCGGCTATGTGGTCTTCTACCTCCTCGGATTTGACAACAACATCATCTATGTTGATCTCCACTAAAAAGTCGATCAAATCCTAAAAATGTAATTCATGGCCCTACGTCACGTGCTGACATTCTTCAAGCCGAACGTCATGACAACCCATTCATATAGGCCGATTGCTCCTAGGCACCTAAAAGCGTCTTGTGGATGTCTTCCTCGGACATGAAGATCGATTGTAACCTCTGTTGTCATCCATGAAGCTTATAATTTTGTGCACAGGCGGCATCTACAAAGCAAATTGGCTATGGGCATTGGGTATTCGTCCTTAGGGGTGGCCTTGTTTAAATCCTTGAAGTCAATACACACCCTAAGTTTATCGTTCTTCTTCATCACTTTGGAACTATGTTTGAAACCCATTACGCATATCGGTAGGGTCGATTAAATCCAGCATCATATAGCCAGGAAGGTGATTTTGGCTTTAATTGCTTCATACATATCATCTCTAAACCTCCTAGGAAGGTTGTTTATATTCTTGAGATATCCGAGCTTGATAGGGAATAGTGTTCAACAATGGATCGGCTAAGACCGAGGCATCTCAAAGTATTCCCAAGAAAAGTAGTCTTTATATTCCTTTAACAAATCAATAAGCTTGGTTCTAAAATGAGAAGACAAGTTTTTACTAATATATGTCGGCCCTAGGCCTATCTCTGGACCTATATCAACCTCTTCTAACTCGTCGATCGACATAAAACCATGCCGAGTTTTTAAAGTCGTTGTCATCCACGGTGTCCTTGTTGCAAACGCTCGAGCCCTCCACGACACCTTCAAAGTAGTAATTGAGGCTTGTCATCTCCAATGAAATTTGTATATCGAATTGGACACCTTTAAGAAATCGGTTTGCCAAACTTTGCTTAGGACAGGACAATCAATACCATCGATTTTCGAGGAAAGTCAAATCGGCAATAGCGATGTTGGCGGACTTTGGGCGGCATGATTTTTATCTTGTCACCTTGCCGATGAGCTAAGCTTTGATGCATTGTGGAAGGGATGCAACAATTGGCATGGATCAGTCCCTTCCAAGCAGCGAGGCTATACGACCCCTTCCCGTCGATGACGTAGTGGGCATGGTTTCTTGCCCGAGTGGTCATTCGATGTTTAAAACTCCCACGGCCTCTGAAGGGTTTAAAGTCCTTGAGCACCATGTTCGTTTTTGATCGGATCTTCGGCTCCTTTTCCCGGCTTCCTAAAAGTCGCATAGGGCATTAGGTTGACGCGGCCCCTCCATCGACTAGCATTTTGGACATCGACTTGCCATTGACGAATCCTTTGACATATAGTGGCTTCAAGTGCTGATTTTTGGTCCACGAGGTTTTTCAAAAATGGATTTGTTCTAGGGACGAGAACCGGTCTAGCCAAGGTCTCCTCCAGCTTGTGCTGCACGCGGCCTCGGTAGCCTCGAGTCGGGCGGTAGGATGAAAACCATGTTGGCCGATGCCGAGACCACTCCTTTGCCTTTTGCCACCCTTTTGGCTTTGTCGGTGGCTTTGCGTTAAATTTGGCCTGCTTGTTCCTTGGCGCACCATCGTTTTGTGCCACCAGTCGAAGCGTTGTTCTTGTTGGATCATCCATTGGACTTCCTCTTCCCACGCCCCTCGCTCTTATGCCTACGAATTTTTCTTTCTGTGTTTTAGTAAAAGTGCGAAGGGCACCATTGGGGTTGGCGATTGTTCTTCATCGGCCTCTTATTCATCCTCTTCCTACAAGAAGTCACTGGTGGATTGGGGCGAGCCGATCATGAGCGAGGAAGGTTTCCGTTGGTGAAGTTGAGCGGCTCGGGGACGAATCGGCTAGAACTTTCCGAGTGGTGGTACCACAATATTCGTCCTCTCAATAATCCTTTGCCACGTTGAGAAATTTTCAAGGGTTGGTAACCTCATTTCTTGCTCCCAGTGAGAACCTAAAAAACTCACGGTGCCAATGCGGGTCACAACGGAAGTCATGGTGGCGGTAATATGCCACGCCCGGTCGATTAGGTGCCCTCACGGTATGGCTTGCCACGCCGACTTTCTTCTTCTCCACCCTGCAGGAGTTGAAATCCTGTGTTGTCCTACCTAGGTTGCCGATCGGCCGATCGTCGATTGAGTATGAACCATGTTGATTGGTGCAGCAACATCTCCGATCGGCTCTTTGTGGGGTCAGTCTGGTCGGCACTAAGCGGTTTTTAGTGTTTCGGCTAAAGTGTACATCATTCCGATCTTTGCTGTCAGGCTCGCATGTAGCCGGCTTGGACCATGTTGGCGGGAAGGGGGTTGACATCGACCTTCATCGGCTTAGCCGATTCTTCAAACTTTATATTCCGCTTCGATGGTGTTTAGTTCTTGCTGAATACTTTGCAATCGTTTGTGTTGTGGGAGATGGTGTTATGCCACTTGCGACATCTTTTCTTTTTGAGTTCATCGGCGGATGGGATAATGTGGTTGTCGGGTGCCAGAATTTGCCTCTCCTCGCTTGAGTAGGTCGAAAATCTTGTCGGCCTTAGTGATATCAAAGTCATATTTCTCTTCCTTAGCCGATTTTCAACCATTGGCGAGGTTATCGCTTTCTTGTTCTGGGCCTCGGCCGCTACCACCTCAGGGTCGTTTGTCACTTGAATACGTAATGCGTCACTTTCTTGAAGGCCTTCTTGGATTCTTGAAATCTTTGTTCATGAGCCGTCACTTTTTGGGCCATGTGGGCGAAAGTCAAAGTCTTGGGCCAAAACCTTTCACGTATCGGCGGCAGAGGCGTGAAAAGCCAAGTTGCTGGCGGGAGTACGATAACACCGAGTTGTAGCTTTGTTTCCTCATGTCCACGGAAGCATTGGATGTCTTAGACCGACTCCTCAGCTTACTGATCTTACGGTGAGGTCAGCGGCTTCATTTCATGGGTGCCGGGTAGAAGTATTGTGGAATTGTTTCTCGAGATCGTGACTTTGAACCAAGTTGTACGGCAAGGAAGAGAACCGAGGTAAGCCGATCTCAAAAGCGATAGCGGGAACAAGCACACTACGAGCGTGTGTAGGTGATGCTTCTCCGCAGGCAAGAATCGGTGATGTGCTACGTAAGTGGACACGTTGTCTTGCCAGGAGAAGTTTGAAATCCGGCACATTGTACCGGTTTGGCGGTGGCAACCTTTCAAAGTATTGGATATGGAATGCCAGGTACATGTTGTCGGAAACCTTGGGTTTGAGGCACAGTGATCACGCATGACTCGATAATCGATCGGCCCATGATGCATTTGTCCTGAGCTGAACTTGTGGTATCGGCTCGTAGTGCTCGTAGTGGACGGGTCCTTACCGATCTTGGAGTGGTGGTATGCGGCAATTGTTGCTTTGTTCAAGGTGACCTCCGAGGATATTGGTATTGGGCTGATTCGCGGCGGGAGGTGGCCGAGACACGATCGGCGGTGATTGTTCGAAGTGGCCGATTGCAGCGGGACTATGATGTGCATAGGGGCGATGTTGCCAATCGGCTCATTGGAGATGATTAGGCTGCGATTGGTGTTGATATGTTTTCCACCTGTTCTGCATCACTTTGAGCACACAAGTGGCCACGATGTTGAGGCATTGTCGGACCGAGGATCTGGGATGCGGCTTGAGTCGATGCATATGCGTTTCGTTGGATCGGAGCTCCTCACGAGATTTAGTTGTCCTAGTGGAGGCGCGGACCTCGAGTTGACGGCGTCTGTAGCTGGGCGGCCATCGGTGAAGTATGTCGGCCCTCGGCGGCTGCTCGGCTATCTTCAAGTCAACCACAGTGCTTATCATGTTGTTGAGTGTGTTGCTTGATATGCCACTTTGGTTGATGAGGCGTGATGGACGGCGGTCGATTCGATCTGTCAGAGTGTAAGGGCGAACCGTCTTGTCCACTGCTTGATGTCCTCATCTTCTTTTTCCTTTCTTATCTTCGTTAGACATATCAAAATCTTCAATGGAGAACTTGAACCACGGAGAAGCTGCTCCGGATCTGGTATGGTGAAGGATTGCGGGTAATGCGCTGCAACGGCCGTTCAACCATACGCTTGTAATCGACTAATTGTTCAGCCACGAGTTGCTCGATCGTCAGCTGGGATGATGTTTTCCTAGTCGATCTCTGGAGTCTTAATTTATCGGACATGGCATCAAACTTGGAAGTCTTTATTGGTCCTGCAGCGTGCCAAAAGCGTATTGATGAAATTTTGATTCCCACTTAGCGGCTGAGAGGTTTGCTTTACTATAGTGCGAGTCCAAATTGGTCGTCTCTGGTGTCGTCAAGGGCGTGCCGGTTGGTTTTATCGTAACCAATAAAAAAACATAGAATAGGCGTTAAGGTAATATTAGATCCTCTTGGATCGAGTGAAGACATCAATAAACATATAATTGCTATCGCAAAGCACATTTTATACTAAGTGATTAGGATAGATCGGTGAGTATCGAGAAAGTATAAATCACTTAGGCTAAAGGCACATCGGGATAATAATTATGTGATAACCTAGCCGATCTTGCATGTCTAATGTAAATTGGCTAGTACTCTAGATACATTTTCTAAAAAGATATTAATCTAACCTAAATGCACTAAGCCTAGATCAATCGGCTATCAACGTAACTTGTGATTGATATCGGCTTAGAGACATTTAAATAGATGAGATCTTAATATAAAAAACTGACTTTAATATATCTAATAGCAATTAATACTAGAAGATAACTAA